>CM055845.1:15809143-16409143 GCA_029490765.1 Euthynnus affinis
TGTTCCATCTGATGTCATTAATCTTGCCCACAAAGAAAGAAAGAAAGAAATATGTTACATTCCTCACTTGACAAAATCGGAACAGCAGGTGATGCAGGAGTAACAATATTACTAATTGTATCAAAACTTTAGGATTGCACTGATTTTTAGACACAAGATAAGAGAAGTAGTTAGCTCTGGCATCCTTTCCCACATTATTGAAAGACATTAAAAGGTGAGGAGGCAATCGCAGTCCAGACTAATGTTTGGAAATGTGACATGGTCGGAAACAGAAAATGAACAGCAGTCTCCTGTGGGTCCACTGGGTTATAGCCTCCCACCACCCCTCCTCTACCAAATGAGGAAAATTGTCAACTTTTATATCTAAACTGCTGTTCTGGGTCATAATTACCATGGCCACTAGATGGCAGCTGTCTTGAAATGTAACTGTATATCACTTTTGGGCAACTGACATTGCGACCTATTGTGCTGTTTATTTTCTCCTTCCACAGAAACACATAAGACTGTTCCAAAAAGCAATCAATTAAAGCATCTTTTGGATAAAGTTTGGTTGAGTTGAGTCAACTAAAACTACCTGGTTATGGTTAGGAGAGCAGGTTAGGTGGGTTTAGTGAGGATACAAACTTTGACCTCTGGTGACAACATCACATGCATTGATGACCCAACTTTCCACCCACAACCCCACCAACAGGGTTTATAGTGGGAAAGCAAAATCACCCCTCTTCCACCCTCGCTTCTAAGAGAGGACATTTACAAAACCACAAGATGTCACTTACCATGAAAACACAATTGATTGAATTGATTTTTAATAGACAGTAATTGACATGTGATCACTCTAAAAATGTTGCTACATAGGAATTCTCTGTTTGTTCTTTACTACAATGACCCTTTTCCATTAAACATAGTCATTTGATGCATTGTTAATATATGAATATGTATATATAATATTCAGCTGTAAGCATTTGAACAAATTACTAATGCTGTAATTATTTTTCTGGTAAGGACGATCTCTTGTTTGAACAAATTGTTGGTCTTCATGTCTGACTTTGGAGGAAAACATGCACGGTAAGAATGTATCGGCTGAAAGAAGAAGGCCAGATTAACGATAAGATGAATGACAAGCTTTGTGATGGCAGGAGGCAGCAGTAACTCAGTGTAGAGACCAGCATTCAGTTTGACCCTCACTGATCTCTGCTGTCTGTAGCACTCGCAGCCAAAGAAAGCTTATTCACTTTCAAAAAACACATCACTTGTCAAAAGGAGCTGTCAGACACTAAGGTAGGAAGGCACTTCAATTATAAGATACAAAAGTAAGCCCCTTATCCTGGATGTGACGTTTCTGTTGATCTGGCATTTTCCTCTGAAAAGAACAGAGAGAGAGACTAGAGAAAAGAAAACAGAGAGGAGAAAAAGAGGTAGAGAAAGGGGGGTAAAGAGGACTGGGGAAACGAATTAAAATGCATTACAAGATTTTTTTTTTTGCATGTTTAAACTTGTGTCTTGACCTATTGTTGCAGTATATATTGCAATATAATTTACAAAGCCAACCAAATTAATGTACCTTCATTTCCTGCCTTGCACTCAACCTGAAAGGTACTAAAGATAAGTAATCCATTATAATGAATATACAGTATTGGCATTTATTGTTTGTCAAGGTTTCATCACTATCACCTGGTGATGAAGATTCAGTGTTGCTACAGGAAAGCTGAAATAAATGGAAACCAATGCCCCCCCCCCCTCCTGTTTTGGACAGTGATCATCAGTAATGCGTATGTGATTGCAGCAAATTGGCTAAAACATGCAAATCCACTGTTATATATTAGTTGTTAAGCATAAGAACTGTCTAAAAGGAGAAGGGCAAACCATGCAATTTAAGAGAAAAATCTAGAAATTAATATTTTTTTATGTGCGTTCCTTCCTCCCCCCTTCATACTATGCATCAAATTTGTTGTATCTCTCTCTCCACACACTTCTTTTGATCCTCTCCTCTCCTCTCCTCTCCTCTCCTCTCCTCTCCTCTCCTCTCCTCTCCTCTGTCCCTTGAGTTCTGCGTTGAGAGCACAACAGTAGAATTTGTTTTGCTGCCTCTCATCAGATTAGTGTTGATTTTTCTGCCGCCAAGCCGCAGTTCAGCAGAGTGGATGAACTTCTTTAACTGTTTATCAGAGGCGCATTTACACTGCACCGCTCAGCAGCCCCGCGGTTTGTTACTTGCCATTTACTATGAAATAAAAATCGATGGATGCTGAAATGCGATTTTATGGTCCGCCGTTATTGAGACCAATGATGATTTCCTGCTTAACAGGATACAGAATGTCAGTCCCACTGGTGTGCTGTTTTAACAGCGGAAAGGAGTCTTCTAAAGTACTTGTGTAGCAACAGTAATTTTCAACATTTGTGGGGATAATTCTGTTTGACATTTGTATTCAAGAAAATCCTCAAGAGCGCTAAGGTTTTTGGGTCTCATGATAGTTGCCTGGATCAATAGGCAGCGAGCCAAAGTTCAGTATCAAATCATCCATTGTTGCAGCTTGAATCAAACATCTTGTGGTGACTGTGCTGCGCTCATAACTCCCCTCACACTCTGTCATTTACCAAACTACACGGGATTCTGGGCTGCCCACAATAAAAACAGTAGTTAACTTGAAGCCTCTTCACTCGAGTAGAGTTGTGCGCCAGACAATGATGACACAGTGTCCTGTCAGAGCAGTAATGACTGAGATTTACACTCTATTATTAGAGCTGGGCCCCTGTGAGCTGCCCTCAGAGACCCCATCCTCTCTCATCCAGATCCAGCAAGAGAGAGGACAGAGACAGAGCACAGATCACAGCTTCTGCACTGAATCACCGACCACAGGATAACATGCTGATAAGAGGTCAAATTAAAGCGTTTGCACAAGTGTGTATGTGTGTGTCCCCGTCCCTTCTTTACTTTTAAAAATCACAAAGTAAAACGCCAGATTACTACATGTGATTTTAATCGTTTCCACAAGAGACCGAGTGTGAGCGTGCATAAATAGCCACGGACAAGATGACCCGGTCTGCATGTTGAGCCCATAAACCGCTGCAAACCACTCATAAAAACACACCTAGCAGCTGAGTCGTAAGACAAGAGGAAGAGAGTAAAGAGGAGTGAGGAGTTTAGTCAGCACAATGTTCCAGCACTGTCATTTATATTGCTCCTTCTCATTACCCATCTGTGTCTGTGTTCAACATGAAGATACTTGCCAGGTTAGCATTTGATCACGGGCTAAACCTAAAACAATACTGGCAGGCAATAAGAGGTTTGATTAAGTCTGGAGCTTGAGATCCTTGCTCAGTCTTTTCTATTTTTTTTTTTTTTGCTAAAAATAATAGTGTGTTCTCTTTTTTTTTTTCCCCCTCTTGTATACCCCCCACAACGTTGTACACAGCAGGCCTCCTATTCAGACAGCTGTGGGTTTTATTGTTGAACTTGTGTGTCCTGGTAGTTACACATACTACCACTGAGATGATAAGCATTAGGGTTACCAGAAGCGGGTTATACAGCCGGACCGCTTGGTCTGTACAATTTGAAGCACAGAATTTGCTTCCCTTCTCACCAGAATTTGTAATTTCTGTTGTTTTTTATTTCATCTTCATGGGATTGTCTTTTCCAGTAGATAAAGCGGAGATAAAAATCTCAGTCTGATGTTTTGCCATCTCCAGACCCTCACTAATGAGGTCACATGCTACCTGAAACACAGATAAACAACACAAAACACAAGTAATTTCCACCTCTGTCCCCCCCTTTGGTGACAATAAGCAGCACATTACACATACAGACTGGCAAATAGACACATAGGCAGGCACGCTGAGCAAAAGAATTCCGCATGTTTCATGCAGAAAAGTGCATGTTTGTGCACACACAGATTTGTGCGCACACCTTCAAACACTTGTAAGCTGCGGGGAGGGTGGGCTGCTGCCAAAGGAGGAGCAAACGGGAAGCAAAGGGATGGACAAAGAGGAAGGCAGAGGGAAGAGCAGGGTGAGAGGAGGAGAGGAAAAGGGTCCACTATCTCGGCAGGCGGTTCAGAGGTGCCCGGCAATGTCACCATGTCATCGCCATGGGAACACAGAGCCTGCAGACTCTTTTGGACTAATAGGCAGTTGTCAAGGCAATGATAAGATAAATGCTGTGTTTGATGGAAACATAGAGCGATGGGCCTGATAGGCACCAAGAAGCCCAAACAATCAGCGGAGGATGGACTCCCTGCAGGACAAGCAACGTCAAATCTCTTTCTCTCCTTCTGTCTCTGCCAGGGTCTCTCTTTGTCTGCAGGGCCTGTTGGCTTTTTTCTCTTGATTTCTGCCTCGTTCCCTGTCTTGCTATGTGACCTGCACACCAACACTTGACTGTAGAAACAATCTAAACCTGCTATGTGTGTGATATGTTCATAGACACACACACACACACACACACACACACACACACACACATGTAGAGGGGAGGGGTATGTGCTTATCTAATGTTGAGGATTGAATTCAGTTAGCCCCAGTGGGATTGGGTTAGGAGATGTCAGAAAGATAGATGGGCATCATGCTGCGACACCCCAGCCCCCCTACACCCCACAAATTGTTTTGCATGTGTGTGTGGTGTGTGTGTGTTTATCATACGTGTGTGTGCTCTCACATAACCCATCCGCCTACATGTGAATCCAAAACATTTTCGTCAGTCAGATTTGTTTTAAACAATGCACTTATACAGATAGGTGTATTATGATTGTGTTGTCACTATATCTTTTCATATGTGAATATGAATTTCATATGTTTTGCATGTAGAATGTGGAATCACATTACAAAGTAGTATCTGGTGCAAGTTTCATATACATATATGTAATGCAAGATTCTTACTTGTCACACCAATTACATATACCAAGATTGCATGTAACAATACAGAAGACGGTGACTTCCTCTCCCGAGCCAGCCAAGATGATTGATGCATCCTGGGACTCTTGTTGCTGTCGAGCGTCATCTCACTGATCTTCGTCCTAGAGGAGAGTCTGTCCGTCTGCCCCTAGGATCTCCATTCCTGATGAAAACTAAAGGCACTTTAATCTGTAATCTAATGTTTGATCAAATCTAGAAGAGAATAGAGGAAGAAACATAACACAGTTTACTGTAGCTCTCAGTGTAAACGTGTGTGTGTCTGATTGGGTTTTCCTGTCAGTGTTCTGGTCATGTATTGATTTGCCGATAGTTGTACAACAACAGTCTGACCTCTCTTTCTCAATTTTCTTTTTCTGCTTCTGTTTCGTATGCTTGCATACACACACACACACACAGCAGAGTCATCTGATCCGGATCAAACAAGTCATTTTAACTCCAAATAAGATCACAGTCCAAGTTCAAATGCTCTGGATCTTATATACTTTACAGTGTAGACACCGATTTCTTGTCTGTCTTCTGTCACACAAATGCACACACACACCCAAATAGACACACGCTACGTATATGGGTGTGTACAGTCTGTATGATCTTTTCTCCAGAGAGTCTGATGGAGTCTGATGCCCTGCAGTAATGACTAGCCATACCTGGCCATTGCTGCCTTCTCTTGGCCTCAGGCAACTGCTTAGCAATTCCACTCTGAATACAATGGGCTGCAGGCTTGCACACACATACACGCACAGAAACCCATACACATCCAACAGACCTCTTTCAAAGCTCCTGTCCAGTAATGAATTTCCAGACCTTGGTAAGCTCCTTCTGATACACTTCAAACAGGTACTAACAAAAAAAGACAGACTACTCCTTCATCTTGCGCTACCTCCACCGTCTGCGTCTGTATTGCCTCATGAAACCCAGACAAAGTGCATTTATGGCTCAAGACCACCAAAACTAACGGCATGTACCGCAATGTATCCTTCATATCAATTTTAGAGGCGTGAATGTGAAACATGATCCCTGTTCCTTGATGATTTAGTGTCTGCATATTCTGCCTCTTTAGTCCCTCTTTCCCTGTCCCACACTGTGGGATGGATTTATTTTTACTTATTTGTTGTGTGACACTAGCTAATCGTACAAAGGAGCGAGTCGCAGGAAGAACAGGATCCACATATGAAGACATGCCAATCACAGGCTTGGAGAAGGCAAAGAAGAGAGAGGATGAGAGAGGTGTTATGGCAGCCTCTCCAACCAGCGTTTGAAAAGAGAATACATTTCTGTCACACTCATTTCTCGTCCACCGGATCAGCCCATTTGAGTCAGGGATAGAAGACACAAACACAGACACTTGGATACACAGACGAGACATCTCATGAAGATGGTAGGCCCGTTCCCCTGCTGTGAAATGACACATTAGGGTTTGGGTGATTTCTTACCGCACAAGACTTTGTACTGGTACGGAGAGTTGAGTATTGGTAACAAGGGTGTGTGCCTTTTTCTGTGTATATGAGGGCAGGGTGATGTAGAGTAGTGTAAATATAAAACCCCGACTTCCTGCTGTCTCCTCCATTATGGCAGCCACAGAAACTTAATCTGCCTGAGCACTACAGCTGCCTGCCAGCCTACCTCACTACTGTCTCACTCTGCTCCCCGTCGCTTCTTTCCTGCTGTCCTCCAGCAGTTTCCTTTCTCTTTCAGCATATCCCTTCACTTACACTCCCTCATTCCTCACTAGTTTTTCTATCATGTCATACACTGTATGTTCCCTTCTCAAAGTGTACGCCTAACCTAGCCTGCTAAAGTTTCCTGTTGGACTCTCTTACGCTCCCTGTTGGGGGGAAAATAACAGGGTGGAAGATTGAGAGAGGGGAAGAGATAGGGGGGACATGAGTGAAGGACAGGACAGAGAGGGTAAGACATCGGTGCAGTGGGTGGCAGCCATATTTATTTTCAATTCAAAGGTGTGGTGGCCCTATATGCAGTTATCTAAGTTCCTCTTTTTTTTTTTTTTTTACCTTGACCTTGCGCGTGGAGGGTATTTTCCAGTCAGCAGAACGCTTTATCTCTGAGAGCAACAATCAATAAGGATAATTAATGATGCCCGCCGCAATGATAGCCTCAGCAGTCATTACCAGGCATTAATCCATGCAGTCAGAGGAGGGTCAAGGCCGGCCGCATCGCTCACCTAGGGGCGGGGCGCAAATTAAAATAATCTACACACTGGCCGCTCTGTCAGGCCTTTTCTGATGCATTCACCTCCGTCGGATCATAATTAAAGATGGCCCATTGCTAGGTGGTGGGGCTTCAGGGTGACAATCCACTGCGATGTCTCTTTAATATACAACACTTAGCCCGGAGGATGACACTAACAGCAATCTGCAGGAACTCATCTCACCTGCGAGCGTGGGAGGGTGGGTGTTTCTTTTTTTTTTTTTTTTTTTTTTTTCTTTTCCTTCTTCTTCTTCTCCTAGACATGCTGGGACATAAATCAAACGCACAACATGCAATTTTCTAATAACGCGGCGCCATCAGAAATGTGATTTAGCAGTAAATATAATTTGGTCTGGGTGTGAGACATATCAAGTAGATGTATTATCTTTGCAGTAACGCTGTGCTTAGAGAATGAAATATCACAAAGGCGTGTTTTAACAGGTGATCTTGGGATAACTCTGAACACTGAAGACTCTTATAATGTGTTAATATAAGATATAACATTAGATGCTGTGATAAATGACGTTGAACAGACGATGCAAGAGATTTAATAGTTTGCCCAGATGTTAAACAATAAGTTTAAGGAAAAATACAAATCATATGTAAAATGCAGCTGATAATGATTAGTGCTTATCACTCTCATCTAATCTTTTTTCATTTTTCAAGCAGAGAAACAGAAAATGGCATCATCCACTCTTCTTCTTTATCTGCTTCTGATTGGCTGTAGCACTGCATCAGTGGGGAGGGAGCCTCTTAAGTGCCCACCTTGTTGTCAAGGACGTTTACATTTACAGTTTAAAGTTTGGAGGAGAAATTCAGCTTGATTCCATAATTCATGGGTGACATTTTCATTGTACTTAAACTTCAGGGTAAAAATTGGAAATGTGAGATTTAATTTCCTGTAATGTTTAAATTACTTTTTTGCTTGGCCGGCGTCCAAAACGTGGAGAAGCGCCGAGGGGCAGAGAAGAGATGTTTAAGCAGAGGTTGCTCTCACTGCCAGCGGAGAAGTGGAGAGAATCTATAATAATGAAAAATGCATTTATCCTCAGCTGCCATTCCTCCTTTTCTACCCTGTGAAAAACATTGCAGTGAAAATGCGTGTGTGTTAGTGAGACAGAGTAAGGAACAGACGGTTGACAAATTAAAGGAAAAGCCAACATGAAGTGTCTCAGTAAGGTGTTGGGCCGCCATGTGCCTCCTCAGTGTACCTTGGCATTGATTCTACAAGTCTCTGAACTCTACTGGAGGAATGAACACCAAGATAATCCCTCATTTGGTGCTTTGATGATGGTGGTGGCGAGCGCTGTCTAACACGTCAGTCCAAAATCTCACATAGATGTTGAATTGGGTTGAGATCTGGTGATTTTAAAGGCCATAGCATATGATTCACATCGATTTCATACTCATCAAACCATTCAGTGACCCCTCGTGCCCTATGGATGGGGCATTGTCCTCCAGGAAGAGACCACTCTCATCAGGATAGAAATGTTTCATCATAGGATAAAGGTGATCACTCAGAACAACTTTGTATTGATTTACAATGACCCTTCCCTCTAAGGGGACAATTGGACCCAAACCATGCCAGCAAAATGCCCCCCAAAGCATAACAGAGCCACGGGATCCCCTCACTGTAGGGGTCATGCACTCAGGCCTGTACTGTTGTCTTGGTGTACACCACACATGCACTCGCCCACTCATCGAAAATATGGTGAAGGATGATTCATCTGACCATATCACTTTTTTTTCCACATCTCTGTACACCAATGTCTATGGTTTTTGCACCACTGAACTCTCAAAAATGCATTCATCTTTCTAATGAGGGGTTTATGCACTGCAACCCTGCTATAATATCCCTCTCTATGTAATTGTCGACTGACTGTTCTTGCTGACGCAGTCTGATCATGTCCTGCATTGACATTCTCAGTCACCTGAGGAAGAGTTAGTCTTCTGTTTTCCCTTACATATCACACTAATGCACGAGCATCACAGTCATCAAATATGTGCTGTTAACAATTTCCGACACTGTTTACTGATGTTTTTTCCTATAGATCTAAATGCAGACGTCACTTTAGTCACTGTTCCTATTGAAACACCAGCCAGTTGAACAGTCTTTGTGACTGAAGCTCTTGCCATCCGTTGCCCCAACAATGAACCTTCTTTCAAAGTCACTTAGATCTTTTCCTCTTGCCATCTTTATACAAAATCAGAATCAACCGGTCCTGCTCAGCATTGTTATAAAAGCCACAGAGCATGATTGGATGTTAATTGCTTGATTGTACTATGCAGTGCACCTGTGTGGAAGCATCTGCATTCGTTAGGTATCTCCACAGATTTATTCAGGTTTTTCCTTTAAATTTGTCACCATCTGTATGTGTCACATTCAACATGCGCACGCAAAGTGAAAAATAACTACATCAAAATCTAAAAAACCTCAAATGTGTCGAGTTGGAGCTGTACTTATCCTGAATGATGAGGAAAGTCAAACTGCTCAAGAAGGGCGCTTGATGATGATTGACAAGCATTGGTTATATCTCACTCCCACGCATGATTACGCTGTCTTCATCTATCCTTCGGTAGCTCTCTCACCTTCACTTCTGTTTGGTTAAACTGAAGAGGCGTACAGGCGCAGCGTAAGACGTATATATGTGATTTCTATCAAGTTGTTCTCAAGTTAACTTCTCTTTTTCCACTTTAAATTTTCATCTGTTAAACTTATTACTGGTCAGGAAATAGAAGGGCCTAGAGGGTAAGGTGTGAACTCCCATAGCAGTGAATCAAACATGCACTCATACTGTACATGCACATACACACATGTTCCTGTAATGAGAATATGAAACATATCTGTGGAAATGGGGTGAATTTAAGAGAAATCCTGAAATATTCCCTTTCAGTAAATGATGTCCTTACAGTATACTGAGTCTCCTCTGTAAGTATTTCTCCTGATTAGTTTCAGTGAAACCAGTTGCAGAGATAAATGTTTTATATGCCTATGTGGAGTAAACTCTGCCAGCAGACTTCAGGAATATGGCAGTCATGTTGAACATTTCCCAGCAGGCACTCTGGTCACCATGACATTTATTTTTTAGCTTACTTTCACATCACTAGTGATTTAGACCAGCAAATTAAACACAAGAAGAGGCATAAATCTCTTCCTTGCTGGCCAATATACGCCTTTTCCAACAGTTTTAATAGTCTTCATTTCTCCCAGGATTGTAACTGTATACGCTCCCTAAATCCCCTCTCTAGATCCATCAACACACATCAGTTTTAATGTACAACTGCTAGGTGAATTCTACACACCACACACACAACAAAATGTAGTTTGTTTCTCAGTTGATTGTGCAGGTGAAAAATGCCCCCCACCCTCCCCCCACCTCCCCAAAATAACGTAATGGAGAATTACAGAGATTAGTGATATGCATATAAAGGGCTGTCAATCATTTAAAATTAATTCTGTAAAGCGTTGGATGATGTGATTGTTAGATTGCTGATCTTCAGACACGAGCCATCATTAGGCAACAGAGATGTTTTGAGAATGGCTTCTTTATGCTTGTGTCCCGTTCCTTTTCTGGTCTTATTTGGAAATTGATTGGCAATGATTATGAATATAATTGGTGCAATGTTCTTCTGGTAAGAAATCATCTTCCTGTGCTCAGTGTCTTGGTCTTGAGGGGAAATAATCTGAGCACATTTGTGACCTTTTTACCACTAATATATTGCAAGGTCAAAGGTTTAAAATAGGTTTCAATGAGTTTGATTTAGCAGGTAGACTGAAAGAGGTAAGTTTACATCTGTTGTATATGTTGCAGTTGTATATGTGTGTGTATTATACTGCATGTACCTAGACGTGTGCTTGTTTGTGCCCCTGTGTGTACCCGGGTCTTGTCATCAGGTTAGCCGGTACGAGTCCTCATATCGCTGAAACCTGCCAGCCGGTTAATTAGAGCAGGCATCCAGCCGCCCTGGCTTCATTTGACTATCAGCCACCAAGCCACTTACTCCATAATTTCCTGCCTGAATTGGAGGGCTTTACTATCGCTCACCCAGGCAGATTGGAAGTTTCCCTTTATCTCCAACATAAAGCCGGCATGCTGCAACCAAACTAAGCAGACCCGGCAGCAGAATGCATATACTGTACATTATGATTACAAGCTGGGGGTGTAAAGTTGAGACACAGGCAAGCTTCAAACCCACAGCAAACAAAAGATAGGATTGTTTTGCTGTCTGTGTGTGTCTGTGTCGTGGAGAAAAGAGAGCTTTTTAAGTCTCAAGTTTGCTTTTTCAAGCCAAAACTCTGCATGTTGGTGTGTTTATTTCATATTTGTGATTACAAATCGTGTGTGTGTGTGTGTGTGTGTGTATGTCCTTGTCTGACTGTGTGCACAGTTCATACACGCCGTCGTCCACTGTGTCACACTGCCTTTTAACTTTTTATGGTTTTCTCTTCATTAATTGAAAACATGACGGGGTGCTCTCGGGGCCTGATGGATGGAGCAGGAGAATTGAGAAAGCCATTAGCTTTACTGGAATCACAGCCTGTCAAGCAGTCAATACACACTGCTTTATGTGTCTGCAAGCAAAGATGGAACAATTATCCCTTTTATTAGGCAGCCACGGCACGCACAGACACACGCACGTGTGCACTCGCACGGTAGCAGGCAAGAGGAGGGCAGCAATAACGATCAGCTAAAATCAGTCATTCATTACTGTCAAGTACACCTGACTCTCAGCTTATTAAAAACAGGCATAATAGGAGGAGGAAGATCGAAAAACTTAATTAGTAAACAATTGTGATTAGTAACCTGGAATTTGACTTTTAGAACAGTGTTATCTTATGTTAAATTAAATTATAACAGACATAGTTTGCATTTAACTTGTGTATGTTTCTATATATACAGACTAACTATTGTGAAATCTGTCTATGAAACACTCTACATGAATTTCTCTTTGCTGCAAGCTCAATAAGAATCCATATTAGGCTCAATCAAATAGCTGTTTTCAATTTTTATTGTGTTTTTAATGAGTGTTAATGCATGATAAGCACATGCAAATGCACCATGATCGGGGGAAGCTATGAATACCACGAACAGCTACCCAGAGTGTCCCTCGCCTCCCAGCCCCTTGTGGGGGTCATGCCCCTCTCTGAGCGGTGCTGAGCAGCAGGAGGTCACAAGTTCATGACCCATGGGTTGGTTTAGTAATAGCAGGACACTGCGGGCTGTCTGTGAGGGGATGGCTTGGGCAGCAATCAATACAACAGGTATAGAAGCAGCGGTGAAAGAAGCAGAGAGAAAAGAGGTCTCTGAGGACATCAGCGTTACCAGAACCTACACACTGCAGAGAACGAGTGCACTTGTACAAAGAAACACACAACAACTTTGGTGGAATCTCTCGTATATGAACCCAGTGGTTGCAGTGTAACCATTGAGATCGTTGACTAACATTGCAGATAAGGACCCTAGCTCAGTGACTGAAAGATCATTTTGTAAGTTGAAGATTTTTGAAGAACTTGGACCTCCTGTTGTAAAAGGTCTCATGTTTGTGTGAGTCTCCAAGGAAGCAAGTGAGAATAAAGACAAAAAAAAATCTGAAAATGAAAGAGCAAAATAGAGGGAGAGTAAAAATAAAGGAGAGGACTGTTGTTTTTTTTCTTTTCTTCTTCCTCTCTGCCATTGCTATATAAGCAGTGGAGCACTTTACATAAGATTTATTACATCCAAGCAGAAATATTATCTTCTGCGAGTGCCATTCATCACCCGGGCTGTGAGACGCTGTGAATGATACCACCAAATTATGTAGATCAGCCATGTCTGAGGGGACGATTCAATTTGGTAACCTTGGTAACCCCAGGTACTCCGAACACCCCGGATCCCCACCACATAGCCATTTTGGCACATCACTTAGCAAGTTCAAATAGAAACAAAAAATGCATCAGACACTTAAAACAGGTTGTATAGACATTAACGCCATCTGTGTGTACAGTGCAAATAAACAAAGAAGACATATTCAACACATGATGAATGGATGTGAGAAGAATATGCTGGTAGGACAGAGGTTACTGGGAAAAGGATTCAGTAGGGAGATGAACATCTGTTATTGACCTTTGTCCACAGATCAGCTTCAGATGGTCATTTTTGGATTTCTGTGATTTGGTCGAGGACACTTGTTTGATAGTTGTTGACCAACACAAACAATTCCAATTCAGTGACTTCCCCAGGTGTAGCTGGAGGGCACTGAGCCTTAAAATGTGATTTGTCAACCATTGCACCAACACATGACAAGATTTTGCTGGTGATTGTATATTTGTTTTGCCTACAAATCACATGAAAACTCCAGAATGAACAATGAATTGATCCTACTAACAAGTCAGTGTAGCCAAGCCAGATATAATTTATTTTTCTGTCCCATAGATCTCCATTGTTACTCAAAATGCACTAAGTGTATATTAATCCACAGCTGAAAATAGTCCCCTTCAAATGTACTATTTATTCCTGTCTGAGTAATGTTTGCTGGAAAAAAAGGAAGTCATGTCAAGTTGTATTAGGAAATTACTGAGCCTCCAATACAAAAAACAACAATATAATTATCTGTTTTTAAAAACTGTATATCTTCAATAAGGACAAATTGTCTTGGGCCCGAATGTAAATGTAATGTAATAAATAATGTAAATAATTTTATATTGTAAGTTTTTATGTGTCCCAAAATAATATCTCAATGGTTGAACCTTCCTGGGTCCTGAACATCCAGGGGAAACCTCTGGTTTTAGAAAGGAATATGTCCTCTTTAATAGAAAAAATAGCCTTAGTGTCTGACAATGGTTGATATTATATATTTTATTCTTTTATTATTTAGATATTTCATGGTTAATATGGTTAATCTTTCAAAAGTCAATTGAGTCCTTGCAGAAACTTTATCCTTTATGTAATCATTTATTCCCAGATTTAAATTTATTTGCAAAAACCTGGGTATAGACCATTATAGATACAGTCCTATTATATTTGCATTATAGATAACTTTTAACTTTCCTGTAGTCATTTGTGGTCCTCCTGGGTTTTAAAAAGTCATATAGAAGCAGCCTCTGCACATCCTTGATCAAAAACTGCCCACACAGTGAAACAACAGCAACCTCCAAGTCACAACCCCCTCTGGATACAAAACAATTGATATACATATATTTAATTGTTTTGACCTAGATATTATAGGGCAGTTTCCTCTGCTGTTGTTCAAAGCACCCATAAATGTTTTCTATAAAAATACTACATCTTGCTCTGAGCCCAGGTAGGTGTATCGTAATTACCAATCATCTCTGAGCGCTTCCAGAAACAGGCGTCTTTTCCCCCACTCACCGCCGTTTACTCCAGCGCTGAGCTGACTCAATTATGATGCAAAAGGGTGTTTTTGAAAAGCCTGGCTCATTTCTAATTAAGCCACACACTCATACCTATTTGTAGCTCATGTCCTGACATAATGCAAATGCTATGTAAATTAACTGCACTGATCTCCCGCTAGCTCCGCACTCAGAGCTCCTCGGAGACTAGCAGGGCATTTAGTCATACTTTATACTAGTTTGGTTTCTCATTGGCTGAAACACAGGCAGAGGCAGATATACTGATGATTCAGCGAGGAAACAGACAGCCTGCAAATAATTCTTTTAATTGTTTTCCATCTCTTCTCTTTCTCTCTGCTTGTCAACATATTGATCACTAACAATTTAAAATAGCTTGAGTCATCCCTTCTGTCTCTTCTTCATGTGGTCTCCAAATGCCTTTACAGGCTACAACCTGCCACACCTCCAGTCTGTAGAGGAACCAGAAAGCTGTCAAGCCCCCCCCCCCCACTGCAGCCCTCAGCTGAGCCTGTTTAGACAGCTCATTAACACGCTCACTCTACCGTCACTAAACAACCACACAACGGCTGGTTAGGCAGCTGACTGACCGTATCTGAGCGCTGTGGAGAGATTATGGCCCTAACCGCAGCTCTGCTATTGGCAGTGACATCAGGCTCTAACACTTAATGCACTTCCTGGAAGGATTACAGACTCATTTCTCAGGATTTGGTGGCGCTGCCTGGATGTCCTACTGAATAATATTTAATATGATCTTGTGCTATACTGAAATTTCAGGCAAAAAATACACAATTTTGGGGAGTTGAGGAGTTTTTCCTTATTTTAGATAGATGTTGTATACTGTACATATTAACGTCCTCTGAGACAAATTCATGATTTGGACTATAGAAATCCACAAAGTAGTATATATAAAGCCACTACAGAAATAAAAAGTCAATGGAACTTTGGTGTCATGTTGTTATTCTCTGTATGATAGCAGACATTTAAATGAAAGATTATCATGAGCTTCAATCTTGACCTACGAAATATTATATCACAAATGGAGTTTTCCCAGTTGTCATAGGATTGCAATTTAACTGGTGATGAGGATCATGTGATAGGATCGAAATGCTCCAGAACACCGTCTAAATTTACCTTGTGGTGATTGTTTTCTCAACTAAAGAGAGTCATGTTTCACATACTACTGGTAACAATAGTGTGAATTCTATAGACTACAATGTGGGAAAACATATGTTAGTGTAATTACTGGGAAATGGTCACATTTTAAGTATAAAAATCACCTGACAATGTTCACTGATATAGTAACACAAAGACAGATTTGTTAATGTATGCCTTGTGTTCAGAGAGCTAAAGGCTTAAATGTTTTTCAACCAAACATTATGAAAAGAACATCAAATTTCCCAAAAAGAAGTTAATGCCATTACTTCTTCTCAGGCAAACAATTTCTTTTTCATATGAATCACTCCTGATTGTATTTATTCTGGTTGCAAGCCACACACACTATTACTCTGTGCCAGACCTTAGACAAACATCATTCAAGTATTTTAGGATATTTTAAATATTTGAACAGCCAAAGCCTGTATTTCCAAAACAGAAAAAAGAAATATAAATGCAATAATAGAAATCATTACAGTTAATCTGTCCAGGTCTAGACTTTGCTCTCTTGACTCATCTGTGCCACCAGTCATTTCTTTGGATCTTTGTCTCTTTTTTGTTCTCTTTCTCCATATCTCTGTGTCTATGCTCAGCCCATTAATTGTGCCCGAACAGTGCCACATGCCTCAATGAAAATAAATTGCTTTTAATTTGGGCTTCCCTTTTTGCCACGGCCGGCATCACTTAATTTCATTAGCTCTGAACCTGTAGAGCGCTTTTTCAAAAGCGTCATCTCATGGACGCACTTGAAAATGAAAAGAAGCCCCTCTTTTTTTTCTCTCTCTCTCCCCTCGCTCCCTCTCTCCTCTCTCTGCGCTCCTCAATTAACAGAATC
The DNA here is from genome assembly GCA_029490765.1 of Euthynnus affinis. Classification (NCBI taxonomy): domain Eukaryota; kingdom Metazoa; phylum Chordata; class Actinopteri; order Scombriformes; family Scombridae; genus Euthynnus; species Euthynnus affinis. The sequence goes on from CM055845.1 coordinate 15,825,595, forward strand.
GTTTCCTTTCAACTAAAATGAATGTTATTGAAACCAATTAGCATGGACTGGAAAATCTCTCGTTAATGAGGGGAGTGTGGGTGAGTAAACAGGAATGAAAAGATGAAATTAGAGAAGAGGCTCTTCTTGTTGGCCTGGAATAATGACATGCTTAGTCGCCTAATTGTCTGGTGAAAAGCACCGCTGCGATAGTAACAGATTGCGGTGTTCATTAGGCAGCAATGGGCCACCTGCTGCTGGGGCGGCGAGCCCGCAGTCCCCGTACACGTGTTTATCCCAGGGGGCACTTTTTTTTTGGACACAACGCTCACTATGAAAAGCAAATGAGCTTGCCAATATGCTGCAATGTTGTGTCCTTATTGCCAAGGCACAGAAGCATGATATGTCAAATGAAATGAAATGAATGAAACCCAATAGTGTGAAGCTGGAGGGTTTCCTCTCTCTCTTTTTTTTTTTTTTTTGATGATGTTGAGGGAGAAATGACCTATAAAAATACACGGGTTAGCAAAACTATGTAATTTCATTATAGATCCTAAAGATAAGTGTTCTATTCATCATTTCTGTTATCATAGCTCATCACAGGGCTCTTTATTGCTGCTTTTGAGGCCCAGTTTGTACAGAGTGTGAGGGTTGAGAGAGGGATAATGGGCCTCTAATTGCAGTGTGGATCATGTTGGGAGGGGGTGGCATTCTCCCAGCATTTATCCCCCTCCATGAAATATTTAATGGCTCGCCGGGAGAAACAAACTCTACACACATTCTCTAATTCATAACCTGGAGATAGTCTTAGACATGAGAACACAATGCATCCATATCTCGATCCCTCCTCTTTGTCTCTCTCAAGCTCTCTCGCCCCCATTATTCCTGACTACACAGAAAGAGAGAGGATGAAAAAAAGGAGAGAGAGATTTAAAAGTAGCCGCTCCTAAGTGTAATGTTAATTAATTCATAATTAATTCTCACATTAGGACTAAAACGGGGAGCACATATTCTTAAGCGCAGTTGGTTGCGCTGTTGCTTTGAGGCAGAATGGAAAGTGTAGATTTTAAAGAGCTATGACCCTTCGATGTAACAAAAAAATAACAAAAGTCATCAGCTGCAGTCTCTTTTCAACCATTTCTCTCTCTCTCTCTTTCTCTTTCTCTCAAAGCAGCATGAATGTATATAGATGCTAGTCTTTTGTGTGTGAGTGAGTCCACTGATTGTGTATAAAATGTGTACATATTTGTGTATGTGTGTGCACATGCCACATATCAACATTGTTTAAGCATCATTCATGTAGTCTTGCTCTCTCTGACAGACTTCCACCAGAATGCTAATAAGACCCATTGTTGCATGTTGCACCGTCTACAGCTGTTGGCCATAATTATCTTGCAGATAACTTAAAGGGTGTCAATTAAAACGCTGCTCTTTTTCACTGCCCTCATCTATCGCCTGTGCCCCCCCCCCCTCTCTCTCTCACACACACACACACACACACACACCCTCACCCTCCTGCAACCCACTTGTCTCTCAGGGAGTTATGGTAAAGGTTCAGGGTGAGGATAGAGGGGAGAGAGGGGAGGGTGGGAGTGAAGGGGTGGGGGGTGTTTCTGTAAAGCTGAATTGTTGTGAGTAATTTGCATTAGATATAAAGATTCAATCAGAATCCAGTCTAGCCACAAACAGTGAACTGATTTATTTTATGCGATCACTCTGCTCAGAGGTTGAACACATACGCTTTAACATTCATTCAATTTCTAATAAAAAGGAGTGAGACTGTCCCTGGGGACCCTGCTCTTAGGGGCAGGGTCTGGGTCTTCCTCTTGAAGAGGCTAAGCGTACCCTAGATGATCGCCCCACCCCATTCACACCACATATGCACCCGCCCTAACCCCTCCCCGCTCCCCTCAGGGATAGAACAACCTTTGAACGCTAGAGTTTGGCTTTACAACCTCTGCACAACACAGCAGTGGTTTCACTAAAATATTTGTCTTTGTTTACGGTTGTTTACACTAATTGGAAATGCACATTAATAACCCAAATGCAACCTGAGACTGTGTTTTTTTTTTTGTTTTTTTTTTATTCCTATCTTTAGCATCATTGTCTGATTCAAACACCTGAGGCATCAGAAGACTGGATCAGACTATATGGTTCATTATGACCTAATTTGATTAAAGATGGAGCTGATTAAGCAATGTTGGTTTGATGCCCAACTATAAGATACAACAGGAGAAATATAATCAGTTATAAATAGATACATTTGTGATGTATTTATGGGGTTCAACAGCTGCAACCAGACTGACCACTTCAGTATGGTTATGTTTTTTTTTAAATGGAAACACAGATTACATTTTGAGTTATATTGTGTATTTTAAGGGTCTCTGGGGGGAGTTGGAGACATGAAACAACACCTCTATTTTCCTTTCTGTCTCCCTGGAGATTCCCTCTGCTTAATTGATTTACTTTGTGCACAATGACACGCCCATTCACACGTCCATCTGATCACCAAGTGTCAGTGGCACGTGCTGGGATCCTTTCCCACACACACAAACACAGATGCGTCATCAGCCGTGACATGACAGCTTAGGCGATGCTAATAAGAGGCTAGGGGAGGCTAAGCCTTGCCAAAATGATCATGGAAATATTATGCTGAAGCTTTTTGTGAAATACTTGGCTTGCTGATTGTTATTTGGATGCAATAGCTAACAGGTTATTTTGATGAGAGAGAGTGAGCAAGCAAGAGAGAGACAGCTGAGAGACCAAGTGGGAGAGAGAGAAGCCTCTAGTTACTGATTATAACGACAAACACAAGCAGTATTCCAACCGTTTCCTGAATTTGTTTTGCCTATCTGTGTATTTTGGTGCCAAGCATAGTATGCACAGTGCACAGGTAGGAGGAGAGAAATAAACAGGCGGGGAGGGGGTGGGGGGTTTTATTCAGGTGAAGCAGTGCAAAGCTGTGTTGCTGTGCTGAGAATAGATGTCTCAGAATGAAGTCTGTTTCTGAAGCAATGTCACTGATTTTTATGAACAAGAGCAAACTAATTTTTTTCGGCAAATTCAGAGAAATAAATTAAGTATATTTAATCAAACACTTCTCTATAGATGTATTTAAATTGAGATAAGAAAAATATAAAGTTAAATGTGATTAAAGGTGCAGTGTGTAGTATTTAGTGGCACCTAGTGGAATGGACTTGGCAGAAATGGGATATAATATTCAAAAGTGTATTTTAATTAGTGTATAATCACCTGAAAATAAGAATTGTTGCATATTCGTTACCTTAGAATGAGCTCTTTATATCTACATAGTGAGCAGGTCCTCTTCCATGGAGGCTGCCATGTTGCACCGCCATGTTTCTACAGTAGCCCACAACGAACAAACAAAACACTGGCTCTAGAGAGGGCCTTTCCCGTCATTGCTGATGTTTTAGCCTCTCCAAGCATGATGTCCTGGTGCCGCCTATGCATGACAGGATCTGTACTGGGACATATCAGCTATAAAACTTACCTTTCGTATCTCTTTACCAGTGCAGAGAAAGAGAACGACAATATATGATTTTTTATTTTTCTTTTGAACCAAGAACATTGCTCAACCTACACTGAACAACGTTGCTAAGCACCGTCATAGCACTGTCATTGTGAGTATGTCAATACTAAAATTAGCTTTCAGCTAAAAGCATTGACATTCCCAAGTACAGCCTAGATACTTCAGTAAACTTGCGTTGCATTTTCTTCTTTCAGTTTCTTTTTACACACACACACACACAAAGAATCACTAAAAGCTACATCAATCACTCTACCCATTGGTCAGACATCTCTGGTCCTGAAGAAGCTCCTATCTGCCCAAATATTAATTAAGGCAACCTACTTTGTTGCTAGTCCAGGTTGAACCTTGATTCATTCTCCAGCAAGCTGCTAACAACCATTAACTTTGCTAATTTGCAAAACGTACCCTGCTATGGGAGCCATTCAACTCAAATTTGCTAAATCCATCTTGTAGTTGGGTCAGACGGAGGTCAGATTACATTCCCACCACAAACAAACCACTACAGAAGTTATTTGTGACTGTACCAAGACCATTTCCTCTGAAGGGTCTCGGCGTGATTGTTTTGGTCCGCATCTGAGTACAATTGCTGTGCTGTTGTGTTCAGATCTACCCAAACGATTTGTACCAAGGGGATAAAATGAAACCAGTGTCCGATTCAACACGGATTAAACAATGTGCCCTTGGTCTTCTTTAAAAATTGGAGGCAAAGGGAGGACATTTAGGAAGCAGGGACAAGCGTGTGACAGGTGGGACACATGGGGACCAGAAAAGACCTATAGGTATTGATGAATGAATGAATAAGGAGTTATTGAGGAGCCCATTGATTGTAAGCCAATTCAGGATTAATGGATGCCAATAGGTTGTCTTGGTTCTTGAATAGTGGATTAGGGTCACAGGAGACGGTTCCACTGAAGCTGTCCTCCTCTTCTTTGCTGCACTTCATTCACATCTTCCTCTTAATAATGCTTTTGTCTATTTGTAGGAGTGGCATGGCTAAAAACAGGCCAAATGTTGACAAGTTCTATTGTGTATCATTATTGAAATGTCCCTTTTTGTCTCCGGCATTTGTTTTGGCGAGTGCATGTTGTTTGTTGGTTCGTTCTGTCATCTACACACTAAGACCGAGAGAAGCTCTTTCAATTGTCAGACAGAAAGGTGGTGAGCGATGGGCAACCATTAATGGATGTATATATGGTAAGGTGGATGTAGGCTAGGCTACACATTTTTAGTAAACTCTGAGCCGCAGTTGGGTGTGCGGGACAGTTTCAGAATATCTCAATGGCTTTTAAACTTTATCTTGCACTGTGATTTATTAATCTAACTCTTACTTTCTGGTTTTATAATCTGACATTTCCTATTTAGCTCTGTATTTCCTCCTTCTGGAGTATACAAAGGCAAGAGGAGGAAACTGGAGAACTGTTGTACTGAATTTGATTGGAAGGAAGTGTTTCTCTATACACTCTCTCTTTGACCTGAGGAAAACAATTATTGTCTCCCTCTAGCCCTCAGCCCCCTGTCAGTTTCCTCAGCTCATTCAGTGTTGTAACTGTTGCCTTTTTATCCACGCAAGCAGCATGGTGGTATAGATGGTAATGTGGGTCTTCCAGTTTGGTCCAGACTGAAATATTTACTGGGTGGATTGCTGAGAAATTTTATATAGACATTCATGGTCCCCAGAGGATCAAGCCTACTGTCTTTAGTAATCCTGTAGCGCCACCAACAAAGTTTTCTCTTGACCTTTTGAAAGATGGACTGGTACAAAATTCTATGCAAATGTTCAAGGTTCCTGTAGACTTTGGTGATCTCCTGACCTTTCCTCTAGCCTCACGATGAGGCTCGCATTTTTTGCTTTGAATGAAATGTCTCAACAACTATTGGATGGATTAGAATGCAATTTGGTGTTCCTGTCAGGATGAATTATTGTCATTATACCTGCTAAAATGAGCATGTTAGCGTTGTTATCATTGTGAGCATATTTGCATGTTGATGTTAGCATTTAGCTCAAAGCAGCACTCTGCCTAAGTACAGCCTCACAGATCCGGTAGCTTGACTGCAGACTCTTCTTGTTCTTGGCCGTCTTGTGAATTTGCATACATAGTCACAAAACAATTCTGTTAGTTTGATTAAAGTGGTTTAGATATTGCATTACTTAATTCTGTCCTGAATTATAATGGATTTTGTCTCGTCTGGTCTTTGCTTTTATAATTCCATATTTAAATTGTAACAATATGAATCAGAATACATATTATTGAATTATGCTGCTCCAAGAATGTTTTTTTTTACTTATCTGATAACATGCAGGCCTAATGTATCACGGTACATTGCTGTTTATCTGAGAACTTTTACATCTGCTAGCTGAGCCATTATCCACTCCAAATACACTTTGACTCTGTTTTAACCACAAATAGGATTTGGAAAAATAACATTGTGATTAATGCATGCTAACTACATAATAGAACTTAGAAATGTAATTAACAGTAACTTCCCGCACCTAATTGGTATAGCTCTGTTATTCATTAGATTCCACTGAGGACAAAATATGGGATATTATATGCATATTAGAGACATTACTTTTTGATGTTAGGAACACAGCTTAAAGAGCACCATTTATTATTTATTGTCTCTTTTGTTTTCACTCGGGATTGCAGCGGTGAATACAGCAGTTAGTGTTCTACCATAAGCTTCTAAAATGGCAAAGCTCTGATAGGAGGCTGTTGGTCATTATAAGATGGTGCAGCTGAAAAAAAGCTAAAAAACTGATTTGATGCAGAGACATTCAGCTTGTCAAAAACAAACTCACTGGTACACAGTCAAATTGTATCTTTCACATCTATCTTGTTCTTTCTTCCTCCTACTCAAAAACACATACAGAACACAGAGAAAAGCTTTAGGGAGAATTACTGTAATACTGTAGGTTTGTTGAAAATGTGTTTGCATTCAGCAGGTGATGAATCTCTGCTGCATATTTGTTAAATGTACAGTACTAAGATTTTAACTCTTTCCCCTCAGTCCTCAAAAACAAGCTACATGCTGCATGTTTCAGAATGGAGAAATGAAACTGAGCAACTAGAGCCAAGAGCCACAGAAATACACTTTTGTTCTTTAAATATTTAAATGACTTCTTGAGGTCAACTCTTATTGACCTGATACAATTTGATATTGTGTATTTAAATTTTCTTTTTATTCACTGAATTAGAGGCTGCATTCATTTAATTTAGTGCATTAATGTGTTTTTTCTCTCTCTCTCTCTGACTTTCTCATTTGTGTTCCATTAGGTTTGGATCACCACTCTCTCTTCGTAAACTATCTGACACTGAGTGTCGCCATTACCGCAGAGGCTTAAGCAGAGGAGGCGGTAGGTCTTGTAATATTGCACAGCAAGTGTGTGTGTTAGGGTCATGAAGACAGATTGACCACATACTGGGGGGAGAAACAAGAAAAACAAAAAGAAAAAACTAAACATACTGTATGTGACAGAAGGACTGCAGCTTGCAGGTCACTACAGTCAGCAAGAAACCCTTCTCACTGTGCCCTTCTTCTATTGTTTAATTCAGTCACCACCTAGTAATATTACAATACAAATTCACTGTAAGGCAGCCTTATATTGTGAGGAAAACATCTAACCACCTGTTACCTAGTCTGTCTGATTTAAAAGAGTTAGTGGGATGTACTATACAGGAGTGTACAATGTGTAAACTTTTCCTCAGCATATTTTCCTCTTGGGAAACTTGCATTGAATTAGAGAGTAGAACCATAAGTTGGCTTAAAAACAGCCCTGAAAAGTTTTCTATCTTCATGGTGACACCGTGTGACCAAAAAAAAAAAAAAAAAACACACAAAAGGTAAGAATTTTAGGTGGGCAAGAAAATGCCAAATGGTGCTCATCTACATTTTTTAAACAAGCAGGCTTCTCCCTGATGGCGCAAGTTCATAACGCACACGCTGCCTGACTTCCTTACAATCTTTTATCACCTGCTGCAACAAATGTCCCATGCAGGACAGTGGCCTGATGGGAAAATGGGAAATGGGCTATCATCAGGCTAACAGGGCACCGCAGTCCAGTAATCAGATCAGGAAGCTGGGTGTGTGTGTCTCAGAGAGCGAAAACGTGTGTGTGTGTGTGTCTGTGTGTGTGTGTGTGTGTGTGTGAGGTGGGAGTGGCCTGTAAACTCAGTGGAGCACTAATGGCAGTCATGTTTCAGGAGGTGGCGGGCTGCAAAGTTTTAGGCATCACTTGGACCCAGCGAGGGGCCTTTCCGGGTCCGTGTGTGCTGTCGTCTGAGCGTGAGTCAGCTGGCTGTAGAGGAGAGTAAATATTTATGTTCAGGAAAGGAAACAAGTATTTCCCCTCCCTAGCTGCAGAACAATAATTCCCTCCTTCTCCTGCTCTCTGTGTCTACCTCTCAGAATAGCAGTAATTATCACACTTCCCTGCATTCATTTGAGGACCTCATTGTCCAGGGGCAGCTAACCGGCAGGCTGACCGCAAAAAAGAAAAAAACAGTTGGTTACGTTCTCTTGTCAGTTAAGTCGTTTAATGGCCCATACAGATACAGTTGATTTTATTTATATATATATATATATATATATATATATATATATATATATATAAGACATGCAACAGTATATACAGAGAAACCCTTCAATTAGTGAGGTTTGACAGATTTCTCAAACTTTGTATAATAATGTAACCCTTCAATTTAATAATAAATCTTTAAAATCACAAAAAGTATTTATACAGCAGTAATATCAAAAACTCAGTTTGTTGTTACAGTCCATGTTGGTAATTTGTCCTTCATGAAATAACAGTGGTTGTAATCAGCTGGTATTCATATTGTTACAGTGGATCCTAATGCTCATATCCAAAATATGCATTTTTACTATCAAATACTTGTAGATGTGAAAGTTTAAATGTTGGCAGGTTTGTCCTTCTATAGAAAGCAGCTGCAGTCATAATAATTTGGAACTGTAATCCATACATGACTCATTACTGAAAATAGTAATCAGATTACCTTAATATCTTTTAAGGTATTATTGAGAAAGAACAAAGCAGAAGAGAAACCCTTCAGTTAGTAAGGTCATGACAAAATTAGTCAAAGTCTACAAGACCATGCAACCCTCTAACAATGAAATCAAAAACCCGCTGTTGTTAGAGCATGACGGTAGTTTAACAAAATAATCTTAACTAAAGATCCAATTTACTGATGAAAACTGGAAGATGCAGATGAAAGCTGCACTTTAAGTAAAGATAACTTTGTAAAGGGTCACTTCCATTGGTAAGATTTTTAGTTTGTGTTGTCTTCCATAGAGAACATCGGCTGTGAATTCATGTTGACCCCAAAAGTTTTTAGTGGTGACAAGTTTTCATGAAACACTGAATTTGAAATTGTAATCCCTTGCAATATTTACTACTGAAAAAAAGTAATCACATGACTGTAATTCATTACAGAAGAGAGAACAAGAGAGAGAAAGAGCTAAGAGACAAATTGTTCAAGTTCAAGCTGTGCCTTCTGTACATCCTGCTCTCTCTCTTTCTCTCTTTTCTTGCAAAGCAATATTCACCTAATCATTTCTGAATCATAGCTACACATAAAAACAGTGGCACATAAACCACAAGAGATAATACAGTCAAAGTGGGGAGTCTCACTTCTGTTGATATTATCATTTCTACTTAAACCGCTGATTGTTTGTGAAAGGAATACAAAATCAATACCATGTGCCGTCAGAGGAGGTTGTAAAGACAGAAAAAGCATTTTGCTTTGAATAAATAGCCCTCCCTTTCATAACAATCAGCACATTGATTGGAAAGCCAATACCACTCAGCCAGCCGGCTAACCAGAGAGATGAGGGAGCGGCCAATAAATGATCAGAATTAAGGCTGGTTTGAGGTGACTGAACCAATCAACGCAAGCCCATGGGAAGCCAGGACAGATTGTGGGACTGTGACAGGATCAGATCAAGTGCACATGATGTGCGTATGAGGTGCTGTCACTCAAACGCACACACACACACACATACACACAAACACATAAGCATTAGTGTCTAAAAGATACTTGATTCTGACAAGCTGATAAATCAACATTATAAAGCTATCCTGTCTCCGTGTGCGAATACACACACACACAGTCCACAGGAAAATATCATCTTATTTACAATAACCTGACACTCCACTGTGGTGAAAATGGTATTAGATTCTTGATGACAAATAAAGAGAGTGAGGAAGAGAGGTAGAGAATGACGGGAATGTTGGGATGGGGGATTTCTTGGAAGCTGCATTTTTTAGTATGCATGTTGATCCTGTTAGGCTGAAATGCAATAACAGATTCGTAGGTCCGCTCCACAGGAGGAAAGACCCTCCCAACTCTCTCCGACTACCTTCTATTTATCATCCGCACATTGACTGTCGCTGGAAAGAATATATTGCTTTAAAAAGTCGCTACCGTAATAGCATTTATCTAATTTCCATAAATTTTCATCGGGAATTTGATATTTTCTTCATCGGTGAACAACATAAACTATTTAAAGAGGATGCTGGTGTGGCAAACTTTTCCTCCCATCCTTAAATTTGCTTTTGGGTCTTCCCTTTTGATGGATTTATGGTAGTCAGCGTAGGAGGGATTCACATACTGGGCAGCTTGAATAGCACACGGATGCACACACCACAATGTTCACAACCCTGGATGTTCCTTACATAAATCATTTACTTTCACTGTCATATCTAACTTCTTTAACAGACTAACAACCTGTTTATTAAATGCTACTAATAAATATCTAGTTAGTTTCTCAAGCACTAAAGTTATCTGCGTGACCTATTTAACCTGTTGTTTTGTTATATTTCACAGTAGACGGCCATAACATGAGATTCTAATTGATGAGACTGATGTTAACACATACAGCTTATCTGTTTTACAGCAAGCTCTCACTCCTAAATGGCAAAATATGTCAATGCATTTTATGATCTGACACTTTTGTGGATGAAGTGTGGTTAAATTTAGGCAACAAAAACTACTTTGCAAAGGAATCTGAAACATAGTATTCATGGCTAAAAGAATCTGATCAGTGGTCTTCAGTATGAAAGACATCTACTTCCTCAGAAGGTTTGTGGCGCATTAAGGCCGTGTTCAGACAGGCAACAGCATTGCATGACAAATACAGCCCCCTCATTCATTTTAATGTGACCACTTGGATGTTACAACCACTTGGAGTGATCCAGCAAAAACAATTAATCTGGCTCAAATTTTGACATGAAACTTCATCTTATGTTGGCCAACCAAATACATCCAAACTCATTTTCTTGGTACATTACTTTTCAACGTGAACGCTGTTTTTCTACTATTCACTTGGCAATAATTGCGAAGGAGGATAAAGTGTCTGTAATAGTTTTTTTTTTCTGTTTAAACCTTTTTTTATTGAGGAAGCAGCCGCAGACTACATTCAATATTACAAATTTGCCCTCACTTTAGAGTTAGAGACAGACAAACAAAAAGAAGAGAAAAAAACAAAAGACATTTATACAACTATCCCCTTATCCTACCCCCTCCCCACTCCCTGGGACTTCACATCTTGTCACACTAAAGGAGGTCATCAATATTGTACAACCAGTCAGTTTGTATTGGATAAGGGGATGCCATATCCTGTTGAACTGTTTCAATCTCTTTAATAGAGAGAACCGTATTGTCTCCAGATGAGGAAGTTTTATTATTTCTTCCAGCCATAATTTGACAGGTGGGACCTCTGCCTTTTCCAAAAACATTAAAAAAAGTTTCTTTGCTATGATAAGATAATGATGATAGCAGTTGTTGACATTTAGTAAGCAGGGAAAACTGATCAATGAGACTCCAAGCTCCACCAGAAGTGGGTCAGGTTCTGTTACTGTATGCACCATATTTGATCAAATTTGGAATATGTTAGTCCAAAATAGAGTTAACTATTGCCAGAGAACATAACTGTGGAGAAGAGTGGCTACTTCAGTATGGCATTTTGTCACACAGTGGGGGTACATCTGGAAAGAGTTTGTGTAACTTTGTTTTAGCCTAATGAAGTCTGTGGATGATCTTAAATTGAATAAGACAGTGCATAGAGTTGGCGGAGCATTTGTGTGTGTTCTCCAGAGCCTTATCTCAAAGATCAGAATCTATCTCTGTACTCATCTCCTGTTCCCAGTGTGTTTTTTTATACCCTGCACAGAGGGTGAGGTTCTGAATAATAATGAGTTATAGAGTAAAGATAATGATGTCATTCCCTGGTTCCCATCTTATAACCTGACACACCAGATGGTTTGTTACACAGAACCATCTGAAGAAGTCGTCCATGGAAACTGTTTGGGAAAAAGGCAGGCACTTAGATTCACAATTGGCCAGACAGACACACAAGTGCGTAACTTGAAGCCTGACAAGATGGATTGTCTCATAATGACTCAAACTGGACTTCTTGGATCACATTTCATTGTCTCACATTTTACCTGATCACATCACAGCCCCAATAATGTAGCTCTTGCTTTTCTTTAAAGCAAGACTGTTTTTGGTCTGAATACCTGCATTGTGGCACAAGTAGTACAGGAGAAATAATTTGTTATTGCATCCGGGGAATGAATTACCACTAAGCCTTGTGTCTATACAAGTTATTAACAGGCTGCAACATACAGTCCTTAACACTATGAACTGCCTTCCAGGAGAGAGTGTCTGAAGTGGTATTTAAACAACAACACATCTCCCTTTTCTCTATGATGGCCATTTATTCCAACTTTTCATAAACCAGCCCTTACATGAAACCCCCATTAGTCCAACTTGTCTTCCATACTTCCCTCAAGATGGGTGGTGGGATGTTCTTTTGTGCGTCACTAGCCGAGCACTGACTGCTCACAGCTTGCCATTGGGTTTTAGATAATTTAGGTTAACATACAGTATAAACAGACAGACAGAAACAAAACAAAAATACTTCAGGCACAAAGGTCATCATTTTCTGTCAATCATAGTCTCAGCAAAGTAGTTATTGGCTTTTCTGCAGCACGCCAACGTTCTTACATTTGTTTTTCCTTCCTCTTCCTGGCATTCTGCTTCTGACCGGCTAATATTAGATAAGACCCTTTTTGTTCACATTCACAACCAATCAATAGCACAGTGACAACTATGTGACCATGGCTCTTAACAGTTTGTAGTGTCTGTATGTAATGCACATGGTTTCTCTATGTTGTGTGTGATGAGTGATGATTGGGCATAGTAAGCATAAACCTTGTGATTAGAATTAGATCTATGAAGCATCACATTAGATTGATGCTCTTAAATGATAGCCGCATTAAGCATGACCGGTTAGATGTTGATGGTAAAAGCCAGCAGCCCAGTACCCTATGAAGCAGGCAGAGAACAGTGCAGCAGGACTATATTATATCTCCATCAAAGACCTCAATCCCAGAGAACGTCATTAATATCTCCCTATAAGCATCTATGTCCAGATGGTCCCCAACCTGCTGCTACCACTATCAACAAGAGGCCCTGTTTGTGGCACTGCTCACATTGTATGGGTTTGTGTATGCATTACAGTTCAGTAAACAAATCCAAACAATATTTTTCCCACCTTAGAACGAATACATGAGAAAGTTAGATTGTCTTTTAGTGATACATAGAAGCTAGCAAGCCATGGCATGTTTCCAGACAGCGTGAGATGCTGCAGAAGGCCTTGACCAGGACTAAGAGAGGGTGAAGGGACCACGTTGCACCCAGTTTGGCATCTTCACACTTGGTTGTCAGGTTGGAAATTGATTTTAGGATTTGAATGCAAACTTTCAAGGGTCATCAAGACCCTGCTCCTGGCTACCTCTCTGACATTTTAACCCCTTACAGTGAGAGATCCTCGGCTAGAGATCCTCAGGCAGGACTCTCTTGACTGCTCCCAATTCTAGGCTAAGGGCAAAAGGTGAGAGAGGTTTCACTGTCAGGCCCTTTAAGCTCTGGAAAGCCTTCTAACTTTAGGCTGGTTAAATCAGATTTGGATATGACATCACTTCTTACTGTCCTTTTTTTTTTAAATCTACAGTTTTGACTTGGACTTACCCCGCAAGAATTAAAAACAGCTCTGATAAGATGATAGGTGAGAAAGAGGCTTATGATATATACACAAGACAAAGCGGAGGCAGTAGATGATGTATGAGACACTGGGTGACACCAAAGGTGACTTAGGTGGATTTTGGTTTCGTGGTTCAGATGAAAGCGAAATATTAGAAGTAAGGGTGAGGAAGAAGGCATAGAGAAGACTGACTGAAACAAGGTGGGGAGGGGAGGGGGTGATTCAGGCAGCAGGTGAGCGCGTGCCACTAGGGGGATTCATCTGTCCTGGGTTCAGACAGGGCCTCATTAGTGAGCAGTGAATTACACTCCAGACACGTCTTTATGTAGACTAATCATATTACAGCTAGCGCGCTCAGCTTCACCGCAGGGGGAGACGGGGGGGAGGAGGAGGGGGGAGGAAGTGGCGGCGGTGGAGGTTGGAGAACTTTACAATCTGATTTGTCCGGGAGAACTCAATGTAATCTAGCACCTCTGACTGACACCGTTTTATCTATCTGTCCATCTATCTGGCTGCGTGCGTCACATGACTCCTCCCCTGCTCACCGGCTCGCTCTGTCTCCTTCTCTACCTCCTCAGTGCTCATCCACCCTGTAAACTCTTCCTCATTCCTTCCTCTGGCTTGTTTTCTCTACTCTCCCCCTACCACCACCACCCTCCTCCACCTCTATCTTTCTCCCACCTCTGTCACCCACCCACACTCTCCCTCCAAGCCAGTGCATCGCTGCCCCCACGTTGTCAGTTCTGACAAGCTGCTTTAATGGGCGATGTGGCGCGTGCCTCTGACCACTGAGCACAGTCATTAACCTTCACTGGCATAATTGAATTCAAGGTTGATTGCTCGTGACCCTCCCCCCTGCCGAGGTCCCTCTCAATGTACATATTCATTACAGGGCCCCGGCTCTAAATGGATTGCACAGGGAAAGCTGTAGCAATCATCCAGGCCGCTCGGCGGGGGCAGCGGCACGCTGCTCAGGGGCTGCGAGGGGACTGAGGACGGAGCAGTGGGAGGAGGGGGGAAAAGAGGAGGGGCACTAATTGCATGCTAGAGGAAGAGGATCAGATTATGAAAAGAGTGAGAGAATGAAGATGGATCCCCGTGACACTGTCAAATTAAGGGCAAGCCTTGTAACGCGGCGAGACACTGAAATGTACAGTGGCACACCACTGCACCGGAGGAACGGGAGATTGGGGGAGGAGATGGAGACGGAGGGAGGGAAGGACAGAAAGAAAGGGAGCGAGAAATGGATGGGGGAAAGAGATGAGAGAGAGGCCATTGAGGCTAAGAGAGAATTGAATGAAGGAGAATGAAGTAATATAGACACACACACACACACACACACACACACACTCAGGCTGGTTTCAGTGTGAAGGGGAGCATATATATCACATCACCCCGACACTCCCCCCCCCTCCACCCGCCCAAACAGCACCAGCACCACCCGCCACCCCAAGCCAGCAGGTCTCTAACTCTCCCCTCTCTAATAGCTGTCAGATTACTATCAGCCAAACAAGACATCCAGCCTCGCCTCCTCCCCCCTCCTCTCACCCCCACCCACTCTGCTGCCATCTTCCACATTAACATCCTTTCCTCCTCGTTTTTTCGCTGTTACCTTCTACCTCTCTGTCTTTCCATCCATCCTTCTCCTGTGTTCCTCTACCCTGTAATATCTCACCATAATTTCTTTTTGCTGAGCTACACCTCCACTATCTTCCCCAAAAGGTGGTCTACCTCAGCGGTGAGAGGGCTAGAGCAACTTTAAAGAGGGTAAAAGAGGAATGTAAATATACAAATCAATGAGTAGAACAAACAATATAATCATTCCATTCAGTGTTCCCACATTTACTCTTTCCACAACAAGATCCATCTTCTGACTTACATTTGATCTTCTTATTTGTGCCTAACATCATTACAAACTCATTTTTTAGTTATTTGATCCCACAGTTTCTTATTTCTTTTAGTACAAAAATACTGTCAACAACTTTTAGGATGACTTGCTTTGTCTTTTAGGCCAGCTCTTTTTAGGTATAGTATAACATTCTTTCCAAGAGTTAGATGAACAATACCTCTCTCATATCTGTCTATTACATATGGAGCTAGAGCCTGGGGGCAGTGAGCTTAGGGTAACATATAGACTAGAAGTGGGGAAATGGCTAGCCTCGCTCTGTCCAAGGGTAAGAAAAAAAACCTATGAAACTCACTAATTAACTCGTAATTTGTTTAATCTGTATATATTTGTACTGACTGACTGATTGCTGAATCAGAACAAACTGTGAAAACAATATTGACTAATTTTGCGGAAATCATTACTGCACGTAACTCCCCCATAAAACCACAATTTGTTGTTTTTACGTTACCAGTTGTGTACAAATGAAGCAATCAAGATACATCATGTGAATTAGTGAGCTTTGGAAGTGCTGGTAAGCAGACTTTTAACTTTGGAGAAAGCCATATGGTTCCTCTCATCATGCTAATCTCTATCTTTTTGAAAGAACCCAAACAAGTGTATTTCCCCAAATGTTTAAGTGTTCCTATAAAGGCTTCATAGAAGGTAGATATGGGTATTATATTAGTTAGACATTTAGGTTGTAAGTCAGTAAAGGGTCATGAATGAGTCTGTATAATAAGCCATCACTTCTACAGTTAAATGTTCATAAAGGGACACAGGTTCTCACTTTACAATAAGCCATCAGCAAAAGGTAGTAAGTCATCTGCAATCATAAATGTTAATACAGTGAGTCATTAATAAACAGTTTCTACAGTAATCCTTCAAGTCTAGAGTGGTAAATGTTAATAAATTGTTCATAAATGGATTTTGGACCAGATGAGCTGCAGGCAATCGTCAAGAGGCACAAGCTCATCCATAAATTCTTTGCAGGTGCTACGAGGTGACAATTATCTGCACTCAAGATGAAAAAATACCAGCACATTGCTTTTTCCCCTTTGAGTTTACGAACATAACAACATTACGATGTTTCGACCACAAACGTTCATTGAGTGAAATTACTATTTGTGTTTGAAACGTTGTTAAATCCAGATGGAATAAAGGAAGAACTGCAACAAGACAACAGTTTGTGGTTATTGTTTCATCCTTCAGCCCTTTTTCCAGGAGGTAAGTGATGAAACAGTCCGTTGGAGTGGACTTCCTGATGAGCTAAAGATTCGAAAACAAAGCAACGGTCATGCAAGAGAAGAATAAACACCAGTCAAAGGGATTTTCCACAATTCCACAAACAAAAAGTTGTTGCAACTGATATTTAGAGCATAAATAGATTATTCCCCAACCATTCGTTACAACTTTTATTTAGGGTGCATTATTAACAAGTGGTGCCATTCTTTTTTTGTAAACTAGTGACTTCTGGATTTGCCCTTTCATTGGCCTTATGCACCGCTACTGTCTGGCCGGAAACCTCTCCGCCCTTACAGACAGCCAGCGGTCCACAGAGAGTCATCCAACTGTCAGTGCTCTGTACTGTTCCTGCTCTCGCATATGTCTGCTGAGTATGAGCTGTGTGTTTGTGTGTGTGTGTGTGTGTGTGTGTGTGTGTGTGTGTGTGTGTGTGTGTGTGTGTACTCTTACACATGTGATCGTCTTTTATCCCCCCTCATCATCACTAACAGGGTTTCCCAGGCTCTGGCCAGGAGAGTGTGGGTCACAGGGCAGGAATCAAACAGCAGAACAATGGAGAGCTTCCTCCACTTAACCTCCTAATGGGCTCTCAATGGCTCCCCTGGCTCCCTCAAAACTATCAGCCACTGGATTCACTTACCTCACTACACCAACCGGGGTGTGTGTGTGTATGTGTGGGGGGTCTGAGTGGTGTGGACGTGGCATACAGCAAAGAAAGCATGTGTGTGTGTGTGTGAATGAATGAGTGTAGGTGTGAGACCGAAAGCCAGACCACAGACACAGACAGACAGAAACACTGAGGAGGTCCAACTGTTTCTGATGAGCTGAGCTGTGTGTTTTTTCGTGTAATGGCATGCAGGCGGTGGATGGGAGAACTGGAAACCTCACATTCTCACAACCATCTACTCATCAAGCTCACATGATGCGGACGACCCGCGTTCACCAACGAAACATGTGTTTTCAGGTGCAAGCTTTTTCCGAAGTGCGTCTCCGCTGACCGGTACAGATGTCAGCGCACAGTATGTTAGTGCTGAAGACTTTGCGCGGAGGCACTCAGCTCCGCTAGTTACACTTCAATAATTACTTTCAGCGCGTGCTCTATCCCTGAGCACCTCACAGACCCCAAATCTGCAAAGACAAGTGGCCTCATTTATTTCCATGGAGGAAAATAATTTAGCAGTGTCGGGCGCTAACGAGCTAGAGCGGAGGGATTCCTAATTAGATTCACTTTGTTTGTGTCATTTTAATTACGTTGTGGTCCCCAGCAGTGGAGCCACCAGTGATCCTTCAGTCTCTTAGCTCTGCTGCCATGCATGCTACCGCACCAGGTCCCAGCAGAGCTTCACAAAAACCAACAAACTGAACTCTCCTTCCAGTCGACCAAAGCTATGACAGGCCCCGGGTTTATGTTAATTTGTTGATTCTGAGCATGTTTGACTGCTGTGTCGCTTTAATCTCCGAACAACACCACAAAGGTCACTGTCTTCTGATGCAAACAAATACACCCTCTCTAAACTTTTTTGGTGATGAATCATTATTTATTGCTGTAAATGAAAGGCATGGGGGACAGCTTTTCCTGCCTGTGTAGTCTTAAGCGGTGTGTTTATGTTCTGCTTTTGAAGGGAAAGCTTCACTAAACCGAACCACTTTGAGGTTCCTTTTGAAGTATTCCCCTAAGACACAGTTGCTAATTATTTGGTGTTTCATGATGAATTCAGCTCGGTTCATTAGACTGTTTTAACTGATGTTGCTGTCTTAGATCCTGTCTGCCTCAACGCACACACTGAACCATTTAGATAATTGAGTGATTAATTGATACCTAATGATCACCACAGACCTTATGTTCTACTTTCATTTCAAACTTGACAATTTATTACTGAGCTATTACCTGCAACTTGCATGCGTTTGCAGCAGGACGTGATGTGAACTACTCAAGTGAGTTTTCTGCAGCCGTTAGATGTGTGGTGTGAGATGTGTCGCCTTATATCCGTAAAGGCGTGAAGAAATACGATTAAAAAGAAAAAAGAGAGGGAATTTTTTAAAAAACAAAAGCCAAAGTGGGAGAAAAAAACACAGAATAAAGAGAAAAAGAAAGAAACCCTTGAGATGTTGCAGCGTCCCATCAGTGGTGTTGTTAGTGAGGCTTTCATCCCATCTGTCCCGTGTTGTGTGATAGTGATCAGTCTTCAGGGACCCACCTCCACAGATGAGGTCAGCCTCACCTGTCAATCACACTGCTCCGGGCCAAGGCCTGGTCTGCGAGGGTCACCTCAAGTAGGGAATCCCAAACCCCCAGACCTTCAAATTGGAAAGACTTTCAGACAAAGAGCAACCATAAATAAGATTTTGGCTGGGGGCCGCATTGGGTCAACAAATAAAGTTGAAAATAATTCATTTAAACTATCAATTTATCCCGGCTCAAGGGATTTCTAGAGCCACACACTGACACTGGCAGACAATATTTGAAATCTCATCATTTAATGAAAACTATTAACACATCTTGCATCTTTGAAATGAAATTTGTGTTTCTCCTCAAAGATATGGCTGCTTAGAAAGCAAAGGTGTGTTTTTAATTAGTGGTTATTTCTCAAATATGTCTCATTACTGTAATTCATTTGTAGTGCACATAAAACAATATATAGTACATGACGCAGTACTCGTACTATGATGGTGACTTAAAACTTCAGTGCGTTTTCAGTGTCAGTCTTTTTGACATGACCCACTGCTGCATGTACGTGTGTGTGTGTACTAAAACTAACACAGCTGATGAGCTGTATAAACAAATGAGCTGATCGCAGATATCTTTTTGTCCAGGAACAACATTTGAATCTGTAGGACAATGCCTGCACAGAGGCTACACAGCTGTGTGTACACACACACCGAGGTCCATCGCTGCAGGGTCATCATACTCCAAACACAACTCACAGTGGCCAGAAACACTTTGCAACAGGAAGACGGCAGCTCCATACCAGGGGAAATGTTAATGCTCCTACTGTTTTTGGAGTGACATCTTTTCTCATTTTGTTCTGTACAAACTCAGCACATTCAGTAAATGAGCGCTGCCTTGTTTCTCTCTCGATGAGACACAAGGAGTACGGTGTAATGTGTGTATGTCAGCACTGATTGCTGCGCAGCATAATTTTTGTGAATGTAAAGCAGCCCATCTGTGATTGTGAGTCAAGAATAAAGATGCAAACAGTGGGTTAGATGTACTAAGGCTGTATGCTTCTAATATGTCTGTGTGGTGTGCAAAAAGGACACAACCAAACACACGCACACACATACTGCTGGGATGGGCTGGCTGTTTTACAAAGTGGGCTACTTGGATTTAGCAGAGGGAATTGTCTTTCCATTCACTGAGCAGATAAGACTATCTGTTGGGCCTGACCGAGTGGAGATAACTGTGAGCACTTCTTTAAATTCCTGATTGGCAAAACCTTATACACATTATAACTTTTCCTTCTTTTCTTTCCCTTTCCTGTTTTTTTTTCTTTTCTGGTGGGGATTATTTTACTTGTATTGGTCATGGACTGTTTTAAGCAAACTCATATGTGTATTTTCACAGCTATCATTTGTGACACAGCATTTATTCATTTCATCAAGTAATTACAGATGTAATGAGGGAGACTGATACGGCTGTGGAAATGCTCACGTGTGTAACTGAAAACTGTGCGTATTCACTAAATAGTATTCACTTGTCACTGTGTGTGTGTGGGATTGTTTGACCCTGTGGAATACACATCGGTCTTGTTCATGTAATACAGGCTTTTTGACTTTTCTACTTTAATGAAGCAATGTGTTTTTTGGGGGAAATTTCCTTACAGTGTCTTAGGTTATGCACAACCTTATATGCATTGTCTCAGAAATAATGCAAAAAAAGTGCCTTTACTAGCTTGATAATACATTTATGATATGCTTCATTAAAGTTGCTTTAATAAAATGAATTCCTTGTTAGGTCCCCGTAACCTTTTAAGTAGTGAGAATAATAAATGAACTAAGCAGAGTTCGGATTATGTGGTTTTCACAGCAGGTAATGGGTAAGTTTAAGTTGTGTTAAAATCTAAAATGGCTAATGGCAAAATACATTTGATCTGTATCTTCTATATCTGAGCAACCCGCATTAGTGGGACAAGAACAGTACAAAAGAATGGATGAATTGAAACATACAGTATAGGATACAAAAGAATAGTGGATAGCCAAGAGTACTCAAGTGGTTGAGTCTATGAGCATATCAAACATGTGCGTCCATTTGAAAACGAGGATATACCATCTGTTTAAGCAATAGCAGTGTCACTAGTCATCTGCAGACAAAATGCAAAAGCCCTTTAATTGAAATTGATTGTACAACTCTTGAAAGTTAATCCTGTCAGCTAAAATTTTCCATTCATTTCGGCAACATGCGGCCACTAAACCTGTGTAGGCTTAGTTAAGCCTTGTCTGCTGTTCCACAAGACAACCCCTTGTGTCCAATAATATTATTTTGTTGCAATGATAATAAATTATAATAAAGTTTATGTATATAGCACATCAAAACCATAAAAAAGATACATTTACTTAAATTGTTAAAGATGTATGTCTAATTCAGCAAAATGTAGAAAGCATCACAAGTAATTTAATTCCCAGAACACAATAACTTGCAGTTAAATTGATACAGACTCATGTTTGAGGACAGTATTGATTATTTTATAAGAGCCTGTGTAAGTGAGGGCTGGCTGAAGGCTTAATGATTCTTGTGAATAAATCACTCTGGAAAAAGGATGTTGGATAAGATCTAATTCGGGACAGTTTTCTCAGTGGTTCACTGTGTGATGTTATGAATGAAATACACTGGCAAATAAAACAATACCAGCATTTTAAAAAATGATTCTTTGGACGAACAACACTACTGTGTGAACACTGTTGCTCTATTTTAATCAAAACTTCACTGAGCAGAATAGTGGTTGAAGAATCTAAATGTCTAAAAATCTGTCATTTTGACGAGTGTGATATTTGTATAATTAAAAAGGAGAGGGTATCGTCTACCCCATATATGATATGACTCCTGCATTGATGAAATTATCTATCTTGAAATAAATTAATATGTTTATCAGGTACAGAGGACAATTTAATAACTCACCTGTCAAAACTACCCGATTATGTCTTGGGAACTGGCAGCTGATAATTACCCACAATTCATGCCAGGGGTTTGAATCTTTGCAAAAGAAAATTGATGGAACACAATCTAAATTAGGTACAGTAATCCATTCCAAGTTATGATGGGAAAAGGCCTATGTAAGATGGATAAATGAAGAAGATTCTTGGGTTAGATTTACATAACCATAAGAGCTCTTACAAGCTCAGTTTCATTCATTTAGCCATCACTCTTAAATTACACAGTGACTCTCTTTATGTGATCCATTAGGAACTGTTTTTCTCCACAGAGTGACCTCCCTCACACACACACATTCATGCTCCACAAGGACTGATAGGAGTCTTTCTCATGTTCAAACCACCTGGATGCGGATGTGCTGTTTGCTGTCCTCTCAGGCCACATGCTAAGTGCAGTCTCAGGTCTGTATATCTTACTGTCATCTCACTATCAGGTTAACACGACTTTTTTTCCTAATAGATCTCACTTAATGCATCCTGTGGTCATTTAGAGAGAAATGAAGAGCAGCCTGAACCCACTCCTGCTGTCTCACATATTCAAACATGTAGCCTAAACACTGGGCATGTGGTGACTCAATGTGACATCATGTTTCCTGTAGCCAAAAACTGTTTGCTGCTTGACATGGCATATGACTTAAAGCTGGACTTGACTAACTGTAAAATAACGCAATGTTCCTCTTAAAAGTAGAAAGTTCAATTCATAATCAACAGAAACAGACCTGTTGAAGTTTTTAAGTACATTAAAGTGTAATATGAGTGACAGCCGCTAGATGCTGGCTCAGAAAAATCCCATTCAAAAAGAATCAACTTCTCTCATGAAATACTAAGTCAATATTTATTTTCAGTGAGTCATTATTGTTTTAATCTCTAACTTAGGGCCTTCTAATAAGTGTGCTGGTGATTATTTTGGAAATTCCAAATGGAAAAGATGACGCGGACCGTAAGCAGCAACACTGGGCTTCAAACTAGCCCCAGTGCAAACAAATGAGTGATGTCACACCTCATTATGCTACATACACTCCACTATGCACACATGGGGTTTTAACAATCACACCTGTACTGTTTCACGTAACATATTTGTAGCGGTTAATTAAAACATTAAATCCCTACAATCAAACAGTTTATAGTTCCTTTTAAACAAGATCATTTTTTTAACGAGCTGAACTGATGGTATTATTGCTATTATTGGACTTAAATAAGTATAGCTTTATAGTTACTGTCTCAACCAAACTGAATTTGCACATCTTTAAACTCCTACTCTACCTCAATGCATCTTTAAGACTTCACACGCAACTTTGCACACTTGTCTAATGTTTCTATCCATCCATCCTGTCATCCAGTGATGGTGTCTTTGCAGCCACCAAGTAGCTGTCAGCAATATCACACATGTGAGACTGAAATATAAGTGGGAGGCTTTTCAATTGGTATTGCTATGTAACTGATATTACTGAATCATGTTTCTGACCTTATGATTATTCTCCTGTTACCTATATTTCAGCATATCACTGTTAAAAATGCCATTGGTTTTATCACAAAGGTAAAGCAAGAGGCAAACACACTGTATCTCTCCAGGCAATTTGTGAGCATGTCCTGCTCGTGGTGGCATACCGCTTGCTCTCACACATTTCACCTAATGATGATGTCATTAAAGCAACTGACTCCAGACTATTTGGGGAAATGAATGGAAATACATGAAAAAGGTTGGTGATATTTTTTTTTTTTGGCAACAAGTTCAAATACCAACACTAACAATGTTTTAGTCTCTCAAATACTTTCCAACTTTCCCCAACCTGTCTGTAGAAGTTCCGCCTGAAGAAGTAAATCTTTAAAATCTAGTCACAAATATGTATTGTATGATAATGTGTTTTTAAAATGGAAAGATGAATATCAAACTATTTGTCGGGGACTATTTTCAGCTGCAGATTAATACACACTTGGTGCACTAGTGAGTATTTACCACAGCAGGATGGTGTATATGGGGGATCAGTCAGTATAAACTTTAGTGCCCATGTTCATCATCATAACGTAACATGTCATTCAATGCAGCAGTGTGGCTCACTGATGTGTTTTTCGATAGTTAAAACATTAAATGTCTAAGGCACAAATGAATAAGCCGTATCAGGCTCTGAGACATTTACTTGTAGTAAGTAGGATCAATTTGTTGTTTGTTTTGCTCTTTTTCATTGGACTTAACCTTTCAATGTGCCTCTATCCTGTATTAACCACTTGTGGCCACAGTGGCACTGTTCAACCAAGTTACATGCTCTCACTTTTAAAGTTAACGCTTTTGAACATATAAAGTGAAAAGTGAAAACCGAATTACTAGCATCTCATCATAAAACAGCCACTTTGCAGTGAAGTTTTCCAATGAATGCTGGGACACTCATGTTCAGAGCTCTGCATATGGTGGACAGCTGGACCTTTAGCTAGAGACAAGCCGGCAGAGGAGAGGAATGGCAGTTTTTAATCTGTCTGTCTGTGTCTCCTCTCTGTCATTAACCTCACGCCCTGACAGCCTGCTCCCTGTGACATTGACCTGCTTCACCTAATGAGCTACCAATTACTACAAATTAGGCGAGAGAGAGGCCACTGCTATCATCCACTCCATACACTCTTCTCAATAGTTCTGTGGGATTTGGATGTAGCAGGATGCTCAGGTAGAATAAATAACAAGGTAAAAAAAAAAAAAAGTGACAGTGATGTGCATTTTGGATTTCTGGAGTCGTGATGTTCAGAGAAGATGCTGTTAACACTGTGTATGTGTTGCTGTGCTGTGCACCGAGCACTATGCCTTGGTGCTTTAGCCTGGCACCTCTAGTGAGTTTCAAAGATCATTTGTATTTGCACCTGCTCCTGCTGTGCTGTGCTGTGCTTTATGTGCGTGCATGTGTGTGTGTGTGTGTGTGTGTTTGTACGCCCACATAGTTGGTCTTTAACCTTGCCCACCTGGCTACTGTGCGAGACCAGCTTCTCTCTGGCCCATCTCGATGTTTATTCATTTATTTATGGGAAGCCTGGAAATCATCGCCCTTGTCTTGGTCTCTTGTGGCAGCGAGAGAAGGCAGCCCAAATTTATGCATGGCAGCAGAAATTAATTAGGCATCAATTAACTCATGCTAATGTGTATGCATTGAATTTTTTTAAGAGCCCGCCTGTTAACTAATTTGTAAAAACTGTTCCACAGAAACGTCAGCAGTCGGGAACAGACAGTGTCTTGTAGGCTATTTTCTCATGCACAGAGAGAAATATGAAATCAGAGTGGAATAGAGAAAAGCCTTGAGCTGTTAATAAACAAAGCTGGAGGAGGGAGGAGAATGTGGCCTGCAGAGGTCACAGCGCTGGAGCCTGCTTCTCCTTCTTCATTTAACTGTGTCCCTGGCCTGGAGTGGCCTGCAAGCTACACACACACACGCACAGCACACGCACGCACGCACATAAACATTCACAGGGAGACAGCAAGAGTGAGAAAGTGAGATGGAGGTAGAGGA
The DNA here is from genome assembly GCA_029490765.1 of Euthynnus affinis. Classification (NCBI taxonomy): domain Eukaryota; kingdom Metazoa; phylum Chordata; class Actinopteri; order Scombriformes; family Scombridae; genus Euthynnus; species Euthynnus affinis. The sequence goes on from CM055845.1 coordinate 15,850,952, forward strand.
GAGGGAAGTGAGGTGTTTATTTGTTGTTTCGCTCTTAACAGGCTGCTGGTTCGGCAGGGAACCCTCAAAGGTAGAGTACAGAGAAAGTGTGTGTGTGTGTGTGTGTGTATGTTTGTTTTAAGCCCACTGTCTTGGCACTTTCTTTTGCCAGGAGGTTTCCAGCAGCTCTTGTTTTAATAGTGGGCTAGCTACTTCAGCAGAAGAAAACACTGGTTGTCTGATTTGTGGACAAAGCTCAAGGGATCAACCTACAATATATATATATATATATATATATATATTTTATACACAGTATACATAGAGAGGAAGTAATTTTCACATATTGCGAATAAACTGATATGCTGTATATCAAACTTGTACACTGCTTAGTGGACCCAAAGCCATATGTAACATCTCAAATGTCTTGTTTTTCCCAGCCCAGTTTACTATCACAACAACTAAAGAAACCAGAAAATATTCACATTTGAGTAGCTTGAAAAGAAAATGTGGGAACCTTTTTCTTCTTTAAAAAGGACTTCAAACAATTACTCGTTTAAAGAAATAATTGGCGATTAATTTAATAGCTGGCAACTAATCGATTAATTGTTGCAGCTCATCATCAAGCTAACACTTAAAACACACAATCATGTCTTTCTTTAGCTCAGTTGTTGTAGGAGGTAGATGTGTGCAGGCACCAACAGAATAGGACTGAAAAATAAAGAGCAGCACAGGCCGGAGCAAAACGTGACATGAAATAAAATCCAACATCCAGCATCGAGTAACATGCCCCGTGTCATCTGACTGCTGATATATATGATGGTTATCTAGCTATCTTGCTGTGTTCTGTTAACCTTAGCCTGCTCACATTGAGGACTCTTAGCAGCATACAGACAGCTTGATCAATAGGTCAGCGTGCTGACAGCAGTCCTCAGGGTGCTGGGTAGAGGGAGACTGGGTGGGTTGGGGTTTAGGAAGGAGGTGGCGGTGGGAGGGGGGTAGTTAAGGGTGATCATGTATCCCGTAAACACCAGAAGCACCCTGCAGGATGAAGAAACCACACAAAACACTCACTTAACAGATGACCCTAACCCCAACCACTTAAATACTCAGAGTCACTGTTCATGTACTTTGACACCGAAGCTGAACAAAACATCATTATTACCATGATATGAAGTATATAAGCTTATTATATGCATGTTCTAAGGCAAGACTACATACCATAAACCTACAGTGTATTGTTTATCCCAGGTCATCAATAGTTTGCATTTCACTCCTTTTGATCCATTTGTGTAATTATTAGGCTACCTTAGGAATTATTCCTGCTCATATGTTATTACATGACCTGTGCATCCACCCTGCTCGTGTACCCGTCTGTATGACACACAAATAAATTCTGTGGTAGGCACATGGGAGATGCCGGGACAGATAACCCCACATTTACATTCAAACGGAGCTTTTAACAAAGCCCTAGCAACAGGCTCCTTAATCAGCAGGGTCTGGCTGCGCAACCCCGACTTGCCTTCTCCTCTCCTCTCCTTACAGCCATGATCTTGAGAAGGAGCTTTAAATTGGAAATTATTACACATTAAACCCTCTGCGCGCAGGCCAGGCTCGAACTGGATCAATATCTTGCCCGGCACAATAAATCAGATGCTTTCTCTCCCCTTCTCTCTTTTCCCCTTTGCTTTTTCAAGTGGCTATAGGCCACTGTTCAACTGGAACATATTTAAATTTTCTTGTAACAAATTAATTCCAACATTTTCTCTTGATTGAATTAGGGCAAGTGCTGGTGCTGTCACAAGTGTTTGGGCTGCTCTTGGGGAGAGACAAATTGCCAGGCCTGGATACGGGTAACAAGCGGTGGTGTTGAGTCGCTGATAATCTCCCCACTAATTCTCCATTACAGCAAAATGAGGCCATAAATCTTCCTGACAGCTGATCGATGTAAACATTGTTTCCCCCATGATTGCCAGCTCTCCCAGCGGAGCTACTGTCCGCTCACAATCCGCTGAAATTACTCCCGCGCCAGCCCCCCCTCCCTTCTTCTGCTCCCTGGAACTGGTCTGTGTGTGTGTGTGTGTGTGTGTGTTGGACTGGCCTGGTGGGGAAACCAAAGTCACTGCTGTCCTGTCGAGGGAAGAGGTGGCCATCTAATTTTAGCTCAAAGCTTGCTAAACAAATGGAAAATATTAATCAAAATGTCTCCTGTTTAACCACTGGCACACGCAGTTTTTTTTTTTGTTGTTTTTTTTTTATAGAAGAGTGATTGTTCTACTGCCATGTGGTCACATGCTGGTGCAGATAGTATTGAATGAAATAAAAAAAGAAGGGAATAAGAAATAGGATGCATAACATACAGTAAAACAAGGATTTCTTTTTCTAAATGTAGGTATCACTCCTCCGTCTCACCGTGTGTGTAATGGCATTAGGCAGAGTAAACGGCAGTGAAAGATTGAGTTGTCAAACAGTCAAAGCACAAGGCTCGTTATCAGCGTGTTCACTGTCTGATAATATTCTACACCATTATTAAAATCCAATATGCATGCAATTACAGAGACAGGGGTGCCGTTAAAACGGGACGTCTGGCTGCAATCACAGACAGAAAAGGCCATTTTAAGACATGTCATTTTAAGAAAAGTCTTAATATTGCACGTGTAAAGAATTATTTAATTCGCGCACAGCAATAAACAGATCAGGATTATAAAACTGAAATTGGTTTCAAGTTGAAAGCAGATCGTGTACAGTTGCGGGCTGTTACTTTCTTTATTTCTCTTAATCTTATTATCTTCTTGATCTTTTCTGAAAGTTATTCCTGCATGTCAGTATCTGTGCTGTTCTCTCAAATTTTGCTTCTGGCATGACTGTCTGTCTGCGTGTCTGCACTTAATTGGCTGGTTATTTACCACAAGTGCTGAGAGTTACCCTTCTCTTTTAAGAGTAAGAAGCTGGTCAAGAAGGCTTTCAAAAGTGTGATATACAGAGAATAATCTGTCTCTTATTTTTATATTTCTTTCTTTACAGCCTCTCAGTAATCCTGTTCTCTTTCTTGGCTTCTTTTTTGTCACAGTGTTTTGTCTTTTTTGGCATTTGGCCTTTATTTGATGGCCAGAATCTACCTGCCAGTTGCTATTGTAATGTGTAGTGGTATGTGTGGCAACCAGTAGACTAACAAAACATCCCCTTGGTTATTGCTTCTGCAATGTTCTCTCAGCTGTCTGTTTATTAAGTACAGCTAACTAAACCAATGCTGTCTAATCCAACAGACCTGCAATAAATTCTGCCTTCGTGACAGTTATAATGTTCATGTTTTTATTGAAACTGAGGATTTGTTGATTCCACTTTATGGTCATTTCAAAGGCTGTAGTTTGTGCTGCTGCTGTTTGTTGCTGTTATATTGTGTTATACTGAGAAATTTAATCTTATGTTCATTGATATATAAAAACTGGACAAAATATTAGAAATACATTCTATCACAGAATCACAAACTACAGCCTCCAAAGTGACGAGCCTCTCTGAAAATGTTTCTATAAAAAAAAACCCTGAAGATTATAACCTTCATCAAGATGGGATTTATCACATTTATCACTGTTGTATCACAGTCTTACCTAATAAACTGGCGACTAAGTACAGACTCTTCCTGCAGGTGCAAGTCTACCTAAGCACAGTATCACTTGGAATTACGTCTATATTTAACAATTCTGCATCTCATGATTTACAGTACATCCAATACCACCGTGTCATTTAGTAGCGAGGTGGAAAGTATGGACGTTTTCAAACCTGCTCTGTTTAGTCCGGTTGAATCGGACCCTACTTTATTTTCCCAGAGCAGATCTGAACACAGCTGTTGCAGAACAGAATTATACTCAGGTGCAGACCAAAACAACCATACCAAGACCCTTTGAAGTTGTCGTCTCAGTCTGGTTCCAGACGAACTCTTTAGCGGCGTGATCCGACCTCGATCCGACCCAATTGCAAGGAGCCATATGTTCCTGTGTTTACGTTCTTGCTTCCACCCCGGACAAGTCTGACCAATGAGCAGAGCAAATGTTCTCACATGGCATGGAATGATGCATTTTGGTTTGCTTGGATTTTTCCCTGTGTGAAAGGAAATTGAACTGAGAGGAAAACACACCAAGTTTGCCAACTCATCCGCTGATTCAGACCCTAGCAAACAAATTACAGGTTTGAAAACGCCCTAAGGCTGAAGAGGTCAGAGTAGTGGATGGGTGTGCATCAGACTCACCCCATCCTGTTACAAACCTGGAACTGATATTTGCCTTTTTATTAGCTGTAAGTACGATCTTCCCCTAACCTTAACCATACCGTAGTTGCAGCAAGAGCAAGACTTTTATCGAACATTAGCATTGGATGTGGAAAAAAAAAACATTTTACAAGATAATGCACATCCTCTGTTCTCTCTATCCATTCTGCCCACTCTGGCTGTCTGTATGGAAACATTTATGAGTCCTGTGACCACGGGGCACCCTGGGGGGCTTGTGCGACAGACCGAGAGACGTCCTGCACTGGCTCTAAAGGTTACTCAGGCCAGCACTCCATTGCAAATGGTCCCTGTCTGGCTCTGTCACTAGTATTATGACTTCATCACCCCCGAGAGGAGAGGAAGAGAGGGAAAGAAAAACAGTTTACACTCATCCGTCAATGTCCATCTCAAATTACAGCTCAACCAATCACCAGTGAGGATCAATAGGGAGCGGCTGGGCAGGTTGGGGGAGGCGGGTGATGCGACAGAGGGATGAAGAGAGGAAGGGAGGGTCTGAAGATGCCCACTGAAAGACAGAAGAATAACTGATCAATACAGAAGGATGGATTTTGTCATTTTGAACAGGGCTGTCAGAAGGATCGTTCACTCCCACCTGCTCGGAGCTATATCCTCCGACTCAAAGCTGCGGATGACACATCAGTCCATCACAGTGCTTCCTCGCCTCCGCCTCATTCACTGGCATCACACTGTTAGCATAAATCATAACTTTAGAGATAATGACACTCACAACGAGCAGATAATATTTTCATTGGCTATCAATTTGCATAGATCAATGGTACACCTTGAAAGGGCAATCTCAAACAATGATCTGTCTCCACACGTTTGTAATTGCAAAGCGGTTTCATTATATCGTTTCATCCTACGCCTCCTCCACATTCCAAGTTGCAATGTGTGTTTCGACTGACCCCTGCACTCTGCCACACATGAGGAGAGGAGAATATACACTGCCAGTGCCAGCCTGATGAGAGCAGTGTGTGTACACTGGGTGATTAACTCAATAAGAAACAAAGATCTTCCTTTATTGGGATGTTCTCTGCTGTAATGGTTGTTTGATTGGAAGCCAGTGGCTGTATTGACAGGTGAAGTGGACTGATTAATGGCGGCTTAAGCCAGTAAGGATAACAGTCCTTCACACGGCTTATTTAACTCTAAAAGAGTGACTGATGGTCCACTGCAGGGGTGTCTTCTAAATCACTCCCCATTGAAGCCTCTGAGCACAGTAATGGAGCCATTTATGCACATCCCTTTAGGAAACATTGATTTGCGGGATTTTAATACAATCCTTTGCTTACTTTCCCTCTCATCGTGTGAATGCTACCACTCACACTTGAAGCTAATTATAACTAGATAATGAGAACCATGAAAATGTTAGATATTCAATCTTAAGGTCAGAAGAGTTCTTAATTCTAATGGCTTACATAATAAGGGGTATATTTTCCCAAAGGTACCAAGAAACTCAATACCAAAAGGAATATGCTTTCAACAGGAAGTAATTACTTTCTGGGTGGTAATTAATAACCTCAATGGTAACCCTGGGTCAAGGATGCATTGATACTTTTAATTTATACGTTAAAAGTTATTTAAAGTGTTAAGGCACTTCCGCTATTGAAGCTCACACCACTGTACCTTATTGCCAGCGGTGGGCAAGCTGTCTGTTACAGTCCTATGTACCCTTCCTTATGCTAATCATTTGACCTAAGGTGCAGAGTTTTAATGTAAGGCCAGAGCAGTAAAAGGAAAAGTGGTTTTAGTCAAAACAAAGCGTGCAGAGGAACTGAATGAATATAGAGTATCAGTATTATGTCTGTCATGAGGGTCAAAGGTGACTTGTTTGGGGCTCGGTTGAAGCTCTGGTTTCAATTCAGTGGATCAGAATAGCTCAAATTGACACCAGGACCCATCTGCCCACTGAATTAATCCTCCACTCTCTTCCATTTGGCTGTTTTTTGTTTTCTTTATCAGCTCTATCCATTTCTTTATTCATTCAGTTGACTTTTGAAAGGGGAGAGGTGACATGTCCTGAGGCGTTTGTGTTTTTAAAAAAAAAAAAAAAAAAAAAAAACGAAAAAGAAAAGAAATCCAGCGATTTTAAGTGTAACATTTGCAGACTGCAGGGTCATTGGCAGTTATATTTTCCCTCTCCTTCCTCTCTTTCTCTCTCCCTGTGAAATCGATCGTTTGTTTGTAAAGAGCTCAAACAGAGCGGGAGAAGGATTCAGAGCTCTGCTGGCAACGCGAGCAGAGCAGAAATGCTGCTGGGGAAAGAGGCAGGCAAAAGGCAGAGAACCTTCCCACTCTCACCGTCAGTGCACATGACCTTGGGGCCAGAGCGAGCTAGCGAGCGATCGGGCAGGCGGAGGAACCGCCCAGCAAGCTTCGATGCACATACAGAGGAATTTGGAAGGCAGAGCGGAGCGCGGGTTCTGTGAGCCCTGGCCCTCTGCTTAAGTGAGTGCAAATGAACTGAAATAAAACTTTGAAAGGTCAATATAAATTTGATTTGTTCTCTGCATACTAAACCTTAATCGCATTAGAACAAAGTTCCCCTGCTCCTTGAAAAGGCTGCTCAGTTATGCTAATCTATTTGGCTGTTCAACATGAAGGGCAAGCAACAGGTGAGGAGCCTTTATGTGTGTCTGTGGCCCTGCTAATAGAGAAGGACCCCAGCGAAGAAAAAAAAAACACACACAGACAGTAGCCGACAGTAGCTGACACTGACTATCAAACAAACAGCACAGAAAAGACGTCTGCCAAGGAAACAGCCTCTGGTGAGAAACACAGAATGAAAGAAAAAGGGGGGAGAATAGAAGCGATAGCGAGAGAAGATGACAGAATGACACACAGGGGGACAGGGACGTTTGTTTTAGTGCAAGCCTGTGCGTGCGCAGTGTACATGCGTGCCCCACTGTTTGTGTATACTCTCTTCCTCTTGCTCTGTCATAGCCGTCTCAGTGGCGACTGAGGCGGTGGAGCCCCACGGGGGTCAGCCATGTAAGGAACATAAAAGGCCAATTTAATTTAGCACGTCCGCGGCTACAAAGTATTTTAATTCCGACAGCTGTGACTGAGGAGTTAATATTTGACTTGTCAGAAGTGGGGCCGGGGCCAGTGAATCATTGTAATTCTCATTAAGAGGCTCTCCCCCAGCAGCACCCTAATGCAGAATAATGAAAGTCAAGACGGAGTGAGCTTCTAATGCCAGTTGAGGCCTATCTTTTAATATTCCCCTCTTGATGGATTAGGGAAGCGGGAAATTCATCTTGGATCATAGGGCCTAATTTAATAAGGGATCATTCCAGGAGTATTGCATTTTATAATAATGTCATTTAAAGTGTCGTCTTCCATTTTTACTGTCCCATATGTATCTTATATAATGGTGCCGGAGGGATGTGTTTTTTTACAGTGCTCGGATCTCATCTGTGTCCACACACACCCCCCTCCAGACCACACTACACTGTCTCTCTGTGGTCTGCAGGCTCTTAGCTCAGGTTTTCATTTCATATTTTGGTCATAGAGCCAATTGAGTGAGCAGTTATGAGAAGTTCAGTTACTCCAGCATGTTGCCGTCTCCCTCAAATTATTTCTAATAGTATTTAGGGAAAATTGCTGTGATATGAGTGTTGGGATTGTAAATATCACCCAAAGGAAATATTATAAAGATACATTACATTTGCTGCATCACAAGCTCCTAACTGCTTGTTTTTTTTTTTTTACAGAGAGGCAGTGCTATATTTATCCAGCCCACTCACAAAAGAGAAATGGCTTTTAAGGGAATAAAGTAAACAAATGTGACTAATATGAAGAAGTGTTGACGTTAGCAGCAGCAGCACAGAGCTCACAATTACACCTTGTAAAGATTCATGCGAGTGAAAAATGTTGGATGTTACTGAAAAAAAAAGCTTCTGTGAAAGCATTCATGTTTTAATGTACATGCGAGGCTCAATAGAAAAATCACTATCACAATATAATCTTTGTCATTTAGAATTTCCAATTCTGCACGTATAACATGTATTACAAGCTAAGTTTGGATCATTATTTCCACAAAAAACATTATTGTGATGCTTTTATCTGCTGTAGTGCAGGTCTGTGCACTTTAGCCCCATGTTTCTTATGTTATTCCATATCAATTATCACAAGGTATGGCAAAATAACCTAATATTGTGTACTACAGCCATCTTTACATTTAGAGTTGCATCTTTTCAAGAGACATAAACCGTAAACTGAGTTCTATTCTCATAAAAAGAAAACTGCCTTGAAAACAAAACTTATTTGGGTTAGTGGGGCAAAGGCCCTGGATGCAATAATCAATATTACTGAAAACCCTGTAGCAATAAATCCTAAATCTAGTTTTGTTTTCTTTTTTTACAGCTCAAACATAGCATCAAATCACCCATGCAGTTTTACATCTTGGAGAGAAGCCTCTGGATGACTGCAGTAAGATCATCTCGTCGTTTGAGTAATCTGAGTATAACTTCATTAAAATGAGACAACGCTGTGACGAAATACTCAAACTGGTTTGACTTAAAGAGAAAATTGTGTTATTTGTCTCGCTGTTGTTTCTTGTTAATGGACGTATCACTCAGGACATAACTGATATGTTTCCTAACCAGCACCTCCCATTGAATGTATGTATTTACATGGGGGGAACAAACTGCAGTACTGGGTACCTGTATAACATAGTGCAATGAGTCAACATATCTCAGACAGTCTCACCAACAGTTATATATTTTTAGTTTCCTTTGATATACTGCACTTATTACAGTGCTGTTACACTGGCTACTGTGCTGCTATTTAACAAAAACAAGCATATAATTTAATGCAGCCAGACGAGTGAATGCTGTAGGCTTCTGTAGGGGTCATGACGGACAGAAGTTTTTGTCATGAACGCTATCTATTACAGGTTGTTTTGCGTTTTTTTGTATTTTCTGCCATAATTTTTCTTAAACTAACTCCTGTCCCTGCAGCTTCTCTTAGGTGGTCCTACAAAAGCACTTCCATCCCACAATGTGCTACATGTGACCCTCTAAAAGGGTCCCTGTCATCATTAAGATAAGAGGCAGTCTCTCAAACATGCTTTAGCGCAACAAAGTGCTTCCTCTTTGACGCTCTCATATCTTTGGCACCTCCGTCTTCCTTCTCCGACATACTCTTCTCTCTATCTACTCAGCTCGTATCGCTGCCCTTGTCATTCTAACTTTGCTTTCTCTTTCTGTCAAGACTTTTTTCTTTCCTCCACATTCCAGCCTCTTTATGTCCAAATTCAATGTCAGTCAGTGTGCTGAGCAACTGGACTTCCCCAGAAATGATCCAGGTCACAATGGTTAAATCTAGTTAATGAATATCACTGGCAGTTGAGAGATATAGTTGTTTTCAATCAGCTCGCTTCCTTCCTCTCTATAACACAACCAGTTATCTGCCATAGCGAGTGGCAGCTATTTTGGGATGCATGCGATATTCATTCCCAATACATGTGTCACTTCCTTGAATTTTTTTTTTTCCATCGCAAAACAAAAAAGAAGGAAAAGGTTTTGTTCGCTGCACATTACAATCTGGGGTTTTGGGGTGTTAAACTTTTAAAGATTCACTCTTGGAAGCAGTTGAACGATGCATTCTTCCAGCATCTGCTTTGCAAATTCTAGACATCGAGGAAACCACCGAATAAACACCATATTGCATTAAAATTGTGTGTAATACCAACAACTGCACTGAGAAATTCTAACAGTTTATTTGTTTAGTTTATATCAAGAGGAATTATGGGAAATGACTATGCAAGAGTGTGAGAAACTCAGAGGGACAGACACAGAGAGAGAGAGTGAGAGACACTGTCACACACTGAGAAGTAGCGATATCGCAGGAGGGAGGGAGCGAGCATAAGGGCTAACTTGCGAGATCTATTTTTACATCCCATTTCAGAATGAGATAGTGTCCTTCTCTCACACCCCCCACTGTGGAGGAAGCTAATGCAGGCCTATTTAATTAGACTTTGGCAGATTGTTGAGCCAACACTGTAATCCAATAGAACGTCGCACCACTATGGGGTCCTGCCTCCTCCGATGCCTCCTTGGCCCCCATAATGCAGCGCAGTCAGCTCTTCGCGTTTTGTCTGCCCTTCTCTCAGCTTGTGACATCAATTTACATTAGCCTGCATTGAAACAAGATGCATTCTTCCCACCAGTGACTCACCCAAACACACACACACACACACACTCAACCCACTCAGCCTGCTGCTCCCAGTTGAACTTGACATGGTCCCCCACCATTATACATTACCTCTCACGCTCATCTTATCAGCCTATAATAAGGCATGCGTGCGTGTGTTTTTGTGTGCGGTTCTCGTATGTATTTATCTTCCAGCCCGGGGACAGTGACTTACATGCACTTGCCTAAGGAGTAAATTACCATAGCAATACAGCTGTCAATACTGCTGTATCAATGAGGGGACACAAGTGGCAGGATCAATGAAAACATCTGAGTAAGATGCTCTGGATGACAGGCACTTTCCTGCTTTAAAATGCTATTACTTCTAAAGCACTTGACCTCTTGTTCCCATATTCCAACTGCCCCAAAGACTTATTAATATACGGTAGGGTACTCAGGGTAGGTAAACTTTGCAGATTAATTTTCACGAGTAATGCTTTAACAATGAATTACAGGATAAATACAGTAGGTGTTTGCATTATAACACTGAAAATAATGACTGCTGCAATCTCAAGTGACACTAAAAAATTCCAGTTAGAGTTTCTTGTGTAGAAAATAAATGATCTGTGGAAACTGGAATAGAGGCATTTATCCAACTGTATTACATTTTTGTTTTTTTAAGATTATATAGTAGTATTAATTAATTTGGGGTTAAACGATAAAGAGAATGACTTGTAACAAAAGTCCACAACTGGACTCGAACCAGGAAAGTTGTGTTTTTACATAGTATGCATCTTAGCCCCTATAGGCCACTGTGACACCTCAGCTCTCATTATTATTATTTTGATGATACAGAAATTTAGAAAAACACTATAGAATCAAACATGCTCATTTGCCAAAATATTCTTCAAATATTCAATATATTCTTTACTTTTTTTTAATTCTTTTGTAAGTTTCTGACAGCAGAAACCATGAAATGACATGAGATGTTTGCAATTAAATAGTCCATGAAATGTTTGGGTAGTTTGCATGATTAAATGACTGAAACGCTTACTTGATTATCAAATCTGCCGCAGAAACATTTTCTATGGATTCATTAATTGATGAATCGACTAATTGCTTCAGCTTTAATAAACAGAATTGTCTGATCTTCATAATAGTCTGCTTATGTGTCCCAAATGAACTTGAACAGATGAGTGGTTCACATGAAATGTGCCCAAAATATTTCATCCAGTCCAGTTGGTGACATAAATCACCAACCTTACATCATCATGTTAAATTCAGTTTCATTGGATGTTCCCCATTAAAAAAGAAAAAAAAACTTTGCCAGTTGGCACATATGCCAACAGTTCAGGGCAATTTTAAATATAACATATTGTTAATGTGTACCAACCCCTTAGGTCACATTCTGTTGCAACCACAATGCATTTCTCATAAACTTATGATGTGTTTGTATCCAACTACGGCATGAAAAACTATAAGTATATCCATCATAGAATTGTATGTTTTCTAACATCAGTAAGACGTATTGATTTTTGTACTTCACATACTCAGATTTATGGCTATGTGAAAACAACTAACAGCTTTATGAGTATAACATTTACAGTACACAGGTGATTGATGCTCATACTGAAAACCGGAGGCTATTTTCCATCTCATCTAAACTTTGCCTTGACCACACGTGTCTGTCACCAGTTCAGAGAGCATTTGAATGCAGCTGACAGATATATAAATGGTCATAAATGGTTCCCTGGACAGAATGTTGAAAAAGGGTTTAACCCCAGAATGAATGATCCTGGACCTCCCCGGATTTGCCCACATTAAAAAGACACTTGAGCATCCTGATACAAATATTGGGTGATTTGTCTGGTTTTTTGTCATCTCATGACATTTTAAAATGACATTTTGTAAACTTCAGACAGCGTGAATACAATCAATACGAGATGAGTTAGGCCTGTGTTTCCAAAAGGCTTTTTGTAATATAAGAGTCTGTGTACAAACATCTGATGACTGAAAAGCAAGTACTCGATTATACTCACACACAGATGATTGGATCTTACCAGCTTGTAAATACAGAGCGGCGTGGGCCAAATGTTTAACATTTACTGTGTGCCCCTCATCACTCTCTCACTCTCTCTCTTTCTCTCTCTCTCTCTCTCTCTCTCTCTTTCTCGCTCTCTCTCTTTCTCGCTCTCTCTCTCTCTGTCTCTCTTTCTCTCTCTCTCGCTCTCTCTCTCTCTGTCTTAGCGTTACATTTTGTTCTCACACTCTTTCTCTTTGTCTCATTCTGACTTATTCTCCCAGACCACAATGCACACACAAACCCATACACAGGGAAGAAGAAGGAAAAAAAAAAAAAAGCGCTCACACATACCCGCCAGTGCATCCACAATACACCAAATGTCACCTTTTTTCAATGGAAACAATAAAATCCCCTCAGAGCTCGGCCCACAGGTCTCAACACATACACTCTTGTTATGTCTTTTTCCGAGGGCAGGGAGTTATACATTATGTTATCTCCTTAATCTGCAAACCAGCTGCAACTGGAAATGAATTAATAACAAATAAAATGCACCAGTACATAAAAATGTGTAGATTGCCTTGGGCACCTAAACAGGAAACAGTGAAACAATTAGACTTCTTGTTTTGTTCTGACCTCTGTTTTGTTTTGTTCTACTTAGCTGCTGAATAGAAGGGAGCCTGAGATAGAGACGGTTGTTTTTCTGTGTCTGTAATCACCATGGTTAAGCCTCCCTGGTCATAGCAGGGGTCAAATCTGTGTGAACACCCACTTTTCATCCTACAGTGAAATGAAATACAGTATTACGGTCGAGCTCTGTGAATACTGTAATTCTCCGCTGACTGCAACCCACACCGAGTTCTGCGGTTAGCCACCCAGGCCTATACAGCACACGCATGCGATAACAGGTAGCGATATGGCATCCTAATTGCTGGCCTGAGTGCTATTGGAGGGAGTTTTCAGCAGGTTTCTTTTTCACTTTCACTCCATTTGATGTCTTTGAAGTCGGTCTTTTATCTGCCGTTGCTCCTGATGGCTGTTGTCTTTGGTGCAGTGCTGTGTGCGCCCTGCTCTTTGAGCACTCCTAACATGTAACAAAGGCAAGCCCTTAGAGAGAAAAGAAGAGAAAGGGAGCTCTCATTCTCTCTCTCTCTCTCTCTCTCTCTCTCTCTGTCTGTCTGTCTGTCTCTCTCTCTCTCTCCCCCCCCTCACATACTTTCTCACATAAATTCATACACACACACAAGCATGGATAAATACAGCACTGTGTATACAATCACATTTAGCCACAGCCATTCACATGCAAGAAAAAAAACAAAAAAAACCCTCCACTGTCAGTAAAAACTGCTCTCTGTGATTGTTTAACGTGCCCTAATTTGATAAAGGGCCAAATGCGGGAAATGAGAGAGTGGTGTATTTGTCTCAGGGGTTGTAGTGGGGTAAATATAGCAACAAGACAGCACCAGTTGATATGAAAGATTCCATGGTGTGGAGTGCTGTTGTGACTCACCGAGCTATGATGTTCTTGCGTGTAGGAGTGTGTGTTTTTCCTCACATGCATTTGGATTTTATACATGTCCAGTGTTGTTTTCATTCATTTGATGAACACTTGATTATAACTGGCCCACTCTCGACTCCTCCAACTCAGTGTACAGTGATCCATTACAATAGTGAGAGAGAGAGAGAGAAAGTGAGAGTGTGTATAAATTGAGGAGGAAGAAGGGGGAGGGAAAGCAGGGAGCGAGTGTGAGAGGGGGGGAGAGAGACAGTGAGAAGAAGCCAGAGAGGGCCTAGGCTGGCTCCCGGCTGGCTGTGTGGGGGTTTGTGTCTTAAGAGTGTGTTGAGAGGAGAGTGAGAGCGCCGGTCGTCTCCATGTCTAATCAGGAGAACACTTGTGTGTCCCCGTCTCATTGTCTCCTGGGCCCCTCAGTGCGGAGGCCCTCCACTCCTGCACTACACCTCTGGACATGCTGATAGCTGCCGGTGCACTTCACCACGGCAGCCTCACGCTTCACACAGGAATCAAGACTCTGGACTGTAAAGTTGCGGTGAAGAGAGGAAAAATATTTAAGAATCTGTTGCGGAAACTGCAAAAACAGTGATGTTAGAGATTGTGTCAAATGCACGGACTCAACTCAGGTTGATAAGTCCTTCAGGTGATGATGAATAATATTGGAAATGAATTATCTCTGCATAAAATTAAACTAACAGGAAAGTCCTTATGGAGACCTCTATAATAAGTATAGTCGAACTATGTTATGTATTTCTTTAAATCAGGTTTTTATAACAAAAGAAGATTTTTCATGCCTTGAAACAAATTTTGATGCCTTAAATCCAACTTTTTCTATATGAAATAACTGCATATGTATAGTAAATAATGTCTTAACCTATGACATAAATGGTTTAACCACTGTGCCGACCTCACTTCTGTGGTCAGTAGGCTACAAGCAAAAACACCACCGCTCACACAGTACATTACAGCCTTTCCTGAGCGGGACAGTGGCAGGACATGCGCGCCTCCCCCCCCCCCCCCCCCCCAATCCCCGTTTCTCCATGGCAGGGCAGCAGTGCGCGTCCCCGGGTTCAGCAGTTTCCCTGTTCCGTCTCCTCCATTACTGGCGAGGCTCAGAATCAATAATTCAATAGTTTTGGCGTCTAAATCCTGCCCCAAACGGCAAGATACACAAACACTCCAGACTCTAGTGCAGACTCTGTAAGATCAGTATTAATTAATAGCTAAAGACATTGTGTTTTTTGTGTGGAAATATCGGAAGGGTAATGCGATCTGGATTCCTATAATTATAGGCTCCCGTGTCAGGTGTTTATTAAATGTTCAATACGAAGCGGTTAAGATGTCAGGAAATGAATCAGGCAAATTTGTAAGTCAAGTGAGGCAGGCGTTAATAAATCTTTTTACAAAGACCTTGGCTTTTGTTTTACTTTGTGACCTGCCTGTGCATTTGCATGCATTATATGCCAAACTTCAGGCACATAAACAGCAGCAGTCAGAGTGCAGATGGGCAGGAGGCCAGTTTCAAGGCAGGATGATTCACAACTGGCTTTACACTAAATACCATATTAACCTATTTCACTTCATGTAGAAATGCTTGACAGTTATTTTTAGCACGAAGCAATATTCCAAATATTGCAATAAAATGCAAGTTTTGCCATGTGTCAGATGCATTATAGATTTATACAAAAAATATAAACTACATGCTGCTGATATCGACAAACAGACTAAATTAAGATTTCAACTTTTTTTATACAGTTATTAGGCCGTTGGGGTTGGTAGGATTTAATTACTGCAGGAATAAAATTGTCCAATCTAAATTCTATTGGGGGGAAAAATCATATTATTGTGTGCTTTTCAAGTGATTCGGTGCTGCAAAACTTTATCTTTGAGCCAGTGGACGGCCCCCGTCTCTTTATCCTTTATCTTCCTGTTTTCCTAGCTTGTACTGGAAATTACCAGTCCTCTCCAAACGCCCCATAACCAAACTATGAATAATGCATCGGTTTGGCATGGGAGCAGCAACAGACACCCATGTTCATGACTAAACGGGCCTGTCACAACTGTGACGTTATCAAAAGACCTATAGCTACAGGCATGAATTATTAAAGAATCTATTGCCCTCAAAGGTTTAACGGCAATAATATTAATAATAATAAAAAATAATAACAATGACAATTTGTTGTGTTAAAGGCCAATTAAGATTGTAAAATAATGTCAACTCGTTAAAGAAACTTTAGTTAATTTATTATAGGAACGAAAAACATTTTGTTTAGGTGGATTCACGTTTCACATGTGATGGAAAAAGTAAAACAATTTCATGAATATTCTTTTTTTTTTTTTTTTTTTTTTTCTAGAAACCCGTGCCTCAGGTAAGTTCACTTTCACTGTTATAAAAACATCAAAATTACATACAGAAAGCACATGATTTTTTTAATACACGGAAATAAAGTAGAATACAAAATGAACAAATTCCCCACAAGGCATTCATAAAGCCACTAAATAATAAAAATAATGCATGTTTCTTGTGTATAAACATATTTTACACGTGCCCGTACCGGTTTGCATACAGTCCTCGTGTTACTGTCATTTGTTCACTGTGGGTAAGATGGCATCATATGTGACATAATGCTCTCCTTTAAAAGGGGGACAAATCACCACCTCGCAAATACTAGATCGGGTTATCCTGAAAAAAGACTTCAGCATACACATATATTATAATCTCACATTTCTGGTGTGTGTGTGTGTGTGTGTGTGTGTGTGTGTGTGTCGCCCAGTTTCACCTTTACCAGAGGAGGTCCAAACAAGGTCAAATAGGCCAAACATTCAAGTGAGAGTTGCCCTTCCTCAGAGAAAGAGAGAGAGAGAGAAAGGGGAGAGGAAAGAGGGAGGAGAAGGGGGAGAGATGGCTCACATCACGTCATCCGTGAAGACAAACTCATGCAAACACTGCTGAGGCAATTTGGATTTTGGACAAGAAACAGAAAAAGGAGAAACACTTGGAATATTGTCCCTTTTTTGTCTCTATTTTGTCAAAGAATTCCCGCTCTGTCCTTTTACAGAGAAAGTGTTTTGAAATATAACGAGGCCAGCCTCTATATTGGTTCAAAATGAAATCATAACAATAATAATATAATATTAAAACAGAACAAAACAACTGCAGAATGGTTCCCCTTGTTTGACAAAGTATCGACCGTCCCAGCTGCATCCTCCTGCTCCTCCTCCTCCTCCTCCTCTTCAGCCTTGTGGCTGCACTGAAGGATTCTGCGTAGCCTTGCTATCCATCCCAAACGCCTCTCTTTTTTTGGCGTCCATAGGCTATCACGTCACAGTCTTTTTTTTCATTGTCTTTTCTTTATCTCATAAATAGCCTATATTTTATAGTTATACTCGTCGTCCTTCATTAAGAAAAAGAAAACATAAATATCGTCCTTGGATAATTTTTTCTCACTTTGTCCTTGGGTTTTTTCCACTTTGTAAGCGTTTATGTTCAGTGTCTCTCAGTTGCGACGGCGCGCCACATACTGCGCGCGCGACTCGTGTCCACGTGTCTCCCTGGCGTCACAGTCCCAGCGCGGCCGTGTGCTTTTTGGCCTTCAGTCTCAGGTCGGCGATGCTGGAGTTCTTGCTGGTGTTCTTGGCGGCGGCGGCGGCGGCCACAACGGAGGCCGCGGAGGCAGACTCGGCCGCGAGCGTCGCCAGGGGCAACCCGAAAGGAGGCGCGGGGAACATCATGTAGGGCGCGTGCGCCGCCAGGTGAGAGTGCAGGTGGTGCTGAGCGTGGGCCACGGCGCTGTCCAGCTGCAGTTGCGCCTGCACCTGAAAGGAGAAGGGCGGCACGTTGCAATGACTGTCCTACGGGACGGGACGCACGGATGGGGAGAAAAGGGGGAGAACATGCGTTAACTTTGTCTGAAGGGTAATTTCACTAGTGAGACTGTTGTAGATGAAGTGGTTCAACTATTAATTATACACTTCTGTGAAGTGACAGGGTGGCCTAGTGGTTACAGAGGCCTTCCCACAGCCGGATTTCAGGGTTCAATCCCTCAGCTTTTCTATTTAAAGTGTCATTGAGCAATATCACTTGGCTGCCGTGTTGGATACTGAAACTGTTGTGGATCAGAAGTCACATTTGAGTTTTCATTTGGACATCAATAGCATAAATTCTCAGTTCAAACTTCCATTGCCTTTGGGAGTCTTGGACCTTTGCCTATAATACAAAGCCAGACCAGGCCAGTGGTGTTCAAAGAGAGTAGACTTCACTAAAATTAAATGCAACATTATGCACATGAATGACTCTTCTATCCAGACTATCACCACTGTACAGGCGCACAATCCGCCACCAATAACAAATTAAACTTATAATCAATATCAGAAGATATTATTACATGTGAGTTTGATAGAGGTAAGAAAACGTCTATTAACTCCTGGTCCGCTATTTACAACCATTAAAGCAGCAGGCCTACTAATAGATTTGCTTGCTCCATTGAAGAAGAAGAAAAAAAGCAAACGATCTATAGAACAATAGAGGGAATTTTCCAATTAGGCTCTACAGGCCTCGCTGTGTTGGCACAGTGTTTTTGTCAGTGTGGTAATAAGAGTTTAGTTACCCCCTACATTGGAACTGGAGTCTCTGCATAGTACTCGGGCAGAGCCTGTGCCAAGACGGCAGTCCGGGGATTGGTCTGGTTTTAAGACTAGACGCTTCAAAGTAACTTGCCTGTTGGAATGGCATCCGTAAAGCCCCCACGTTGACATATGGCGCTACACGACAAGCTTCAAACTGATTCGCTGCTCCAATCAGGACTCCTAAAAAGAAGAAGAAAAGGAGGAGGAGGAGGAGGAAGGGAGAGAGAAAAAACAGATGATAGCCTAATTGTGAGGAGAATATTCAAAACCACAAAGAGTAAACTTGTAGGACTGAATAACGAGCAGTAAGCTGATTTGTCGAAGTAAACTTTAATAACATCCAAGATAAACACTCACTAAAAAAATCACAGTGCTTTTGATGACATAATTAACTGAAAATTAGACGACCTGAATTGTAACAGTGTGTTAAAATGACGGAGGTTGCATGCATTTGAGCTTGTAGTTGCCTCAGAATAGAATAGAATAGAATAGAATAGAATAGAATAGAATAGAATAGAATAGAATAGAATAGAAATGCAATTTTGTTTCCGTGCTTGCATGCAGGATAAAAGCGTACCTTTATGTAACTGGTTCTCCTGCTTTCTGCACTTGGCTCTTCTATTTTGGAACCAAACCTGCAGGGACAGAAATTAATTAGAGACCTACTGATTGGCAGCTGCTTGTGAGGCCATGTGTAATTCCTCTCAAAGTGACAACAACCGCAGAAAAACAATATCCCCGAGGAGCACTGAAATATTAATGACACTGCTTAACCCCAGATTTTAATTATTACATTTAGTCTACAACAAGGGAGAGTGGGGGGTTGGAAGCAGAGAGACAGTGGAGCAAAAAAAAAAAAAAAGAAAGAAAAGAAAAGAAAAGAAAAGAAAAGGGGGATTAAAATCTTATTGGGGGAATAGAAACACCCTTGTTGGAAATTGTGCAGGACTATTGGACTATAATAAATAACCTTGTCAGCGTTGGTTTCATCTTTCTATAGATTAGTGTCCCCGAAGAGTTGAATGGACTCTCAGATATCGAATAGCAGCATTAGGGTTTTGGACATCAGAGCAAGGCGATCTGAGAGCATCTCCTCTCTTTCTCTTTCCATCTCCCTCTCATTAAATGACCGCTGAAATTAATTACCCTTATCTGCAGAAAATCCATGTCAGTGAAACGCTTAAATGCCTCGCAGTTTTGTCTAATCACCGCCATAACACGCACTTGCACAAAAACCTCGCTTCAAAGACACGCTGCACTTCTCTTTTTTCCTTCTGTTGAAATCGACAAGCGTCAATTTCAGAGAAACCCGCCTTGGAACACAGATTAAACGATTTATTCTACTATGATAATCTGCTTTGAATCTCCCAGACAAAGCTCGGGATAAATTAGCCCACAATACAACATGTCAATCTGCAATCATCCCTTTACATTATGTCCATACGTAGGGCTGCACCAGTGAAAGCATGATTGAAATATTATATTGATTTGGCTGTCAGCTGGCTTCATTTATTGACCACAGTGTATGTCAATCGGAAATCCTTTTGTGCACGCTTCAGGTATAATTTATCGCGATGATAAAAGCAAATTGCTCTGCTGTTATTGATTGAGGCAGAATTTAAAAAAAAAAAAAAAAAAAAAAACTAAAATAAATGTGTGGTCTGTGGATGCAACCGGTCAGATATAATGTTCTAACAGAGAGGGAGAGAAGGGGGGGGGGGGGGGGGCTGTTCTTGATTTGGATAGAAAATAATACATAATTTATGCAAATCCCCGAGCTGTGCTCCTTGTTCGGGACACAATACGCCTTATTGGTGAGATTCCAGTTCAGGCCGAGAGAGCCCTGCAAAAAAGCTGGCTTTAACTTTTTTTCTGCGGGGGCTGGAGGGTGAGTTTGGGATCTTTTGGGCCCCTTTTTATGATTTTTTTTTCTTTCCAGAAAGACCGCCATGTTCAATATGGAGACACATGCTTCGTCGTCCCCTGAGCCGGGGCACACGGGATAAAAGAGTCTGGAATAATATATTATAGGGTTTTGATAAATCAGATGAGAAGAGTTGTCTATATATGTTCATTGTCCCCTGCTCCCGTTACACAAGATATGTCTGAGTCCCCCCACCTCACCCACCCTCCCTGACTGACTGACTGACTGAAGCCTTACTGCGTTTCTGCGCAGATGGTCTTTACCCATGAAAAACGACAGCAGCACTGACAGACAGGGCCTTGGTAACATACACCAAGGAACTGAAGGCAAATATTTGTATGCTTATTTGTCGCGGTGGATTTGGACAATAAAGATTTAAACGAGTCTCGTGACACAGATAAAACAGGGCCTAATTGAGACCATTAACATACATTAAATCATCGAAACATGCTGTGAAAAAAATAAGAATAAAAATAACAGAAACTATAATTTGACAGTGAACTCTTACTTCAATAAAAAGCAGTTTTTAGATGAATTAGAACTTTTTAAACACATCACAGCCACAGAGTTTCTCTGAACCTTTTCACACATTTACACACATGGCTTTCTGTGGTCCAGCACAGGTGAATGTTTATCTGCATATGCACCTTTAACTTTGATATGAATACAACAAAATATCGCCATCCTCAAACAGTATTTATGGATAATATCAAGCTCATTATAACAACAATCAATTAAAATATTATGAAAATATTTCATGTGAATTTCCTATTATTATTATTATTATTATTATTATTATTATTATTATTTCAGTTTTAGCATTTGGGTTTTTGAGGACAGGACATAACAGGACGGTGGAATTAGGATTATTGTGTTTATGATAATGTTACTAACTATGACAATAAGAGTGATAATTCACTTTATATTTATTATTGTACATTTGGATTGAAGACAGGGCTCATACGGGTAACTTTGTATAACCAAATATGTCTTCTATTCTGCCCCACTTTCTATTATGATTATCATCGCTAGTAGTAGCCTAGTATGTTTTTTTCTCCCCGGTTTTGGATGTCCCCACCTGCACTCGGGCCTCCGACAGCCCCAGTCGCTGGCTCAGCTCCTCCCGCATGAAGGCGTCCGGGTAGTGGGTCTCGTCGAAGAGCCGCTCCAGCTCGTTGAGCTGCTCTAACGTGAAGTTAGTCCGACTTCTCCTCTGTTTGATTTTAGTCTGTGACTCGTCCTCGATAGGCTTCGAGTCCTCTTTCCTTTCTTTCACGTCCGTGTTGCCTGCGTTTCAGACGAGAAAAACACAAACATCAGTGATGTACTGTGACCTCCAGTCCATGATTATTAGTGCTGGCCTTCATCCTCACATATTCCATAAGCTTTCAATAGGTTTTTACTACTTAGAGCCTACATCTCGTATAACTTAAAATGTATTTTGAACAGTTCTTTCCATATATCAAAAATAAACCAGAGAAAGTATGGAAACTCTGTACAATAATGTGCACTACAGCTATGATTATAGCTACTAAAAATACAAACACACACACACACGCCTACACAAGAAAGGTAGAAATTAATATCGACCTAGACAAAATTGAATCATTGAGTGATAAGAAAGAAAGACATGCCCTTCCAACCCTCAAATATCAAACAGCTATCAGACCTCGGATGTTTTGTAGAGCTACATAAAGCTCTTTAATTATTAACTGCTTATAAATATGTAACGCTGTGCCCACTGTTGGATGTCGGATACATGCTTGTCGCAGTTCCGTTTTGAACCACGCTGCCCATGATGACCAGATGTCATTTTTACAAGCCCACACAGCTTTAAGACGACCTGTCCTGTGTGTTGTCACATTTTATCCACGTCTTTTTAAATAATAATAATAATAATAACAATAATAATAATAATGTTAAGGATGCACAGGACAGCTAAACGTCCAGCTTCATTTTTTTCTTAAAATGTGAAAAATAAAATTATTTGGAATGGGTATGTATGATAGCATCAAACAGAAAAACAATCATTGTTATTTAATTTAAAATTTCATGGTTAAAGTATTAATTCATGCTTCCGCAAAGCCCTTATTTTTTTTTTTTTTGAATTGCTATTAGTTTCGTCATTACGCTGAATTAAAACGCCTGGATTACTGAGGGCAGCCAAGAAAAAACAGTCCTGCACTGCCCATTAGGCATGTATAATATGTGCTCATCAGATTTGTATTCAACCCATCCACTATTGCACCTGATGATGTGCTTTCACACCTAAAAACACACATGTATCCAGTATACTATTCAGGCTACAAAAAATGTCAGGAGCTGGTTTCCAGCTTTCATGTGCAGTGATGTCAGCTGTTTAATACGACCGCTTTTCGTTAAAGATTTAAAAAAAAAAAGATTGCTGAGATAGCCATTAACAGCTTCTTGAATGAAAATAAACTACAGCTGAATTGTTATTTAAGCTTTAAATCAAGCCTAATAACGTTTTTATTATTATTATTAAAACTTTAGGTAAATGAAGGGCCTCAACGCTCCTACAACACTTTTATAACTTTGCCATATAAAAAATGTAAGAGACTAATCAATCATATTATAGAAGATATTAGTGTGCCACAGGAGGCCTTGTTGTTTATCATACTTCTGGGCTTTGTAGGCCCTTTCTGATACTCTGGATCAATGAACTGAAACTTTTCAAATGTGCCACAGCGAGACGTTATTAGGCTGCAAGCATTTACTAGAATACATACTGTTTTGAGCTGTAATGTTTGGTATCAGGAGGATGATTTTGACCGTGCATAAGGGAAACAACTATCATGAACAAAAATAAATGATACTTCTAGAAAGTATCAGCTCATTATTTACTCTCTTACACAGCTTGATCCTTCTGTAACTGCTAAAATGTCATAATCAGCCAAATTAAAGATGTTTTAACTCTGTTTCGCAAATCAAAGCGATCAGTGAATGAGGTTTGATCACTCTTGGACTCTATTGCTACTCTTTTAGTCTATATATCCTCAAGACATCCCTGTTTAAACACTGTGTGTACAGTAGATCATGCACTCCTACCGTCAATGAGTTTGGGGCTCCCGGCGTCCCTGATTCTTTCCGGGCCGAGCATGTCCGTTTCCCTGCCCGGCGAGAGCGCAACGTTCCGGGTTGCTGCGGCCGCCTCTTCTCGGCTCCCCGGCTCCGTGGATAAACCGTCCCTGCTCCCTGCTCGCGTCGACCCGGTCTCCAACACCTCCCTGTAGGTTATCACTTCCTTCTTCTCCTTCACTTTTTGATCGAAAGACTTAGACACGAAAGCGGTGAGCTCTTCCATCACTGCCTTCTCTCCTCTTAAAAAAAACCCACGCGCACACACCTCTCACACACACTCTCTCCCTTTGCTCCACGACAGCTTAAGACATCAATGGTGTGGCTCGTTTTAAAGTCGACCCCTTGAAAATGATACGAGGGTGATGCTGCCAACTCTGGAAGAAGAAGGTAAAAAATATATAAAGATATATCTTCTCAGCCAATTCCTCCTCCTTTGGTAGCGGAGTTGGGAACCTGCTGGTGATCCTCTATTGAAGTCACAGTATTTATACTTTGCGGCGCCTTGCCCCCTTGATCCGTGCAAATTACCTCCCCTCAGGATGCCGGGATGAGCCCCCCTTCCCCTTCACTGATACGAGAGAGAGAGAGAGAGAGGAGAGGAGTAAAAAAACATTAAGCAGCGCCGCCGCTATTGGCCATTAATCCGAGATTGACAAGAAGGACTAATTAATTTAATTAAGCGCTCATTCGCTGCTATTGTCCTGAGTTAGTTTTTTAAACACCCGGGAGAATGTCATGGATCTCTCTCTCTCTCTCTCTCTCTCTCTCTCTCTCTCTCTCTCTCTCTCTGCAGGGGTGTGGCTTAAAAAAAATCTGAAAATGACAAGAGAGAGGGAAGCACATGGATGAGGAGTCCTTCCTCAGTATATCTCTGTGATCTGGGGAGGAAATAAGACACAACGATGACACGGAGAAAAAGAGGTAAAAGCGGACCAGCTGGGATGCCGAGAGGAGCAAGCACTCATACAAGCAGCTTTAGAGGGAGGCTCAAGTCAACATATTTGGCTTCAACCCCAGTTGCATACAGTTGGCTGTAGGCCTGGTCAGTTTATACCCAAGTTTTCGGCGTGTTTCTATGTTTGTCGGTTTTAATTTGAACTGAAATATCACAGCAAAAATAAAAAAAATTAAAGAAATTATTAAATTTCTTTAATAATAATTTCTAATAATTTTCTAAATTATTAGAAAATTGAAGCAATTCGCAGCAGCCATAATTTTTTCTTCCAATAATAATAAAATACATTATTATTATGATTATTATGGTTATTAATATTATTATTATTTGTATTATCATTATTAGTAGTAGCAGTAGTAGTATTCCTTGTAGTAGTAGTAGCCTATTACTAGTAGTAGTATTTTTGCACATGCATGACAATAGAATATTAAAATGAAATCAAATATATGAATAGACAGAAGTCTGACATGAATGTTTTGGGAACCCTGCAGACAAATTATTCACTGCTTCTACGTTATCTAGCGTTGGTTTATGTTTCTAATCAGCAATTATGTATTTTAATATTGATTCTCAGTGGACTTTTTTTTAAGCCATTAGGATGTTAAATAGCAGCTAAACGTTTAATTATAGTGCCTCTTGCGATGCGTTGCCATTGGGCTCACTAATTAACGTTTTCAACTCGCTCCTTTTTTCCCGCTGAAATGATCGCCTATATTTGCAAAAAATAAATAAACAATGGTTCACTTGCGGTGAAGGTAAGTGAATGCCGCGGAGAGAGAGCAATTAAGTGAGGACAGAAGGCAACATACATATATATATATTTATATATTTATATATATATATATATAGCCAGACAAGAAACAAGATACGGCGGGATTTTGAAAACGTCGGGATGAATTTGAGGCAAAATTAAGCGTGTTTATTGATAATCTATATAAAGCCCCATTTCCACACAAGGGCTCTAACAATCCCCCTAATTAAATATTAACGGTGTTTCAGATTGAACCTTAGGCATTAATTACTATTATTTCTGCTGCATCTGAAAGCAGGATGAATTCGTAATCGCAGTGATACAGTAAGCATGCCTCAGTAAGCATTTATTTGTAGTGAAATCTCCCATCAACTTGTTCCAGCCATTCCTGTGCACGTTGTTGATTCATTCACGTACACACGTTGTCAGGAAAACAGTGGTCGTTTCACCTATAGTCTCCCCGTGTGTTTTTGAATTTCTTATAGTAATTCTTTATTCTACTTTACTGAAAATCGTTCGGATGCTCCGTCTGACCTCCACTGTCTGTAATACAATATCATCTGAGAGGATGAGCACATGCAAATCATCATTGACAGGCCTACAACTCTCACACTTATTTACTTATGTTAGGATTATTGGTATATGTCATACTGTCAGATCCAAACGAAAAATGAGTCGCCTTAATGCTTATTAATTTGGAATATTTTCCAATTAAGTGGTGACTGGAAAAGGCACAGGCAACATACCTTTTAAAGATGAGGAGTGAAGAAAAACATGTTGTTGCTCTATTAATTGACCTTATGTTTTTCGATTTATGAAATAGTGTCAAAAAATGCCACACTGGACGAAGCATAATCTGAAAATGTTCAAGCTTTTTCTCCTTAAATACATCTATTATGGGATAACACAAATATAATCCTTAAGTTTTTGACTCGTTTAATAAAGATGTAAACTTAGATCTTGCAGATCGCGTCCAAATAAAATTATATTTCAGGTTAATGTTGGTTTATCTTCATATTAATTATTATTATAATTATTATTAAGTGTGCTAAAACATGATAACAACTAAATGAGTGCTACAATTCTAAACTTGTAGATATAATTTAGGATAATCATTTAAAAAATGCAGAAACAATAATATTACTGGATGAGAACAGGCATACTATCGATTGCTCTGTGTTTGATTCTGTTGTCTGGATTCGATCGACGCTTCCCTGTTTGACGAGTAGAGTCTTCCTGTGCAGTGCATGGTTGTTGTGTGAAGCCCAACAACGATTTAAAGGTGAGGAGCGGGATTTTCCATTTTAACACAATTTATTCTTTTCTCTCAACGTTTGTGTCTGTCGTGTAATGTACGCAGTCTGCAATGTGAGACGTGTTTACTGTTAAACAGCCAAAAGACTTCACAGTCGAATAAAGAATTACAGCATAACGTTAATTCAGTTAGCACAGCTAGCTTGCTAACTAGCCTCCACAAAAACGCATTTTTTGTTTATCTCGTTTGTAATAGTGGCATATGCAACAGCAGTGTTTTCACAGGTGTTATGGTGATTAAAATGACATAACTGACTTCCATCTTTATAGTCGCGCTGCTAAGCTACATGGTGTATTAGCTGGCTTTGCAGTCAAATCCATTTCCAGACTTCTGTGGTCAAAGAAGGTACATTAAAACCACCGTGTTTGTATGACATATGTAGTGAAGTGTACTGTTGACTCGTTGAACTTGTTCTCTGTGTTCATGTTGATTCTCGAGGTTTAGTCCTGTGTCAGAATGTCGCTGAAAGTTGTCAAGAGAAGCATTTGCTTATCAGTAACCACCCTTATGTTTTCCCAGCTGACAGTCAGCCAGCCAGCATGGGTCGGCGCTCGTCTGATAGTGACGATGACAGTCGGAGCAGGAGAAAGAAAAAACAACGCCGCCGTTCATCCTCCTCTTCCTCCTCTTCGTCCTCATCCTCCGGCAGCAGGGTGACCAGCAGCCGGAGCCGCAGGTCCAGTCGCCGGAGCCGCTCACGATCCAGAGACAGGGACAGAGAGAGGGACAGGAGGTGAGGCTGCACAAGATCTGATAAGATAAGACTTAAATGATCCCCAGAGGGGAAATTCGCATGTTACTGCAGTGCAGGAAACAAGGAAAACAGATAAGAACTAGGAGTAATAAACAAAATAAAAATATCAAGTAAATGGACTTCAGTCTGTATACATTATAATCATTATACAAATTTCAATATTTGTGGGTTGCAAAATAGAAAAGTTGTGCAAAAATTATGCAGAAGTAATGGTTCTGGAAGTAAAGCTATAGATATACAGAATATGTTATATAGGTGAAGTAATAAATACAAAATGAATTAAATATGCTGTAGTGTTACATATGTATCTCACTCACCTGAATGAGAAAGTGTGCACCATACATACACATCCACATGCATACATATATACATACATATCCTGTGTATATATATATATATATATATATATATATATATATATATATATATATATATATATATATATATATATATATATATATATATATATATATACATAGGAGTGTGTGGGATGGGATGGAGATGCTGGTATGATGATATAATTTAAACCGCCTTCACAGCTGTTTAAATTGTATCCTTCCTAATAATAGGTAGCAGCGTGAAGTGCTGAAGTGTCCCTGAGCAAGACACCGAATGTTTTTCACCTCCAGGGGCACTGCTCTGGTTGACCTCCCTGTGGAGGAGAGGATGTGAGAATTGACTTTTCCATGGGAGCCCAGGTCCTGTCTTAAATGGCAGTGGCAGAAGTGAGGCAGGTTGGAAATATTTTTGGTGCTTGTTTATCTTCTCCTGCGGCCTTGCGATAGTACCTGTGGCTGCTTCCTTTCTAAAGCTTTGGAGGTTTAAATATATGGATTCTGTGTTTAAGGAGATGTAACTCCAAGCATATGACTTACCAGCGGCACCAATTTAACAAAAGTTTTCATTGCAAGAGTCTGATTTTTCAGCAGACTTATCGTTAGTAGGAAGAGCACAGGTGTTCCTTATAACATACCAGAGGCTCTTATATTCAAGTGTCCCAGTAAACCATGATGATGTGACAGTGAGCCAGTATGCTCAGCCATCATTAAGTTTATTATTCACACCTGTGCTTTTCTTATGGTGACATGTGAAAATGTGTTGTCTTTTTTCATAAAGATGTAATCCCCGCATGTCACTGGTTGTCAGTCTAAACTGATAGACAAACTGTTATCAGAACCAATTCTGAAAACAGTTTTAAAACACATGATCAGTATTGGTCAGTTGTTGAAGTAGCATTTATGAGATGTTTTGCATTTGCAGCCTAATATATGAACATATATATTAATATATTAATCTTGGACGATGGCAAAATATTGGAGATTGTTTTTTTATTGACTTTTCTCTCAGATGAAAATCCATAGAAATTTAGGTTAGGCACAACTGTTTAGGTAGCTCATTTCATGTCTAGTCTGTTTTTTTGAATGATTAAAGTAGACAAAAATATCACACTTTCTTATTTATCCGCTGCTGATGAAGGATGAGATTCAGTAATAATCAGACATCTTTACAAGTGGTTGGAACAGGCCTCCTCCATCCATCCATCCAGCCATCCATCCATGCACAGATGCTACTGGCTGTGTGGTGCTGTTCGGACAAGGCCAGTTGATGGTAATTATTTATGAGACTTGGTCAAGGTCCATTACTGCTGATGGGAAGTCATTGCCTGTCTGTACAAGGTGGGGCTCGGTGGGCAGCGTAAACCCCGGGACCACAGTCCCTCATCTATTAGCCAATAGATTTTGATCAATTAACCAAGACCTTGTGTGTGTGTGAGAAACTAGCTCCTTTTAATATGTGTACATGAAGCAGTGCACTCACTCTGTAGCATTTTGAACCGGGTAGCAAAGCAGAGAAGTGAACAAGAAGTACAACTTGTTATATGTTGTATTCATGTGAAAGGTTTCTGTATCAGTGTGCACAAACCAGCACCTCCCATTCACATTAGTTTGAACTGTTTTTTTTTTTTAGGACTATTAAAAAATTTAATCACGATGATTTTGTATAGATTATCAGGATTAATTGCAAATTAATCGCACATTTCTTATCGGTTCAAAATTTACCCTAAAGGGACATTTTTCAAGTGTTAATGCCCTTATCAACATGGGAGTGGACCGTATATGCTTGCTTTATGCAAATGTATGCATTTATTCTTCAAAATCAATTAACAACACAAAAATAATGACAAAGATTGCCAGAAACCCTCACAGGTACAACATTTAGCTTTTTAAAAATATGCTCAAATCATATCTAATGGCAAACTCAAGCTCAACAGGCAACAGAATGGCACATTGGTCAGCTAAATTTTCCATTACTTCAGTACTGATTAAAGATCAGTCACTGGATCCCTCTCTTCTAAAGCAAATCACACAATGTAATTGTGTCCAACCTCACATGGGGAAAAATAAAAGCTCATAAAAACATCCCCTTGTGCAATGGGATGAAAACAGAATAATACAAAATAAAATAAACAATAAAGTGAGCAGGAAACGGTGGAAAGGGAGTATAAGAAAGAAAATTACTTGCTCTTAGGTCATCATACAGGTTGTGTATCTTTCGATATGGTGGTTGCTCTTGATGGAAATTCAAGTGCAGTCATTGGATGCGATCCATATAATTTTGACGCTGACCCTCGTCTTCCATAATGTTAATTGGCCTGCAAGCTGTAGCCATCCATTTCGATATTGCTATTGAAAGCTTGCTGCTTGTAGGTTTGTCCACAGGTTTTCCTCACACACTATCAAGCATGATTTGCTACAAGCGGGATGGTTCGGGACTAATGAGGCTGCCTGCGTTAACATTAGCATTAGTTCACATCAACAGTACCTACAAATAACTTTGGTCTCCACAGACCCATCTGACAGGGCTTTGAAGCTAAATTTGCCATTAAAAATACCTTTTTCTTTATCCATCGTTCCTTGCTAGTTGCCATCCAACTTAATGCTAGAGGGCTAAACTACAGGTGAGGCAAGGGGTCATCATAACAGAAACTTCTTCTTCTTCTCCTCCTTGTTTTATGCTGATTGGCATCCAGCTTATTGGTGCATTACCACCATCTTCCACTCCCTAGTGTGGATCAGTTAATAGACTTATGATTTAAATCTAAATAACAGAACCTGCGCCAATGGTGTCAAAAAAAATTAGCAACACGCGTTACTATCACATGAACTTTGACAGCCGTAGTTTTATTTTTTTATTACCTTTGCACAGACTTCTGTGAAAATGTGTGAGCCTACGCCACCTTCCAAAATCCTCCAGCTCACAACACTGTGTTTTTACTGTGTAATGTGTGAAGTGCTCGTACCAGGGCTGTTGAAGTTATTTCATAAGGCCCTGCTCCTGGGATCCAGCCTTAAGAATACTAATAGATCTTTCCTGCGCTACTCTAAGTGGTACAAATCTGGTTTGATAGTTCAGCCTCTGTGTTATTTGTATAGCTTTTCCTTTTTCTTCTTCTCTCCTCTGTCTTGCAAGAGCTCCCATAGGACCAAGTATGTTTTTGTGTGTGTGTGTGTGTGTGTGTGTGTGTGTGTGTGTGTGTGTGCTAAAAAGATTTGGGTATTTTAGGCTTTGGTGAAACAAAAGAAGAGATTTTAAACAATGAATATTGCTCAAACTGTTTGTGCAGTAGAAGAGGGGGGTTTCTGCATTTACATTCACCCCCATAAATGCCTCCTGCTACATGATATCAATAGGAACGCGGTGTGAGTGGTGTTTGGAAAATAGACGCTACACACACTGCTGTAGCCACATTAAAGAGCAGCAGAGCACCAAAGGGCCCCTGTGGAGGAACTGTAGGGCATCCTGCATGGCTCTGCTGCTCTGGGCTGTAGAGGAGCGTGTTCACTAATGCAAAGTAGCCGTTAGAGCTGATGGTAATAGGTGAGGTTGTCTGGGACATTAGGACATATTTACTCTTGAAATAAACAGTAAAATAAACTAGAAATCCAGCATTGCGCAAGAGGGGGAAACATTTCTGGTGATGGTGTCTGAATAAACAGTTTGAGTTTGATTTTGGATCTGTAGGTTTGTTTAAAGGTAGTAAAATAAGAGAAACTTAGTGAGAAGCTGAGTGATCATGATAAAATGTACGATCCTGATCATTCAGCTTAAAATTGTGATCACTATTACTAGACACAAATATTTATCGTCTATGACTTTCAGAACAAAACAACAAAAAGATTAGTCAAACTGGGCATTCAGAACAAATGAACATGTTTCAGTGTTGCTGATTTGCCAATATCACAAAATGATTAATTGTAGAAACCATGACCCTGCTGCATGATTGATGTTTTGTTTCAAGGATCCTGCCAAAATGGGAATTAAATTTGTATGTTTCTGTCTGTGTGTTCCAGGCGAAGGAGACGTTCCAGCAGCAGTTCGTCCCGCAGTTCATCTCGCAGGAGGAGGAGTCGCAGTGCAGAGAGAGACAAAGGGAGGAGCCACCGCTCATACAAGTCACGCAGCCGAGACAGGAGGTAACACTAGCACCACACACACACACACATATGCGTTCTCGGCTCATTGTTACATCTGCCTATTTTTATACTTTTTGTACTTGGTCTTGGTCTTCTTAAGTAGTGAAGTTCTGAAGCACCACAGGGCTGTTTTTAAGTTGGTATACACACTTTCGATCTTGACATGATTCATACTTGTCTGAATGATTTCTACACAGTTTTTGCCTCAGATTTCCGTGTTTCTTAAATTTCAATTGTAGTAATGAGAATAATACATGATCAAATATCTTTAAGCACCCACAGTGGTCCGACCATGTCCAAAAAGTAATCCATTCTGAATAAATTTGTAATAAACAATAAACATTCAAAGGTAAGTATGTGTTTATGTACTTGGGGAAAAATAAAGGAGAAGAAGTGATGAGAAGTAGCTACATCATTTGCAAGTGACAAAAAAAACCAACAATTTGAAACCCCTGTTAGGTGTGTGTTACAGATTAAAATGTGGAATGTCATCGCACACGTTTCTGATTAAAGAAGCAATAAGACTTTTGGAAGTTTACTGCAGTGTAAACAAACACATCGTTTGGTATTTATGTGTTATGTCATCAGATGGAAACACATGGAAAACTCTATTTGGGGTCTGGAGTCGCATTTTGCATGTGCATGTTCCTCTGACTCAGTTTGTCCTAACTGGTTGACATGATATCCATCTCGGTGTGGGAGTGTTAATGAAACAGACCCACAGAGACAGCAGGTCATATGCAACACCAGTCCAATCCTTCCAAAATCTCTTCTGGCAGCAGCTCTGCTTTCACTCATTAATGCAATTATAACATCATTACCCGCACATACTTTGTTGAATTATGATTATTATTGGTGTAGCTGACTTTTTTTTTTTTTCCTTTTGCTAACTTATTCATGCAAGACGAATGTGTACACACCTGCACCACACTTCTCATATACACACACAGGCACACACACACACACACACACACACACACATACAGCCACAGTCAGTCGTGTATCCCTTTCAGAAACATAAAGGGAAAGTCTCTGCGTGTGGTGGTCCATGTCATTAGCATAGCTAATCTGGTGCTAATGAACCAGTAAACTGTGCTGTTTTTTAAATCCCTCGCATACACGCATGGACACACACACACACACGCACACACACACACACACACACACACACACATGCACAGATGCACAACTGAAGAAAAGGTTGTCATAATATATGCGCGAGCAAGGCCTTTTGTTTACTTGTGTATGGCTGCGGGGGAGAGCAGAGATCATTTTAATCACAAAGGAAAAAGTGTTAATATCTTCATTACAGAGGTGTCAGGATGAAGGGATGATGCAGCAGAGACTTTTTGACATAAGAACGCTCAATGACGCCACAAAACGAATCAGCACTCTCCAACCTAATGGTCACACAACATTTCGTGGCTTCGGGACAAGCCACACATTTCAGTGTTGAGCTGCGCACTGAAACAATTTATGAGAGAGAATTTGGCCAGACTGTTTTCACACATTCTCTCCCTGCTCTCTGTGGTACGGTGGCAGTCACTCACAGCGGCACTGGTGATTAAAACATCAGTCGAAAATGGCATTACTGGTGTGGTGTGAGATGAAAGGTGGAGGGGATTTGGGAGATTTAGAACTACAGTCGATGACATCGGTGTTTACAAACGCTGCTCTGTGATTAGGAGGGTTGCGTTGTGTAATCGGCTTAGCGGTGAGCGAGGAGCAGGTGGGTTGGGCCGGCGGCGGTGGCGGTGGTGGTGGAGGTGGTGGAGGTTTTGTGTGGGTGTGTGTGGTAGGGTGAAGGTGGAAGCGGCGATGGAGGTGGGGATGTGCAAAAAATGATGGCATTGATGATAAATTTATGCGGTTATGTGATGGCAGCTACAATCTGTGTCTGCAAAACTTGTTGGCCGCCACATGCATGCTCCTGTTTTAGCAGTGGAACAATTCAATGGAAATCCCGTTATGGCATCTAATCAATTGGACAAACTGAGACAAATCATATAATTATCCTGCCTTCAGTATTTTGAGTGTTTTCTGCTGTCCTAGGGGTGATTGTAGTATTATAATCTTGTACTTTGTGGTGGGATACTCCAAGGGATGCAACAGTTATAGAATTTGATCGTACGGGTTATAGTCTGAGGAATTCGTGATTATTTATGCGTTAATTTATATCACAATAATAAAATCACATGAGCATATTTTGTTTTGAAGAGGAAGCATAAGGATTTTGCAACAGTGGGTTGAACTGCAGCAGTTCCAGAGGTAGTCTTGGGCTATAAGTGAATAAGAAAAATGAAAAAAAAAAATCCATGCTAAACTTCGACTGGACATTGCAGTAATAACTAGTTGATTTCTAGTATTTAAAATATAGTATTTTTAATTATATAATATTAACAATAGTAACAATAGAATTAAGATGAACTTTATTGATCCCTCTGCGAAAATTTTGATTATAAACCGAAGTGTTTTTATCATCAGCTGTCATCCATGCCTATTTTTAATTCATTTTAATTAATTAATTAATTAATTAATTATTAATTATTAGTGCATTTTAATTATCTAATTTTACATGTGGCCTGAGAAAATCCTGTCTGATATTGTTTTTTGTTGCAGTTTTAGTAAAAATGAAAGAAATAAATTGAGAACATCTCTTATGCAGGTGTTACTAATCGCTGAAATGCAATTAATTAGATCCAATGCTATAGTGCTGGAAGTCTATGAGATTCTAATGTTAGGTTGGTCTTTTACACCTGGCATATTTACCTGCCATACCTAGCATGGCATGTAAATGGTTGCACTGAAGCCCTTGAGGGGATTGCGTGTTGGTTTGGTGAGCCTTAATTTATAAATGGTGCAATGCTCCTTTTCCTGTTTTATCACTGTTGGTTTATGTTGCACTGACTTTTAACTCACAGCTATGTCTTTGATTGTAAGTGACACTTTTATAGTTAACTCCCTACCAACTCAAAGTTTCACTGTAGTAATATTTTTTAACTTACTTATTTCTTAGTGTCTTACCTTCACTTGAGCATGTATAGCTGCATGGTGATCTTGAACACATTGCAATAAGTTCGAGGTGTTGAATTCTTTGGCAGCAAGTTTTCTTCAGTAAGTTTTACTAATTGGAGATCCATCTTCTTGAACAACCCCTTGGCCATTCTTTATGTATCCAAAATACTTGGCGATAATCAAATACATGATGACGATGATTTAAAGCATTTGAAGGTGTTGTGGTGAATACAACTCTTCAATGTTTGGTCCCTCAGCCATTGACTATATAAGGGGAGTTGCTCTCATGACAGCATGTGTAGATTTGCGTACCCGACCTTGTTGCAGCATTTTAAGCTGGTACATCAGTTTTATTTTGGTTCCGCAACAGTGATGGCCTGGCTTATTGAGACATCCTCACAATACAGCCATTATTCATAGAAAAGTAACATACCATAATATCCCTTTTTTGAGAGTGAGTCCAGAAACATTCAGTGTAGCTGAGCCTTTACAGTTACAAAACTTTGACGTTCTAAAGTGCAGTTAATAGTGAAATTAGTTCATCGCTGCATTCCTAGATACTGCACATTTTGCATCCACTGTGGCTGTGGAATGAAAGTGGGCTGGTGTGCACTGTGCACAGGTGCCATGACTGCCATTAGTCAGTGGTGTGTGTGTGTGTGTGTGTGTGTGTGTGTGTGTGTGTGTGTGTGTGTGTGTGTGTGTGTGTGTGTGTTTTGGATGAGGCTGGCTGAGAGCCTGGCTGATGGATCAGAGGAGGATTGAGTGGACAGGACCTCATGATTGATACGCAGATAGGATATGAGGTGCTGCCTGCCACCCCCACCCCGGCCACACCAACTTGGCACCATCACCAGAATATGAAAAAGAGAGGAGAGACCGAGTGCACCGACCACAGAGAAGAAAGAGAGAGGGTATAAGAAGTTTGAAGAGAATGGAAAAGTGTGGAGAGAATAGGTTGAGTTAGCGCAGAAGAGCGAGAGAGTGGAGAAGATCCTAAAGGAGGAAAATGAAGAGGAAAGACAAAAGCGAGCACCGGTAGATAGAACAGATAGGCTTGAGAGAGGGATATTATTCAGAAGAAATGAGAATAATAACGTCTGCATCAGAATATTGCGGGGGGGAAGAATAGGACCATAGCGGGGCCGTCGTGGGTTGAAGGGAGGGAATATTATTACCTTCTTTTCAATCTCTCATGTATAAATAAAAAATAAAGAGATACATGAAATAAGAATAATGCTCTATCATGTGTTTACCATCTATTGTTGCTTCCTCCCTCTCTCTCTCCTCTCTTTCTCTCTTTCTCCTTTTTTCCTGCCCTCAATCAGAGAAGGGCCAGGTCCCCCAGAGGCAGTCAATCTTGCCCTGAAATGTAAAACAGACAAGAGGAGCAGATTACCTATTTGCCATTAATGTTTATTCTCTTTGATGTGAGCAGGCATATCAGTGTGTGTGTGGGCGCGTGCAGGCCTGCCTAACTGTGTGCGCACCGGCAAGCGAGCATGTGTGTGAGGTTGATTGAGCGTATGCATGTATGTGCAGATTTGCGTGACTGCGTGTTCATGGGGGGGTGTCACGGCCTAGTCCGCTGGGGGAGAGCAGAGCGGAGCGTGGCAGCAGCAGCGTACAGTGATCTGATGTGTACCCAGTCCAACAAAGACGACACGGCCTCTCATCACAGTTGGATCACAGGCACGTCTTTAGGTGAGCTCAGTGGAGCGGTGTAGTGCTGGGCTTTTATGGGTGGCCACAGCAGGGGTTAAATGTGTGTGGCGCAGTCAGTCATTCTGTCAGTCCTCCATTTACTTAACAGTTAGCTTTAGACGCACTGTTAGAAGACATGGAGGAGTGGCAGGTGTGACAAATCCTCCACTTGACCCATCAAAGAGAAGCTGAGCATTTTGTTCACTGTAGAGTATTCACACGTGTGTGCATGCACTCAGATAGGTGAGCATATACTGCAGGGCACACACAAACGCTTACATTTTCCTCATTAATATTTCAGAGGTGTGTTGAGTTAGCAGGGCAGAGTGCTAGCGTCAGGGTTTAGCCCTGCTAACACTGGAGCGGCTTCATCACTGGGCTGCTGTCATGTTTTTAAGGAGAGTGAGACCTCTAATTATCTGTCTTTTCCCCCAGAGGAGATAGATAGCAAGCTAAACACACCACCCAGCATGCTAGGCTAGCCAATCAGAGTCAGGATTATCTCAGCCACCCTGGAGCCACAGCGGCCTAGATGAGTTCAGAACTGGTGTTTAGTTATAGCTAGGGAACAGGGAATGCAGCTGGACAGAAAGTTCCCGAAAGGCACCTCATTTTTAATGTTTGTTGTTGGGGGGGAAAAACTTGTAACACAAAGAAGTTTTCCTTTTTTAAAAATAATCAGTTTTTATTCATATTTGTTGATTCTGAACTTCCAGAAAATACATTTCTAGCTTTATAGACTGCAATGTTTAAGGCTTAGTGTAATAAAGAAGTTCAAAGGATGTTTACTCCCAGGTTTACAGGGTTGTTGTGGTGCTGCTAGAGCTTGGTTTTTGGCCCCAGGTCTAGTCAGTCTCTACATTGACATACAACATAGGATGTAGTAATAATATTGAGACACTTAGGGATCCCCTGGGGACATTTTCTTGTTCTCCTTCAGCAATGTCAGAGATCAGGTCTGGCTAGTTTTAGAGCCTTGGTCGGGTCTTGGGACCACAGTGGTTTGAATGAGTAGGAATGTCAAGGGCTTAAACCACCATGTTAAGAGAAGTAAGGTTCTGTTGCATCTTCCTCAGACTGCTCCTGTATCGATCGAGAGGACCTGGCAGAACAACTGTTTAACTCCTCCTGTTTTCAGGTTAAGGCAAGAGGAGTTGCCATTTTGATTGATAAAAATATAACTTTTGAACCCTATAGTGTTATCAAGGATCAAAATGGTTGGGGGGGGTGAGGGGTGTTTTTGAACACAAAGTATCACTCTATGCGGATGACCTTTTACTGTATGTTTCTGACCCAAGTGCCTCCGTGCCTGCTGCACACTGCTTGACCAATTTGGCTGCATCTCTGGGTACAAATTAAACTTACACAAAAATGAACAATTTCCAATTAATGTAGATGCATTAGAACTTGACTATTATACTAATATACTGCTTAAATTTGAAAAAGAGCGCTTCACCTACTTCGAGGTCTCTATCACAACAAAATATAAACACATCTTCAAAGAAAATTTGTCAAATGCCTGAACTAGGTTAAACAAGAGAACAAAATGGTTGCCCTTGTCTATGTCCCTAATAGGACACATCAATTCTGTGAAAATTATGATACTACCTAAGTTTCTATATTTTCAGCAGTGCATCCCTATTTTCATACCCAAGTCACTTTTTTAACTTACTGCACTCAGTCATGTAATCTTATATGTGGAAAAATAAGCAACCTAGACTTTGCAGGGCGTACCTCCAGAGACGTAGGAATGGAGGAGGTATGGCACTCCCCAACTTCCATTCTTACTACTGGACAGCTAACGTTTAAAGCTTTGCACTCTGGATGCACTTCCACCTAAAAATAAAATAAAATAAATGACAAAATGTTTATTTACGAACATAACTGTTAGAAGTGCATAAAACCAGTGCTGTGTCTTGAGTTAATAACTACACTGGTGTGTGTGTGTGTGTGTGTGTGTGTGTGGGGGGGGGGGGGGGGGGGGTTCTGTAATACTGTTACCACTGTAACAACTGCATTTGTTTTAAAACCAATAAAAAAGAATTGGAAAATAAAGAATTAGAGCCTTCTGGTTATGAGACAGTCCCCAGACCACTTGGCCACCCTGCCATGTCCTGCTGCCTGCTTGAACTGGGGAATCTGGATGGTGTAGTTCCATAACACGAGCACTGCTCTCTGCACAGCTCCAAGCATGTGTGTGTGCATACGTGTGTGTGTGTTTGTGTGCACGCAGGGGTGAGCGATGGCCTGGTATTTATTTCAAACAGCAATTTTCCCCTGTATGAGATGAGGTGTTGTACATCTGCTAGATAGCTTTTCCTGCCTAGCCTCTGACATGGAGCGCGCGCAAGGTCATCCAGGCGGCTTGGGAATGGGGAGGGCTGAGGTGAGGAACTGAATGGAGGAGTGAAAAGGTCTTACAGGGGGAGGAAAGCAAGGTAGGGCAGTTGAGTGCAAGAAGACGGAAGTAGGGTGAGGAAAATCAGCAGGTTTATTGTGGGTGAGCAGTACGGCCTCACAGCCTTTCATTGCACCTGGATTAGCAATTCCCCTGTCAGGTGGCTGGGTGGGAATATTTCTGCACATTTGTGTCCAACATATATTTATTCACACATTTCATTGTGTGTGTGTGTGTGTGTGTGTGTGTGTGTGTGTGTGTGTGTGTGTGTGTCTGTGATGTAGCAGGTGGTTTTGGGTGTTGCTGGCTTCATAAGGGAAACGTTCCTGAGTGTATTTTGAGGACATGACAAGTGAAATCTGGTTCCCTCAACAAACTACTGAGATCTTTCCATTATGAGAGAACCATAAGGCATGAATGGTGGTGTTGATGGATAGGAAGTATATGAGGAAGAATGCGAACAACCCCTTATTTCTTTTTCTTATATAAGGTGCAGTATCTCACTTAGTGTTTTCTCAGTATTGTAGTGGCCTCAGGTTTGTCTGGAGTGTGCTACACTGGAATTTAAGAGCAGGCTACTCACCTTTTTTTTTTTTTACATCCATCTGTCTGTTATCCCATGGACTCTCAACATTTTATCTTCCTCCCCTTCCACAGGATGACATTTAGCCCTTTCTTCCTTCCTCCCCTATTACCGAACTTGCAAAGTGTTGATTTAAACTGAAAGATGACCTGGTTTATTTTGGCTGCGTCTTCTCTACTCCATAAAAATCAACATGCTTCCAGTCGTGAGATCTGAACGCGTTTGTTGTTGTGTCTCCCCCCCCTCTTTCTCTCTGTCTTACTCTGTGTTGTCTTTTTTATTTATCCGCTGTAAAGGCCAGTCAAGCGCTGCTCGGCTTTGTTGTCAGAAACCTTTATTTACCAAAGGGAGGAATAAGTGACTGACACAGACAGCCTCTTTCATCCTCGCCTTGCCGCAAGCAGTGTTCTCCTCTACCGCCAGAGGAAAATACCAGGCATCTCGGGTTTCCTTGGTCAGTATGTCAAAAATGACTCAAGCACCCTGATTTGTGCTTAAATCTGAAAGTGATTTAAAAATAGGGAAGGAAAATGACATTCATAATGAAGAGTTTGAGATGGAATAACACAGAATTATTCTCATTTATGAGCTTGTTATGAGAGGTGATACTGCATTTCCTGTAATTCTCAAATTTTGTAATTCAGCCAAATTTGGTAATGTAGAGAAAAAAAACCCAAATACTTAGATTTTAATGAAATATGCCACTCTGTGGTACTTTTTCTACAGACATGTAGGGTGCATGAAGTCAACAGTACCTGTTTACTACATGTAGCTTACCTATTCAACTAGAAGAAGTAGCTGGTAAATTGAGCATGTTGTTAAAAGCATTTACTGTAGCCTCTCATCACTTAGTTATTTTTATTTCCCCCTGTTCTCGTTTTTGGCTGTAGATATGATAAACTCAAGCCATTATTTTCTGTGAATATGTACTTTAACTGTGCTTCATCAGCACTTGATATGATGGTAAAAAAAACAACACATTAGAAGTAATTTTTTGTCCTTCATAGCATGTTTCATCTGTACTGTGTATATACATTTGTTTATAGTGTTTAATATCATTTAAATCAAAAAATGATACTTAACAAAGAACATAAATAAAAGTCAATATAAAGATAGTCAAATTTAATATTAAAATAATGAAATAGGCACTGTTTTCTAATTTATTTAAAATATCGTAATGAACTTAATTATCAACTAGAGCTAAAGCATATTTGAAGATGTATGCTTCCGTTTTCCCCTGATAGCTGTATAAATAACCACTATTGTAATAAATTCTTATTACAGTATAAATTCTTCACATTTATATAGGATTTAAAATGTATCAGTTTTCCCAAAGTTGACTCAAAAAAGCATTATGTTTTTTTAAGTTTACAGCTCTAATCATTGAGACTGCTGAGTAATTTGTCTTTTTGAAAGCCGTGTGAATGAATGCAAATCTTTGTGATTATTTTAAGTATCATAGAACCCAGACAAGTTACTTTATATCTGTATACCAAAGACAAAATTTGGCTGTTTGATGACTGAAACCCACTAGAAGTATGACACTCCCACTGTTATTTCTGTGGTTGAGACACAGTTGCACTATTTTGCAAATAAAACCTCTATCATTCCAAATAATGCAATCAGCCCTCATTGTGTTCACTTCATGACAGTGAAAAGCCTCATCCGTCTGGCCAGACCAAGAGAAAGATGGAGGCAGAAACGCTTTTAGCTCTGGCATAGGAAAATGAACACCAAATGTCTCTCTCTCTCTTTCCTTCCTGCCTTCTCTCTGTCTCTCTCTCCTATTTAAGCTTCTTGAAGTTCTTCCAAATTGGGTTTTAAATGCCAATTAGGAGGTTGAATGTAGTAAAATAAAAGCAAATGCAGGCAGGATGGCCTCACCTTCTGGCTGGTTAGGCTTCAGAGAGAGCCGAGCCGGACCTTTGGCTCCCAGCGAGGCTTTGAGAGAAATATCCTGCCTAATGAACACATTAATTAGAACCATAACTATTTATAAGATGATAATTAGAAACGAAGGGAGGTAAACTGGGCTTTTCCTGCAATTAATGGAGGATTAATTACGGGAGCTAATGAAGTGGATTTTTGAAACGCGTGGAGGTGAAGTACAGAGATGTGCAGCTCGCTTTGTGATCACTGGCATAATTATTTTCTCCAGCGCCAAAGCGTTTGAGGCCCTGGTCCTCGCCGGCTCAGGCCGGCTAATAAGCATCATTGCATCGTTATATATGCACTTAAAAAGACTTGCCACTGAAATGACTGTCTAATTATTTCTAATTGGCAGGCCCTGTGTGTTGTCATTGAGCTGTTTGGAGCCGCAGCGGAGCCCTGGGTCTAATAACGCTCTGGGCGGAGAAGGAGGGGGAGAGAGAGATAGGGAGACAGTGACAGAGAGAGAGAGAGAGAGAGAGAGAAAAGAGGCAGGGGGGCGCTCTACCAGTTGCCTGCCGCTCATAGCCGGACCTCCACATGCCCCCCCTGTGCCACTCGCCCAGCAGGACAGCAGGTCCTAGAATGACGCCCGGTGCACTCAGAGGTCACCTTGCCAAGTAGCCGATTAGCAAAGTTATATTTTAACAGTGCTTATTTTCTCCCCTTTTAATTGGCTTCAGCTTCTGCTCTTAATTTATGCAGAGATAAACACACCGTCTGTCCACAGTTCTTGTTTTCACTCTTAAACATACTACACACATACACACACAGACACAGGGAGGGAGGGAGGGAGGTATGTTTATGTGCTGTGTGTGATTCAGTGGCCAGGTTTTGAGCCTGTCCATAGAGACCCATGCTAAGAGAGCATGCATGGACAAACCTCAGTCAGGCGTGTTTACCTTGTACTCTAGTTATACTCTGGCTGAAACCATATGGACACCAATATTCTCTGGGATTCGGAGGATGCGTGTGTAGAACTATATATCTTTAAAATATGTTGGCACAGTCCCATTCACAACGATTATGTTGTTGTGTTTTTTTTTGTTTTTTTTTTAGTACACGTGTCAATAGGGTTTTAAGCATAAAATATTATGCATAATAAGCATAATATATGTACGTTTATGATATATTTAGATTTTCATTATGTACTGTTTTGATCTCTGCTATGACTGTGTAATATTCACATGTAAGACATTTCATGTTTGTCTTAGTGCTATGAGAGTGTTTGAATGATGGCCGAGGATTATGTGTGTGAGCACCTCACTTAACTCGTCCTAAACAGAGCCATGTGCGTCGTCTTGCCAAAAAACCCCTCTGTCATTCCTCCTCTCCCCCCTGGACAACTTGAGAGCAAATTGCCAGCTAATGGAACCACTGCCTGCACTTGTCAGTTCACTGTGGACAAGCAAGGGAACCACACAAACACACACACTCACACACACGCATGTGGTTTCACTCACACGTTTAGTAATTTATTTGTGGAAAAAGAAGAGAAAAATGAGAGAGAATGGCAGAGAAATGAAACAAGGATCATGTGCGCCTTGACTGAAACCTTGACAGTCTTTTTGAAAGTAATGAAACACTTTCTCAGCATGCGCATGAGGTTTTCTATTTGAAATTTGTCTTCCTTTTTTGTTCTGTCTATCCATTCGGGTTTTGGCAGAGTCGAGGACATGAGGAGGAAGTGGAGATAGATGGATCGCCCAAAGGATACGTGGCCAACTGTCGTGCGATTGGCTGAACAAAGAGCAAAACACTTCTGTGACTGGTTGAACAGAGAACTCAACGTCGTGATTTTGGCTTAAAATCAAAGCAGGAAAATGTAATTATTTTAAATGCAGTCAACAGTTTTGTTGGAGCGGAAGTATGCCAGATTTCTCTGTAAACTCAGTGGGATATTGACACTCAGAAAAAGTGGGATAACAAAGTGTGCCCTGTGTCTCTCATGCGCTACTGCAGATGTGTAATGACTTACGTTTACGCCATCACTTTAACATGTGGCATCGTTTGAATCCTGCTTTCAGTCGTCTGTAGAAAATCAAATCAATCTTTTGACTCCTTCCCTTAAATATTTAATATCTACAGTAAGTTTTTGTAAAGATTAAAATATAAATATATAAAATACATTCAAAATTGGTAAACCATATATATAATTATACAGACTGTGGGTACATCAGCAATAACTTTCTGTAGAGATTAAGGAAAAGAATTTGGGATGTTTTGGAAACTGTAAATGCAGTAGTGTGTGCGTAAAAGCTTCCAATGTATCGTCCCAGTGGTCCCAGAATATATAACCGATCTACGCAGAGTTCTTCCTGCCATCTCTCAGAGGATTGTGTT
This sequence comes from Euthynnus affinis, assembly GCA_029490765.1. Taxonomy (NCBI): domain Eukaryota; kingdom Metazoa; phylum Chordata; class Actinopteri; order Scombriformes; family Scombridae; genus Euthynnus; species Euthynnus affinis. Next base: position 15,894,758 of record CM055845.1, read on the forward strand.
CATTGAAATTGTACTTAAAAGGTCTTTATGTTGTCTTCATTTCTTTTTTGCTCATTGTTTTCGCACCAATCGTACAGGTCTGTGTCACAGTATAAAAACTACCCTCTCTACCAACTGTGATTGGTAAAAGAAGGTAAAATCTGCCTTCTTTATGGGCTACTTCTAATTCTGTGCATGGGACATGCAGACTATGAGAAGCGACAGATGTATCGGAGAGGAGAGGCTTTTTTTTCTCTCAGAAGGTGGAGTGTTTCCTCTTTCTATTCATTTCTTGATCTCTCCTTCTGTGTTCATCTTTCTTTCTCCCTCTCCTTGTTCATCTTGACAGCAGTTCATAAAAATTGATTTTTAGAAACTTCTTTATGAGACAAGCCTCTGTTCTGTCAGAAGACAACTTTATGTTATTCCACAGAAGAGGGGGAAACTAATAGTGCTGTGTTTTTTACAGGGTGCTTTTCCAGTTGTGTCTTGGGTGTTTAATTAAGTGTAGTTTCCCTTTAGTAGTGGAATGTGTGTCTGCTTTTTGTCGGCCCGTTCCCCGGTGCCTTTTACAGTCCACCCACATGGTTTGTCTCAGCGTTTATGATTTTTCTTATACCGGAGTTGTGAGGTTCCTAAATCACTTAAGCACACGGGGCCGAACAGTCCACATTTAAACAATAAAAGGCTGTTATGCTAAGGGCCCTCAGATCTCCTACCACTTCATAAATACATGCGTATAAAAGGCAGAAAAATACATCTTCCCTGACCAGAGAGAGAGGGAGAGCGAGCGTCTGAGAGCACACCTGCTAATTGGAGCCAGCTTGATGTGAAGCACGGCTGTCTGCTCTGTCTTTTCCATAAGTCCCATTCGTTTTTTTTTCTTTTTCTATCTTTCCCCTTTTCTTATTACTCTGGTTGTTCTTGACACCCCAACTTTTATAACCTTTTTTTATTTTATTTCTTTATTTAATTGATTCTCCTTCCTCCTTCTGTCCTTCACCCTATTGTCTCCTCCTCTTCAGTCCCTCAGCTTTTTCTCCCTCCCTGCTTTCCACCCTCTTACAGATGGAGGCAATGACAACCAAAACAACTCTCTCTTAACTCGGCATAACTAATTGTTCTGGGCCTTGATGGATGGAAGGAGGGGAAAAGTGGGTTTGCGCGAGTGGCTGTGAGCGAGTTGGCAAGTTAGCACCTAGTCTAAGTGTGACCTCCACTTGACCTTGCGTCTGGGCTGAGTGGCTGAGCCAGGGCCCCCCTCAGCTCCAGCTGCTAATGGGTGTCATGTCGAGCTGCGGCTGCACAGAGGTCAGAGGTTGCGGGTGCTCACCAGACGGCCAAGTTTAGGATTGCGATGAGGAGGCTGAGTGACACTGGGCATATGCGCCAATGAAGACGCTGGGTAATCAACACATGTGGGTGCAGCGACGCACACACACAAACGTGACCGTGCACATATACACACTCACATACACGCACGTGGAAACCACATCTTGCTGCAGAAAGTCATCTTTTCCCTCATCGTTGGCTGGCCGTTGTAGGTTCATATAGATCTGAGGGGTCTTTGAAGGCCTTTGAACTCTGCTAAATGACTTGACCTTGTGGCTTGTGGCTGTAACTGTGTGTTTGGGTGGGTATGGGGAGGTAGGCAGTGGGTGGCCTGCATGGGGTCTCATTTCTGCTTCACAGCATAGCAGGGCATTGCAGACGTTTGTGTTGACGACTGCTAAATTAAAAGCAAACTGAAGATTATGACAAATCTAAACATTGCTTTTATGAAGCAGAGGGGGACGGAGAAAAAACATTTCTGTGAATCTTTCATGCTCTGTCTTTGCTGTGTTAATTGTGCTCACAATCAGCTACTTTGCAGTGATTCCTTGTGTGTTATTTAGCGCGCGCGCCTGTGTGTATGTATATTTATGTTTCTGTGTGGGTGTGCGTGGTGGATGACTGAGTCTGTGTGTATGTGTGTGTGTTAGCGCGTGCATGTACTGTGAACCGAGGGAACAGATAATGTGGCTCCTTGGAAGGAGGAAGCAGCTTGGGAAATGATTTCAACAGCTCTCATAATTAGAGGAATATCATAAATTAAACTTGTGTCTGCCGTTGCGTTTGAAGAGCACTCAAAAGTAATAAATTCTGGATGGTTAACATATTTGCATTCCATTCAGCAGGCAGCGTCAGGCAGGAACAGCTGTTTTCCACGTCTTTTGGCAGCAGGAAATGCACATTTCTCACTCAAGGTGCTTTTAGACATATTGAAATGGCAGAAAAAAGAAAAGTGACTTTTAACTTGAACATGAAGCTGCTGCTGTGTGCTCTGTCACTGGAAATAACTCGGCGGGGAACAGCGCATTAATGAAGTTCTTCAAAAATGGATCTTCTTACTTTCAATAGGCCTGTTTCTTTTTCAATCTGTCTTTTGCTTGGAAAAGTCGACTGGCAAGCTTTTTTTGTAGTCTGTGCGTGCGTGTGTGTGTGTGGCTGGAGAGCATTCTTATCTAAGGTTTTCCCATTAATTGATAGGTCTCTACCAGCAGGGTGGGTTGTTTAAGGCCGTCTAGTAAAATACATTGTAGATGCAAAGAATAAATACTTAAGATTTGAAGCGATTTTTAGGGTTTCAAAATGCCACCTTAGTAATGACAAAAACATTTTTATCAAGAACTAGTTGATCAGAAAACTGTTATGATTTTGCATTGTATTTGTCTCAGCTCCTAATTTTTCTATGGCACTATTTCATCCAGTTTAACGTTCCACAAATAATTCCTATTGGGAATTTAATCTTTGATGTTACTTACAACTAATAGTTGTTGAATCACTCCTGCCCCTCAGTCCACTGGCTTTTTGTACCTTTATTATATTTTTGCACAGAGGATTTCTCTCTTTTCTCTTTCTGAAATGCTAAAACATGATTCCAGGATTTTCAATACATATTTTTAGACTAAACAGGTATCTACTACAGTCCCAGAATTTGATTACTTTGTGATTTTACAATGATTAAATAATCAACGGGATAGCGCACGACAGCATGGACTCACAAAAGATGTAGTTGTAAACAAAATAATTTTGGTATATCTTTGTTAAAAAACAACATGCTCATATTCTGCAAGGAGGCACTGTTGTATATAGTCAATTGGCTTAAAATAGAAAATCTACATCTGCCATTCAAAAGTTGTTTCAGCTTTCAGGAAGACTAATTAAAGAAAGACAAATACACTGTATAGTAAAGGGTTTTAATCCAGAAGCTGGCCTGGTGGGAGGTCTACTGCCTGTAGAAAAACATTTACAGTAGCTTCATAATATAGATGATGTAAAACTATTACAATCTAAAATCCTTCTCACTTTACCAAAATCAATAATTTTTATCTACCCAGTTAATTGAGATGGTAATTGTAGACACAATAATACAAACACATCTTTAGGTCCAGTATAAGTCCCATGACAACTCCTCTTACTTTTAGTCCGGCTTTATGAATTCTGTTTGAATTTTCTTCCAAATTCTATGCATTACGATTTAAGCACATTTTGTCATCAGAAAGATTGTCTAATCATATTGTAAATTTAAAAAAAATCAACAATTCAATGAGAAAGTATGGGAGAAATGAGAAATTTGAATCATACATTGAATGAAATGAATATATATCAATTAATTTTATAATGATACAACACAACATTACACTATTTTTCAATCAAAGAAAGCATTAGCATGAAGAAGTGAAACAGGTATGTAAGCGCTATGGCCTAAAGTAATCCTTCCCATTTTTGTGAGTGATCGCACTGTGCACCATAAAAAATAATAATAACAAAATAACATTGGTGAAAGAAGGCCTATGGTGAAGGGATTTGAAGAGCGATTTGCTCATCCTCCCAAAGACAGAATGAAGCCACTAACCAGCTGTAGAGATGAGTATCGTTAGGATTTTATCTTCCTTAAAATATGTGTGTGTGTGTGTGTATGTGTGTGAGGGGCTCAGCTCTGCCCTCAGTGAAACACCAACACAGACAAGAGAGGACAGAAGTGGCTCGCCCATAAATGACAGCACAACAAGACTCTCAGTTTAGTTTTTAATTCGGCCAAACGCTTGGGGAAAACTCTGATATTTATAAATTGCGTCTGTATTTGGAAAATTCCACAATATTCCGCATTTTACAGTTGATTCCATTTTCATTATCAAAGTCTGCAATCCTGTCCATATTTTCCACAATGCAGAAATCATAGGGCCCTATTTTAGCTGGTCAGACAGGTGTCACCAGCGCCCAATGAAATACGATTGTTTTAAAGTTACATTGCCTTTAATCACTGCTGGACTGTACTGGCCTCATGGACAGGGACTTTGCTCAGGGCACCACTGACAACATCACTGGCTGTATTCCTCAGCAGGACAAATACAATATGGTCGTGAACTTTGTTTTGTCCTCCAAAGAGAGAATAGTGGTCGGGGAAACGAAGAAACAATATGAATGTCCGTCACTGCTGCTTGAATAGGGGGAAGATAAGATTAAAGAAACAATGAGGATGATTGGTCTATGTGTGTCTTTATTTATGTGTGTGTGTGTATGCACACAGAGGAGTTGCTCAGCCCCGTCCCTACACTGCGTAGTATGAATAATGATTTAAATGGGGTCAGATTCCATTGGAGACGTTCACCTGTATCTGACACTAGTGGTATCGCGTAGCTGCCACTAATGTCCAATTTTCAATGAAAACAGAAATAGAATACAGACTGATAAGGGTAACACACCATCCAGCTTCACACCCGACCACATAATTACCCCAATGGGCTGTGGTGAGGTATCATATCCTGGCGCGCACCGGGGGGTCAGCGGCGATAAGCTTCAGCACAGCTCCCAACATGCAGCATAATTACTCTATTGATAATTCACCAGGAAAATGGTCCCAGCCAATTGCAGAGCTCCGATTTAATGGATTGGATGGTGAAACGAGGGAGGAATGGAGGAAGGGGGCTGTGAGGGGGCAGCGCGTGTGTGTGTGTGTGTATGAGGAGGGGGGGTGGGGGGGTTATACGTGGGGGCGACCAGCAAGGGCCTTTTATTAGAAACGAAAATATGTTTAGGCCATAGGGGGACCCATTTTCCCTGGAGATAATAAGGCCAATAAAATGTAAAGCAGGGGAAGGGCTTGGCATGGGGTCCAACTGTGGCTGTTTATCTGTGTGTGTCCTGCATTAGCCCATTTATCCCCAGCCTCAAATTAGCTAATCATTCTCCAAGGGGAAGGACTTGGTCAGGAAATTGACATTTAGCAGCATAGGCTCACTCTATTAACTACAGTAAATTTAATTTGCTGCACACCCCAGAAGTGGGCTGTTTTCTTTGCCATCAGAGGGAGAAAGGGAGAGGGAGACAGAGAAACGGGGAGAGAGAGAGGGAGGGAGAGAGAGAGGGAGAGAGAGAGAGATTGTGTTTATTGCATCTGCTGCTTCTGGCCACAATTTGCTTGGCTGTAAATATAAGACTTATACTTGGAACACTGCAGCCCTGTTGTATTTCCCCTCATGTACTGTTGATTACAAACATACGCAGTCATTGTCAACACATAGATTCACTCATTCCAAGGCCTGTTTGGGCCATTGATGGATTATCTCGCCTGGAGACTCCAAACCCCAAAAATGCCAATGTTTTCCTTTTTCCTTTTTCCATTAGCTCTGATGCTCTGACTAGCCTAATCGTAGCTCCAGTAAACACTCTATTAAACATGCTAAATCAAATGTCCGATGACCGATGACTGCTTTCACCTCTACCTCTGAATCAGACGTTTGATAATAATTATTTTTGATGATCACTCCAGGGTGTCTGCTTTAATATTGGTTCTGCAGAATGCAATGACACTGGCTTTACTGTAGGAAAAGTTACAAATGTGGGAAAGGAAAGGAGGACTACTGCAGCTGCTCACATTACAGCAGTATTATCATAAGCAGAGCTGAGACAATTAAACAATTAAGCAATTAGTTGATCAACAAAATATTAATCTACAACTATTTTGATAATCAGTTATTTTTCTTAAGTAAAAATGTCAAAAATATAGGATGTCCCAGTTGCATATTGGTTAAGATACATACCACATAACTGCAACATCAGCTGTTCAATTCTGGCCACAGATCTTTGTTACGTGTCGTCTTCCTCTCTCTACCCATATTTCCTGTCTCTCTGTACTTTACCAAATAAATTGCCAAAAAATAATCCTAATAAAAATATTTTTTTAAATTTCATAACTTTGTTCCCAGTTCTCTTTAGAGATTGTCTGCGTTTTCGTACTGTCTGACATTTAAATATGTTACCTTGGGCTCTACGAAACTGTAATGGACTTTTATTCACTTTTTTCTGCACTTTTGTAGCAATGATTAATGGACAAAATAACATAAATCGCTAATGAAAATTACCATCAGTTAAAGCCCTGGTGATGTTTTAAAGATATTTCTGTCTGACCTTTGCTGATCACTGCAGGTTTTACTTCTGTGTTTATGAAAACTGATCTTCAAGTAGTGTATTTTTTTTTCAATGGGATATGCCCTTTTGGAAAGACCTTGAAATAGCATAGCTACTCTCTGGTGATCAGGATAGCCCTAGTCTAATTGATTGCAACAGTTGTCAGAGTGTTGTCTGTTAGGATGGTGACAGGCGTCTGAAGAAAATGATTAGTTTTCTGTCGGGAGAGAGACAGCTCTGGATGTCCCAAACTGCAAACTAATAAAGGGGGGAAAGCAATAAAGCTCGTGGACAGCAGGTTTGACTGTTTTTATAGACAAATCAATAAAATGATAGATGATGGAAAATAACGGCATCTCAGCTGCCGATTTCTTCTGGGGTTTCAAATCACACACACACACACACACACGTACTTCAGCAGAATATGTCGAAAGGTTTTGTGTGCATTACTTGAGGCATGTGCACTGACTCATAAAGAAGTGTTTATGTTTTGGTCATTTGTGTCTTTATGTGTATGGCACCTATTGAGGCATGAATTACACTTTCAATTCTCCTCCTGCTGGCGTTACTCCTATGTTTGTGTGTAACTTTGTGCGGTTATGATTGTGTGTCATCACTAACAGAGTAAATCTCCTGCTGTAAATCTTTTTGAGACCAGAGGGTCAGTATCAGGATCAATACTGAGGACAGGCCTACCTCTGAGCCCGCTTCTAATTGGCTCCATCTCTGCAGTTTGTGTGTGTGTGTGTGTGTGTGTGTGTGTGTGTGTGTGTGCCACTGTGTATGTAATCATTGTATGTCACTGTATTATTAAGTTGATCCAATGAAGTATGAATTTGTACATTCTTGAGGTTTTTTTTTGTAAATTCCGTTTCACACAAAGTCTTCACAAAGACTTCTGCATATCAGGTTTGGTGTGATTTACAGTAGAGCATATTGACCCTCCTTATTATATTATGTGTGTATGAACAAAAACCAAACTATGATAAATGTAAAAAAAAAAAAAGTATTTTCCTGCAGATTTTGGCAGCCGTTAAAAAGAAAAAGGGTAAAATAAAAAAGGAATACATGTTTGCTGTTTTACTGAACGCTTGTGTTTTGTTGTATGCTTTTTGAGTTGAGTTTGAGTTCATGAGCTTGAGATTCTTGTGTATTGTGACCTATTTACATAGACAGAAATCTACTGTAGCAACCACAAGACATGTTTTTATCTGTGGGAAAACACTCAGTAGTTCCTACTATTCATATTGCTGCTTTCTATTACACTTTCCACACACATGCACAACTGACAGGTGACTAAAACAAGCTCAGCCACGTTTGCGGGAAGTTATCAAAAGGCATTCTGATAGTAGAGGTGGACAGCACAGACAAGGTGAGAGGACATAAAAGAAAAGGTTAGTTATGTTGAAGGTGCATTGCAGGTGGAAAAGCGACCAGCATCTCGCTCCCGAATCAATGAGGGGAAAAAACAAAAGAAGGGTCAGTTTGTTGTATAATTAGTAGTTAATCAACCGTAATCGTAACTGTCTTATCATCTTTCAGGTCTCATTCTCGTCACCGACGCTCTCACAGCAGGAGCGGCAGCCGCACCCGGCAAGGGAGCCGCAGCCACAAAAAGAGTCGCAGCCACAGTCGCAGAAGGAGCCGCAGCAACAGCAGAGAGCGGGACCGGAGCCGGCGCAAGGGCCGCGACCGGGACAGGGAGAAAGAGCGGGAGAGGGACAGAGACAGAGGCAGAGACAAGGACAAGAGTAAGGACAGAGCAGAGAAAAAGGGGTAAGTGATGAATGACCCTTTACATGCAAGCCTACATGACGGGTAGACACAAAAAAACACAACAAGTCTTGGGTTGGCCCAGCTCAATCCAAAGTGTGGACGCCACAGGAGACCAGAATATTTTGGTCAGTATAATACAGACTTAAATTTGGAGCTTAGTCTTAACTCCTCCATCCTTCCATCCATCACTTCATCCTCCCATCCATCAATCCATCAGTCCCTTTCTTCCCCAGTTTCCCTTAGCAATCAAGCATTGGGCCATGCTGGTCTTGTAATGTGATATAATTCCCTCTTGTAAGAGAAGATGTCATGCTGATATAAGAATAGATGGTAGGTAGGAATGCTGCATAGGTTCAGCTTTTAGAGAATGTTTTGGTTACCAGATGAAGTCTGATGTCTTTGACCCTCTGGGCCCAGCTGCAATAAGTCTAGATACATAACAAGATCATATGCATCTCTGATGTCTTTGGCGTTTATACCAAGAAAAAAATAAATAAATGAGAGCTTCTTATTGAGGTGAGAAACACTTGCAAATAACATCTTCACTTGCAAGTTTATGTCCTCTAAAGGCTGTGTTTTAACAGTGGTACACTCCACTACAGGCCTAACCACCTTAGAGGCCTCTCTTTGCCTCTACCAGAATAGCACCCTTAATCTGTCCCCAGCGCAGCATGCTCTAATGTGATTGGAGGCCACTGTAATATGACTGGTACCCTGTTGTTGTCTGTCATATTGAATGGCACAGATGTGTATCAAACTATGGATCCCATGAGTGATGAAGACCAGCTGCTGTGCTTCACTTCAATTAAGAGACGTTATCTCCCCAGGTGAAATGTATCTGAACTAGGGTGGAGAAGTTAATCGAAAAGTTGCCAAAACCAACATTATAAAACTCTAACCGGCCAAAAAAATTAACTCCTTCATTCAGACTGCCATTTACCCCTTCAAAGCACAATAACAAATTTAACCCTATAGGTCTGAATAGACAACCATTATGTGTGAAGACAATATTTTCGAGGCTCTCCATTGAATTTGCTAACAGAAATACACAGTTATAGCCAATTTATGATTTTACGACTGTTGGATCTGACTGAAAATGATTTCCATTCCTCAGATGTATTCTTGATGCAACAGTGCAATCAGATGATGAAACTCATCACTGTAGCAATGGCCATAAGAGATAAAATGCAATATATCTAAGAATATTTTTAACACTTTGCTTGTGCACCACTGTCAAACTGTCACAGCACTTATACAACCAAAAATCGTGCGTGTGTGTGTGTGTCTGTGCTGTATCTAATTAAGTGAAATGAATGCTAAATATTGAAAAAATATATCTTCTGAAATGTGGATTTCATTAGAGAATTTCTTTTTAACAAGTCTTTTATTTATTTAGAAAGAACTATACATAAATATAATGTAGGAGAACATGAACGTGATTAGAAATGAAGGTTAAGCAGTCATATAATGTTCAAGCTATGCTTTCTTGTTTGTTTACACAATTACACAATGTACACAAAAGCATATAATGTTCTTTCAAACAATGAATCATAGGTTTAAAATGCTTGTTAGGAGAAAAAAAAATCATTTTTGGTCTTTTCATAGGATTTGTTAATTATTATAAGCAGATAGACAGACAGACCTTTAATGCAGATTCTTTGTACTGCATTAAATGTTAAAGTTCATCCCCACTGAAGCTTCAAAGACTTTGGGGCTCAAGATTTCTGTGTGTAAAGAGAACATGGAGATCTGTTTTTAAAGGAAAAGTGCTCAATTTATTTGAAGCTATTACATATTGCCTTTTCTTAGATCAGTATCAGGAAAACAAATAAAGCTAACAGTGAAATGTAAGGCCAGCAGACTATATCTATTTTCATATTAAGGCTTCAATATCCTTCAGCATCGATAAGAATCTCTACCTTTATCTCTGACCCCGCTTTAGCTTGTCTGAGCACGTGTGTGTGTGTGTGTGTGTGTGTGTGTGTGTGTGTGTGTGTGTGTGTGTGTGTGTGTGTGTGTGTTCATATACGTAGTAAGTTTGTGGCTATGTGTGTGAATGTGCACATTTCCACCTGTGGCAGGCTTCATATATTTCAATATATTGTCGATCCAATTTACTTAAACCTATGGAAGTATGATGTTGGAATTATTTTGACTAAACTGTGCGGCGCTGACCTGCCATCATCACCGTACAGTAGTGATCTTATAGACCCTTCTATGGCTTCCTTAAATCTATTAAAGACAATTGGTTGACTGTTTAATGCACTTTTCTCATTTTTGATCAGCAAAACAAAGAATTATCTTGCATGAAGAACGATTACATGCAGTTTTTTTGTCACTTCGAGTCACAATTAAATAGCATTTTTAAGATTTTTGGCTCATGTAATCCAGAATGTCTGTTGGAGGAAGAAAGGCAGTGGGTGGAGGGGGTGGATTGTTCAAAAAATTTATTATTAATTTGGCTGGTGAAATTTTAATATACACTGGTTAGAAGACGATGGGCTAATCAGTAAAAATACTACTGAAAGTAATAAAAATGTAAAGAAATAAAGTCATTGTTGAGTGACTGAGGGTATATATTTTGTGACATGATAAAATTAATGAAATTAGCAAAACAAAATTATTATTATTTTTTTTTATTGTGACAATAATCACCACACTTTAAATGACCAAACTCCAACTTAAGCTGGTCCGTCTGTGGATCTTGATATGATGTTATTAGCGTCCAAAAACTGCCTGAAATGGATGTTCCTCTTATTTCCCGTATGCTCCCACAGGAGTTTAGACGCCTAACAAGTAGCTGTTCCTTTAGCAGAAAAAAAGACAGAAGCAGTGAGATGTTTCAGGAATATTTAAAACAAGACTTTCTACAGTACATCCTGTCTATGACAAGCCACCTTGTTTCTTCCATTCTTCTTCGTCTGCTCTTAATGGTGATGTGGGTAGGCTCTTTATGTAAGCCCCTGATTCTCACCATCTCCACACAAACACACACACACACACACACACACACACACACACACACACACACACACACACTCATACACTATACCACTCCAACCTCATTTAGATCCAGGTTTTCCTCGCTGGGTGGTAGGAAAGGAGCGAAGCAGCGCGATGTTGATGGCGGGGCGGGGTGGAGATGAGGCTCAGGAGCTTTATAGTGTCTGTCAGGATGAAAGAGGGGCCCCTCAGAGCAGCACCCTGACACTGACTCTGTGTGTGTGCGTGCGTGTGTGGTGTTGTCGTCATTAAACATTTAACACTCCTCTAGTATGACAGCAGGCAACTTGGTGCTCCAGCGGCATGTTTTCATGCAAAATTTATTGAAAACGACGAGCTGTTGTTAAGAGATCTTGTTGCCTTTCACCAGTGGCAAAGGGTAAGTGGGTGATTGTAGGGTTCTGTGTGTTTGTGTGTGTGTGTGTGTGTGTGTGTTTACTCAGACTAGTGTACAGGTCAGCTTTGCTCTGTGTAATCCTCTGGCTTCGTATTTGCTGAGATAACAAGAGCTTCCTCTAAGAATTTAACCAGCGCTTAAACTGTTTGTTTGTTTGTGTTTTCCTTTTCATTGATAGTTTTCTCAACAAGAGAGCTTACTTGTATTTTGTTGTATTTTTAGCGTTGAGTAAAATAAACAGTGTTTCCCAGCATTTTTTATCTGACTTACCCTCACAGCCCTGTCAGACATGTGAACTTCATCAACACCACCCATCACGTTCCAAATGTGTTCATTTAAATCATAATTAAACCGGATTCAATGTAAAAATATTAATGAAATAAAATGGAATATTTATTCCATCTAGTCCTGCAATTGTTGATGGTTATACTGCGTATACATCTCTATTTTTGTTTTTTTCAGATGGTTTTGTCACATTTGCATTGCATCAGAAGCTGAACAGTTTAACTGCTCATCGTTTAGTTTTTATGGATCTACTTCAACTTCTCCACTTGCTGACTAGTTTTCACTCAATTTCATTTTTTTTTCAGTAGTATAACTGACTCAGGTTGGAGAGAAACTGATACAAGCTGGCAGTTAATTGGATATTGGGACCATAAATATAGTAAAGATCAGTCTCACGTCAATGTTTGTAATCATATTTGCAAGTCATCCCGACCTGTTCAGGCTTTACTTTCTCTTAATTCTTGTAAGTTGAGTTAGGTCATGTCTCATTTTATTAATGTTATTTGTCAGTTTCTTCTATTTCCCTGAATCAGAGCAGGAGAAACAAACAATGTGTTTTGTTAACAAGTGTGCATCTGCCCCCAAACAGGTAATTGACAGAAGTATAATTTGAATATAATAGCGTTCTTCACCTGATGTTCCGACCCAATTCCCAACTGTAATTAATGAGCAGAAATGTGGAATCTGCAGTTAACAGATGGCTGTTTCTCCACAGAAAATGAAAAATATATATATTTTTAATTACAAGTCAGTGTTTTAAAAGGTTTCGGCATCATTAAATGCTTCAGTGGTTCAGGCTTTGAACAGGTTTTAAAGAGTGTGGTTGGGGTGTGGATGAAGTACAGTCAGGACCCAGTTTTTTTTTTTTTTTCTTTTCCGGCTCACATACATACACACATGCAGACAGGTGTGCATACTACCACTGCACTGTTCCTCCAACGCTTTTCATCCTTTCCCTTTCTCTCTTTCACTCCTTTTTCTTTCCTCCCTGTGTCCGTCACCCTCATCAAACTAGACTCCTTCGTCAAAGAATTTGTCCGCTTTCAAGAGAAGTCTTTACCCTTCCCTTTCAGCGGCGTCGACCTCTTTACTTTCCTCTGTAACGGATCACTGAGGTAGTAGAAGAACGTAGGTTCGCTTCCTCACTCCACGTCCTTAATCAGAGAGGTCTGTCCAATTAGGCTGAACTCCTTGTCTGTGCTGGGTCATAAGAGGAGCATCAGTCCATCTGACTCAATTTCATGTCATTTGAGTGAGAAATGGGCAGAGGCTGGGCAGCGGAGGCACAGAGATCAGTGTGGAGACCTCTCATGGCAGCGGAGAGCCGTCTTTTCCCTGTTCATGTAAAACTGGAGTTGGTATAATGAGCTTAGGGTTAAAGAAATGAATTGACAGTCTACCTTTCATTAAAGCCTTTTTTTTTATGTCTTTGTCCATGAAAGAATCATATAGGAGTTTTTTCTCCTTTTAGAAGACGGGTGGAGTTCTAGCGAGGAGCAGTGCTTCAACTGCATCCATTGTTCGGACTTGTAAAAGAGTACCTTTTTTCTTTAAAATAAAGCATGTTTTCCTGACATTTTTGTCCATTGAGCCGTCCCCACCAACTCGCCTGTTCCCATCTCTTTCTGTAAATGTGATTGTTTAGTAATTCCTCTCATTACTGTGTTTTCCCTTGACAAGCTAAACAGAACCCAGCCTCACCACAGGGGTCCCGGCAGGACCCGCAGGCCTCAGTTTGGCTAGCTGTGCTCCATCGCTCAGCCTTAACCTCTGGAAGCCTTGACGCTGTGAGGCAGAGAGAAAATAAAACAAGACCCTAGACACAAGCACACACACACACACACACATTCACACTCACTACTGTTGATTTTCTCTCCCTCCTTGCCTCACTCTGAGGAAATGATTGTCTGCTTCTTTGCCTCTGTTGAACATCTATCAGCTCATTAGTGTTGGTAATACACAGAGAAAGTAAGTGTGTTTGTGTTAGCGTGTATGTAGCCCCTGCCTGCGGCGTCCTCTCAGCCTGTTGGGAGTGTGTGTATGGGTGGTGTGGATGGGACCACTACTGCTGCGTGTGTGTGAGTGTTTGTGTGTGTGTGTGTGTTTGTCTGCACTCTTGCAGGACTTTAGGCTGTGTCTGGCTCTGGGAGCGGGTCTGGGGAGGTAAGAGAGACTTCAAACACCGTCCTCAGAAGGTTAGGATACACTCACATTGACTTAAATCAATGAGCTGTAAGTGTGTGTTTTATTTGTGTGTGCGTCAGGGGGGGTAGCCTAGTGGCCAGGAGCAAGAAGAGAGATGGATGAAGCTGAAGAGGAGTAGGTGTGCATGTGTGTGTGTGTTTCTGTAACTGTGTGTGTGTGCGGACTTTTGGTTGGGGGCTGGGTGGGTGAAATAGAAGTGATGCCTACATGCAAAGGGTGGACAGTACACACACACACACACACACACACACACACACACGTCCCCATAGACAAACACATGCACACACAGAGCAGTGCAGCTGCAGTGTTTCTTGGCCCATGGCTGTATGTAGTCATTAGCTGCTTTTTTCCAGAGATAATGAGCATAGATTGGATAGAAAACAGCCTGTCCATATACACTCCATCTTTATTCTCTGGATATTTATTTACACACACACACACACACACACACACACACACAAGACAGGCAAATAGACCAACACCATGATACAGACTAAACTTACTTTTCTCATTGGTACAAATAGGTTAATGTTGGTCATCTCACGTGGCTTCATGACCCCCAAACCTGACTGGGAATCGCATGGCAAGCTACTGTTACCCTCATACACAACATGTTTGATGTGCCAATGGTAAAGAAAATAGTAACGTGTAAAGGAAGGAAATTGAAAGCTGCTAGTCCTTGACCATAAGTTGTAGCATACTCTGAGATAGGAAATCACAGGAAGTTCAAGTGACCTAAAGAAGATTAGCTAGAGTTTTCTCTGGTTATACAATGAGAAACAGTGGGACACAAAAGAATATCTGTCTTGTTTAGCCCTCTATTTTTAAGATGTACAAAAAAGAAAAAACAACAACAACAACAACACAGAACTAAATTGAATAAAAGGTCAACTTTCAGTTGACAGTGACAGTATCTTTATGAAACGCTGCATGATGAAAGGCTGGCCAAGTCCAGGCAAGCAGAGTAACACAGATTAAAGTAAAATGTGGAAATTAGAGAACTTAAGTTACTCCAAAATGGTGTTAGCATCATTCCAGACGTTTACTACAATCAAGTAGGAAATGAAAACAATGAGCAATGAGCATACATCCAAGGAAATTAGATGTAAATGCTTAAATGTAGGAATTTTTTCCTTTTTTTTAATAGATAATAGAGATAAAGGAAATACAGGCAGATAGAGAGAAAGAGAGATGGGGAGGACACACAGCACGGTTCCTGGCCAAAATCAAATAGAATGCGTCTTAAATACTTGGCCACTAATTGTTATTTTTGTTAGGTCTTATATTAGATTTTGATGTATCACATGTTTTCAGCACAGAGAATAGATAGAATATATTATTTTACTCACACTAATACACTACAACCATTGAGAGAAATGGAAAATTTCAGGAAAAACTTGAAGTGTCATGGACGTACAGCTTTTTTTTGTTGTCTTAACAGTGAGATACTGTAGGAAATGCTGTCAATGCCTGAGAATGACCTCTCTCTGTTCTATGTGCAAAATTCTGAGTGTGTGTGTGTGTGTGTGTGTGTAGAGCGAGAGAGAGAGAAATCTGGCCACTTTTAATCGCAGGAGAGACACCCCGAGTGAGCGATAGAGAGCTGTGACAATCCACTTAGTGCGCTCTGTAATCTGTTTAACCATTTAGTGAGTTGTTAGAGGAGTATGCAAACACTCACATAAAAAAAACACACACACACACACTAGGCACCCTGCAGGCTTCAGGGGTGCACAGGACAATCCTCCTCCCGAACTGGATAGCGATTCAGTGCTGTAACACGTTTTCGAGTTGTGTGTGTGTGTGTGTGTGTGTTGATGTGTTTGAGACCTGCTGTAGGCACTGAGAGAAGCCAGGCCTGGAGCGTGATGACAGAGACCAGACCCGGCCAAATCGAAGATCCCCCAATCCAATTACCCTGTTCCTCTCTTTTATTCTCCCCTCCCCTCCCCTCTCCTCTCTTCTCCTCCCCTCCTCTCCCCTCTACTCTCTCCTCTCCTTTCCTCTCCTCTCCTCTCCTCTAAATCTCCTCTCCTCTCAACCTCCTCTCATCTTCTCTCTACTCTTCTGTTTTTACGGCCCTGTCTTAGCAGGAGCAGCAGCTAGTGATGGCAGTCCTAGCTGCTGTTGAAGTGGCTGGCCGCTCTGCTTTATTGAACAGAAGAGGATGCAGGCAGGATTATAAGCAGCAGGTTATGAGCAGCAAACATGACAGACCAGCTCCGATTTAGGAAGGTTATGTAAATGTGCTTGTCGACAAAATATGTTTTTCTGCCCTCAGTATTTCTCTCTCTCTCTCTCTCTCTCTCTCTCTCTCTCTCTCTGGAAAAGCTAGGTAGTTTGGTTTGGAGGAAGCAGAAGGGTGGTGACGGCAGGAAAGGGAGCTAAAAGAGAAGATTGTTATGGAGAATGATGTGTAAAAGAGACACACCGTTAATGTTTAATTTTCTCCAGACTCCTGTGCTTATTCATCTGCACCAGGGGCAAGGAAAGGTGTTGACTGAAGTCTTTATGAGAGAGGCTCAGAGTTAGAATACATTATAGAGAGATATGTTCTTTTTAGTTGGAGAGAGCAGACAAAGTAAGGTAGAGAAGAGAGAAGGATAGACACACGGGGAGAAGAGTTTTCAGTGAGCAGAGAGTACCTTTTCGTCATGCATTTGACCTCTGCTGCTCTGAGACAGAAATACGGCTCTGCAGGTCTTGCCTAATGGCATTGATCACTACAAGAATACCTCCTCCAGACTGGGTAAACAGCGTTCCAGACATACAGTTAAGTACTATGACTCAGTCGTGGAAGTAAATATTGCCCGAGAGGAGCATACAGCATAATAATCATTCTCAGTGGAGTTTTTTTTTTTTCCTTTTTAAATTGGCAAACATTTTCAGAGTATTATCTTTCACACAGAAATGAGCTGAAACAAAAGAGTTATGAGCACAGTTACTAATCACACGAGCGTGTGTATGCTCGATTGTGATGACAGAGATGGAAGCACTTATTTGTGTCACTGATAGAGTTCAGGGGTCTCACACAGCTCATGTTCAACATCGAGTAGCCATGGGAAACTTATGAAGCTATGAAGTCTCCCTCCTTTTCTTCCTCTCTCTCTCGCTCTCTCTCTCTCTCTCATTCTCACCCTCCCTCCCTCCTTTCCTGCCCATTTAGCCTACCACTTTTTCAGCAGAAGTTTAGATCTCCAGGCCGATGTTTAATTCATTAATGTCTCACTCACTCTTGCTCTCATTCACTCTCACGTGCTCTGTCTTGCTCTCTCGCCAACCTAGTCCCTGCGGTTCCCTAATAGAGTTATTTTACCTTGTGTCTCACTCATTTTCCCTGGCACACACACACACACACACACACACACACACACACACACACTGCTGATTCTTTTCTACTGTCCGTTGTGTGACGGTAGTGCATATGACCCTTTGCTTCTGTATCATAGAACAGCTCGTCATGACGATGCCAGTATTTCCTCAGAACATACTGTATGTTGCTCACTGCTGTGTTAACATTTTTAAGATGCATTCAGGCTGTGTTGGATCATTAGGTCAGGGAATAAGGATCAATTTTGTATTCCTTCCAATCTTTTTTTTTTTTTTTTAAATTGGCTTAATGCTGGGCAGTGTGGCCAAAAAAACAATTCTTGTTTAGGGACAATTCACAATTTCCCTGCAAAATGCAATAAGGCTAAAACATGATAGACATACAAGACTGTCATCTTTTACTCATTTACTCATTTAAAAAAAAGTATTTTCCTAAACTGCTATGGACTGTCAGTAGAAGGTTCTTCTGTTAAGTAGAGCACGGACATCCACTTTAATAATCAATGTCGGCACATACAGGGCAAAAACTGAAGCCATCTGCTCTGTTTACGTTTTTTAACATCAGACTGATATCTAAAGACAGGTAGGCAGTGTAGCATTAGCTCCCAGGTTACATGGCACGGACAGAGCAAACAAAGTAGAATCTGCACATTATTTACTTGACTTCACCTCTCAGAACCAGTGATGATACCTCCTACCTGAGTGCTCAGATGAGTGTGCAGAGTCCTGTTTCATTCTATTCTCCTCAGAGATGGAATTATTTGATGTGGTATTCAGGGTTAGCAGGAGTCACCACAGTCTTGTAAATTGCAGCAGGTGTGCATATAGTTGCAGTTTACGGGACTGTCATGACTTAAGACAGCCAATCTATGCTCCCTTTTGACTGAAAATATTTAAAAAATTTACATTATAATAACTCAAATTTTATAATGTAGATTTTGTTACACAAAATTTGGTATTTCGCTCAGCTCTATATTGACAGTAAGCTAGAAACTTTGTTCTTTCCCTCTGTCCTACCATGCACTTTTCTCCCTTTCAGTATTTTACTGTCGTTGAGCCTCTCTGTTGTTTCTTTTTCTCCTTTTTAATGTACCCCTGCCTCTGTGTTTCGGCCTCTTTCCGTGCCCAGATCTGACGGCATGGAAAGTATGTACAGTTGTGTATAAATATCTCGGGCACTGCTGTCTAATCAACAGAGTGAAATAATTCACTTCTCCACACACACACACACACACACACACACACACACACACACACACGTCGATGTAGACCGACAGACATCTGTCAGTGCCGAGCTCTATGTGGAAAATGTTTTTAGGGAAAATGGTGAAGTATTTCAGCAAATAAAACAGAGTAGCAAATCATTTTGTTAAATTTTCAAACACATATTAATCAGAATGAATAATGCCGTCGAGGTTAATGTTATGGCACACGCACATTTATGCAGGTATACATACGCCACAATTATGTTGAATGTGCCTTTTGAAAAGTGAAGTCCTTATGTGGTTTCATGTTGCCATCTCTGATGTGTAGAGTGTGTATGAGTGCAGTCAGCATTAGGTAGGCGGGTTTGAAATGTTTTGATTCCAGTGCTTGCTATGCCAGACTTACTTTTTTCAGTACCTTACTCAAGAGATATAAATATTTTTCTACAAACTGTTTTTTTTTTAATTTAACAAAAACCACATTTCTAAATTGTTCAACATTGCCTGAATACAAAAAGCTGTACAGCATTCCTACGTAAATAAAATAGTATCAAACTTGCAAAATGTAGATTTTAATCACGAGTTAGCTGATCAAACAGTAAAGTTAAACTAAGTAAACAAGAGTTTGAATCTGACAAGACATGAATTGCCAGCAGTATTGAAGTTTGATACCCAGTTCTCGTGTTGAATTGAAAGGCAGAGTAAAATTCATGTTTTCAGTGTAAAATTTTGTTTGCAAAGTGTCAGCATGTGAGCTCTAGCAACCACTCTGTGCTGTGTTCGTTTGTCTATTTGCATTACTGTGAGACTTGTGTTAACTTTTCTTTGTACCACTTTTCCTTGAAGTCTAGAGACACACTCACGCTCACACTCACACACACACAGACTCACACTCCTGACATCTCTCCCTGTAGGCCAGACTGCAGAGCGCTCGGGGCCATGTTGTTTTGTCTTCTGACGGACAGACAGAAAGAGAGAAAAAAAGAGAGACTTACCCTGGCCAGTGATTACGCCAGTTTGACACCACTGACATGGACGGGGAGTGGGGGGATCAGTGCATGAAGAGAAGTGAAAAAGGCACTGTAGAAAACGGTGTGTAGATGATATGAATAACAATGTATGCGGTGTGTCTCCCTGGACCCTGATAACCTGCAGACCAGAGCCCGGTCCCTGTGACAGGCTGGCCTTTGTGGCCACTTTATCCCGCCTGTACACTTGTAAGGTAGAGCCGGGATAATCGCACCTAATCTAATTAAGGCTAAAGAGGGCCATGACTGAGGCTGGCCAGAAAGCAGACTGGGCAAACACACACACACACACACACACATACACACACACAATCAACAAACACAGCTCAGCAGCAAAATCCTGTTTGCATCAGAAAAATAAGGTTGTCATATTGATTATGCAAATGAGGGACTAACGGGGGCTAACTGCCTCTCGGCCAGCCGGTTACAGCTGACACAGGCTAAAGAGAGGGATACAGAGAGAGGAAGAAAGGATTAGAACAGGTTTAGCTTGCTGTTTTCTTTCTGCCATTTTCCATGTACCACTTTTAGGTTCACAACAGTATTGTACCCCCTTGATACTTTGTCATTTTGGTGAAGTTGAGACTGACAGTGTGTTTCCAGAGAGGAAAGATTTCTAATATTCAGTGAACTAGTTTAAATCAAAGAGAGTTACAGTAAACATGATCTCCCCTTAAAATGCAGATCTGAAATGCACATTTGTAACAGATTAAATTGTTATAAAAAAGTACATACACACGTAAACATGCAAATATACAGAGACAGATTCGTAAGCATACACAATAAACAGCAGGATAAGAGGAGAGGAGGATTCATATCTCTCAGTACCTTAGTTATGTTGTAACAAATGATTATTTTCATTTTTTATGTTAACCAATATTTGTTTTGTCTATAACATATTAAAAAAAAAAGTGACCTTGGGCTTTCATAAGCTCTGAGAGCCCAGTGAGATGTCTTTAAATTGTCTTGTTTTGTCTGACTAACAGTCCAAAATATTTTCAATTTAAATGGCAGAATCCTCACATTTGAGAAGCTGGAACAAGCATATATTTGATATTTTTGCTTGATTAAATAACTTAAATGATGATCAAAAAATTCTGTCTAATGACTAATTGATTAATCAACTAATAGTTTTAGTTCTGCTTATCTGGGTGCAGTCACTTGTAAGGACATGTTGTGGGTACATGGCTATAAAGGGGTGTGCGTGCCTGTATATGTGTACGCGCTTGTCTTCAGGTGTGTGTGTGTATTGTGTGTACAGCCAGCCGGCAGCCAGATTGCTATTTCCCCCTTCTGCCCCTATAGAAAGGCCTGGGTATTCTCTGGATGAGGGTGTGATGTACAATTGAAGGGCAGGATTGAAACTGATTACCTTGTTAACTCCTGGCACCCACTGGCAGCTTGAAATAGACCTGAGCGCCAGGGCCTGATTTGCAAATGAATTACCTCTCGCCCGGCCCTCCCCTTCCCTCCCCTCCATTCCCCCGTCTTCCTCCCTCTCTCCCGTTCTTTCTCTCTTTTTTTTTTTGTGTCCATTCGGTGCCAAGATCATCTTTTTATATTGTGCCATGACAGATGCTGTGCCGGGCTGCCATTGTTCCCCATCAGTTTTTCTGGGGCCGCGAGGAGAGCCAAAAGATTTCCACATGTGATTTTAACACAAGCGTCCCCCCTGCCATAGAGCCCAGTGCTTTATTCTTTGTGTACCAGTACTGCAATCTACAGAGTTTTGGAGCAGGCGGAAATGTTGGGGAGCGTCATTGTCTCCGTCTCAATAATGGAGAGGTATTTCTCTGATTAGGAAAGGTTCTAATTGGGAGGTATGAAAAGGACCGCTGGCTATTGAAGAAACCGCAGGGAAATTGATTGCTCTCCATGTCTCCCTTTTGCTTTTTCTCTCTCTGTCTTTGTCCTGCTCTCCCTCTATGTAACACACTAAAAAGAAGTCAATTTTCTTTAAAACTTGGCCCCAGCATTCAATTCCCTTTGGCACCGAGTTGATGCGTATAGGCTGAGAAGAGGGAGATATGGGCAGTCTGTAGGGAGACACACTCTATGATGTTTTATGTGTAAGTGAATGTGTGTGTCTGTTCAGTTTTTTTCTGGCTCAGAATGAGTTGAAGTTGCAACCTCAACAATGACCTACTAATGCTTGATTATTTTTTTAAAATAATAAGATAAATGTAAACATGTTTTAGGTCCCAAGTACATGAGCCCCATCTGCCTTTTACTGCTTATAGGGAGCATTGTTTTTTTCCGTATTCAACAAGAGACTAAAAACATATGTGTGTCAAAAAAGTATTCAGACTTGTGAAATCTTGAGAAAAACAATAATATGTCTTTCATAAGGACAGCTAAATGTTACTTTAATGAGATGCACTCCTCCCTTTTCATGGAAATACGGATTTTGCAAAGTACAAGAAATTTGGTGCTTTAATTTCTGCTCCACAAGTGCTACTAGCGCTGTCTTTCACATGTGTGTTGCCGGTCTTCGGGTGCCAGATATGGACCACATATTAACAGGTGTGTGTTTTTATCACAGAGTAGAAAAGGCCAACCATAAATCAACTTCGTCCTTTCATATTCCTCCTTTTCAGACTTTTTTATTGACTGCACTTAACCCTCCCTCAGAGAAACATAAAGTGCTGAATTTGTTAGCCCCATTTTAATGGACTGCTTTTCTCTACCATTTTGGGATTATGCTAAAGTAACACCCCCTCCACCGCCACCCCAATCCAGGGGGGCGGCTTGTGTACCCGAATGTATGCATTTATGTATGTATATATGTGTGTGTGTGTGTGTGTGTGTGTATACGCATGCCCGAATTACATAGAAAAGCATAGAAGCATAAGTCTGTGTTTTGTTCCCTCTTGTGTGCTCTGCATAGAAGAGTGACAGCCCCTGACGTACCCCTGCATTATCCCTCCTTGTGAGTGTGAGTGTGTGTGTGTGTGTCTCCCCCCAACCCTCCTCTTAGCTGTATAAAACCCTGAGAGGTAGCTCTGATAGTACACACACAAGAATACAATTTCAATTTCAATTGGCAGCCCTGTTAAAAAGGAGCTATGGAGATGGCAATCAAGCCTGGGGAAAAGCTGAGCTCCCTGTATTATTTTGTGTGTGTGTGTGTGTGTGTGTGTGTGTCCCTCGACTGCTTAATATCAGGCGTTTGCCTTCTATTAGTTAAACAGGCAGATGTCACTGATGTGGACTGTGTATTAGTGCATTGTGTGTTTTATTTGTGTGTGTGTGTGTGTGTGTGGTTGCTCCGGTGTCCCCATCACATTGACTCTTTAATAAATATGCCTGCCATTCTATCAGCAGTCAAACAACATTTGAATGCTCAATGACACGCTTGACAAGTCATGCAATTGTGGCAAATGGGGTGCGCACACATACATGCATACACACACACTCTTATGAATGATGTCTCTTTCATAGTGTTACAGTGTCCTGTCTTCCCTTTGCTGCTCTTTTTCTGCTCCACTCCTCACTATCTCTGACTGATATCAGGTCAAATGCTGAGAGGCTGCTGAAGGCTAAAATGTAATTTCTGCAGCTGAAGTACACCAAGAAAAAGAGAGAGATGCACTTTAAGAAAGAAAGCTGAGTAGTACTGCTTACTTGTTGTAAGTTATAGGTTTGTTATATTGAACAGTTGTCACATGTGGCCCAACACAACAAATTCTGGACTTTTTAACTTTAAGAAAATTCAACAGCTATCCAGCATTAAGGAGTTTAATTTTTTTTCACGTACACATTCAAGTAATGTTCAAGTTTAAATGTTAATGATTGTTGTAGGGAAACTGAGTCATTATATCAACGGACAATATATAACTTCAGATGATAATATAATAATTACTACAGAGGGGTTAAAAAATGATGAAAAAATGTATATGAACGTCAAGCAAAAATTCCAAGCAAAATGTTCCAGCTTCTCTGTGTGACAGTGTCTTGTTTAGTGTGATAGTGAACTGAATATCTTTAGGTTTTGTTTTGTTGATCAGACAAATCAAGCAATTTGATGACATCACCATGAACAGCCATATTTAACTATTTTCTTACACTTGATTAATTGACTATTAATATCATTGATTAATAATATCCATATTGTTATATTATAATTGTTTAATGATATCTATGTAACTCACTAACGAAAATCATTTTTAGTTTCAGTTTGTCAAACTTAGCCTAAAAGAACTTTTGCTATCTTGACTGCCAGATTTACAGGTTACCAAATTTTTTGAGTGAAAGTTTCCATCATATGGGTGTAAAAGCATGCAATTGTTTAGAAATGTGCAAATATTTTTAGGGCAGATGTTTTGAACATTGCTTCACATATCAGCAACACTCTGTGGTGTTTGATTTTCCACTAATCTACACATAGTAAACAAGAGTATAATGAATCCATTACAGAGTCACGACCAACTATTGGCGTGTTGCTTTCCAACCATTTTTATGAAGGTGGCTGGTATTTTTCCACATTTACACAACACTTAAAAGCAAACAGGGCAATTCCATGTCCTCAAAATGAGTAAGCAAGATTAATATCTGTGCAGTCCAATGTTAGTCTTCCCTTACTCATCCCACACTATCATTGCTCAACAGTTCAGTGGTTGGAGTCACATTTAGTGGACAATTTAAAGGGTTAACAAAGCTTGAAAAGAAGACCCTATTGAATTATGCTTTATACTACATAGTAAACCTGGCCAGCATTAGACAATGAAAGGGTTAAAGCGTCCACACACAGGACAGCAGGCCTGAGAGGTAATGCATGGCTGATGAGTGCTGGGCTAATGGGCAGCTCTGTTAGCTGGAAATCAAATGACTGCCTCTGCATTTTAAGTCCCTCTGTCGCCTCCATTGACTGACTAAAGATATTCATCTCTGCCGTGTCAAGGGGTAGGAGTGGGGGGAGGGGGGGGGGTGAGGACAGAGGGAGCTTCAAGTAAAGAGAGAAAGAGAAAGAAAAAGAGAGGGGGGTGAGGGAGAGAAGGGGAGGGCATCTTAGAAGAACCTGAAGACCTAATGCAATTATTAGAAACTTGACCACAAATGACAACTCATCTGGTGCTGGCTCTGTAATTAATTGTCTGCTAGCAGGAGCGCAGGGGTTTGTGAGGGTGTGTGGAGGGGGGTGGGTGGGTGGAGTGAGTTGAGGGACAGAGAGGAGAGAAAGAGAGGCTGGGCAAGCGAGCCGGGTGATTGCAAGAGGGCAAAATGACAGGTGAGAAGAGGCTCAGGGAAGGAGATGAGGTAAGATGAGGCAACAGCTTAAAGATCTTCGTTTGAGTGCAAGAGACAGAAGTGTTTGGACACAGTGAAAGCAAAGATGTACTGTGAGTGATAGAGGCAGTAAGAATGCACGGGCGAGACAAGGAGAGAAAATGTATGCGACTGGATAAAAGAAGGAGAGGCGAGGCAGAGAAAAAGAGCTGGAATGAGAAAGGAGAAAAGCACAGACAGTGTGATGGATCCAGCGACCATGTTAAATTGGTCAGTATTGACCTTGCCAGGGCTCAGTTTAACACTCACACTTGTTTGTCCAGTTTTACTTAATTGACCTCAGATAACTAATTACCTTTTCCTGGAACAACAGTGCATTACTCTTTCTCCGTCACTGCTCCCCCTCTCACTCGCCATTCCTTTTCAGACTCTCTGTCTTTCTGGATTGTCGCTATTTAGATGGAAAACCAGTGATAGTCAGCACACTAAACACCACAAGTTCCCAAAAATCTAATGATAGAACGTTTCAACCTTCAACAGCTTCATTGACAATTGTCAGTGTTGACATTTTGAAGGTCAAAATATTTCATCATTCACTTTTTGGAAGATATATACTGTGCAAACTACCTCCCTTCCTCCTTTGCAATACTGCTTTTTTTCCCCATATCTGTATCCAAGTTGGGTTGGATGTCCTCATTATTAACCTTGCCTGCTTTGTAGTTAGTTTGAACCTGTTGTTTGGTTTATTTTTCATCATTGGAACAAAAGTTGATATTGGACATAACTTTGTCTCAGATCATGTGTAGTCTACTGCATTACTTACAGGAGATTAGTAACTAACAATTATTTTCATTATCGATTAATCTGGTGATTATTTTCTCAACTAATTGTTTAGTTTATGAAATGTCAGAATATGGTGAAAATTGTTGTTCACCCTTTCCCAAAGCCAACTGTCCACAACCCAAAGATATTGAGTTTGTATCATAGAAGACTAAAGAAACCTTTGAGAACCATTTGAGAAGCTGGACCCAGATAAATTAGGATGTTTTTTCTTAAAAAAAAAAAAAAAAAGATGATTATCAAAATAGTTGGCAATTAATTTTGTGTCAATCAACAACTCAATTAGTAACTATAAGAACTGTTGCAACCACAGCAGGTGCTCTTATGTGTGTGTGTGTGTGTGTGTGTTTTGATCCTGCTGTAGTGCTCACACACAACATTTATTCTTTATCCCCAATCTGCTCTCTTTTCCCACCATTTTCCTTCCTTTATGCCATGCATCACTTCATTTGTCTCACTTCTGTTGGATTCCCCTTTTTATAACTTTGACCTCTATCTTTTCAACCAACCTGGTCACCTTTTCTGATCAGTGACTGTCCATTGGCTTCTCCTTTTTTAAGTTTAGCTGGGCTGGTAGAAAACAAACTTGCCTCTTCATTGATTTCATGTTGAAGATTTTTGTTCACCAAACTAGCATTTAGATGTTTGTGAGTTGGAGCTGACATGCAGACATGTGGGAATTATGAGATGATTTGGGACTTTTTGATGTATAAAGACACAAATTGTCAATATTCTGTATTTGACTTGATTTAGTTAGATTTTAATTCTCCAATTATTTTCAGTCCATTGTAAAATGACTATGGACTATCACTGTCATACTAAAGGAATTACAATAGGCTTTACTCTAGGTTTAAAGGTAGAGTCAGCCATTCTGGAGAAAGACTGTTGACATTTGAACTAAACATCCAAACAAATACACCCCTCGCTTCAAGCCCCCCCCCCCCCCCCCCCCCCCCCCAAATTCATGGACGCACATTGCCAAGGCAACGACCAAAAGATAAATATGGTCGAATTCAGAGCGATGCGTCATCTGTAGAGTCACTCCTGCCTCACACATTATCACGAATGGGTTAAAAAAAATTGCTTCATGTGAGCACAACTCTCTACCTCTCTGTGTCCTCTCCACTTCTCACTTGACCTGCATTCAGTGTCTCTGTCCACAAAAGCAGTTGTCTGTCAGCTGCAGCTCCTGGAGAGCTTAGAGCACAGCGGCTGGCCAAACTGCCTTCAACAGGCTGACTGAGAGCAGAAATTTATTGAACCAAAATAATTTGCATGTCAGCTCCACAGGAAGAAGTATTTGTATTTATTGATTCATTGATAAGGTCAATAAGTTGAAAACACATATACAGTGGGATATTTGTGTGATTTTAAACAGCTGCTTGCGCTTCACTGAACGCAACAGAAACAGACTGGGAGTGTAAATAAACACGGGGGTCTCTGTGAGACTGTCTTGGATTCAGTGTGGATTGATACATTAGATAAAATAGAAGCATATCTGTTCCATAAGAAAACGCTTTTTATGTGAATTGTCCTCAGCCTCTCTCCAGTTCGCCAGCCCTCCCCAACATTTAGTGAGAGACTGTCATGTCCTCACACAGACAACTGCTCTGATGACTTCCCCGTCCTGTGCATGAATATAAACGCCCCCTGCTGCTGATTGGCCGGAGTAGTGTTGTGTTGCTTGCTTCAAGCCACTGTGTTTACATGCCTGTTTACAGAACCAGTGCTGTGTATAAACACCAGATGTTTTTTCAGCACACACACAGAACAGACAGTTAGCGGACCGTGAGGAGATATTTGCTGAATTTGACAAAAAGTGTATTGGATTAGAATCGCTGACTTTACCTTTAATTACCTACCCAATTAAACCCAGATTAAAGCCAACCAAGGGGTAAGAAATCACTGCATATTAGGGCTGTAGTCAACCAAAGAAAATCTTGGTCGACTAAAATTGTAAATAATCTGCGACTAATCGATTAGTGGGGGGGGGGGGGCACAGTGAATTCTGTATTTCTGTATTTCTCTGTTTAGCGTCTTCAGGCTAGGCTAATCCATCGTTGCTAACTTTGGAGCTAACTCCCTTCACTTTTCCAGCACTTGGAGAAACAACACACGTGACTTTTCATCATTTAACTGACACACTGTAGTCTGTGCTGTACATTTACTGCCAGACTGACAACTTACCGCTAACCTTTTCCTCTGCTCCGCTCGTATCCACCGTCACTTTCTCTGTGTCCAACTCGCTACATAAACATACTACGCAGTGACGTATAACACAGTTGCTCGTTTCCCAGGCAACAACACAGCGGTTGACTCACGCGCTGCACAGACTCCCACACGCTAAATATTTCTAAATGAGTGGATATTTGGCGTTTATTCTAGCATTAAAAAATACTTTTTGGCCTGGCGGGGGTTCTTGTTGATATAATCGTAGGAGAAACACTGAAAAGTTCAGTACATTTAATAAACGCTCAGTAACGGAGTTAGACCTCCGGAGTTTGGAAGAGTCCAAAGTTGTGTAAACAGCGGGGGTGTTTTGAATACACCCCCGTTTTCAAAAGGTAGTTTGTTGGTCTGTCCCCCCCGCTGCAGGAAAATAATGGATTAATCCCAGAAAGCTGCTGATGTAGCACTTTTCTCCTTATGAAAGTAGAGACAGAGATACAAGGAGATTAGCCGACCAATGAGAATTTAGTCGGATGAGAGAGTATCGACCAATTAATCGACTAGTCGACCAGCAGACTACAGCCCTACTGCATATGTAATTA
Source organism: Euthynnus affinis (assembly GCA_029490765.1). Lineage (NCBI taxonomy): Eukaryota > Metazoa > Chordata > Actinopteri > Scombriformes > Scombridae > Euthynnus > Euthynnus affinis. Next base: position 15,923,256 of record CM055845.1, read on the forward strand.
TACACAAATACATACATGTAATACTCAAAAATCTGTTTTCTGGCTAATATGTTGAATAAAATCTCCCAAAAATCAAGTTATTCCATCACATTGATGCATAAAAATCCAGTGTGATATCGTAGCTACGACTGAACAGTTAGACAAAATATCTGACGGTTAAGAAATACATATCATCTCAAGATTTATATTTTTGTCGCCCAACCCAGTGTTCAATAGCTTTAAGTAAGATTTTTAACTTAAGCCATAAGTTTATTTTCTTGTTTGAGACGACAGACTTGAACTAAAACATGTGACATGACTGCCATGTCTTCTCACCATAACAAACCTGTCACAGTTTATCACGAATCACCGCCTGTCTGCTTCATTTCGGTCTCTCCACGCCTTCACTTCATCACTCCCCTCCCTCCCTCTCACCGTGTGCCAGGGCTGTAATGTGCTCCTACGGTTGTAGTAAGCAGGCCACAGTGTCTCTGAGGCCTTGTGCTACACCACCATTACTATCTGGCCTGCCTCCACTACAAATTGGATGAACAGGCACTGACACATTTTCAATATTATTACATTAAACCAAGTGGATTTTGATTGATAACCTAATATTGGCCTAATGCAAAACATCAATCATGGCAAGTATATTAATTATTTAATATTGTGGTGTAATTCAGAAATCGATGCTGCCTCTGCGTTGAAGGCATCGAGATCGGAGGAAGGGAGGGAAAGAGAGAGAGAAGAGAGAGATAAGGAGAAAAGGAAAGCTCGTTCCCTTAAGACCTCGGCAGATTATATGATGTTTTGAAAAGAGAGATGAGGATGTAAAACGCTGTGTGTGTGTGCGCGTATGCGTGTGTGTCTCTAATGGATAGAGCGATCCCTTCGGCCCTGCTGCGGACAGCAATGGACAGCTTGCCCTTGATGAAGTCAGGACAACAGATGAATGAGTGGGGAGATTAAATGCAAGTGAAGAGCTTAATAAAGGTTGGATCATGAAAATAAAAGACAGAGAGAAAAAAAAGAAAATGCAGTTATGAAAAAGAGTGCAAGGGAAGAGGGGGAAGAAAAAAGTGAGGGGAAATGAGTGGAGGAGGAGGGATCGAGCACGGCGTCTCCCCTGTGTTAGATTGTTTCTCACTAATTGCGCTTCATTAGCGGATTACACACACTGTCACCACGGTAACAAATGTCTTGCTGTCTGGTTGCCGGGCGCCCGTCATGTATAATGAATGTGGCGGGGTGTTTGTCAGAATGTAATGTAATTACAGCTAGATGAAGTTTGCCTTAAGTGGTTGACTTGTCTGCATGTGCTCACTGACAGAGCACAGAATAAACAGGCAAACATCCTTTCATCATGACCTTTTTCTTCTCCAGTTATGTTTGCTTCTTATTTTTGTTAATATGTGTTTAGTGTATCTGTCATTCCTCCATACCATTATTTAGAAATGTTAATGATGTGGGGATGGCTTAGGCTTGTGGTCACACTGAGTATGGGACCTGAATGGATGGATGGATGGATGGAAGCAGAGAGGGGGGGTGGAAGGTGGGATGGATTAGACAGTATGTAATTTTAGAGATGGTTTAGATTTACACTGTGATGCTGCTGGCTGCATTAGCAACTGAAGCCTGTCGATAAGCATTCCCTCTCAGCACACACACGCATGCATGCACGCACACACACACACACACACACACACACAAACACACAAACACACAAACACAGACTAACACACACACACACACACACAGATACACCACGGCCAGGGTGGAGTTGTCAGTAATGGGGACCAGAGTTGGACGGGGGTTGCTGGGATCGGGGACGGGGGTTGTTTGTGTTCTCTTGATCTTTTGATTTCCACTGCTGCAAATTTGAAATGTGCCAAAATTGCATCTATTATTTACTGCCAATTTGCTCTTTTTAAAACCGACTGCTTGCCCCCCCCCCCCCCTTCCCTCCCCCCAGCTCACCATTCTGCCGTTGCTAGCCTGATAATCATACACACATTTTTTATTAATTCACAGATAATAAGCTCCCAGTTCTTTCTCTGTAGTTGGAAATTATTATTATGACTGCCGGCAGTATGGCGACAATATTAGTTAACCTCTGACTGGTACACACACACACACACACACACACACACACACACACACACACACACACACACACAGTAACAAAACTTCAGACTAAAAGGTTAACAACCAGGACTGTTCTTAATTATGTATTATTTTTACTTTTGATTAACTGAAACCTGAAACTGAAAGAGAAACACTCTGTGACAATTTCTTCTGTATTTCAGTTAAAGCTGAAACAATTAGCCAAAATGATCAATTAGTTAAACAACAGAAAATTAATACAGCAACTATGATGATTATTGATTAATCATATAAGTAATAATAAAAATAAATAAAGTGCAAATGGCAGAAATTCACTTGTTACAGCTTCTTGAATGTGAATTTTGTCTTTTTTATTTAGTCTTTTATGAAAGTAAATGAGATATCTTTGAGTTTTGGGCTGCTGATCAGAAAATCCCTAAGAAATTTTAAGATGTCATCTTGGATTCTGAGATCTCATGATGGGCATTTTTTTTTTTTGCTATTTGCTGACATTCTACAGGCCAAACTGCTAATCAAGAAACTAGTTGATAAGTAGATGAATCAATTATGAAAGTTGATCGTTAATTGCACCTTAATTCAGTCAGAAATCACCACATTTAATTCTCCGGTTAAATGTGTTAAAATATTCACAAATTAGTTGAGAAATGTTCATAAAGTGCACTTGAATAGAGTTTGCTTTCCTGTTTCTCATGTGTTTGTTGGTAGAGAGAGAGAGAGAGAGTGTGTGTGTGTGTGTGTGTGTATGTGTGTGCGCTTCTGCAAAAATGCTCTTTTCATTAAATGATGTTTTGTGTCTGCACTTTATTTACAGTGGGGGAAATGTGTTGTTGTGTTGCAGGGATGCTGGGAACATCAAAGGAAGATTAGAACATCTGGTAAGTTCTATTCGACACCCATCCCCCCCTTTTCCCCCCCTTTTCCCCCCCCTACACACACACACACACACTTTGATATCTGCATTCTTAATGAAACCTCCGGAATTGAAGCTGAATACCTGCAGCTAACAGGCAGAGAGAGAGATACAGAGAAAACAGACAAAACAGGGATAGAGGGAGGGTAGTGTCTCCCCTAGGGCCTGGTCCAGCTTTTATATTGCCTTTTCATTTATCCCCAATTCTGCCCCAACACACACACACACACACACACACACACACACACACACACACACACAGGGAATCCACTCACTCTGTTCTCCCTCATTTTTGCTGCCAGTTGTGGCTATTAGCATGATTTTTAAGATTTTTTGCATACCTGTTTGCTCATGCATGCATGAAAGGTAAATGTTTTTTACTTTTCAGACATAACTATCAGACCTACACACACACACACACACACACTTATGCTCATGCTCCCTCTCTCCTCATGTCAGCATGAGGCCCTTCCTCACTCTTATCCCATCCATGAATCGAGGGCCTGCTGGAAACGCTCTCCTGGGACGACCTGAAAATTTAATGGCCAACGTTTTCAGGGTTCCTCTTGCTACTTGCTTTAATACGGGGTCAGAGTGCCGTGCAACAAAAGTGAAAAGGTTCTCTCTCCTCTTTTTGGGTGGGAAGGAACCAAGGTTTGATGTGCCCCATATTCCAGGGGATGAATTATAGACAGGGGTCAGCGAGGGTCCCGGCTCTCTGTGGATGTCACATGCCCTCCCTCCCTTGCCTCCCTGCATACTAAACCGCAGCTCCCAGCACCCTACGCAAATGACCCCCCGCCCCACCATGCGCTACGCAAATGACCCTGAATATGCCACACAAATGACTGACCTCGAAATTCAAACAGTTCTCAGTAACTCTCTACTTCAGTGAGCGGCACATCCGATAACTTGACCTCAGATTACATCCTTAAGATCGGTCGCAGAATCGTTCCTTAATGTTGAGTTATTTTATTGACCGTATTTATATCTGTGTATCCTGTTGGAAACAGAGGCACTGGTGGGGTTACAGCGTTTCTTTTGGCCTACTTTGGGTTCAGAGATGTGCATGGGAGGGTCTGTAGGTGTGATTGATGTAGTACTCCATAAAATGTGCTGTGAATTATTCAAGAGCGGATTACATGCATAAACAGTATTAATCAATATGTGTATTGGCAAACATTAGGGAGCCTGTGTCTCATGTTGAGATGAGTCTTCCTCTTAAAGGCATGTGAAGGAATGTGAAATAATTTACATAAGGCGTAAGTGATACTGAGGACAGTATACAGTACGGGAAAATATCTCTACAAGTACTGTATGTCTAAGAGAAGAAACAAATGAATGCACAGTTGTTTCATGTTTTCACACTTTGTGCACAGTCATCTGGCCAAAGTCACCTTGAATGAAATATCTTTGTATCATTTCATTATTTTTAACAAATTCCCTTAAGTTATACGGAAAAGCACTGTAGTCGTTTAAACATCCGTGTCCTCGCAGGGATTGCTATTGCACATGAGAACATTAGTGTTAATGTTCCTGGCAGGGGTTAGTGCAGGCAGTTTGCATGTGTGTTTTGTATAGTTTTTTTTTCACTAAGTGGACCTATAGGGACAGATTATATAATGTTTGCATTTGATTCTTAGTTACTGCTGTGTCTTTATACTCATCAGGATGTTTCAGGAGTTAAACATTACACAGAGAGAGAGAGACACACACACACACACACATACACACAAACACACATTTGTATGTTTACCATTGCATTTTTTGTATATATGTCTCAGGGAATTTGAATACCTGAATACTGAGTGTTTGAATTTATGGGTGTGTTTATGCTTATGGGGAGATTGCACCCCAGTAGTCAGATGCCTGGGGAGTGCAAGACTCTGATTACGATTCGGGACAGAGAACTGTAAATAATGGAGCGCGTCTCCCTCTGAGGTAGAGTTGCAGAGCTGTTCGAAATGTTGTTTCCCCTCAATCCCTCACATATACATCCCTGTAGATTTCTAAGCAGGCATTTATTACTCTCTGTTGATGCACTGCTCTTAAGATTAGTGCATCAACCATATTGACACTTATCATGGTGTCGCTAAGCTCGAGCCATATTATTCTTTTAGCCAGCTACATTGAACCTACAGTTACTTTTTATTTTTTTGAAATAAGAATTATTTTTGGAGAACTGTCTTAACTGCTGTTGTTTACCCATAACAAAAACATTTTTGCAAAATATTCACACCACTGTGACAATCAACCCTCTGTTCAAATTATTCTGGCGCTTGATTTTTCTTGATGAACACTAAAGTTACCTCCTCCTTTTAAGTTAACTATGTGAGTGAATGACTGGTGCAGTAATTAGGTGGGCAATTAAGATTTATGTGGTATGAGGTTTGTTTTATTGTTCGTGTTTGTCTTCTTTTTGTATTTCAGCAGATTGACTGAAAGCGATCAGTAGCAATGCAGAGAAAAAGACTGATGTTAATTGCTCCCAGTGCTCTGCGTTAGTTTTTGCTTTTGTACACACATGCGTGTGTACACACACACACACACACACACACACACACACACGCAAGCACCTCTAAGTTTGAGTCCAACGATTCCTTGCTCTGGGAGAAATGGAGCGATAGTGAAAGAGGTGGCCTGCAGCAGCTAATCAGTCCAGATGCACAACTTCTTAGAGTGAAGTAGAAGAAAGCCAGGAGCTCAATCAATACATGAAGAATCAGCCTCATCAGGATTACTCGCTCAATCAGCAGCTGTACTCGCCGTTCTAACCATGCACACTGCCCAAGGATGGATAGGAAAAGAAAAGAAGGGTAGTGGAAGAAAAAGGGAGAGAGGGAAACATTGGATAAGTTGAATAGGACATGATGTTGGAAGGGCTGTTCACAGGTCAGTCCAGGGATGCAGGTTGAGTTGTAATTCAGATCAAAATTTGTGGAAGAAATAATAGGCTCCTTTTTAAAAGTTCTCTACATCCATCATTAATTACAGCCCCAGTGTAAATAGAATTGTTTGCATATGACCACTAGATACAGCAGTTTTACAGAAAGGGATGATTTAGATATACATCATGCCCTTTTCGCCCTCTGATTTTTCTGGCCACATCTCTTACCTACACTTTTCCAGTTAGATGACAGAATATCCAGTTCACACGGCCAGCTGTTTCGCTGGCTTTGTTGTCAGTGAAATGTTTGATCTAATTTCTCAGTGTTGGGTAGCTGTCTCTTTACTAATGCTATAAGCCTGTCAATAATTCGGACCATCGATGTCCAAATGGCCTTCAAAACCTTCAATTAGTGTTAGAATGGTTCAGTCACCTGGTTTCACCCTCGAAAGAACAAAGTATTAAGAGCTTCTTTTCAAGTATCTCCTTATCGTTTTTAATATCATGATGACACAGAAATGTATACAAAGTAAAAAGAATTGCAGTTTTTTCTTTTTTAGAGATTTTTATTAGTGTTGCACAAGTGTAAACAAGTAGGTTCAAATACTCCTCATTTTGTTTGATAAAATATTGTGCAGCTTTGTCATTTTATTTTTGCATCCCAAGGAAGTGTCTTTTGTCTCTCTCTGAAACGATAACATAGGAACGAAGGGCTTCCCTTGATAACACGTCATCAGACCGCTGCACACACATGGCTTTCTTCATGGCATTCGGCTGATGTCTTCCGAGTGTCCCTTTGTGAGTTGAAGAGTTTACTGAGGCAAATAGCCTAGTCGGCCTACTGACAGATAGAAATCAGCAGCTGTGTGCAGGACAAACACAAACCAAGAATGTGACAAACTTGGCATCACTGGATATGGCAGCGAGTTGACCCGGAGCAGTGTTAAGTGTAAAATACGAGAAGTTCAGGAGAGTTCGGAGCTAAGAACGATTATCATTTCTTTTCTTTACTCTGCTTATGTCCATTTTGTTAGACCTTAATTGTCTCATCAAACACTTTGTCGTTATCTCTTTCTGTATCTCTTTCCTCTCACTTTGTATTTTTTTTTTGTCTCTGTCTGTCTTTCGTCCTCCCTAATATGATTGTATAGGATAAAGAGGTGAAAACAGCTCAGAGAGAGAGAGAGAGAGATTCTGGACAGATAAAGGAGAGAAAGAGGGTGGGGGGGTGTTGATAATCTGCAAACAGATTTCCATGCTTATTACACTAATGATTTCATGATATTTGATGTGATGGCAGGGGTTGGGAGGATGTGGAAGCTCTGGTGGAGGTGGGAGGAGGGGGGGGTGTCTTTCTCAGTCTCTCTCATCTCGACGGTGCAGCTAAATGATGGAGTAATTTGAGTGACCTCTGACTTGGGGCAGGCCCAGACATAATTGCATGTCATTCTGGCGCGGAAGGAGGGGTAGGAGGGGGGAGGGTGGAGATGGGTGGAGTTGGGGGTATTCACAAAATACAAAGTATCCCCCCTGTTTTTCTCCTCCTTTCTGGCGTCTCACTTGTTATTCTGTGTCTCCTTTTCATGTGTGCCCATCACTGTCTTGCTCTCCATCTTGTACCCCATCGCACCACGGCTCGCTCGTCGAGTGTTTCCAAAAAAGAAAGACACCCCCTAAACAAAAGAAAGATTGCATTAATTTTCAAATGATGATATTACAGTAAGCGCGGAGATCTCATATATCAAAACGTGAGAACTACTCCCTTACTGTATGTGCTTCATCTTAATGGTATCGCTGGATGTCAAGGGCATGGAGGAAATTAAATCGGAAAGTGCAGATAGACCAAAGAAGATATTATCTCTGGATGATTGCGGTTTTGATAGGTATTCCAGTGAATTTCATTTTCTCCGGATGGGGAGAAGATGAGTTAGCCTGCACATTTGCTCATTTTTCTTCTACATGATTTATGTGAGTTGAGTATAAAACTCTCCCCCCCCCACCACCACCACCACCCCCCTCTTTATCGGGAACACATACATGCATGCGCGCACACACGCACATGGTGTAGTAAATGAACGCCTTTGAGTTGTATCTTGGTCGGGGCAGTTCCCGTGCGTGTATGTACTTTTTTTTGTGCGGGTTGTATGTGGGCAAACCGCAGTGCATGTTTTAGTGTGTGTGTTTGTACTTGTGTGTCTGTATGAATACGCGCGCCTGAGATAGCAGCAGAGCCATCAGCGGGAATGATTCCAGGGAGACGGGGGAGTGTCATTACTCAGACTTGTTTACATTCTAAATACGTAATGAAATCTTGTTGGTAATAATGACGGGAATAAAAGTTTGGGAAATTGTAAAAGTGGTGAAGTTTGAGAAATGAGCCCCGGCCTGTGAAATAGCATTTGGGGGCAGGAAACGACATTATTATGCAGTGCTCCTGCCTGCCTGAGACATGAAGATGAACTGCTGGCGGGCCATAAAATGCTGTTAGCCCCAGCCTGAAGTATGGCACATTGTAAAAGAGCCCTGATCCCATATTGCCATTATATATAAAAGTATAGCCATACACAACATTATTTTTCATATAAGATGAGCTCAGATACAGTGGCCCAGGCCCCCCAAATACATACACTGATAGGCAGATTTTTTCCCCCTCCTTATAAAATATATAAATAAACATATTGCCATGGAACCCATCTCTGCCCTGATCTTATAGACCTCGATATTAAAAACAGAAATATTGCATTTTCTAGGGGCTCTGTTTTCCCCTGTCCTCTTTTGGGTATGGGATATAGTGAGTTTGTTTGGTGGGTGGAGGTGGGGAGGGAGGGGTGAGGAAGAAAAAGAGATGCGGAGAAAACCCGAGCGGAATGCAACAAATGAAAGAAAATGGAAACAGATGAAGACTTTAAAAACATAATGAGATGAATATTGAGCATATCAACTCCAGCATAAAGAGAGTTAGTTGAGGTGGGCGCCGCGTTTGTGTATATTGAAACTGTTTATTGACAGAAAATAATGGCTACAGTGGTGCAATTAAGATTTATGTTACAGTAGATGGACTGATGATGTCATTGATGTCGCATTTTTCCTCAAGTTAGTTTTTTGAAGACATTTGAAACTGTCAGGTGAGTTTATGCAAACCCACATTTCTTTCATTGATTCATTCAGATTCTTTACTTTTTAAGTAGGATATAGGAAGCAGGAAAGAGGAGAAAACTACTCTGTTTGAAGCCAGAGTCTAGCTGTGTTTTACTGGATTTCAAGGACGATTTGCAAGGCAGCCAGTGGAGACTAATGGAAGTTCCTGTTCAGGACCAAGAATTATTTCGGCACATAATCCTCTGTAAAACTGTAAATTATTGTGTTTACACTTCATTTTTTCTACAGATTAAACAAATGAGATACAACATGTTAATCAGTGAGCTTTAGAGGTGCTGATAGGTGGATTTTGTTATCTTTGGACTGAGCCAGACCAGCTGCTTTCCCCTGCTGGAAGAGTGGTATCAATTTTCTCATTTAGTTATTGGCAAGAAAGCGAATAAGCTGATTTCCCAAAAATGTCTAACTTTTTCTTTAAAGAAATGCACTTGCAAGTGTTTGGGATGCTAGCTCTCTAAAAAATGTACATGACAAAGATTAGATAGACATAGACAAAGTCACCTATGTGTCCTGCTGGATTCTCTTTGTCCTTCAAGCTAACACTCAGGCACACACCATTTTGAGTTATATTATGTAACTTGGCTCATCTTGGCAATAAGACAATGACGACTTAGCCTCAAAATAAATAATCTCTTATCATATATATCTAAGTATGTCCAAGATATGTAGGATATAAATCTTATATTATATGTTAAATATGTTTTGTTTTTGAGTAGCAGAGACTACATTCTCTCTTTTCAGTGGAGATTAACCTTGAAGATAATATAGAACTGAAAAATTAAGTCACTGAACAGTGAATGAATATGTTATAGCTCACTTTGTATAGCTTCAGAACTAAACCAAGCTATATTTATTTAACTTTTTTTAAATTTATGAATAGGGTTATAATTAGGGGACAACTAATACCTTTCCTGTGCAAAAAATCAATGTTTTTATCACTCACCAGTTTCATTATGGATGATTCTTGTTCTTATGTTCTTATTTTCAGCAATAATTTTCCAAAAACATTGATGTTAAACTTTTTAAAAACTTTTTTACAACCCGGATTTTATTTGTTCATAGTGGCATATACTGTACGTCTCATGTTCCGTTTACCACCTCTGGGAGCTGCTGCATGGAGCAACCTGCTAGATGTTAGTTTACTGTGTCTGCAGAATCCAGAGCTTAACTAATTATCAAAAAGACCAGCAGTCCCCCCTACTCTCTCTCTCTCTCTCTCTCTCTGACCTACAGTGTCTGTCTACTCCTCCATTGCTTCATTGTCCCCCCCACCCTCTCCACTTGGTCTCTTCCTCATTTGCTTTGTTGCAGTTGTTGTCTCACCTGAGCCAGTAGACTGATTAGAACTGGGTTAATGTAAATTGGCAGATAATGTAAGGGAAGGTTGTGTTATGTGTTGGTGGTCTGCCTGCATGTGCACTGATGTGTTTTGCTATTCAGCCTTGCTCTTGCACTTTTTGATTAAAGCAATATGAGGTTTTATTCTATTCTGTTTTCCTTCTGTGCCATCATATATATTAACTCCTGTTGTGGTGCATTGCGAATGAGGGAGTAAATCATTTAGTAAGACAGCAGTCTGACCATCTGACCAGAGAAGGCCTATCTGACCACTCTGGGTCTGCTATAACGGGCCTTTATTCATCTGCTGAACCACCATACTTCGCTTTGTCTGGTCAGCCTCAGGCCCAATAATAATAATATTAACAGTCCCTTGGACCAGCTCATGACTAGAAATGGATAAAATTTCCTGCGTGCTGTACCTCATTATACACAGCGTAGCATTGTTTTTACCAAGCCCAGTGAGGGTTATTTATTTTTCTAATGGGATGTGTTTATTTTTGACTAATGGGACGGGCGCTGGGCACTTAGGTTCAACAAAGCATGTCTCAGTGTGTCTGTCATCGCTGCAGTGCTGTTCGCTGGAGTCTTACTGTGAGTCTACTGGACTTCCTCTCTCGTCCAGGGCAAGAGTTAGCCCTGAGTCAGGCGTAAATAATTTAAGTAGAGGGTGAATGGTAATGATGACATTAATAGTGCAGCATACACTGCAAATCTGTTCATGGCAGATGCTTTTAAAGCAGGATGTTTGTAAAAGGTTGTTCTTTCACACCTATAGAGAGAGGAAAAGGCATTGTTGTTTAAAATAATACCTGCACCATGTCAACATCTGAAACCCCACCACACCCCACCTCACACCTCAGAATCGGGGGGCTTTGTCAAACAGTTGCTATAACTTTCTGTAACCGGCAATCTGACATTTGACATGCCTGCTTCATGTAGCAATTGGCCAATTGTTTTCAGGCGAGAAAGTAAGCAGAGTTTGAATACTTTTTAAATTCTTTACACACCAACTTCTGTCACTTCTCATGTATATAACTGAGAATGCCATTAACGAAAAATCTGAAAGTGTGCGCCGTTATCCCCCCATGTTTAAACAATCTAATTGTTTTAAATAGTCAAGTTTTATCTCTCTCATATTTCTCAGATCCTGATTAGTTGTGCTGGATGTGATTGTTGGAAATGAATATGTCTTTATATAACTTTGTGACACCTATTGTACAATGCCATTTTTGTCAGGACTCCCTTCTAAAAGAGATGATGTACATCAAGAGATTTCCTAGTTAAATAAAGGTTAATTTAAAACAAGTTTTGCAGATGTGATGCTTCGATTGTGGTTTTTCAGACCAGCTATAAACACTTCTCGTACAAACTAGTTATTTTTCAGTGTACCCCCACCTTTAAAACAACCACAGCTCAGATGGTCTTTTAATCGAAGGGTTTGTGGCAGTCCGTCCGTATGTTGTGCCTGAACTTCAAATTGGCCAAATCCTTGCACGGAAGCTCAGTTGGTTGGTATGTGAGTGTGTGTGTGTCTGTGTGTGTGTGTGTGTGTGTGTGTGTGTGTGTGTGTGTGTGGGTGGGTGAACAAAAAGAATTGTCTTTGTTCTGCCCTCAGGTTAAAAGTGACAGATAAGTACAGGCCATTTACTACTTGTAGGGAGCTGTAACACCTGTGCAATGTCATTTGAAAGTCATCAGATGGTATCGCCTGTTTCAAGTCCTTGCTTGAGCAAATCAAACCAAAATTAAATAATAAAAGTCTCTACATTCCTTCTTTGTAAAACTTTTTTTTTCCCTCACAACTTTGCAAAACGCTTTTTTTTTCATCTTCTACTTTCTTGCTCTTTAAATTTCTATCTCACCTTCTTCTCTCCTCTTTACACTCTTCCTCTTTGTCTGCTATATTTCCTGAGCTCTCGGGAAAACAAAAGCAACTTTCTGTCTGGTCTTTTGTCCCCCTCTGCCTGTTTCCCCCTTTACTCACAGTGTGATCATCTAAAGCCCCTGTAAGGAAAGCGCTGCTCATTTCCAAGTACTCCCACCCTACACACACACACACAGTACTTCTCTCTGTGTCTCATGTTTGTTTGTGTGCGTTGGAAAGGCACGGTTCTAATTGAGGGGCGAAGGCACTTCAGATGCAGCGGGTGCCTCTCTCCCAGTGGGGGGAACACAGATCTGCCTCTGGGGAGCACAATTAACGCCTTTTTATTGTTTACTAATGAATTACACACAGAGGAAGCGGGCATGCATGTGTGAATTAGAGAGAAAAATAGAGAAGCGAAAACATGTAATGTCGTGTGTGTGGGTTCTGTATCATTATGTTTGCTTAGTTGTAAGCTGACTTTTGAGTACCTTTTTACATTAGTTGTGATGATAATTTGATATTAATTAGCCTGTTTCTGCCTCCATTTGGTATCGTAGGCAGGAAGCCCACACTCTTATCCTGATTTTTCTCTTTTTTTCTCTCTCTCTCTCTCTTTCTCTCTTCTCTGCATTTATTTCAAGGGTAATTCAACGCTGAATCATGAGGGGCAGAAAATCGCTGATATTCTGCTTAAACTTTAAAACATGTTGCACATCTCACAGTAATTGATGGTAAAGCAGGTGTTTTTCCAATGTGCGAGGGATAGGAAATAGTTGCTTTGACATCACTGATTGTAGTGTTGTAATAAGCGCAACTTGCTTGAACGTTTCAACCCATTTCTGTTTCTGTCTGATTCAGCGTTGTTACCCTTGAAGAGCTGGCAGGAGCGCACGTTGATGTGTGTGCAAGCGTTGAGGATGCATGGACTTAAGGCCAATGTAAACAAATACTAATGTAATTACTGAGGGGGCGTTGTAATAAACTGTAACTAAGATGATTGCACAGAACACAATGATCAGGTTAGTCAAGCTGTGATGTCTCATTGCTTTAGATTACTGTTTGTACCAGGACTGATTTCTGTGTCCAAGCTCAGCCCTCTACCATGTAACTGATTTTTATTTTATGGCATGTAATCCCTTCTTTTGCTGTAAAACAGTTTCTGTAAATGCAAAAAAGAAAAAAAAAAAGACTGAATTGTGCCCTCTTCACTTCCTCTTGCAAGGGATGGGAAATGTGTGTGTGTGCGTGTGTGTGTGTGTGTGTGTGTGTGTGTGTGTGTGTGTATACATATCTGTGTGTGGGTGAAGGCCTCAAGTGTTGTTCAGCTTCTCCAGCATAATAGTGATTGGTAATTTCAGCTGTCGAGCACTGCCAGCCAGTGTGAGCATGATCCACTATGTCACCTGCTACAGGCGATACACACACACACACACACACACACACACACACACACACACACACACACATCCATGTTGCATTAAGTGTGCGGCAGTCTGTGTCTGTGTGGTGCCTTGATGTGTGTTCCATCTAGGATATAGCACCCTGACATCGCTACATTAAAGGGGGTCATTATATTTCCCTGACTGCCACCGAAAAGTGACGTTTTTACAAAGTGACAAGTTTACAGTTTGATAAATCATATTTTTTGCTGTGGGTGGGGTGGGGAGCCGGGTGAAGGAACGGTAGGAGGAAGAAGCTTGGTTGTCTGCGGAGGAGGAAGAGGAGGAGGAGGAGGAGGTGGGAGGAAACGCTGCCTGTCAGCGACGCCCCGGCCCTGTCGTCTAAATGATGCTCCCAGGCAGCGGATTCAGATCCCATCCCCATTAGCATTTAATTTCTCTCTAATCCTACACACAGTCTCTGCCGCTGCATGGTAACGAGGGCCGCTGTGCCACGGCAGCGCCGAAAAAACCTCCGAGAGCAATCTGCAGCGCGCTTGCCTTTTATAGCTCCACGCCCTGTCGTAGCCATCATTCTTCCTTGACAATTAAGACCCTCAAATCTAATAGCAGTGATATTGGAATTACAGCAAGGCCCTTTTGAGGGCATGTCAGGAAAAAGGGCTGTGCCTCCCAATACAGCTGTCAAAGCACAAGGCCCTCCCCCCGCTTATGCCCGCTAAGCGTTTCTGATGCGCACACACACACACACACACACACACACACGATAGGAAGGGGAATATGTTGAGGCTTTGGCTGTGATCTTTTTAAAATGTGCTCTCTGTGCCCTCTTATCCAACTCTCCAAAGACTTGTTACAGCAGCTTTTGTTTTCTCTCTTCTCCTCTCACTTCTCTCTCTCTCTCTCTCTCTCTCTCTCTCCCTCTCTCTCTCTCTCTCGCTCTCTCTTTGTCTCTAAATTTCTCTTCATCTCTTCCTCATGGATTCTCCCTGGTGTGTCAGAGATGTTGTTGCTTTCTGTTTTTCACTAGCAGGGTTTTTATAGACGACCAGACTAGTAGCACAGTGAAGTTGTCCCTCGGTACTCCACAAGGACAGTTTAAGAGAATATTCACTCTAATGGCAATTAAAGATTATCGTGGGTAAAATATATTTTAGCCTGAGGGACACAGCAGTTCTAGAGCTAGATTACATAGATAAAGTTGTGTCAGTATGGGGCTGTCTGTCCTGCTATGAACTGTGCTTTGTGATATCTCAGGCAGCAGGGTTTTACAGTAAATAGGTAGATCATCCTTTAAGAAGACATTTTGCAAAGACTGTGTGTTAACACGTGTCTGTCCTGCTTTAAATGCCTTGAGATACACACTGTTCTCTATAGAACTTAGTAGATTTCCGTTCAATAAGTCACTTTTGTTTTTGTTTCTATCTTGGCAATTTAGTGTTTATTTCTGTTGTAAGTTTGTATTGTATTATTTTTCTTGTTTTATTGATCAATGCGATTTTAATTTGCTCTTTGTTTTGTTGTTGCTGTTGTTGTGTGGACCTCAAGAATAATGCCACCACTAATTATCTGTTTTGTTTTGTCTCTCTGCTCATCACTCTTTTGCAGACTCCAGCAGAACAGGCTAAAGTTCGAATGCATATGGTCCTGCAGGCTGCAGGTAAGCGGGATGATCATTCTTTTTCTCCTGCTTCTATCTTTTTGTCTCAGAGTTGGTTACCATGGCCTGAAACTTGATCTCTGACTAGTTCAGGGATGCTAAGCTGAAGATGGTGTGTGAGATGTGAGCTACCTGGAGAAGGAACTTTCTGCCATAGTTTGTTTGTAAATAATGATTGAACAAAATTCTTTTTGTTACACGCAGATGTCACATTTGTTCAACTGCTGCTGCCATTATTCATAAACACTCCTCTATGACCTAAGGCTAGGCAGTATGGCAAGTATTTACTATGTATAATGAATTAATTTAGAGAAACAGTTCAAAACATTATGGATTTAATTAACGTTTAAACTGATTTATTTGTTTACTTTTATGCATATAGATGACAGGAAGCTGGCCCAGTTTTGTACTGTGGAGTGCAAGTATGAATGGCAGAGTAACAAAGTCATAGACTTAAAGGTGTTCACTTTCAACCCAAGCTTGACGTCATCAAACGAAAACACTTGAGGATAATTTTCGTACTTGCACAATTTTGTTGGGAAAATCCATTTGTAAATCCATTTTAGAGAAAATATATAAATATCAAGATGTATACAGTAGATTTCATTTTCGGGAGAAACAATAAAAAAAATATCAAGGTCTTATATTCAGTCATTTTTCGCAGCCCTAACACACAACACACTTTTGCTGTATTGAGCTGGGAATGAGCCACAGTCTCACATATGCAGACGCCACTTTAGACCTGGACAAGTTTCATGGTTGTTTTCCCATACGCAGACTCACAGCACAGCTCCTGCACACACCACCACAATCTCACACACACAACACACACACACAGAGACACACGCAGACAAATGCATACACTCGTTCTCCGACTCCCCGCTCTGAGTGCTTCTGGGCCCATATTCACTGCAGCTTAATTTCAAACACTCCCTCTAGTACATAAGTCATAGATGTCACCATACACACGGTGTATATATTCCAGTGTGTATTCGAGGGGTAGAGTTGCGAGCCAGATGTGACAGGCAGAGATTGACTGTGGAGAAAGATGTCTTCATGTTTACAGTCATGCGCGCACACATACACGGACTCGCACTTCAGAACAGGGCTCTAATTTCACCACAGGAAATATATGAAAGAACCAGTCGTCTATACATCATCTATAAAGCACCCAGCAGCCACACACTTACCTCACTTAAGACTTGTTCAGCCTCAGTATAGGACAGGTCACAGAACAACGCTACAGTTTCCCGCTACGATCTCACCGACTCAAACATTCAGATTCTCTTTTGCATACTTAACATATTTCATCATATTTTGACATTTTACATACATACATACATACATACATACATACAATTTTCAGAGTGGGAGGCAATTTAACTTGCAGCGGGTTTAGAACAAATGGGAGTTTTCCTTCGCTCAGCTATGTTTATCAGACACCCCACACTCCCTGCCACCTCAAGGCAGGGTTGCACTAATGGTGGCGAGGCATCATAAAATTGAGCATGTGGCTTTGAGTGCACTGAGCCAGACTGGTGCAGACACAGGCCCAGGGCCAGACGTAGGACTAGAGGAGAGGCTTTAATGCACTGGACATGTCTCTGGTTTTCCTCTCTTTCCTGGAGGCTTCCAAAAGAACAGGTTTATGGCTCAGTCAAAGATTGTCTTCACCAGAGAGCCTGGGCTGGCCTGTGTCAGGCCTTCGGGTGCCCATAATCACATCACTCATAACAACCTACAGTAAAATACAAATGGACGGCAGATTTAAGCTTGATAAGCCAGTTTATATTTGGTATTTGAATTGATTTATCATTTTGTTTCACCTTTTGTATTTTGCTGCCTTTTATGAGTAACTATTGATTGCCCTCACTAATTTAATCAAGTATTTGTGTAATTGTGTGACTGTTTTATTAATATTATCATTTTTTTCTCAGGTCCTATGACCTGCTGCGGCTGCTAAATCTTCGAAACATATCAGTCTCATATCTCTTTTGATTCTCTCCTTTTTATTTAGTATTTTCCTTACCCTCCAAGAAACCCTCATGTCCCACTCTGTCTCTGTCCTCCCACTCTCCATCTTACTGTCTTTGTTCCAGTGTTGTTAGCGGACAGAGGGAGATATGGATGGAAATAGGGAGGGATGGAGGGCGAGAAGGAAGCAGCAGATGTTGGGAGGTTGTGTGAATGTTAATGTCCTGACGTAGCTGCGGAGCTTAAGCCTCCTCCTCCTCCTCTTTCCCTCCATTCCTCTCTGAGCGCCCGCCAGGCTTTCTCTCTCGGGGTCTCCTGACATCCTTAAAGCCTGCGGCTCTCCTCTCCTCTCCTCTTCTCCGCTCTCTTCCACCTCTTTCTCTCCCGTCCCCTCCCTCCCTCCCTCCCTCCTTTTGTCCGTCTATGGACTCTCTCTAGTCAGTAGAGAGCAGATCATCCCATGGCTAAAGCGGCTCAGGCCTTTGTGTTGGGGGGCTCTGTGGACCTGTAATGAGCCCCCTTGGCTGGCCCGCTGGCCTGCTTAGCGCTCACTGGGGGCTTTGAGAGAGAGAGTGAGAGAGAGAAGGGTGGGTGTGTGTGTGTGTGTGTGTGTGTGTGTCTGTGTGTGTGTGTGTGTGTGTGTGTGTGGATGATGAGGAGGTGAGAGGAGGAGGGCAACACTGGCCCCCAATGAAAGAGCTGGATGGATATGTTTATGGGTCACTTCCTGCTTGGCCTACATATCAAACACACATTTGCGCGTGCACACACAAACAAATGCACACACACATTACACCCTATATTTTCAAAACATTTAATCAATAATCGGAATTTTCACAATTTCATTATTCATAACTTTAAATTTAAATGTGTGTGTACATGACTTTATTAATAAAACAGACATTATGTTCACAGTATGAAGTATCTTTTCTTTCTACAATATTTCACTTTCAAAAATGGTCATTATCACAGTCGTAGATTATCAGAATTATAAGAGAGAGCAGTTTTGATTGATGGACGTTTATTCATTCTGTAGTTTCTGTCATTTGATCATTTTATTTTACTGCTTGCACCTGCTCAGGGTACTTTATTCCAGCATGCACTGGCCAGACTGCAGGGAATCCTCCCACACAGGTTCTCATGAAAGAGGAAGTTCAGCTTTATTTAGTTTGACAGTATTAGTCTTTGTCATAGCAAAAAGCAGCAGTGTCCCTACTACAGGTATGTTGTGCCCTCGGTGTGGTCTGCTCTCTTCCTCCTTTGTCTTGAGTGAACGCCTCTCAACAGACTTCACTCTCGTCACTGTGTTTCTCTGGATTTACCTGAACATCTCTTGACACACTCACCTACATTACAAATATAGCAGTTCTCCTACTTTCTAAACCAACGCTCTCACAATGGAAAATATGTAGGTTCATACACACTTGCTTGTGCATTACACACACACACACACACACACACACACACACACACACACACACACACACACACACAGCGACCAGGACACCCTCACATGCGTATTGTACTCTTTTCTTTTCAGCCTCTCGCTTGGTTCTTGGCTCTTTTCAGAGCAGTGTCCATTTCCACTCAAATGAGCATGAGCACTGTGCGAGGCAGCGGGCCTCTCCTTATCCACACGTCAATAGGGAGTGTTTGCAGAACACCCACTAAGGACCCGAGGGCCAAGGGTCATCAAAACCTCCGTCTTCTCCCTATTTGAACCTTTGACAGAAGCAAAACAAACAATCCTTAAGATCTCATCAGAGGCTTGAACTTGGCAGGGGCTCACTGGTCTGAATTAACTTCCTCTATGGTTTGTCTACTTTTGACACTTGTCTGGATTTGGTTGGGAGAAAGTTTCTAGTTTGGGCTATTTGGATTCTTATTTACGTTACAATTTTTAGTTGAAACATTCATAAAGTTCCTCTAAAAGTCATTGTGGTGCTTTTCTCTTACTTGAACTCTAGAAATGTGGCACGTTTGCATTCATCTTTCTCTTCTAACTTAATTTCTGCACACATGAAAAGTGGTGCAAATCACAACATTATATACAGCAAAATATAAACAGTTCAATAAGCTAAATATCAAAATTACATATTTGTTCAAGTTCTAGTTGTAGAATATCACTTACTGTACATCTGTGCTGGTTTTTGTCAGCTGCCTCAGCAAATGTAGCCATCAATAATTTATTTTAAAAAAATCTACCACAAATATCAACAATCAAGGTGAAAAAATGAAAAATAAAAATGTGTTTGAATATTATGGTGTAAGAAATTAATCATTCAGCTGAAACAGATTTCTCGGCAACTGGTGGCAGTGGTGACTTGTGTGCAACTTTCAAAGAGAAACGGAAGTAATCTTAATATTAGTAATACTGTTATAACAAGCCTCTGTATATTATTCTGTTCTATATAATATTTGTATTAACTGCATTCATGCGGTTTAAAAAGTCTACCAGTATTCACACGATACCCAAAGATAATTTAAGTAGGTTAAAAAAATAAAAACTCTGTGTATATATGTTTTTGAATTCTGTCTTATGCGTGTTTTTCTGGCATTTTCTGAGATAGTTGGGAGGAAAGAAGGTCAGGAAAAATGTAGTCCTTCAGCCAGAATTGAGCAGGGCGTTGTTGCTGTCATATGGTGTGTATCTTACACCACTGACCTACCAAGACACTCAATTTAACTCAATTTTTAAGGAATGCCTGACACGTGTTTCTGCCTTTCCAGTAAGTCTGTGATTCTGCATGTTTATGAGCATGTAGGAGTGTTTCTCTGCTGTTTGCATCTATATGTTTTTCTGTCTGTTTATATTTGTTGTCTGATTGAGTGACGGACATAAAGATGCAAAGGGGGGGGGCATGACCATCCAAGCTTAGCAGCATCATGCGATAGGACTAATTCTTCCACAGTAAATACGGGGTATTAGGCTTTTCTGTCACAGCAGGGGTCCTGAAGACACACACAAACACACACACACACACACACACACACACACACTTTCTCCGCTTCTTTCCTAACTCTTCCCTGTGCTTCCAGTTCCTGCTGTCCCTCCCACTGCCTCAGCCCACCCCCTTAGGCCCTGACAGATGTGTGGTGAACAGACCACATACATGGAGGGTGTCACCTTACCCCCTCTGGAACTAAAGGGCTAATGCGCCACATTTAGGAGGCTGCCGCCCTTTGTTCTGCCAGTATAAGAGGTGACTGGGACGGGGAGACTCAGACAAGACCTTGCTCTTTTTATGTCTCATGTCTCCTTTATTTCCTTGGCTTCTCTGCATAGTTTTTCTCTATAAACTTATTTTCCTCTTTTTCATTCTTCCTATATTCTTTCTATCTCCTTCTACCTTAATTGTCATCGTCCTTGAGATTTAGCAGTTATCACGGGAATGCAGCACACCATTTGTTTTCAGTGAATTACAGTTATCACACATTATCCATCTTCATCATTTTGCTGACATAGCACCACTTATCGTGTAACATGACTAAGGTGATTGCCATGAACACCAGCCAGCGTTGACCTTCATCTCAATGGGGATTTTCTCTGTAGAAACATAAGGGAATTACCCAGTAATAACTCCTAACTACCTGTTCTCTTTGCTAAATGTGCCATTGTGACAACAGCAGCACGCCACTTTAGTGTTTTGACTGAATTGAGGGCTTTGCTGTAATGAGGATGCAGGGTTTTCTAATGTTTTGTTACTCAACATTTGTGGAGTCAAGAGATGGTAAACAAATAGATGACAGCTTCTTTAAAGAATGCGATTATTTTGTTGTTGTTTTTTTTTTTCTTTACTGTACTGCTTTGTCTTGCCAGGCAGTTGAATTTGGATTTTCTGAATAACAGTAAATGTTCAGTCAAAGATCAGAAAAAGATGGAAAAACAGGCAGAGAATTAAACTGAAAATTATCGCATAATTTAATGATTTAAACTGCAGGTCCATGGAGGAGATTTGCAAATGTTTACCCTGCAGATGTTTTAAAAGCTTCAACAAATCAGCAAAGATGCTTTTAGGTTTCTTCACCTTTTTTTGTTCTTCAGATTAAATTTTTTTTAAATATTAATTATTCACAACAATAAGCCAGAATTTTCACAACATTGTTTTCACTTCCTCCATATTCAAATAAATGAAACAATTACACAACAGCTACAGAAATCCCCTTTACATGTGTGCAGGAATGCGTCTCCTGTTGTCCTTTGGGAGGATAATGGCACAGGGGTGTCCTGTAATTTAGTCTCTGTAACCATTGATCAGCTGGATTTATGTGCCATTACCTCACTGTTCCAGTCAACAGTCGTAATTATGTCTCACAGAGAGAGAGAGCATGGGGCTTCCAGTTACACGGGACCCAAATACCTGAATAAGCTTTTATCAAACAGCCCCCGTCGCTCACTTAGTAACAGATTGACACTGGTGGCAGCCTGACTGACCTCCAGATGAGAGGGGTGGATGGATGGATGGAAGGGTTTGTCGAGCTCAGTTAGAGAGCCATACCTCATAGCAAGAGCCTTGTGCCTCAAGCTGTTCCTTCTGACCCTCTCAAAACAAGCCTGTTTATGCTTTAAAGGTGCTCGTGAGTTTAAGAAAGGATGTGTTTTGAAATGGATCTCTGTGGTCCTCTGCACCTACAAGTAGATTTTATTTATTTCAACAAGAAACCAGCCTTCCAGTTCAAAGGTGTCTGTCAATGGCAGGATGGACTGGGTGACCTACGGACTGCATGGATCAAAGGTTTATGTACAATTGATTTTTGGTTTGTTTTATGGGTATAATAAACACAGGTCTTGCTTGCCCCTGGTTTTCTCTTTGCTGCAATAAGCTTGTGGTTCCTTCGCACCCAGCTCCTTTCAGTGCTTAAGCTTAAGGACATGTCACAGAGATAATGTTGCAAATTTAACATGAAAATTAGAGGTGAAATAATGAATCAACTATTTTTATATTTTGATAATTGATGAATCATGCAAGTCATTCTTTAACATATACAAACATATACTGGTTTTGGCTTTTCTAATGTGAATATTGGCTTGTTTTCTTAGTCTTCTGTGATTAAGCTAAATATATCTTGGGGTTTCAACTGGTTGGACAAAACAAGACATTCAAAGATGTCTACTTGCACATTTTTCACTATTTTCAGGCGCTTTAGAAACCGAGCAGCTAGTTGAGTAGTTAAAGAATAGTTTTTGTTGCTAGATCCCATGTTTTCACATTTTGTGGTTATCGTTATTTTAGTAATTTGTTGTTATGAGATTGAAGGTCTTAGGTGTAAAAAGTACTCAACAAATTAGTGTACAACTTTTCCTGCCTTGCTTTAGGGAACAGTCTATACTGCACTAAAGAGAGGATGTCAGCCACTTAGAGGAAATTCTCTGATTCGGTGTATGTGTATGTGTGTGAGAAAGAGAGGCAGAGTGAGAGATTGAGAAGGCTTTGTTTTTCTTCTGTGGGCAGATTTCAAACAGCATCTGGTGAGCTCTTGAAAAAGACCATTATGAGTATGTTCAAATCCAAACTGAATCATTTTTGCACCCTCCTCCCTCCTCCCTCCTTTTTCTCTCCTCCTTGTTGTTGGTGTGTAGAGACACATGGTGATATTTCTCCCTCCCTCCCTCTCTCTCTCCTTCTCTCTGTTTCTGCCTCTCCTCTCAACATGTAGACATTTCCATAACAGAAAAAGAATATTTTTAATTTGCTGCTTTCCATAATTTTGCAACATATGGTATAAACGATTTTGATGCAAATGTATTTGCTAATTATTTGCAGACGAGCCTTAAACAGGCCAGCCATTGAAGTGGAATGAAAGCAAATTTGCAATCACCTTAAATTTTGCTAACCATTTACTGTTAAGTAAACTTTGCTAAGTAATTTAATTACCTTGGACCGCTGGCAGGCGCTCAGGGCTTTTTGGGAGGGGGTGGAGAGGGAGGCTGAATGCAAAGAATGCAGGCTGAGAGAGATGAGAAGGAAGGAGCAAAGACAGTGCATCTTTTGTAAAAGAAAGGCACAGTAGAGATGCACATCTTTTGGTAAGCTGTCTTGTGATGCCGCCAGTTTTTTAATTCTTGTATTTGACCATCTCTTAAGTTTATGTGTCTGTGTGTTTGTAAATGTTCCTACAGGGATTTAATGGATGTAGCTGTCCAATTGGCCCTGGAGCAGACATAAATGGATTGCAAGAAAGTCGACCTGTGCATTCCTGTCTTCATGATTTGTAATAATTTCTACCCTCTGACATACTATAGTTCACATTAAGGCCAGGGCTGTACAATTACACCTAAAATTGTTTTTATCACATTTTGCTTAATATTGTGGTCGTGGTGGTTAATCATATTTGATCTCAGTGAATTTAGGAACTAAATGGTGGGACTGCCATAACGCCCAGTGTTTCTTTGGCATTATGGCAACCAGGAACAAGGTCCTTGACCCTGTTTCTTTGTAGATGCTGCATGTATTTAGTGACAAGAATTTCTATTTAAACATATTCAATTGATTTAAATCAGCCAAAAATTAGTCACTGTTGTTAGCTCCCTGTATCTATGCTTCTCTGTGCTCACACAAATTTTAAATTCCTCACCAGTGTGAATGTGTTTTTCGTGTGCTGTGACAGACTGGCAGCTTGTCCTGGATGTCTCCCTGCCTTATGCCCAATGCATGCTGGGGAAAAGATCCAGCCCCCTTGTGACCCTGAATACAAATAAGCAGGTATAGAAAATGGATGGATGGATGTTCAACATTCCTGTTATAGATGGACCAGGATGGGTTGCTGCAACAACCTTGGCCTTCGTACACTCATCTCGCTGGATTCAGCTGATGGCTCTTTAGGTGATTGAATTGATTGGTTGTATTACTTTAAAGGACAACAACAACTCCAAGGCTCATTTGATATCACTTAGTCTCCAACTGAAATCTTTCTAAATCACTGACTGCCACATTTTTGATAAAATGATTCTGTCTGCTTTTGTATTTTTTTTTTAAATCTTCAACCAACATGTAGACTGATGAAGTCCTTACTATTTATTCTTTGACATTTGTTTTTTGTAGTACTGGGCCACAGATACTGTATCTCACACATGAACATGCACAGCTCAGCTGTTGTGCTGAAATGTAAATGCAGACAAATTGAATGAATGATGTGGCCCTGACACTGGTGATTGCTTGCAGTGCTTCATGTGAGTAATGGAGGAAAGCTTGATTTAATAGTGGTGGGTGTAGGGCCGACAGTGGTATGTAATTGCAGGGTCGGTAGTTTGATTCCTAGCTTCTCCTGACAGCATGTCAGCATCCTTTTGCAAACCACAGAACCCCAGCCTGAGCAGGGATGTTTGTGTGAGATATACTGTAGATAAGAGAGATAAAGCCTTTATTTAGTCATGCATATTAATTTATAAAGCAAATATAAAAAGCACATATGAACAGATAAGCAATATAAAATATAAGAAACAATAAAAACTATATATAAAAGCAATAAAACACATAATATGAAACATATTTAGGCAATAAAAGCAATATATGCACATAAAAGTTAAAGCTCACTTAAAACATGTGTATTCACACTACCCTGTGTCAGCTAAAAGAGATTTAAAATGATTAAAAGGGATTAGCTCGTTTAATTTTACTATCTTCTGCAAGTTGTTCCACTTGTGTGGAGTGTAATATTTAAAAGCCAATTTCCCAGTCTCAGTGCTTAACACGTTGATTTTCAAGGACCAAATAGTCTTGGGACCTAGTGCAGTGTGAAATTGAACTATAGTTAATAAGACATGTAAGGTACCCAGGAAGTTTGCCAAGGGGAGCTTTGTATATAAATTAAATGCAGTGCCGTTCTCTTTTCGCTGCCAACGACTACCATCCAACTTTCTCATAGAGGATGAGTTCTAAAGACATCCCCAGTTAGAAACCTTATGCCGATTGATAGACTGCATAAAGAGGTTTAATAGTAGAAGCAGGAGAGTGCATATAAATGACATCACCATAGTCCATAATGGATAAAAAGGTTGACTGAACAATTTGCTTTCTTTAATTCTTGGTAATACAAGCCTTATTTCTATAAAAGAATGCCAGTTTTGCTTTTAAAGACTTAGTCACTTCATCAGTATATTTTTTGAAGTACAGCTTGACATCTGTCAAGAAACCAAAGTATTTATAAGAGGATACTCTTTCAATCTGTGTCCCATTAAGTGTAGTAATATTTACTTCCATGGTACTGTTAGTCAATTTTCTAGAAAATAACATACATTTTGTTTTATCTGAGTTTAACAGTAATTTAAGATCTGTCAATGTTTTCTGTAGCACAGAAATCTATATGCCAGTTTTGAACAGCCTAGGTGACAGAGGGGGCTATGATAGTGTTGTCCGCATACAGATGAATTGTGCTGTTTGTCATTTTTTCACCTAATCCATTTTTGAAAATAGTGAATAAAAGTGGGCCTAAAATGTTGCCCTGTGGCACACCTTTGATAACACTCTCATACAGCCAACAGCAACAACAGCTTGAGTTTTACCACTGAGATAATTTGTGAACCACTTACAAGACTTTTCATGAAATCCAATAGATTCCAGGTGTTTTGAAAGAATGTAATGGTAAACAGTATCGAACACAATGTTGATCTTAGAATTTTCTCATCTGATCATTTACCAATTTCTCTAGCATTTTAGCTAGACATCATAGTTCAGAGATTGGATGATAATTATTTAGCTCATTGGACTGCCCCCCTTTATGTAAAGGTAAAACGTAGACTCTTCCAAATGTCAGGGATGCTTTCTGTTACTACAGTCAGATTAAAAATATAAGTTAAGTAATCAACTAAAAAAGGAGCTGCCAATAACAAAAGCCAAAATATTTTGGCTTAGATACATAGGTAACGACAGAGACAGACAGAGCCTCCTTCCTTCGTGGGCTGATCACATCAAAAAACACTATAGTTATCAAGACAAATATCAGTATTTGTAACTTCGACAACCATCTTTCAGAAAACACAAAAATGTCAGGGTCAGTTTGATGCACCCAGACTGTTCTTCATTCTCTCTAAACTTAACTCAGTATTTTGATGTCAGGAATGTTATTTATTTTATCGACATTTTAGATTTGTATACAGTCAGGTATTATTGAGTGTATATAGTGACTTTACTGTTTAAGAAACAATATTTAGTTATATTTAAAATCTAAATCAATTCTAATCCTGTTCTGAATTTATTCTTTTAAAAGAATAATAATTCAAAAACCCAAACTCTTTAGTAATGAAAAGAACCAGTAAACTTATTAACTGGACTGATAAGGGTATGGATAAGATAAAGATAAAATCCTAAAGATAATCCTCCCTACAGCTGCTTAGTGGCTTCACTCTGACTGGGAGAATGAGCAAGTCACTGTTCAAATCCCTTCACTATAAGCATCACTTCACCAATGTTATTTGTGATTATTACTTGTCATGGCGCACAGTGCGATCACTTTAGGATTACTTTAGGCCATAGCGCTTACATACCTGTTTCACTTCTTCATGCTAATGTCCGAGTGTGCTGTGTAGTGAAGCATTTTCTTTGATTAATATATAGTGCAATGATGTGTTGCATCATTACAAATTCATTGATATATATTCATTTCATTGAATGTATGATTAAATTTTTGAATACTTCCACCACATGATTAGACACTGTCTGGTGACGAAATGTACTTAAATTGTAAAACACAGAATTCAGAAAAATTAAAATGGAAATTTGGGAAAAAATTAAAACAGAATCTGGAAAAAAACTAAAACAGATTTCATAGGGTCAGATATAGACAGTATTGCCTAAAAAAACCCCAACTATGACAGTGGTGTCAAACTATGAATATGAAAAAAAAAATAAAATTAAATAATGTCCATACTGATGATATCATGAAATCATGTCATGCAGTGCCAAACTGCAGGTGGGCTTACTACATGTGAAACTTACTGAGCATTTACCCTCTGCATTCGTTTGCCGTCTGCAAAGGTTTATAAATGACTGAATGCAACAGTTACGGTATTGTAGAAATGTATGTGACGTTATACAATTAAACATGTTTAATTTTACTGCTCTGTTTAAGGCAGCGTTGGATGTTGTTATGGCTAACAGTCAGTGGTGTGGAGAAAAAGATGGACACCCCGTGCAGTTTTATAGCCTGCCTGCTGTACTGCATCAACAAGCTGCAAACACTCAAGCTTTGCATGATCAAGAGAAATATCTGACTTTGCTGTCACTTCTTTTTTCATCTTTATCCTCTGTGGTGTGTGTGTGTGTGTGTGTGTGTGTGTGTGTGTGTGTGTGTGTGTGTGTGTGTGTGTGTGTGTGTGTGTGTGCGTGTGTGTGTGTGTGTGTGTGTGCGTGCGTGCGTGCAAGTTTTTTCCAGTATTTGTGTACACAGTATGTTTGTATTTGTGCATGTAGGTAAATGTATATTTATCTATCTATGTTAGTGTCACCCATTCTGCTGCTCACTCACTGATATCAATTAGAAATGTACCTGTAACAGACAAGACTGTCTTTTGCTATCATATATATCCAAGTGTCATTTCAAAGGAGTCAATACTTCACTCAAAGTTTATATTTTTTTTCTTTCTTTCTTTTCTCTCATCAATCTGGCCTCCTCTAATAGTAAAGTTAAAACAGCTTCTTCTCTCCTTTCACACTAGCGAGGTTCCACAGACATACACAGGAAGGCGAGGGCTGGGATGGAATTGAAGTAATAAAAACCCCTTTGTTTTAGTTTGTATTGGACCATTCATCATCACTTTATTTAATACGAGGCTGTAATTGTGCCATCCCCAACCATCACTAATGGCTGTGTTCGTCTGTGTTTGCTTTGTTGATGGAAATGAATGAAATTAGGATAAACAACCGCAGAGTCGTGTGTAATCAAGCCCTGATTAATGTACCAGCGTTTCAGCGCCGTTTCTCATTCCACAACACCTGATATCTTTCCCATAAACAAATTGTGTTTGTCTAAATGAAGAAATTAAATGACGCATTTGATGAGTTTATGATTGACCCGGTCCGGCTCGTGGCTCATTACTCTCTGTCTGTTGAGGCCAAGAGGTATGTGACTAATGCTCTGTCACTTCCCACACGAGGAATTATCACCACCACTGATTAATGGCAGCCAAACAGCATTTTAATAATTTTATGATTGTGGTTTCTGGCAGTCACAGAGAGAGATTGAGAGAGAGAGAAAGGAAGATGGAGGGTGGCGGGAGTGAGGAAAAGGGGGGTGGGGAGGGTGGGAGGGTTTAGAGGGAGAGGGTCCAAGGAGAGAGAGAAAGCGACAGTAAGTGTTCATCCCAGATTAAATGTTTTATGCCATTGCAGGCTGAGCAGACGGAGGCATGATTATGAGCTGTATGAACATCCCCATGAATCTTCTTCTCGCACTTGAAAAGTTATTTCATTCACATGTTTAATGAATTTCTACCCCCTCATTATTACATTTACTTTTTTCACTGGAAAGCAACAAATTGGCAACAAATCTGTGTAAAATACCTCAACAGTGAGCGATTGCTTCCCCCAGGGGGTGAAGTGTGGAGGTGGGCCAGTTCGCAGGTTAGGAAAACGTAAGGGTTAAAATGTTGATGTGGCAGATGAAGGTTATTACGCAGCTTTGAGTTTATGGCACAAGCTGATATCTTACGGCAGATGAGAAGATTGTCATTGGCGTTAATATTCAAGTCCAAACTAAAGATATGTATTTGCATGCCAAGCTTTCTTTTCGTTTATTTCCACACAGTTTGCTACTCACCCCTCCCTGTTCACTGCTCTGTGAGGGCTCCATTACATTGGTGACACTGATCTCAGTAACTCTGTCAGTTACAGACTAAAACACATAATTTTGGTTTTGGTTGAACCCACAAATGTGCCATTTACCATATGAGAATAAATGTTCAACAGACATAAGGTGCAAAAAATGTTCTTATCTATACCAAATGTTTTCCAGATGTAAAAGTATTTCACATCACTGACATATTTATTTGATTTGTTTGTATTTTAAGGGGAAAATGCTAAAAAGAAAATAATACTAAATGACTTGGTTAGGTGACTATTTTTTAAGAGGTTATGACTGTATTACTGTAGTTTTATTTTAAATACTGACATTTAATTTACTTGGTTTTTATATTTAAATCAATCATCAACTGCTCTTTTTATACATAACAATGACAGGTCCATTTAGTGGTTGTAGATGGTACAAGGCAACATATATACTGTATATTGATGTTTTTAAAGTACTGTATGTTTCTGTGATTGTTCACTTTGCTGGAGGACGGAAAAATTATGAGGTGTAAAAGTTAAAATCAGTCTATGGTTGCTGACTGCATGCACATTTATTAATATAGTCACACACCTGAAGTGGCTGCACTCTGCTTGTGATCTGCAGAAGCCTGTATGGGTCTGTGTCTTAAACGAGATTAGAAGAGAGAAGCTGCATACGTCAGGAGAAATGACAAGATCCACAGATGCCGACTATGTTAGTTATGTGGAGCTTGTGCCTGATTCCTTCCCACAGTATGTGATGCAAGTCTCAGTTTTTACGTAAACAATGCCATCTCTGTGCATCACTACAAAGACATGAAGGACAGAGAGGACACATTTGCACTTCATTTTGAGTTTATTCTTTGTTCAAGCTCTTTGTATTACTTGTCTTGCTATAGCTAGATAAAACTATAGCTAGTTTCATATACTACAAAATGTCCCTCTAATAAGACAATTTATAATTTACCCATACAGACGAAGACAGAACAATTACTGTTTATTAAATTAAACAGATCTCACTATCAAAACTGCAGACACAGAACTGTGCACAGTAGCATCCAAAGTCATTTAGTGTCAGACATTCAGTCTTGATTCAGACATTCAGTGTACCATCATGTTGGTACTTTGATCATGTTTCGCTAACCAGATTCAAGGGCTCAAGTATTAACTACAGTCAAATTGCATCCTTTTCCTTCACCCTGGCTCTGGAAATACAGTTGAATGTTATAAGTGGGCAAAGGCCCTGAACTGGAATAACTACTTATACTTATAACATACTCATTATTTATTAAATCTGTTAATAATTGATTATTTTAGTAGTAGTAACATGTTATAACCTCCTTCAGTAAGACTTTGTGCATTTTACGTACATGCACACACTTACAAACTTTTGTTTATTCTCACAGGGCTCAATAGTTGAATTCTACATGCCAAGGCACATACTGTACCGTACTGACTCCAATGGTTTTGAACAGCATGTGTTTTATTCCTGCCACACCAGCAACCTTTCAAAGTGAATGTTAGTTTGAATTAGATTAGTGTGGGTCATTTTTCCTCCTAACTCACAGACACAGGAATAAACCCAGCACGGCTGATAAACATTTAGACACCTGTCGTCTCCAATCTCACGTTCCAGGCCTCAGGAACAGATGGAAGTCATGAGTTGTTTCAAAGTTGTAATGGAGTCCTAATTTTGTACAGATTGCGCCGTTACCCTGCCCCAACTAACACACACACACACACACACACACTTTCAAGGTATTATTTCTTTCCCCTCGCTGCTGTTACATGCCTCTGTCTTCCCTATCTCCCTTTCTTAATCTCCTACTTCCTTTCTTAGTCTTTCGTCACTTTGAGAGTGTTCATACTACTTCTGCTGTGATTCCACGCAATCACTTGTTTCCAACACATACTGTATTCTCAAGATCCTCTTTCTTCCTTTTTGTCCACCACTTCTTTCATCTACTCCTTTCCTTTTATGATCCTCCCCTGTCTCTAAATGTCTACATCTCCTCTTCCTTTCTCCCTTCATCATTCCGCCATGCCTTAGTCTTGGCGTTGCATGTGCTAGTCACGCTCAGACATAACAACTTAAACAGCTCTCCTCTGTGTTGCACTGTGGGGGGGGGGTGATGACAGAGACATCCACCCACACTCATTTGTATGGGTGACACTGCCACATGGTTTACAGTAGGCCACACGCACGCATGCAAACACACGTTCACACCCATCTGAATTGCCGCACCCAACACTTCCTCTTCTGTCTCTCCGCATCCCTCAGTCCAAAGCTAGTGGTTCCAATAGAGGAGCGAAGAGAAATAAACAGTTAATTAATCCTCCATTGGCTCAATCTTGCATATTTCTGCCTAATTAGTAAATCAGGCAATAAGGGGCCCCTGGGTACCCAACTCCTCCCAACCGGGGCCCCGTCTTCCAGAGCAGAACTCCAGCCGTGTGTTTAAGGAGAAATAAATATCAGAAAGTACATTGCTCCTCTTTCATCTCCTCGTGCTGAGAAGAGGGAATTGCTGTGGGAGAATTAATGTTCATTTAATTTCCCTTCTTTCTTCTGCTCATATATTTGCATTCTTCAGGTATTTCTTGTCTCTCCATGTTTCCCTCTCTCTCTCTCTCCCTCTCTCTCATATACACACACAGAACAGGGCCTTTTTTTTCATAACTACTACATCTGCAGGACACATGTTCAGTTTATGTACATTTGTGTGAGTGCCTGTGCACCATGAATTAGTGTGTGTTAGCTTAAAAGAAAGATGTCCGGGTCTGTATCTACTGATGGTGAAAGTATGTTTTTCTGATGTCTCGAACATTATCCCTTGTTACCAAAGGCTAATCTGTCTTTCTCAGTTTGATTCATGTCTTTTTAGAGCCAGTGGACAAAGCCAAAGCCAATCCAGGCAGCAGACTCCACTGCAGAGATTGATGCGATCAGCTCTGTTCATACTCAGAATAAACCTAACTGGATCTGCGGCTTTGTGGACACGTTTTAGCTATCTAGAGGCCATATCCAGGCTCCACAAGTGGTCTAGTGGTTTTAGTGACAGTCACATACCTGAAAGTTCACTACAGCCAGGGAACCTCAACTTTCAGCTGTTTCTAAAATGCAGAGCAAAGAAACTCAACTTGAATTAAAGTAAAAAATGTTTGCACACTGCAGGTTTATTCATTTATTACAGTGTTTCAGTCCAAATGGCCTTCTTCCAGTGATTTACCTGTTTCACAGTTGTTTGTATTAAATGACCTTGACAAGGTCTTCATC
Organism: Euthynnus affinis; assembly: GCA_029490765.1. Lineage (NCBI taxonomy): Eukaryota > Metazoa > Chordata > Actinopteri > Scombriformes > Scombridae > Euthynnus > Euthynnus affinis. Next base: position 15,955,596 of record CM055845.1, read on the forward strand.
AGTTTTTTAATTGAATTCAGGTTGTGTTGTCCACCAATGTACTGTGTCACACCATGCATTCAAGTGTGTTTTTCAGGAACATGAAGAATTTTGACAGGAATTTTTTTCCCTCAAATTTGATTTTCAACAACACACACATGTCAAAAAAGTTACTTTTCAGGTTTTATTATTGTGTAAAGTATAACATGCTTCAAGAAAAACAGAACATGTATGTAGAATGCAGGACAAATACTTGAATAATGCAGCAGAAAAAGACATAACTACAAAACCAAGCATAAACAGAAGTCATACACATAAAAGTGGCTAGAAACATGCTGTTACTCTGGAATAGCATTAAACACCAACCCCTCAGCATGTGCAAAGAAAAGGTCCCCATGTTTTATTAAACTTGGCAAGTGAACCATTTCTAGTACACCTAATTTTTTCCACTTTAGGGAAGTAAACAAATGTTCTTGATCCATGAGAAATGAGAGGCGGGTGCAGGTGATTTCAAATTCATTAAAATCAGATGTTTGGCTACTAAGGTAACAAATGAAAAAAAAAGTCTGCCTTATAATTTGGAAGCAGGCCTGAAATCGAGTTAAAGATTTCTAGCCAGTAGGTGTGTATGGAAGTGCATGACCAAAACATATGGATGTAGGTAGCAGAGGCTTGGCGACATCTGTCTCACATAGGGTCAGCATCATTATAAATCCTTGAGAGCCTGACTTTAGTGAAGCATGTATGGTGAAGGATTTTGCATTAGGTCAGAGCGAACCCGACACAGAATGACATTCCACAACTCCTCTGGAATCTCCTCCCCCAGATCCTCCTCCCATTGAGTTTTTATATTATGTAAAGAGGGGAATGAGGGGATAAGATCATATAGATCTGAGATCATACCCTTTAGAAAAGGGAAAATAAAAGGGAGAGGAGAGTCCTGAGAAGCCTCCCTGGTCTGACACATAATGTTATTTCTCACATGAAAAAGGCCAGGGCGGTCACCCTTCTAGGGTTTAAGCTAAAGAGTGGGATGCACTTGGCAGATCAGGGGTGACCTTGTGCAGGACGAGATTGTCCTTTAACAGCTAGGCAATGAATTTGGTCAGGCACGTGCCCTCAGTCCCTTCCAGCACCCCGACCAACCTTATATTATTTCTCCTCAATCTCCCCTCCAGGTCCTCGCATTTGTCCGTAGAATCCAATGCAGTTAACTGGTTGCTATGGAGCTACATTTTTGTTGCAAGGGTTCAATGGTATGTTTTAACTCCTCCGTTACTGAAGAAATTTCAGACAGCAGGTCAGAGGACAACGAGTCAATTTTACTGCAAATCTCCCCTTTCATCAAGACTAGCATAGCTTGTAGTTGTCCCAGATTGGAAGCGCTCCAAGTGCTTTTGAGTTTGAGGCTTTTGTGCCGAGTCTGTTTTTGCACATGAGGAGGTCACTGTTGGTTGAAAAATATAAAAAAGTACACTGACGCAGTCCAAAGATGACACATGATCAAGCACTGGCCAAAAAAGTATTAAAAAAAACCAAAAAACTGTAAATGAAATTATCACAAACTCACAGAGCAATGGAGATACATGTCTTATGTGCTTGATTCTCAACAGCAGCCCATATATTTAAATTATTTTTACTAAATGTGTGTTTTACCAAAAAACTGACAGCAGTTAGTTTGCATTATACATAAATATAGACCCAATGCACTGATGTCTGACCTCTGACATTTAGTAACATTTTCCAATATCTGATCAAATCTTTCGCCTGAGGCTGCTCAGTGGGATATGCCTACATTACAGACATTAGAGAGACGACAAGAAATGATGGAAAGAGATGCAACAAGGCTTCTTAACCATTAGGCACCCAGACAAATGCATTATTCTAAGTTAAGCTACGTGCTGTGAAAATGTTCCTTATGGAGACACACACGCCAACAGAGGATGAGTCTTGGAAAGCCTACAGATGTGGGTTTACCTTTGTGCCCTCACCTGTCATTGTTGTCACCTTGTGTGTGTATGAGAGAGATGAGGGAGTCACGTGTGTGTGATCTTAGTGCAATGAATCTATCTGAGATTAATTGGGTTGCATTAGTGAATCAGATTTGTAATCTTCTTTCCAATAGTAACAAACCTTCGAATTCCCATTCTGCGCTAAAACCGGACAAGGTTTTACAGAACCATGTATGACCTTTGACCTTCAGTTGATGGAGTTTATGTACCTACAAAAGCTTATAGGAGTCTTGATTACTCCTGACGGGACCGGTTCACTAACAGATAGATGAGTGGTGAGAGAGCTGGGTGGACACACAGTAACAAGAGGTTCCTCAATGTGTATGCGTGTGTGTGTGTGTGTGTGTTGGTTGTCTCCAGATCAGGGTTAATCGGTGGGATCAGCCGCAGTGAATAGGCTAGTCGTTATTCTGAATTGGCCAGGATATATGGTTATATGATAGAGAGCGAGGGTTTAAATCCCTCAGCCTGCATTGTTGGGCCTTCTATACAAGCTGGCTTTTCTCCTCACACACACACCGGTAAGATGAACATTGGTGATAAATGTATAATCCCCACACACACACACACACACACACACACACCATTAAACCCAATGGATTACAGTTTGGGGAATTACAGCAGGGATTTCTGTTGTCTCTCTTTCTGTCTTGCTCTGTCTCTCCCTCCTCCTCTGCTTTCACTGCCCTCGCTTGTCAACAGCCCCACTTGGCGCGGGCTGCCAATCCAAAGCTTTGATGAGGCAGTGTCAGCTATTTGTTTGGCCAAGCACAAATGGTTCTCTGAATAGAAAGAGTGCGAGAGAGAGACAGAGAGAAAAAGAGAGCGAGAAAGAGAGAGAGAGAGAAAAGCTGAAGAAGAGGGAGAACGGCCATCCTGGCATGTGATAATATTGAGAAATAATCTGCCACCTTCCTCCTCTCCTCCTCCTTTCTGTTGTCTCATTCACAGGTCTCTCATTCTCTGCCTCTCTCACTCTCTCTCTCCGTTCTTAACTCCGTCTCTCGTCCTTTATCTCTTAAACACAGACTGTGCCAGTGTCGGCTTGCAGCTGATTACCGGTGTAATCACTCACATTTTAGATGATCTGATAGGAGAAAAGGCCTGCAAATCATCTTAACACCCCCCTGAATCCCCTGAACTCCCTCTCCTCAAGACGGTGGCCAACAACAACTACTTTATTTTTGTCCTCAATATTTTCTTTCTTAAACAGTGGGCCAGAAAATTCCCTCAGAAAAGCCCAGTTAGAACAATGCCTCGGTAAGCCCATTCTGCCAATATCCACTGCTTATTTCAGTGTAATGTAAGCCCTGGATTTGTCACTGTAAGTAGATTGGGGCACAATGTAAGTACAAGTGGAGTTGATGTAGTTAACTTTGTACTAAGTGGCATCTTGCTCTGTGTGAGGGTTGCACTCTCTCTCTCTCTCTCTCTCTCTCTCTCTCTCTCTCTCTCTCTCTCTCTCTCTCTCTCTCTCGCTCTCTGTCAAGTCTGACTTTTCAGAGTTTTCAGTAACAACTGGCTGCAACTGCATCAGCATCACAGAACTTGTAGGTTTTTGTAGGTTTGTTTATACATTGGAAAGCAGCAATTGTGTCTTTTGATGCAAACAGTTCTTATAGGTGAAAACACATTTAGTTTTTGTTAAATCATACAGATTATTTTAGATATTAAACCAACTCTTACACCCCTGCACCCTTTGAATTAATGTGAAGACTTCCTTAATAAAATTTAACAGTGCAATAATTCTAACTGGTGTTGCCAATGGACGGCAGATATCGAGTCATATTTCTTGGGTTTTGATTTGCCTCACAAAGCCAGCTCAATAATTCAGTTTTTCCCATTGTGGTCTAATGTTTACTTGGGTTAAAATGGACAAAATTACTGATCGGATCAATCTTTTTCCAGTCAGAACCAGAACTACAGTATGACTTAAATATGAGCAGCACCATTTTTTGAAAGGGAAATTGAAGTCCAGCTTCCTTGATGCCAAGCTTTCCAGGAGATGTTTGCTTCCTAGGCTAAAATTGAAACAGTTTATAACATTAAGACTAGCTTCTGTATGACCAACAGACCATGACAACAATATAAAATTTTGAGTACACACACAGTGTCTGTAAGACGAGAAATGGCAAAATAAAATAAAAAAACCTTCTTTTGTGATATATTAACTTTTAAAGAGTTTGGTCATTGGAGGGTCTTCTACATTTTTTTTCAAAGCTTAGCCATACAGTATTAATGCCATGTAGTCATTGATTACATTTGAATTGACAGCAATAATCTATTGAGCTTATTCTTTTAACAAAACATTATTTCAGTTAAGCTGTTTACACAGCTTTTACTACAGCAATTAAGCTGCTCAGTGTCAGACAGTTGTTGCACGAGGTCTCTCTCAGGTGTGAGTGCTCACTGAAGTGATCATAAAGGTTATAAAATAGTCAACAGAGAAGTTGCCTGAATAATGAGTGAAGGTTTTCTTTCAATGTTAAATCACAACGTCACTGTTTTTTCAGTATTCAAAGTCATATTCATTCATAACACACACACAGTTGTAGTTATATTAAGGTCCATGTGTGAATCATACCCTTTAATAATGTGACTAAAATCAGAGCAATAGTAGTGATGAGAAAAAGCTTGCTACATAGCAAATTTCCTTAATTGTCCTAATTGAGTTAATATTGGAAAATTGTAGGCCATGTAAACATAATCAGCGCTCTAAAAAGCACCACATTTTTTCTTTTGTATGTTTGTGTGTGTGTGTGTGTTTCAGTTTGGAAACTGGTAATTACACATAAAGGGGTCCCCTAGCAGCAGGCTGGGTGGGGCTGGTCGGACGGGGGGGGGGGACAGATTACTGCGGTCTCGGGGCACCAATAGATGGCCAGATGAACCAGCAGGGGCCCCTTTCTTTTATTCATTCCCCCGGTGGACCCCTCCACAGGTCTTAGACATGAGGCCTGCTCACATTAGACCAGGACTGCTTTATAAAAAGATTATTTTTGTGTCAAACATTTTGTTGAAATAAATGTTATAATGGAGCATGTAAAAGAAATGCTGCATTAAAGGACCAGAACTCACATCCACATCCTCATTTGTATATTGAAAGTTTAAATGAAGTTGATATGAGGCAGATATGGTTGCTGTTCTCCTTCCTTCTGTTAAGTTCAGTTTTGTTGCAGCTGTACGACCGCAGCCTTGAAACAAACACAATGTATGTGAGCGTCATATAAGTAACGTACTACTGTCATCTTTTTAATGAGGTGTGTGTGTATGTATGTGTGTGTGTCCAGGGGTGATAATCCTGTCTCCCGTCTGCAGAGCCCCAGTGAAACCCTGCTAAGCCACTTCATTCACTTTGATCCAGGTTTGGGGGGCAGTTTAATTTCCCATAATGCCGTTGATCAATGATTTCCTTTCAGCGCTGATGTAATTAGTGGTTTTAAGCCAGTTTTGCGCTCCTACCTTACTGTGTTTTTAGGAGAGTGCTTGAATTTATTATTGAGGAGCTTTAAAGAAAGATCAATATCAGCTCACACAGAGGGTTTCATGAACATTGTGTGTGTGTGTGTGTGTGTGTGTGTGTGTGTGTGTGTGTGTGTGTGTGTGTGTGTGTGTGTGTGTGTGTGTGTGTGTGTGTGCATTACTTATAGGGAAATCTTATCCAATAACATTTATTCTGCTCTTCTCCGAACCTAGTTGGTGCTGTTTAGATAACTATAAAAATAACAATCACAGCAATTAAAATCTTTCCCAAAACAATTACATCTTTAATGCATAATTCATCAAATTAATATATAAATCTAGTATTATCTTATTAGTAACGGGTTGTTTTATTAATTAACTTGATTAAGTGGTATGCTTAATCGCTGTGGCCTAATTGCAAATGGTCAACTGATTAATCTAAGCGATAGTTGGTGTCTGCTGTCCTCATGGTTGTTTTAGTGCTTTTCGCTCCTCAGTACAAATGAGTCAAACCTTAATTTCACAACCACCTCACAGACCTCTCAGACAGTGAGGAGAATTACAGCCAAGCCACATTGCGTGAAGCATCACTGTATCTCATTTAGTCTGTTGAACAAACTGTAGTAGCACCGATATTGGCTGGTGTCAAAGGTTGAGTTAATTAACTCGGTCTGGACTGTGATGCAACAGGGGAAAACATGGCTCAAATGTCTGAGTATAAATGTTAATGATAGCTTTTAATTTAGCTGCTTCTTCTTAGCATTACATGGAGGATATTTGCATTATTATACAGTAATGCAAATATCCTGTATTCTGCCTTTGTTCTGCTGTTTGCCAAAAGAAAGGAGGTGAGTGCTTGCTGAGCTCACAGTCTGAACAGTTTCCACATGCACTTTAAAGCCATTATGCACGTTTGTTCTTGAAAGTCTTGTCCAGCGTGAATTATAGAGCTGTCTACATCTTGAGACAACTCCCAGAGCCTCGCACCTGTCATTTGATGGGTGGGTAGGGTCAACCTTCTCTCATCTCTGCACCACTGACTAAATGCAGGCCTGTTGTGTTTCGGCACATGCAGGCTGAAATGGTGTTAGTAAACTTCATGACATAATTCCATTATGGCGTTTAACTCGAAGCACAATGACCTAGGATTAAGTTAATTGCTTTAATTTGCGCTGGCAGTATTTGAGCAAATGGAGAACATAATCAAATAAGCTCTTGACGATTTGAAAACTGTACAGTGTGTAGCAAAATAAGACTGTTGTCGTCAGTGTTTCACTCATGTTAGCAGCATGGCTTTAGGGATGTCAGTTCAGTTGTTTGGCTTGACAGTCAGTCACTCCACCACTTTGATCCAGACTAAAATATCTTGACAATTACTGGATGGATTGCCATGCAATTTTTGTATACACATACACGTGCAGTCTAAAAGTGCCAATTTTATGTAATTTTGAGTCAGTCGTCATTCCTGTTCTGCATGCAGAAGTCCTCGCATGAACCTCATGAGGGATGTAGATTTACTTAAGACTTGAGGTAATAGTTCTCTGAATCATACAACACCTTAGATTAGACATTTATATCGCCTCTTGACACCTCCCTGTTAGTGACCTTGTGGTCAATACTGACCATTAGCCTTCTCTCTCATTTACCTGGTTTTCCTTTGAACTAAGCCCATCCTGCAGGGCTGACACGCTTGTGTGGAAGGCCAGAGCCTGAAATTACCACCAGACCCTCTGCCAAAGCCTGACTAGGTAGTCATTACCGAAAAAGCCTCCAAGTTCTTCATCTTTTGAAGTGTGTCACTACTTAGTGAGATAACAATGCAAGTGCCCTTTAACCTTGTCAGGGCTCTTCAGCTTTATGTGTGTCTGTATCTGTGTGTGTGTGTGTGTGTGGACTTCCCTGTTTCCATTTGGCTGACCGATCTTTAAAGTTGCTCACTGGTCTGGTCACAGCCAGGGGATGAGGCATGGCATTGAGTAGTTGCAAATGGAACCAAACTAAGCCTATATGCAAACAAAACCCGGGGAATTAGGGAAACTAAGCTGGCCTGCTCACAGTAACTCCTCGGCCAACGCTGAACCACAGAAGAGGAGAGAGTGAAGAAGAGAAGGGAGGGAGGGAACGAGCAAGGCTCACTGAGTTCTCATGAAGGGCCTGTTCTTTTAATTGTGTTGAACAAAACAACAGGGGCTAAGTAATGGGGTTTTAAAGCGAAGCACATTTGGATAGATTGTGTAACGCCCTGTGTGGGTGTGAGGCAGGGAGAAGAGAGGAGAGAGAGGCAGAGCGACACCGAGGGCGAGTGGGCGGTATTGTGTGGCAAGAACAAAAGGCGAAAGTTGGCAAATGGAGGCACCCATCAAAAAGCCTGGAACCAAACTGGCCGGCTAATTACTGACATGCATTGTCAAGGAGGAGGAAACGCAACAAAACCGGGATAAAGATTAATTTTATACCTCATCCTCCTCGCTGTCAGACACACAGAAACAAATCCTGTAAATTGAAAAAGAAAAAAACAAGGCAAGCAGATAGAGGTGGAAGGGATCAGAGGGATAAAGCTATGGGAGTGTAACAGTACAAAGCAATGCAAGTAAGACTTCCATTATTCTGCCAATCCCTCCTCTCAAACACATGCTATAGACTTGTCTTTACATCGCTCCTCTGTCCCTTCTCATACTCTCCCTAAGAAAAGCAGAGTTTTGTAGCTGAATAGGCCTGAAGTGCACGTTAAGTTGCTGCCACTGTTCATATTTTAGGTCAGTTATAAAAGGAACAGGAGTCTCATATAGTGCCAAAGGTTGCAGAGATGGCCAGAATATCATAGAAGCTGCAGTTAGGAAACACAGAGGGCAAGATCTTAAGTGGGCTGTAATGCAGCGAGATCTTGTGGAATACTTTTTCAAAGAGAGGTAAAGAGAGGAAAGGTGGGGACGAGTGCAAGGAGGATTATTAATATTGGTGTTTTCTGGAAAGACTGCTAACATCTCCTGACATGTTTGCTCTGCAACCAGCTCTTTCAACTTTGGTCTGCCATTTTCTCATTCTATGCTCCTTTTTTTGTGGTGTGTTTTGAAAATCACTTGTCATCCACAAACTATGCCAGGCTGCCCCCCCCCCCCCCCTTTTTTTTTTTTTTTTATTACCATGGAGGTTTCACAAGCGTACGCCGGCGATTTGGAGATGAAAGGGATGGAATCATCCCGATTCCTGCCCTGCCATTGAGCCGCTCAAACTCCTGACAAAGCTGTCAGACTCCATTTTGGCTCCAACTGCCAGAGTAAACTTGCTCTGCCATTTATAATCAACAAGAAGCAGCGCCAAGTCCAGCTCCAGCCCGTGTCAGAACCCTCCAACTGCTTCTCTTTTCAGAGGCGTTAAAGTGCATTTTCCCTCTCTTTACAGTATGTCTGTCTGCTTATATTTCTTGCTATTTTCTCTTTTCTTTCTTTCTCTGTGTCTCTGTTGTGTATATCATGCTGTATTTACTCTGGTGGAAACACTGCTGAGTGTAGGTAAAGATGTTTATAGCCGACATAAGACGTATACATCAACAAACACAGATAGTCATGCACACACAGTTTTGATCTGAGTATTCTTTGTTTTATCTGATTTTTATGGTCTTTGTTTATGTTTAACAAATCAGCAAGTGTTTTTTTTTAACATGCTGTTAGCCTACAAACAAAAAATACCTTGTGGTTATGCTGAAGATGCTTTTATGTTGATGCCTGATGCTTCAGAGATATTCCCACAATGCCTGAAAGGCTGCTCCTATTTGGGAAGATCTTCATTGTTGCAGCTTCAGTTATTAAAAGTTAAATCAGATTATTTACAATGTGAGAAGCTGAATTGTTAGAGTGCCCATTTGATACCTCGGCTAATGTTACTTGCACACTTTGTTGTCGCTGCTGGATGTGTGTTTTTTGACACATTCACATAATATTAGAAATACACAAAATTGGATTTCTTTCCTGCCATGTGTTTTATTTTTGAGAAGGCGTAGATCCAAATCATATGAATGAGTTGAATTCCTATTTCTGAATTTAATTCAGATTGTAGTTGTAAGTAATTATATTCATGTGGGTATAACTGACAAATCTGTAGTATTTTGGACCACTGCCATCAGGGATTCCCTGCCAGTGGTGTTTACATTATACACTTTACATGTGGCCTGCATAAAATAAAACACATTCAACTTATAATCACTGTTAGAAGGTTTGAGCGTCCTACCAGTAAATGTGAATGGTGATGGGGTATGTGATCTATCTGCCAACAAGCTCTTGGAAAGTAAAATGATCTAATACTGCAGCATAACGTCTTGGTGTAGGAAGCTCTTATTACAGTGTACATGTTATTATATTGTAAGGCTGTGTGTCAATTGCATAAATTGTCATTATGCAAAAATCAGGAAAATAAGGGCCAAATTATTAATAAGCTGAATTATCTATTGAATCCTTAATGCTTCTCATTCAAATAAGGGGGGACACTTCAATGTCAAAGTAGTCATTAGGTGTGTTTCCATCCACTTGTTTTTATTCGCATTTTCAATTTTTGGCAGTAAAAATCATGCATGTAAATGTTGAAAATGAAAAAAAAAATCCAGAAATATCACAAAAAAGTTTATACTCTTGGCTGAAATGAAGAAGTTGGTGTATCGATAAAAGCACAATGCGACAAAGTGCAATGGAAACAGACTTGGCAAATAAATCATGATGTCAAGCTTGCGCTCCAGTGAAGAGATCAAAGATAGCAGTAGACAAAAAAAAACATCAGACCTCAAATTAATACATGAAACAAACATAAATACCATATTTCCATCATGTTTTCTACATTGTTTGGCACCGTTTGAGGTTTAACTAATGCTCGCTCTTTTAATTCTGTCCTCCTGTTGCACTCTTCTTCTGCAGTGGTTTAAATGTCCAATTCTTTTTTTTCTTTTTTTTATTTGTCTGTGAGGTATGTCATAGTCACAAATACATAAGGCATTCCACTGAGTGTATTAGGACACTGGGAGGGTGAGAGACAGCACACATAGGTATGAGAGAGACAGAGAGAGAGGGAGGATGCTTGGCTTCTCTCCAGCAGTGGTGCTCCTGGTGTGAGAGAGGAACAGTCTCCATTCTTTGGATGAGCTTTCATGTAGAGACACCCAGGAGAGAATGAAAGAAAGAGATACAGAGGTGAGAGGGTGCAATGAGATGTTTACTGGGAAATGTTTTAGCTTTACTCCAGGTTCACAACCAGTCTTTGAAAATGTATTTTATTGTTGTTCAGACAAAGATAGGCATTGCACCTTCTCAGATTAAGCAAAGCATTTGACTGCATTGATCATAAAATTATATCTGAGATGATGATCACGTTATGGAGATGAAGATTTAAATCTGAAAAAGGTGTTGTCAAATATGGGAAATAATCTTCATCTGTCTCCCCACGGATGTGACCTGTTCACAGATCTTCTAGGAGTGTCAGGTGTGTGTGTGTGTGTGTATTCATGATGGTTCATGTATGTGCAACTGCACCACGATCACTTTCATTACTTTGAAATAAAAGACTTTTAATAACTTGATAATTTCCCCTGTTAACCCACTGAGACAGACACTTCACCATTACAAAGAGCAAATTCTGCACCTGCCCCGTTTATTCTGCCTCACCCAGCCCAGGCCGGACCAGCAGTGAGGCCGGTCTCAGCGTGGCCCAGCTCGGCTTGGAATGAAACGGCACGTCCATAATCTCTGTGCCGGCATGTTAATTTTCAAGTCAAAGGGACAGCTCCCTTTTCATCACGGCGGAGGCTGTGGAATATTCAGCGCGCTGCAGATGTTCATGAATAATGTCTGTGGCCAAACCCCTGGCTGAGGCTGGGGGAGGAGGGATAGGGGGATGAGGGAGAGGGGAAGGGAAGGGGGTAGGGGAGGCAGTGAGGCCAGATGAATTACACGTAGGGGGGATCTGACAGGCGGCGTGGAGCTTTGTGATCATTCCAAAGTTCTAATAATCTCTCTCACCTTCTCCATCTCCCCAGTAATGAAAGAGAATAGGTGATTGCACCCCGGGCTATGTTCCCCGCGTAATGACTCCTCCAAAGGCACAGAGCCGCCAAGGAAAAATGAACTTTGAATGAGCGGCGAATTGGCTCTGACAGAGTGATAGACCGTGACACAGATTCTGTAGCAAAACAGACGTAGTGCTAATTGATTATCAATATTTTAAGCAAAGTGATGAAAATAAGCATTAAGAGATGAGAAAGAGGGAAGAGAGAAGGGAGTGCACAACACTACCTTGGAGGAGGGCTGCCATTTGTCCAATCTCCCTTGCTCTTTCTCTCTCCTGTGTTTCTACTCCTCCTGCAGCCAGGCTGTCTCCCCCATCTCTCCCTCTCCCTCTCAGCCTGCCCTCTACCTCTCTCATGCATACTGTCTTTCAGTTTTCCTTTATCATTTCTCATGAGCTGACATTTTAGCATTAATTGCCAAATATGTCCCTGAACTTGTATTAATTTTGTAGCGCTCTGCTTTATTTATTTCTTCACTTTCACCTTCGTTTTTGTCTGTGATGTTCTGCTGTTATCAGGCCAGTGTTAGTCACCTTGTCCCTGTGTAAGAGTGTTTAATTTAGGAGATCAATCACTTATTCATATTTTCGTAGAAAAAAAAAAAGAAATCAAACACTCTATTCCAATACATTGCAGGCAAAGCCAGGCTGTTTCTTCATTCAGAATTTGTAAAAAGAAATCAAAGAAAATTAATAGTCTTTTTCAGATGTATTAAATGCGCGCACACACACAGACACGTTAGGTCACTTTTGGGGACGTTACATTGACTTGCATTCATTTCCTGGAGACTTATCCTAACCCTAACTATAACCTAACCCTTACCCTAAACTTAACCACTGACCCAAAAATCAGTTTGGTTTTGGACATGGTTCTGTCTCTAGTTGGACAAGCCATCCACAATTAACTGGTCTGAAATGTGTCCCCGATAGTAGGCTAAGTCAGACTACACACACACACTCGACCCACCATCCATGAAGTCCACACCAAAGAGCGGGCAGGGAGTAGCCAAGACCACCAAGTCTGTGTGTCTATTCTGCAGTGCGTGTTTGTTCCTGTAATGTGGTCAGTTGTGCCGAGCCCTATTGACGCTGCCAGGTTCCCGGCTCTCCTGCCTTTCTTTTCTAAGTGGCCGCCCTTCTGAACCTCCTTGTGTCAGCACTGCGATTAGCGGCTCCAGTTTACCTTTCATGTGCGGGGGTCCTGATAGACTTAGTCCCATCTCCCCCACCACCACCACCACCACCACTACACACACATAAGACACACACTCAGTGGTGTGCCATCACAATGGCATCCAACAGGCTTTCAGCAGGGGAACCTGAGCCTATTCTCCGCCATTCAACAGCACGCTCAAGTGCATTCACACTGGAATAAATGAACACACACACACATACACATGCTAGGCAAGCATATTTTTACACTGAAATTGCAGTGCACATACTACTCTATCTATTCACAATCCACAGTTTGGTTGTGGTTATTGTGGCTTTTTTTCCATTTTAATTTATGGCCTTCCTGTAATTTGAAAAATCGGGGGGGAAAAGTTTTATTTGTTATAGTCAGCCAAATAAATATCTTAATCATTGACAATATGTTTAAGTGTTTTTATGATAGCAAACTAATGGAGGGGACTACTTGTCTATAAAAGCTGGATTATCTGTGTTTCGGTGTAGTCAAATTGGAGTGATAGTGATAGTAGAGACCACAAGAATTATGATTGGGGAAGAAAATTATGTGTTTCCTCTTAACTGTAGAAAAAATGTAAAATCTGTAAACTAACAAAGCCATTTCCAGTCCAGTCTTTCTGCACTTGTCTCTCTCTGTCTCAAAGTGTAAGCATGAATACTTACTGGGTACAAAATGAATGCACAACGTAGCCTGATAACGTACGTCCATGTAGTGTACACTGAACTATACATCATTTCCTGAACACATGTATGTGTGAGAGCTCTGAACCACCTTGATGGAGAGGCATAAATCCGGCTTAACTGTGCGCAGCAGAGACAAAGCAACTGGAACTTACTTCATTTTCGAATGAGCACTGGGCGACGAGAACAAACACAGAGGGAAGCATCAGAGAGTAGAGCGACAGCTGGCAGAGAAATGTCTGATTTGGTGGCGGTGGATGTGGTGTAGCAAAGGCCAGTTAGTGTAAGGGTGTATGTGTGATGTTCTTCTGTTGTAACACTTCTTTAAGTTGTAGTTCCTCTCTGTCTATTTCTTTCAGTCAAAAATGTAAAGCTGCTCTCCTTTAATGTCTATGTCCACATCTCATTATATGGCTAAAAGTAAAAAGATCCTTGTTTAGGTTTATCACAAAGTAATGTAGCTACATGAATATTTTCACAAAGACTACTTGCTGATTGGGTGACTTGACAAAGTTGATGCCAGTCTAAGCACATGGAAACAAACAACAGACACTAACATACTGTATACCCCTTTCACATTTAAGCCATGGAATGTTGAATCTTTTGTGTCAAACTTTTAATAGTGTAGAAAATCAAATAGTATGTCAAATGAATGATGATAGCCCCTTTTTTCTAACACGTGACCCGTGGTCGGGCATGAATGGTCGAGTGTCTGCTGTAGCAATTTATAGCACCTCACAAAGGAACTGTCTGAACAGAAAAGAGGTATCTCTAGCACCTATAGTAATACATCAACATGTAAAAAGACAGAAAATGATACAGAGAAGCAGGAGAAGGTTTCAAGAGAAAGGTTAAGACATGAAGGAGATAAAAGAAAAAATAGAGGCATTAAGAAAGAGACAGTAGCATGTGGAGACATGACAAGGTTGACGTTGAGGGTGAGATGTCATTCAGAGGCCCCAGGATGCTTAATATTTCACCGTGTGATCCCTGCATTATGGATTTGGTCTGATTGCCTTCTCAAGACTTCTAATACGCACTTACCCTCTCATCTCCGTAAAGTATTTATCTAAAAAGCGTTCCAACCCTCCCACCAAACCAATAGAATAACTGTACACATTAATGTAATGTTTTAATATCTACTGTAAGCCCTTAAAGGCAAAAGCATTTGCAATTTACATGTGATATTTCCATACTGAGGTTTCAAGGTTGAACTCTGTTTGACCTGGTGGCTACATTATGGAGACTTTGTTGTGAGCTTTTCCCCTCAGGCTTGTGTGTTATGCATTTGTGTGTGTGTGTTAGGAACTCTGACTATGTGGACATCTGTGTGTGTTTCTCAGGTGTGTATATGTGTGCATGTGTGTGTGTGCAGCCCATGGCAGTGCGTGGTCCTCAGAGTAACCTCCCTCTCTGATCTCCCTGACCGCTGGAGGCCTCTGCTCCTCCCCATCTTTTCTGCAGTTCTCCTCTCTGGCCCAGGGTCCGGGGCCTTACATCTCTGTGAGCGTACTGGTGCAGCCATAGAGTCATGGGATACCCTTTCGCCCTTGGGTCTAAAGGGTGGGTTGGGGTGCTGAGCCCAAGCCACCCACATGCATCGTGAAGACCCCGCTGTTGAGCTGCTTATTTACTTGGTTGGACCCCAAGAAACCTGCTCTCAAACCCAGACCTCCTGTGTAATGTTTTGCCCAAAGGACATGAGACTCAAACTCCAGGGTGTTGCCTTAAGCTGAGTGTAGTGTGTTGTGGTGCAGAGGGGTTTAGAGCGAGGGGCTAAGGTTTATTTTACTGTGTTGGGCTCTTCTTCAGTATTCACTCTCACTTAAAACTGATTTAAAATCTCACTAAGTGAATTGCTTCACACAGGACAATTTGGCACTCAAAGTTATTGAGTGCTAAACCTAAACCTAAAGATTCTCAGTTAAGACAGAAAAGTAGGAAATTTTCACATGTGAGAGACTGGAAACAGCACTTTTTTTTGAATGATTGATTCATTTATTGGTCGATTAACTAATGAATTAATCAGTTTACCATTTCAGCTCTAAAACAGAACATTCTACAAGAAAACTGCACTTTCTTCTGGGGAAATAATAATATTGGACAAAACAGTTTGACTGATGTTTTAGTTAAATCAAGTAATCAATTAAGACTTTCACCAGCAGTCAACAAAAAATTTCTTCAGCCGTATAACTGCAAGAGAGAAACTGATATGATTAGAGTTAGATACCGGTGTCATTTTAATTTGTAGAGGTGGACATGAAAGTGTTCACAAATATCCATGGTATGTATAAAACATCTTTGCAAAGACATTTTGTGTTGAGAATGTCAAATGAGAAAGAAAGCAAGGAGAACAACTGGTTGAATACCAGTCAAGTGAAAATGTTTGCATGTGCAGAAACAAGTTTTCACCTTAAGACCTTACATCTATAGCAATAGACTGTATACACAGTAGTGAGAAATAAGTTTACATACAGTCTACTGTACGTTGGCCTTTTGAATACTAAGATCATCCATATATACAATATGAATTTGAATTGTATGAGTCTGTAGTTGGAGGAGAAAATGAACTCTGGACAGAGTTATCTCCTGTTTCTTCCTTTAAATAAATCTCTTAATTCCTCACCTCTTTGAGTTTGACAGATGCAATCTCAGCATGATCACTGAAAAGGAAAATACAAACACGGAGCCCAGGTGTCTAGAGTTAAGAGGCAGTTTTAAAAATTAATAGAACAAATGTTGCATAAGTAAGGCTCCAGAGTTTTGGATGTTGGTGAAAGTAGGCAAAGTCTTCTTACCATGTCCTCCCTCAGAGTTCTTGAGTTCAGGATGTTAGTCTTGTTGTTATCAAGCTCATCTGCAACAGCACTGTGTCAGCATGCAGTACTGGCAGCTTGCATCTGGCTCCTTCATTTAGGCAATCACTCCTCTCTGAAGCATCTATAACACCACAGGAGTACCAGCCCTAATTGATGCACATCCACCCCCCAGCATCAGAATATAGCCATGAAACAGAAAAAAAAAGCTTTTCAGACAATTGGCAATGAATAATTGATTGATTTTGTAAGATATCTCTCTCTAATTGTTTAGTTTGTAAATATTTCATGGGTGTCGTTAAATCGGCCTGATGACAGATGCAGAGGGCAGCGAGCGATAAAGATCATTCAAGTTCAGGTCCCCTGTTTCCTGCCTGAAGTAATTCACTCAACACAACAATCATATGATGAGACACACTGATTCATATACAGCACTTTTGTGAATTGACTGCGCTTTTGTTGTCAGGAGACTTTCTTCAGGCCTAAAATAATTTGCACTATATCATACAGCTTGTAATATAGGCTTGCCCTTGAATGGTGTTATGCATTCTGCTGCTAAATATTTAAATGACTTCATGTTGTGTCTCTTTATGTCTGCCTGTCCAATCAGGATGCAGATACATTTGTGATATGTCCTCTGTCAAATTATGCTTTACAGCTACAAGGTCTAGATGAGCTGGTTTTTGATAAAGCATCCTGTACAAAACCACACACGGGAACCTGCATGTAAACACACACACACACATACACACTTATAACAGCAAGGCCAGGCTCAAGCCTCCCACTCATGTTGGCTGCGTGCTGTGCCACCTAGTGGTTGATTTGGATTTTGCTTGCTTCTCGACACCTGCTGTAGATCTCCCCACCTGTATAATCACACTGCATCTTCAGATAGTTTTTTTTTCTTTCTCAAATTTTTTGTTCACCTAAAAACTCAAAAAGACTAAAATAAAGCCTTTTGGTGTTTTATGTAATGTATTTATGCCCTTAACAACTGAATCCTTGTACCTTACAAGCTCATCAACCTGCTCAGGCCAGATGATCTAGCAGTTTAGATGCAGTGTTATCTTTAAGGTGTTTCTTAACCTTTTTTATATGGAATCTGTAAATATAACATTAAAATGCTCCTCGGATGGCTGACCGTAATTAGACCATCTTTTGAGGAAATGTTCATCAAGGAAAACTGAATGGTATTATGATTATCAGTCAAAGCGGTCATATTATTACATGTCATATTATTACAGCTTTGTTTGTGGAACTCAGGAAGACCTGCTTCTCCAATCTTTCATTGTTAACTATTCATTAAGTGTACACACAATACAGTATATCTGTATCCTTCAGGTATCCTGCATGAGAAATTCAACCTCAGTAATTTCTGAATATTAACATCCATAACTTTTTAAAACACAAAACTTGTCCCTCACAAATGACAATTTTGCAAAAGAACAAATCCAACTCAGGGGTGGAACAACAGTGCAATAAAGTATCTTTGTACATTGTGATATTTTTTTAAAAATAGCTTGGTTTCACCTCATAAAAGCTTCACATAACTATCTTCTATATGAAATCTATTATCTATATCTAGATTGAATTATTTGGCTGGTTTCAGAGAAACTATTGCAACTGTTCAGTTATCTATTTTAATTAGATATGACAGTTTTACTCAATTTTCATACATAGTAATGTAAATTTTGGGGTTGGCAACTTGGGAAAAAATAGCTACGACTAGCCAAAAGCAACCAAGATAGACATTTCTGATATTGGCTGGCATTTGGTTCTGGCTTTGCACATCATACCTAAATGGTCTTCTAAAAGTCCATTCATACCCATTTTTGCTCCACAAGATCTGTTTCATAACTAACAGATTTCCAAGTAGTAAATGTAGAAGTTTTGATGCATGAGATGTAGCCAATAGGTTTATTTATCTTCACTATTTATCTTCACTATTTATCTTTAAAATCATTGTTGCCTTATTACATTTCAATCCTTTACAGATGAACTGTAGATCTAGCGTATATTGCAACACTGATGCTGAAACAATACGTTGTTCTGCACTATTGTCCAGTCATCAGTGTGTCTGCCCAACATTTTTCTATCTGTCTTCCTACCTGTCTGTCTTGTCTTGTCTTCCTGCTTGCCTGTTATTTGTCAGTTAGTGTGCTTACCTGTCTGTCCTCCAGCCGCATTGTGTTCTTACATTTCTCTGTTTCGTCTTTCTGCCTGTCAGGGCTGCTATTTGTCAGTGTGCCTGCATGTCTGTCTGTCTGCCTGTCTTTCCACCTGTCTGTCTCTCATTTATTTATTTATTTATTGTCTCTCTGGTATTCAGTGTTGGTCGGAGGCCCGCCTGCCGAGCTTCACTGTAAAGTACTCGGCTGATTGGAAGGGACATTTTTCCAATGGCGCTGTGCTGCCTCTAATATTCTGTTTGTCGTTGGGTGTGAGGCTGATTTATCACGCCTCTTCTCCTGCTGACATTCAGATTCACTTTGATTGGCGGCTGGATGGACCGACACCCTCCACTACCAACACAGCTAGCATCACTCACATGCACAAACACGCACAGGCATATTCATATTCACTGTATACCTGACTGTGAGTATGCAGAGCATCACATTTGCCTATTACACCAACACATACCCACTTACATTTAGACTTGTAGACACACACTTGCATACATATACTCACTCACAAACACACGCAGACTAAGTGGATAACTGTTGTGCTGACCTCTGTTTTCAGCATGCTAGTTTGTAAGTGTTGTATTGAGTTTATCGAACAACGTGGGCAGACTGCTGCTCTTATGTTGTTCTCTCACCTCACGAACTCTATAATATGATAGCCTTTCTCACTTCTAATACTTACTGTACCCAGCCTAAGGCCCAAGCAGCCACACTCTTGTGTTGAATAACATCTCTTCTTTTTTTCACCCTCTGTCCCTCCCTCCCAACCACCCCCCCAATCCCTCCTTAATAACTCTATAACTCACCTCAGCCTTAGATTTAATTGCTTATCTGTGTGTAAACGTATTAACCCTCTGCTGTATCTGTTTTGCTGCCGTCCCAGGGGCCCGACAAGCCTCTCTGACTGCCGTGCCTTACATCCAATGAATAGTCCTTCTCTGTGCGGTAATAGGGAATCAGCATCGTAGCAGCAAGCATTGGCGGCGTGTAAGAGATAAATCAGATTGGGGGTCTTGCTTTGCCAGTTTATTGAATCTAAATTGCGTGCGCGCGTGGCCCCCGCCGGCCCTACACGGCCCATCCATCTCCCGGCTGATAATGGAGCGGGCCCGATTCCACCTGGTGGGAGCATTATTACATTTCCCCTCTAACGAGACCCAGCTAATCCTGCCAAGGGAGGAGGACACGAGAGAAGGGAGAGGAGGAGAAAAGAGAATAGAAGAGGAGTGAAGGAGGACGTTAAAGGGGGAGGAAAGGGGAGAAAGGAGGAAAAAAAGGGAGGAGAAAAGACATGGAAGAGGCGATTCTGGAAAAGAAGAGTTGCAAACATCTTGGCAACCTGCCTCTCCCTCCCACTCTCCCTCTTTCTGTCTTTCTCACTTTCTTCCTCTGTGTTGCTGTGCATAACACATCTTCTAGCGCCATCAGAGCTACATGGCCCCTGGGCCCCTGAGCTGCAATTACACTCATAATCACAATGCGATTTCACTGACGCTCTCCGCCCCTTCCCGCTGCCATGCCTCCTCTTTCCCTCCGCCCCTGCAGCCAAGACTGAACGAAGTCTAAATGAAGTGAAAGGCCTCTCCTCTCCCCAACACACGGCCGTTTATTACCCACTTTAATAAAAGTCCATCACAGAATTATCCTACAATGAACTGGAGCCACTAAGTTGCCAAGAAATATACTTCCAATAAGGGGCCTCTGCACACAGACATGTCTCTATTTCTAGATGGGTGCAGTACTCAGGCTTAATTCTTTTTACATGTGTTTTACAACCGTGTTGTTAACAGGCTTTTCATGATAGTGCAGGAAAGTGTGTTGCAGTAATGTATTTTTTGTAGTTTATCTTTTTTTAAAGCGGAGCGCTTTATTGATGTAATTAAATCGTATCCCTGGCTCAGCGCTCAGACCTACTTTCATTGTTTTGAGGGGGCAGGAGCCCGTGAGGCAGTGCACTGATGAGAGATGGATAAACAGTTTGATTTGCTGCTATCGCCCCCAGGCACAGTGTACTGGAGAGATGAGCAAGAGAAGGAAGAGAAAGTGGGGAGGGGTGGGAGAGGGCAAAACAGAAGGAGAGAAGAGAGAGCGAGAGGATAAGAGAACCTGTTGGGGGAGGGATGAAGGGATAGAGGTGGAGGATAAACATGCAAACAAAAAGAGGCGACAAATCACTCCTGTTGTTTGTGTGCACATGTTTGTGTGTGCATGCAGGCAAGGCCTCCTCTCTTATTTCTGCTTGTTTGTCTGTTTCCCTTGCTGTCAGTTCTTCCTTTTTCCTACATGGCCCCCATCTATCTGCCTATCTCCCTTTCCCTTTATCCCTCCTCTCTCTCTCTCTCTGTCTCTCTCTCCCTCCCGCTTCATCACACCACCGATACCGCTCTGTCTCCTACCTGCCTCTCGGTAGCCCCGAGCAAAGAGGGAACTGAAGAGCACAGAGAGGAGTTCACAAACACACACACAGACATGCACACGCACAGGTGTTCTGGCACAAATACACATCTGTGCATACAAACAAGAAAACTCTTGAATGTAGTTGTGGAGAGATGGAGGATGGTTTGGTTTTTTGGCAGCTGCATCTTTCACACTGTAAGTCATTAAATTATGACTGTATTAGCTAAAATAACTAAATTTCTGTAGGTTTTATTATCCATATTCACACACACACACACACACACACGCTGTAGCTGAGGGAGGTAGAGGAGGGTTCAGTCATCCATGTAGAGTCATTGTTAGTAAAGATGCGGAACCTCCAGACTTAACCAGCCGTAACAGCAGTGTGACGGGTTCTTTGTCTACGCCAATTACTGAACAAAAACAGCAGGGCAGTCACAGAGAGACTAGCATAACCCATGGCCTCCTGCATCCAAACATGCACACACACACCACACACACGCAGATGTGTATGTGTTATTTTTTTTTTTTTATGTAACATACTTTCTTGCCGTGCAAAGTCAGCCACAGTTTGCAGCAATCAGACCCAAAAACAGCACACACAAAACACATATACACACGCAGGCATCTCAAATGGTGCAGTAAACCACATTCGGACACCCACAGCTGTGCCCGAACACAAACATTCTGTACGCGCTCACAAACTCTTACACCCACACTTATATTGTATTAACTTCCCCAAAAACGGTGCAGCGCTCTCATTCTCTCGTTCTCTTCCTCCCCCTTCTCTCTCGTCTGCTCGCTCTCTTCTTCTGTTTCTCTCTCTTCCTTTTTTTTTTTTTTTCTCAAAGTTTAAACTCATTAAGTGTAATGATATTGGAGACTCAATTTTACATAGCTCACTCATCAACCAGTGAGATAGCAATAAAGGCGAATGGCTCCGCTGAGGCCCTAATGCTGCAAAATAAATGATGCGCCGCAACGGAAATGTAATTAATTTAGAGGCAGTATTGATAGTCCTGCCATACACGGCATTATATTTTTTAATGTGGCTTAACATCTTGATTATTCAGGGGGAAAGGCGGAGGAAAAGGGAGCCGACACAACACGGATCATGATGAGAGATGCTTAAAATGCCCTGACGAGTGTTTACTCCCGCTGCCTCACTTTCTCTTAAGCTTTTCATTATGCCGAGATGATAAACACCTCTCAGGAAGACACGCTGTCTTTGACTTTTACAGGGGTGTGAAGGAAAAGCAGAGAAGGGTACTGATGCCTTATAGGGAAAGGAGAAGAAGGCGTACTTCATATTTTTGTTGATTTGTACACTTACTGTTGATCCACTCATGTGTTCTCTGCATTACCTGTGATGATAATCAATTGGTTTCAGGCTTTTATGCTTTGTGCTTATTTTTTCATTTTCATTTTTTTTATTTTTTCCATGGACTGATCAAATTTGAATTCACAAAAATTATGTTTTTATTTTTATGTCATGTTTAGTCCAAATATATCATATGTTACATTGTAGCCATTTAAAATTGATTAATTAACCCTCCAATTAATATTTTAATATGCTATTGTTTTTCATAATAAAACCATTTGGAGAGTTTTCTGACTTTCTGCTTGGTTCCTAACTCTGCTGTCTGCTGTCTGTCTTCTTAGCTAAAACGGACGAGGTCCTGAAGGCCAAAGTTGCCAAGAGAGAGGAGGAGGCCCGGAAGAAGCTGGAAGAAGGTAGAATATGTGTGTGTTCGTATCTGTCAGTCACCCACAAATCCAGCCTGTGGCACCAACACCAGACCAGTTATATCATCTCCGATATGATAACAGAGCCAATGGAAAATGATAAACAAAGCTTAAACCATAAAATGAAGCCCAACATTTTGCAATATTTCAGATGTTACATTAGCAATTGATTTTACTTTTTGTTCTCCATCAAATGTCCATTGATATTACCTTTGAAGAGTGGGAACACAAATACTTGCAATTTTGCTTGCTAGGTTGTTAGACGTCTGTTGAACAACTTTTGTTTTCTTCAAATGATTTCTTAAATTAGCTGAAGAACATTAAAAAACACAAAAAGAAAACTTGTTGCATGCAAGGTTAACAAGTTTTATAAAGCTTCCATGTCACAAGTATGAGCCAGAAATTGTAATAAAAATAAAGTGACGCTACAAAAAATGCATTTTAGTTTAGGAAAATCTTTACTATGCACTTTCTTATATCAAGTATTGTGGTATTTTACTTGTCCCCACACTTTACATCAGTGGTTTTGCTCACTAAAACACATCTAATATGTATACTTTTACAGATTAAGTTTACATAAGCACCATTGTCTTGTATATTATACTAAATTCTCACTTCACCTGTTCTTTGAAAAACATGAACTCAGAGATGCTGATTACTCTCCTTAGTTTTTATTAAGACAGCTGTAATCTACATAAAGATGCATAGTAGGTGTGCAAGGCAGAAATGTGCTTAGCATTGCAGGCAGTAAATTTATCCTGCCAACCTGAAACGCCCCGACTACCACCAACATAGGACATGCACATACAGACACACACACACACACATACACACACAAAGATTATCTCTACACACATTCAAATAAAGTCAAGAGTAATTTGCAGTGGATATGCTAGCAGTAATAAAAGTCCTTAGATAGAATAATGACCCTGGTCCCTGTTCTGACCAGAGCATGATATAAATGAGAATATCAAATGTGCTGTTATCAACAACACTGTGTGTGTGTGTGTGTGTGTGTGTGTGTGTGTGTGTGTGTGTGTGTGTGTGTGTGCACTCAGGCATGTGTAGCAGAATAATTTGTTCTAGTGTGGGTGTTTTTTATATTGCTGGACTCTCTCTCTTCTCTTTTTGTGTAATTATTTTGTGTTTGCATCGAGTAGGAATGGCAGTGTGACCTTTAAAGTTAGCTGACCTTTTAGCCGAATGAAAGTCCAGCCATCAGAAACTAATTAGCCTTGCACTATTGCTTTGGTCCCCCAGTTCTGGAAAGAATTTATTCCCTCCTTCTCTCTATTGCACCCTGTTTTGTTTTGTTGAGTTTTTTCCGCCTCTCCGCCATTCTCACATTAATATTATTCATTTTTTCTTGGTGTTGCCCGGTGCTCCGTCTCTTCCCCTTTCTGTTTTCACCTCCTACTTTATGTCTCACATAACTCTCATTCTTCCCACCTCCATTTGTCCTCATCAACCATTTCCACCTCTCTCCTGCCCTCTCCTCTGTGTCTTTGTTGCTCTTTCTCTACTCTTGCTTCTCTCTTCTCTGTGTGGAAGCACTGCCAAAGTGGTGACTAAGTGCCTCGCTTGGGGCAACAGAACAAGGCACCCAGTCAAATAGCTTTCTTAAGCAAAGTTCACACCGCACTGTTGCCTCTTTTTGGAATCAGTTGACTCTTTCTCCCCTTTGCTCAAAGCTTCTTCATCCTTCACTCCAACTGTTCCATCTGTGTGAAATTAGGTGTTGTGCTTGAGTGGTGGAGCGGTGCAGTACAGCGTGCTGTGCAGCCGCTGCCTTTGAGGACCATCATTTTATTCTTTACCCTGCACAAGGACACATGAAGTGAGATCAGAGAGGCTCGACAGAGTGGCCCTGATGACTTGCCCTTGCCTTGGAAGTGAAGGCGGTGGCGCTGTCATAAACACACACACACACACATACACACAAGTAGAGTCAGCCAGCTCCATCCTCTTTTGCCCTTCCTCCCAGCTAAAGTAAAATGGAGGAGGTGGGCCACCGCTGCTGCTAAACAGCAGATCACCAGGGGTCTCCTTATTCCCCGCAGGGCCTCTTAGAGGTCAACACAACTAGAAAGTTTACACTTGCACCGCTAAGTCAACTGAAATGAGAAAACCTTTAAAGAGAGTGGAGGGGAGAAGTGAACAACACTACCACCTACACTCCTCGTTCATAAATAGATTCACATCCTAGACCGGCAATGTGTTTGAGTTAGTTTAGCCCTAATCGAAACCACCAAGATCTGATTCATGTGAATGCTATGATATGCAAGCTATTATTGTAGCGAACTGTGGCTGCATACTGCGCAGCTCTGCAAGAAGAGAGGGGTTTTTATCATCAGGGTTTACTGTGAGAGAGAAAGCAGAGGATCAATAACTGGCCCTGTGGTCATTAGTTAACAAAGTAGTCTCCACTTGAAAGAAGTGTTTGGCTCTCTGGTTAAGGGCAGCCAGATGATGCTAGTGGTTGAAAAAGGAAACATGTTGATATGAAAGGGTGTGAGAATGAGAGGGATGGATGATTCCTTTGTTAGTTGCATGCCTTGTTTAGGCTATTAAAGCTGAGAGATGCTGTTTGTGTGCCCAGGAGGCTTTTAGCTAACATAGTGTGTCCAGCTATAATAAGATAGACTGACTGTCAGTGCAACACAGTGTGTTTGTGTGAACTGTATTGTCAGCTGGCACTTTACTAAAGGCAACATATAGCTAGAGCACCATGTGTGGTTCCCAAAGCTCATTGTGATGCATTTAAATTGCTTGTTTTATCTGATCAAAACAACATAAAACCCAAAAACAAAGAAATCATCATATTTGAAAAGGTGGTGAAGCTGGTCATTTTCTGCTGATCAACCACTCATTTCAGCACTAAAACTAAACAGCACATGCTAATAAAAACGTATTACTGTTATATGTATTGATATTAAAGTAAATCTGGTCATTTATTTTTATACAGATTTTAGATCATAATGTCCAGCCCTAGTATTATGTGTCATATTGTTGTTGTTTTTTTTACTTGACTTTGAAGCATGTCACTTCAAAGATGATCAACTACTGCAATACAACACATGCTGTAGCAGTTCCATTCACATGTGCATGTGTTGTTCCAGTTGAAATGGGAATGACAAAGTTTGAGAAAGTGAGAATGAGAAATTATAAGACATGATTAGAAAGAGAAATGTCAAATGCTCCCTCTTTACTAATACTGTACAAATAACTGAGTCAGCTGTTAGCGGTTATTTCTGTGTATGCCTAAGTGCAAATCTGAGCCCAATTAAGCTTTATTAAGACTTTGCTAACTCCTCTTGCTTTTCTTCAGGTACTTAATGTCCAGCAGAGTTAAGGTGAAAGGTAACACATCAACCAGTCATGATGGAAATTGGTGCTTGATAACCCCAATTCATTCCCGCACACTGACATATTACTTCAAAAACACACTCAGTATCTCAGTGCCGTCATCTAGTGAAATCTGTGTCCTTGTGTCATTTATGAGGCGATGACAGTAACATATTTTCATTTGTGTAGTCACACAGAATTATGTAGATATGGATTGGACACTAGCCTATAGCCTGACGATGGTATTTTAGCCCCTATGCCGCTGTGTCCCCATTACCTCAAACCACCACCAGATTGGGAGATCATATATTTTAATGAGATGTATAATAGCTCTTTAACCCATATCATTAGGGGAATATATACCTACCGTTTGCTCTTTTGGCAGTTAAACGAAAGGACTGTTTCCCTAATTACAGGGTGTGTAGGACAGGTCACGGGTTGGGTGTGTACCTGTCTGTGTGTGTCTGTGTTCAGGAATTATATGACCATTAAATATTCAGCCGCAGACCCCCTCCAGCCCACCCCTCCCTCGCTTCCTCGACCTAGCATCCATTAACGCCTCATCACCGTTTAACTAGCTCTGTTGTCAATCACCACAGGGCCTCGGTTGAAACACAGAAAATGTCTGGATTTGGTTTCTAGTCTCACTTGTTCAAATGCAGAAGATAAAAAAAAGAAAACTGAATACATATCCTAAGATGCCTCCATCAAGAACAATCAATATAAGTTGAAGTATCATTATGGATGCATGTGCCCGCTCATTTGTTTGAAATAATATTTGTCTTGTTAGGTGTGATTACATGCTCTGCTAAACAATTTGTCAGTCAGCTAAAATTTCCGCTCCGCATGCAAGTGACTGCATCCAATACCAGTGTGGGTGTGTGCGTTCATAATAAATTATGTGATCCCTTTTCTAATTGAAAATAATAACTAATCCACGGATAACAAGCTCTTGTATAATCCAAAGCCATATCCCTTCAGTTCTGGCCTATCTCGGCTGTAATAAAAGACAGGAAATGAGAGGCAAGTGAGAGTGGTGGCTTGGACATTGACGCTTAATGTAATCTGCCTTGAAATCAAATTATTTGACCTGGAAAGCCTAACAATACAAAACTCCTGCCGGGCTGCTGTTAAATATTTAGCACGTGCCTGTCATGAATACAAATGGTGCGCAAATTAGAATCTACAGGCGCGTGACCCCCATATCACACCCCAGGAGCACAGGGGAGCTGGCTCTGCTTTAAATGTTTTAATTACCGGGGCCATGGTGTGGCGTGCCACGCTACCTCGCCGCGCAGCATCGCCGCTGCTCAGGCTGCCACTTGAAGGACAAGCGGTGAAATTCAACCGCTGGTAAACACGAGTGATCTGGTGTCCATGATCTCATCACATTAACTAAAACATGAGGATTCAATAAGGAGAGTGTTTGAATTCTACCAAGCTATAATTATAGTTCCCAGCATCCTCACTCATGGTAGACCATTATACTTTTTTTTTCTTTTTTTTTTTTTTAAAATGTGTTTTTTTCCACTGGCTATATGATCCACCCCAGGACTCGAGGGAGACACTGTATTGCTCTTGTGCACTCTGTGCTGAAGGAAGATCTGTCTCAGTGATTTTGATGTAAGAAAATCTGGTTTGTATTGATTCGGTATTGATTAGTGGAGTTAGCCTCATCTCCTGTCGTTACTTCAGATAAATGGCCTTATTTGTTGTGTTATTATGTTCAACACAATCATGCCAGGAACAGTCAGAGGAATATTGAACCGACACTACAGTGGCTTCATGGGTTCTATTTGTTCCGGTAATTAAAGGATGTTTTTTGCCTGTATTGCTCAGCAAAGATGGTGTAAAAGAGAACACATTGAGAATCAATGACATCTTCACTTTAAAAGTGTTTAAAACAGATACACAGAATCTTACAGAAGAATGCTCTACACTTATTTCTGATTTTTGTCTTGCCTAAATAATGATTGATTCACAGATGAATAGTGCCACAGGTTCAGTCTAGCCATCTCTCTTTTTATGTTCTCCTCTCTCCTCCCTATTCATTCAGGTTTGTGGTTACCCCCACATTGAAATGATTAGTTATGCAAGGCTTGTAAGCACTGAATCAGAGTTATGGTCCCTGGGGAAATAAATTTGGCAGAAAATCAGTGTGAGAAGATTTAATTATCACGAGGAGACCTTTTTTCCTTGCCTTGGCCCACTGAAGCCCAAACTCTTCTCCTCTCTCTCTCTCTCTCTCTCTCTCTCTCTCTCTCTCTCTCTCTCTCTCTCTCTCTCCTCTCTCTCTCTCTCCCTCTCTCTCTCTCTCCCTCTCTCTCTCTCTCCCTCTCTCTCTCTCTCTCTCGCCACCACGCTGCAGCCAAAAAAACCTGGCGTGCAGCATGGACACCAGCCCTCTCCTTGCCTTCCTTCTCCTCCCAATTTGTTTCATTGCACGGTGATAAGCCAAGCAATTACTGCTTTATTGATTTTTCATCACTGCAAATTTAAAGTTGATTTTTTTCCCCCCCTACTTCTCGCTTCCCCTTTTCTCCCTCGGAGATGGCTCGGCAAGGTGATTAGGTGACCTCCTGTCCTAAGCGCTGCTGGTCCTGTGAACGAGTAGAGGCGCATGCCCAATTCTGCTAACCCCATGTGACCCTTTGTTGTCCAGGGGTAATGGGATGCTGATGCTGCCCGGTGTGGCTGTCACTTCTGCAGCTATGGAGCCCATAGCTTCATCATTTCTTTAAGGATATCTATGGAATGACATGTTTGACTCGATAGCAGCCAAGCTATCTGTGCCATTGGTTAGATTACACAGAAATTGACCATGCAAGCTTCCATCCTGTGTTCATTCAGGTCAAGTGGACAAATGATTGACAGCACCCTTTTACCCTCTGTCATTGGTAATCGTTTTGTGGGTCACCCTTATCAATTAACCTGCTGCCAGTAAGCTGATGTATGTTCAGCAACCTCTCATTGAGTCACCAGGCAGATGTATTTTCCAGATTCCACGTCCGTTCCGTTCAGGTTTAGGATAGTATCACACAGATCTGTTGAGATATTGAATGTGAAAATCTCTCTTGATTAAAATACTTTTGAGAAACTGAAAAAAAAACCTTGTTTTTAGGTGTGCTGAGCAGGAATGTTTGCCATCATTTTTATTTTCTACATTTAATATTAGTTGATAACATTTTTATGATATTTTCTTCTAAAAATTCAGTTTAAAAAATGAGTATGGTCATTTTCGCAACAGTTACAAAGCCTTACTATGAAGAATTTGAATGCAGAGAAGTTGGCTCCATTAACTGAAAACATTCCCCCCACACACACACACACACGTATGTCTGGACATGATCACACACAGCAGCAGTGTATTTGGTGCAGTCACACAGGGTGGTCAGACTGTGGTGATTACACACACCCGCAGACTGTTGCAGGTCAAAGTGCTGGCATCCTGGGTGGCTCTGGCCATGTGGTGGCCCCTGCAAAGTTTGTCATTAGACATCAGAGGTCACCGAGGAGTGTGGGTGCATGTGTGTGTTTTAGTTGTGTGTCTCTTTTTAAATGTGTGTGTGATGTTTGTGTTGTTGGAATGTTTGAAATTAGCCTGTATGTTAGATCTTAAAATGTGTGTATTGGGGCCACATTGTGTAGCAGAAGTTTAGCTCTGCAGAGAGCCCATAGTGCAAAAACAACAATTATAGAAAACACTCAGCTGTTTTTCATAAGAGTGTATTGTCTGCACACAAGGATCATCATAGTGAAATTAATAAAATATTGCACTATGATGAAGTAATAAAACATACAGACATAAGCAGAGCAATAAATAAAAACAAGCAAAACACGTATAAAATTACAGTACATTACTGAAAAAGAGAGATACTGTATAAAAACTATACAAATTATAATAGACCAAATAGACAATATTTTAATAAACAAGATTTAGTTTGACAAAATGAAAATCAAAGGTTGGAGAAAATCTCTTTCATAAATGAAATCAACATAAGACACACTGTACTTAACATGTGTTCATCGTCCTGGTTTGCCCATTTAGATCAATAAGCAAGTTTCACCCGCTTCATATTGTTTCTCTTATAGGGCTATGAGAAAGTCATGTAGGCAAACACTGTACTCTTCTTAATCAACTGGTGGAGGTACAACCTCCGCCTGGACAGAGCCCGTGATCCCAGACTGGAGAGGGAGGGGTATTTTTGGAGGGGGAGTTGGCGGACTCGGGTGTAGTGTATGTGGGATAGGGTGACAGTGAGAGAATATGGACAGGAAGGGTCACTGGAGGGAGCAGCACACCATTTATTGTATACTTGTTCGCAGAGAGAAAGAGAGAGTTATGGTGCAGTGGGAATGACTGATACAGCCCCTCTTGCACACTAGTACAGCTGACAGAAATCAAACATATCAGGACTGACTGGTCATTAAATACACATAACTATTCATGCATTTCCTTCCTGTAATTGAGGCCATGAATAAAAAATAATTTACAGTAAGGAGTTTTGGATTTAGATGCAAATGATGACGTCGCTTTTGTTTTGTTCTTTTGCATGATTCCCTCCAATAAGGCGGAGTGCAACAGAAAAAAAGGAGGGTAATATATTACACAGTACCAAGGTTATTAGTCTACAACTGAGGTCAGAAGAGGAGGGGTGGGGGGCATTTGCCTAATTAATTATTACTCAGACGCACACATACACACACGGCCATGACCTTTACTAATATAGTTTGTAGCAGTCCACACAAACAGGAGTCTCTCTCCCACTCTGTCCCTTTCACTGAATCTCCAACACACACACACACACACACACCCTGTCAGGAGCCAGTAGAGTGAAAGGGAGAATCAATTACAGCCCAACTAAGGGGAAAGAGCTGGGTGCTTGATGGCTACATGTCAAGAAGGTTGTAGGTCACAAGGTGTGTGTGCCTGCTTGTGTGTTGGCGTTCATGTGTCAGTGTATGTGAAAATCGAGCGCATTTCCTGGATTCTGATTACATCATTTTCATTTTAAAGACCTTGCTCCAATTAAGTAATTAGTTGCTTGGTGTTTCTCTAATTATAGAGTTGTTCATAAAAGAGCTGCTGACCAGCCTGGGATCGAAAAATGGAGACCACTGCACTTTTTCCTGCGCGCGCACATTCAAAAACACACATACACACACACACATACGCACAGCCTAGTTTAACATCAAGTTAATGCAGTCAAATGCTTGTTATTTCTGGTAAAAGGCAGGGAGGGCAGGACTCTATAGTCTAATCACACTAAAACAGTACTGTGCTTAATAAAGAGCTCCTTGAGTGTCACAGACAGATCAGCTATTATCGTATTCCAGGTTACTGAACAGTTTGAAGTCTAAAATATGAAAAATGAGTTCCAGGTGCATGTTCCTTTATCTGTGCTGCTGTATTTTTACAACACTTTACCATTATCTTTCAAAAGCTCTCTTAGTTCAATGTAAACAAAAGCTGTCAAAGAGTCTTCCTTGTGCAGAAAGTGTCTAATGAACCATCCCTAACCAATGAATATTTCAAAATGTCTAAGTTGTTTCAGAGAGAATTAACAAGTTCCTAAAACACTGTTTTTTCTAGATGCATGTGATTTTTTTTTAGCTGACAGGGACAACATTTCACATACAAGTGCTGAAATAATAAGACCTCTGTGAGCATTTGAAAGAATATATTGAAACCAAATCTAATAGAAAATTTTCGGAATGCCACCAGTCTCCTTTTGAGCCCGTCGACAGAGAAAGTGGCTGTGATCTTGAAGATCTCACCACTCAGACTGTGAAAGCTTCACTATTTAATGAGATTCTGTGATGCTGCCCAGGCGCAGGACATCGGCTAACACTCACACTGCTCTCTTTCTCTCCCTCACACACACGCGCACACACACATATATGCAGAAACACACCCACCTGGTTTTTGTTAGCCCTCGATGTTTGCAGTTAGCACCATGTATGCAGGTCAGCAGGAGCAGTCTACTCTTAGCTAGAATTTCAGATAAATAGCTGACTTACTGTATATGTGGTAAATATACAGTAGACGCTTGTTTGCACTAGTTTCCCAAAAGGTAGACCCTTGTTTTTAGAAATGAATGCTGTATTTATACCCATGATAGTGATAGGTACAGTGCAAACAAGGCAACAATAAACATGTCGTCCCTGATGAATGATGGTAAATTCTCCGTATTAGCCAATTACAAGTAAATACTGTATGTTAGAGATTTTGAGCTGTAATGCAGACAGTGTATTTGGAAGCTGGAATGTAGCATGTGTTTGTTCTTTCGCCCAAGTTTTTGTCTCGTAAAAGTGTCATAAGTGATGTTGATGGTTTGCTTGACACGTACAGGAACAAACAAATGATGCAGCAACCCTTTATAAGTCAGTCAGTGCACTTTTAATGCCAGAATCAAACAATTACATGCATTGTCATCTCTTATAAATACAATCTGTGAGCCTCAGATATTCTGATAAATGGATGGATAAACTGGGGCCAATCCATTGTTCCTCCCCCCACGATTTCATTACGGCCGCAGTCAGAAGAAGGCTAAACACATGCATTCAATTGTAATCGCAGGATTTTCTCAGTAAAGAAAGACAGAAATATACTGTAGAGCTGTTAAACCAGGGTCAGCTGAGGAGAGGAAGTGGAGAGGATAGATGATCAGAACGAGGTTGAATGACAGAAGAGAGGGAAGTGGTGAGTAGGGAGAGGGATGAGTGGAGATGTGGAAGGAGATAGCTAAGCATGGCACGTGGCTTGCCCTGTCATCCTGTCATTAGCTGGTTGTGTGGGTCTTTAATTCATCATTCAGACCTTTATTGACTGGAGAGTGGGAGATCACTATCACTAGGAGACACTAGGAGAGAGTGTATGTGTGTGTGTGTGTGTATGACACTCAGTCACCAGCTGCTTTTCATTTCCTGATGCCAAATAGATATCATATAAGATATCACATAAACATATCACATACCATATCTCCTAAGGTCAAATAATGCTCAAGGCTGCAGGGCCGTTTTATCCAAAGAATGTGGCATATATGGTACTCTACACAAGTTCCAGAGAACTTATAGACCTGTTTGTTACTATAAAGGGCGACAACTGAGCATTAGTAATGTGTGACAGGGCCCTGATGACAGTGACAGGAGTCGACAGGATAGGAGTCTCCACAGAGACCAGTTGACACTATGATAACAAGGTGAGCACCACAGGGGATCACTCGGCCTGTGCATGTATTGTGGTGGAAGGCGCATTGTTGGGTTATGGAGACATGTGGCTTTTTTGGAGGAGGGGGTGGAGGGAGATGGGGGTAATATATGAGCGACTGTGCGTGTGGTCTCGTGGGAACACACTTTAGACTGGCTTAGCCACCTGCTCTGTCATTGGACATCTCCCTGCTCACACACGCACTTACAAACCAATACATACATACACACACTCCTTGGGGACGCACTTGGGACATCTGGCTCTGCCTGTCAGAATTTTTCCTTCATTTTGTGTGACCTGTTGACCCCGGCAGCCACAGGCATCAGCGTCACGTCTTGTCGCTGTTGCAAAGCCGTCATTGGTGCCTCACTGCCTCACAGACAACCTACAGATCCACACACACACGGAGAGGAAGCACATGGTGGTTAAGCTTTTCTTGATATTTGGTTTGTTTTGATAGTTCAGGTGTTTCTCTGCTAGAGTCCTTACTAATATCTCTAAACTGCTGTTCTGTTTTTGTCTGCTCTCATTATCTTTCTTTCTTTCTTTCTTTCTTTCTTTCTTTCTTTCTTTCTCTCCTTTTTCTGCTTCTCTTTTCTGTCTCCCTTTCTTTCTCATTGAGATCTCATTTTTCAGTGCCTGAAGCTGCAGGGTATTAGTTATGCAAATATTGACGTGCAGCTTTGGCCTGCTAGCTATCAATTGAAATCAGCAAATCGATTGGCCTAATAGCTGCTCATTAGCCACTTGATGCATTTCCAGGGCTAACATCAGAACCTGTCAGCAGCCCCTAATCAATACAGTCTAAAAGTATTACCTAACCAAGGCCCACACCAGACACCTTTTTAATAACCCAAGTTGACTGTCTGGCTTTCTTTGTAGAAGTAGAGGAATTGGTCTGACTCGATGAGTAGGTTTCATAGGTTCATATCAACACAATATCTAGTCAGCAGCAACATACCCAGATACCAGGCAGACAGACACATTAGGTTTATTTGTTTTGATGAGACAATCTAATGGAAATCCTCCTTCGTGAAGCAAAAAGTCTTGCAGAGAGTTGTTTGGTGCTGATAATGAAATCTCATCAGTTGGATTTTAATAAGAAACCTATTGTTTCATTTTTTCTGTTGTTGTTCAGTCCAATTCCCAGGCATGCTTTGGAGCAGCCTGTTGTTTGGGCCTGGAGAATCGTACGGTAAAGACTTTGATGCAGCTAGGATGCTGCTGCTGAGAACAGGGCCAGACCGGAGCCCCTCTATCACCCCTAGCACAAAGCCCTGCTAAGCTTAACTCAGCTGTTTGATGCCAAGCTGTGTGTGTGTGTGTGTGTGTGTGTGTGTGTGTGTGTGTGTGTGTGTGTGTGTGTGTGTGTGTGAGTGAGTGTGTGTGAGTGTGTGTGTGTGTGTGTGTGTGTGTGTGTGTGTGTGTTTACCCAGCTCAGGGGTTACATAAACAAGAGCAGCTAGCCTACAGGTAAGACCCACAGGAGACCAGCCGAGAGTGAACGTGAGCTGGAGCGCCAGTCTCTTACCTTGGCATTCCCCAGGTGTTGTCGCCATTGCTGGAGCTAGATATTCACTAATGAAGGGCGAGCTGGAAAATGACTAAAGGAGATAGTAAACAAAGTTACTACACACTCATACACGTGTGAGTGTGTTAATATAGTTAGGTTGGTGGAGGCAAGCATCTGTGCATGTGTATGTGTGCATCCCTGATGTATCTGGGGCTGCTGTAAAGAGATGGGGAGAATGTGGGCGGATGGGGTATTGGAGGCGGAGGCTGGCAGCGGGGCAGTTGGCCGCTGGTGTAGCGAGAGAAAGAGTGGGGAAGGGGATTGGAGGGGGTGGGGGGGGTATAGTGGAGATAAATCATTAGAGAGCAGGTTATTGGAAATGCAGGGAGATAAAAGAGTGAAGAAGCCAGTAATTGCCTTAAAGATCAGACTACAAAGCATTACTTTGGATTTTACAAGGCCAGCCAGCAACAAAAGAGCAGTAATTTATGAGCTCAGTGTAAAAGAATAGCATAATTACATTAAAAATTAATGCTAATGAGGGCTAAAATGGGGAAGGTGGTTATTATGAAAGTTTGTATTCATCTTCCCTGGGTTGAATGATGGCTAGTGGCTTGATTAATGGCTTAATTTCTATCAATTAGCAGGCAAAAAAATCTCCACTGAGACAGGCCTAAATTGAGCATTGAATTACACATCTTCACTGCGGTGCAGGGAGGCAGAGGAGGGGAGGGCACGTTATTGAAACCCGGGAAACCAAGAGATGTTGCTGTGTGTAAGCGTGTATGTGTGTGCTTGTGTGCACGTGAAAGCCAGGTATGGGTTACAAAACTTTGATAGATGCTCGTTTTCATGTATTCTAAGAAGTAGCATGTGTATCATTGTTTGCAGTACACTCTGTGTGTCTACTGCAGACTCTGTGTGTCAGTAGTGGAAAATATATGAATTTAAAGCACATCTTTTTTAATTTAAATCTCTCTTTTTTTGACAAATTCAAACTTATTATATTCTTGGATTAAACTGTCTAAATTAGGATTAGTGGAGTTGAGTCCCAAATACATTTCCTGTAGTTAATATGCTAAAGTTGCTCTACCCACCATAAATACGGCATCAGAATATGCTCTTTCTTAGCTATGGACTTATTCATTTTCAATACACTCATTAATGCCTTTGAGCTCCCTGTACATCAGTAGCTGGGTGGTTACTGCACATGCCACATTACTACAACGTCCCTGGTTCAATTCCAGACAGGGACCTTTGTTGCATGTCATACCCATCACTCTCTCACGTTGTTTCCTGTCTGCCTCTTCACTGCCCACTATCAAATAAAGGTAAAAATGCCTTTGCATAAAAAAAAAAAAACTTCAGCTCTCTCGTTTGCCATATAATTCTGAAACACTGTCAAGAATTTGCCGCAATTTGTGAGACCTCAATAAAACAAGCAGTTCGTTTTCCCTTTATTTATTTTTTCTCCACACAACAACAAGTGCTGCGGTAATTTAGCTGGCACGCTAGTGCACTCAATTACTGGAATTAATCAGCAGCAGCAATATATTCAGCTCGGCTGCTCTTGATTGACAAACTGTAGACCAAAGTCAAGTTTACAAAGACAACCGCCACAGCCCAAGGCCTCTGCCTGCTCACAGACATGTGTTGTTGAACAGCTCCCTCTTCTGGCGGGGAAGTGTTAAATGCTCCACAACACTTACATCTTCAAGGCTGAAGGAGATGAGTTGAAATCTGTTTCCATTGGCTGCTTTTATTTTCTCTCCCAGTCTTCTGGTCTTAATCAATGAAGTGGACAAACAGCTATTTAGAGAGAAAACAATAGCCTATTGATTCTGAGCCACTCATCAGCACCGCTGTCTGTCTAACTACTTTCAGTAATGAGGCGGCAAGTGAGTTTTCTGACTCCTCTTATACACATGCGTACACACACATACATGAGTGTAAACATGCAAGGACACAAATGCACATGTGGATAAATCCCTCCCTCGCTACTTTTTATTCAAATCTGCGGATACAAACAAACAGTTCATTGATTGAGTTTGATCCCATTTCCTCAATCATGGTAATGGCCGTAATGCTTTTCAGCATCCAGACACAAATGCCATAGATAGAGATAAAAATAACCTAATTTAAAGCAGCACATAGTGTACATGTAATTGTGTCTACTTGTGTTTCTTTTCCTTTCTGTCTCCTTCTCTCAGTCTGTTTTCTCTCTCTCAGCTTTCACTTTATCCTCCTCTGATCACTGACAGAGAAGCGTTCCTAATGCGGTGACAATTGAGTCGACCTGTTAAATTAATTTGCCAGATAATGTGTCAATATTAAATATCAACTTTGACCTCTTCGAGCTGCAGAGTGCGTTCGCCCAGCTAGAGTATTGATTTTTGTCTGCCTCTAAGCTCGCTAGGCCCACACTCAAAGTCCATTATTTTTGATTTTCTCATGAAATACATATCTTTTCCCGCTGACATCTGACAAACAGCATATGGAAGTCATTTTATCTACCAATAATGTGTTTGTCAAAAAGTCTGAGGTCTTAATGGATTCCTGCAGCACACACGGCCCACAGACAGGCCTGCCAAGGAGATGCTAGCAGATATGGTGTGTGTGTGTGTGTGTATGTGTGTGTGTGTGTGTGTGTGTGTGTGTGTAAGGATGTCACTGTTGTTGCATGGTCGTTCTTTATACAGGGCATTCACGCTCGAAGGACAGTAGGAAAGGAGTAATTGAAAAAGTGAATTAATTGTGCTGAATTAATTGTCGGACAGTTTTCATCTGAACACATACACGCTCATGTAGCCATGCAGTAAGCGGCGGTGATAATGGTGTGAAGGACAGGCCACAGGAGGATATTGGGCCAGTGTTCAGACTTCATCTAGCAGCCCAGTCAAGGTAATGACTATTTTTGGAGCCGCTGTGCAATGCGTCTCAGCTCACATCTTCCCGCGCAGGATGACAAGTTGATAGTCTGTCATATAGAAAGGCTTAATTCTACTTGTCACTCAGTTGTCCAATTCTGCAGTGCATTTAAATCAAAACTGAGTTTGTTTGAGTGCTATTATGAACAATAATAGGGTGTATGTGCCTTTGGTGTATGTGTGCGAGAGCATGTGATGCTTTGAAAGCCGGAACAAATATTCATTTATTCATTAAACACCAGGGCCATGAAGATCTGTTGTGACACCCTTTCTGTTGCAGCTAATGGATTGAATTAATTTCTGCTATTAGATCCAATTGCATGCTGTGTGTGTGTGTGTGTGTGTGTGTGTGTGTGTGTGTGTGTGTGTGTGTGTGTGTGTGTGTGTGTGTGTGTCTTTATGTGTTCACTACAGTGTACAGCATGCGCATATTTATGGCAGCCATGAATATGAGTGCAAAGTATGTAAGTTTGCAAATACACATGTACATGTGGGAGTACTTGTATCTAGATGTTCTTTGTGTGCGAGAGTGAGTGAGTGAGTGTGTCTTCCCATTTGTGTACTTGTTTTCATGACACAGCCTACATCAGTGGAGCAGAGGAACATGGATATCTGCTGGATTGACAGATAGAGAGATGGGAGAGTGCAGGAGAGGACGGATGGATGGGGGAGAGAGGGATGAATATTGACTGATCAGTAGAAAGATTGACAGCTAGAAAATAATGGGAGCATTCAGACTCCTGTCTTTTTTTTTTTTTCTTCTGTTGCTAACTTTCCTGGCACACCTATTTTTGCCCTCCTACGCTATGAAGACTGCTCTTGAATTCTTGAAATGATTTATTATCTGATATGCAGAATCCTGATGTGTTTATATCCAAGAGTAATTTACTGGAAACCTTTTTCTGTCTTTTGTGTTTGATTGGACAAGCCAGAGCAAAAATACTTTCCAATACACGAAAATTGTATGAAACCTAATCACATTTAGTCTCTGTAATGAAATTCCGTTGCAGTGCGTTTGTGTTCATATTTTGATTATTTTAGAATGCAGTGTAATTCACTGTCTGGCTATCATCTTGTTAGCATTTTTCCCCCCACTCTGCTTTTGTAGTGGCTTTGTGCCCTTGACTAAGCAAGAGTGCTTTTCATAGAGGCCAAGATTAAAATAGGGGAATATCAGATATTTCATACTGTATGTGTCGAAGAGTATTATACATAGAGATAACATACAATCAACTAAGCCCAGTCCAAATGGAATCTGGTGCCTTTCAGAATATGACAAGGGACAGCTGACCCTCTGTGTATGTATGTATGTATGTGTGTGTGCGTGTATGTGTGTGTGTTTCTGAACACACGTGCACTTGCTTTTGTTCATAGCCTCCCCTTCCGTGTAACATGTGTTTCAGAGGGAACTTCTCTGGAGGAGCAAGTGCGAAGGATAAAGGACATCGAGGCCATCGAGAGTGATTCCTTTGTTCCTCAGGCTTTCAAATCATCCAGGGATGATATAAAGGTGCGTTCTGTCTCTCTTTCTCCCCCTGCCCCTCACTCTCTCTATCTTTTCACTCTGTCTCTTATTGAATTTCCCTCTCTGCAATGCTGTGCCGTCTGTCCAGAGACAGCCCAGACCAAATCAAACATTCCCATTCAGCGCCGTTTGTTCCGACCTGAGACGGTTTCATCAGACGCTCCACTGTTCTCCGCCTCCAAAGCGGCAGCACCCACACAAAAGCCACAGCAGGCAACAGCTATCCTGTGTCTCCCTCTCTCCATCTCTCTCTCTCTCCTCCCTCTGGTTGTGCAGATGCAGACAAAACACACAAGTCATTATTGAAATGTTCCTCTCTCTGAAGGAGCAGGAATTAGATTTGTTGGGGCTCATGGCTGTTTTGAAAAGATAGACGACAACATGTGACAGCAAACTTGCACGGACTTTTGGGACACGTCTTGGTGAGTCTGATAAAGGTCAAGATGATAAAGGACATTGACTCTGTCAATGTGCCCTGGCCGAGGCAGATTGCACAGGTCGCACATGCACCATATACTCAAACTTCACTGCCTCAAATTGTAAAAGTCTTTTGGCTCATTGATGCTGCAACATTACCAGGTTCAATTATGTTAGTACTAGTGGCTGTTGATGTTCACAGCTAGGTCTCCCATGTGGGAAAAACTTGAACATGAAGTTTGTTCTCACATGTTCTCATAACTGTCCATCTATCCCTAAAAATATCACTGATATGAGTAGAAAGTTAAAGATATATAATCACCCTGCAAGACATAATATAGGAGAATAGCAAAAGATCTATTCTTCAAATTCTGATGAACATGCACGTGAAGTACTAAAAAATATTTTAATCTTAAGTATACTTCAATGAAATAAAAATTCAAGTTTGCACTGACTTCTTATAACAGCTCTTAAATGATTTTCAGATGAATCTCTTGGGTTTAGTCCTTTCCATTAGTTTAGTTACAATATCCAAACAATTCATCCTTAGTTGGGAGGATTTCATAAAGTCTTTTAGTGGTTTTATGTTTCTTTCATATTTCTGGCTGCATTTAGAGAATGATGGCAAAATAAGCATTTGAAGATAACTTGACTACCCTATAAAACAGTTATTTGTTATTGACAGAAATTGATAATTAAATCCTTTTTTAAACAAAATAGTACCAAAATTACAGAGTATAATTTGCCTGTAATTTAGATATTTTCCATGTGTTTTAACATGTTATAGTTTGTATGCTTTAATGTATTTATTTTAGATATATATATGTTCTCTTGGTTTTGGTATTTATAACTATTATGTATTTAAAAAAATGAGTTGTGACCATTGATTATTTTAAGGCACAGTTAAGGAGGACAACTCAGTGAAAACCTAAATATGTGCTACACTTAATATATATATATATATATAGTTTCTTTTTCTATTTCAAGTAAGCTGCAGTCATTATAAATATATATTCAGCATATTATTACTAAGAATTGTGATGACCACTTGCACTATCTGATACTTGGCAGAACACCATCTTTATTAGCCAGTGTGTTTTATATCTCACTCACTTTTTTATCCAGCCAAATTAATTTTAAATAGTTCTTTCCAACAAGGTAAACATTTGCTCTGGGGCTGGTATTAGGAGCGTTTGAAGCATGAATGGACTTGGCAGAGTGTTCATTTTGATATTTCTTCTTAATCAAGTACAACAAGGAGAGCAGGCCATCCTTTCAAATATGGGGCTTATTATAGTTTTAAGTAATAGCTCTTGGGATGGAGGAAGAATGGTTTCTAAATCACATTCCCTTCAATCAGCTTGGACGTTGCAGATGGCAAAATGGGGAGACAGAGAACCTTTGGGCTCTACCTGTAATAAAACGTGTATGATGTTGCTGTCCAACTGATAGAGGTAACCTGTCACAAAGCTGGTTCTTTGAAGTGTTTGAATATTGTAATATTAACAATTTTTAGCTTCAGTAGTCACCAACATGAAAGGACCAAATGCACTGCAGCTTATCTGAAGCCAGGCCCGTCTCACCAGAGTTTCTGGTTTAACGAAATTACAGGAAATATAAGGTGGATGACATGAGAGGAGAAAAGTATTGGTCATGGTCTCATGTGTTGTAACCACACATACACACCAGTAGATGAGTCAAGTAAGACAAAATATTAGGGACACAAGCTGATAACTTCCAATACATGCCTATTGCATGGGCCAGACTTTCACTGCCATCTGCTGGTTAATTGTCATATTGCATTTCACAATCTGTTTCTGTTCCATGTTATATACACATTATACCATATAGTAATTGTGCTATTATACTGCTTTTTCTATTAGTATACCAAACAAATCAATACACTTGTTGTTGTTGTTTTATACTAACATGAACTGATAGAATATGTGTACAAATGTGTGTCAAACTGCGATTTTTGAATGTCACTGCTAGTTAAATGTCACAAGAAGACATCAATATATTTTTTCAAAGATTTCATTATTTGTTGTAGTTCCTGGAGTGCTGTTTTTACCAGCATCCACCATTAGTTTGATTTATTTTTTTCCAGCTTTGAGAAGCTCCTCTGTTTACTTTGTTTAATGCATTGTTGGACAATAGTGTACATTAACAGCACACTCATTTTTGAGTTTATTTTGTCACTTCTCCAGTGTGAACATACTATGTACTTTTGTGTACATACTGTTTTTGCAGTTAGTGTACAAGAAATCAAAATACTGTTTCATACTAAGAGGAAATTATACATAATGTGCACATTTGAATTGATGTGGGACACAAAATTTTGTTTGATGGGGAGAAATGTGTTTCTTCCTGTGCCTTTTCCATTCAGACAGTAAAATAATGTTGATTTTGCATTTTTTCTGTTTATCCTCATATAGTTATCCTTCTCTATTAGTGTTTGTTCTAGTCCTCTACATTTAAAATGTTTGAATTAATTTAATTTGAGTGTGACCCATTTTTGTTTGCATTTTGTATTTGTGTTTGTTCAGACTGAGCCAGTTGAAGTGAAGCAGGAGTCAGAGAGGGCAGATTCTCAGGACGTCAGTCTTCCCGTATCCATCGTCTACAATGACAATGACACTCTCGCCCATCCCACTGTAAGTTCTCACCTGGAAATCTCTCTCTATGTTTTAGATTTTTCTGATTACTTCAAAGTCTTCCTAAACTTTGGAGCCGAGCTATAATGCAGAGTTTTAAATATCCTCTGAGCCAATGAGTAGCTTCCAATCGTCAGACATCAGCTTGTCATTTCATCTTTTAGTGCCACCATGTTTTTATGAGTATGGTGTTTGCTTTTATTGATTGGCGGAAAAACTTTGGAAAGTTTTTTTTAAGTCGAAAATACCACTGCTGCTACCAACACCACAACCACTATGACTGCACCACCACCTCTGCATATTCTGATACAGTGCATCATATAGTATAGGACACTGCAGTGTCGTAGATTATAGCCTCCAAACATCACCTCCTCCCCTGCCTGCAGACCAATGATGAAAAACGAGAGGGAAAACTTTAAACTCCAATAACGCTCCCTGGGGCTTCCCAGTCATCTATCTCCACTGGGGAAACTAAGTTATGCCCTGACGTATGCAGATAACCCCCTCACAAACACACATCTAGGTGCATACACCCCCCCCCTCTCTGCTCAAATGCACACACATACACACACCTTCAGACAGGCTGATGTATGGTAGCAATATGCCCCAGGCGGGCCCCAGCCCCAGCTCCACTTCCAATTAGAACAGATGAGTCCCATTAGCCCAGCCCAGATACTGTCATCCCACACACACAGCCTCATTAGCACCATGACACCAGTGCAGGGCCGACAGACAAGAACTCACGGGTGTTGAATCTAACACACAGATAACATGCAGTGTATCTGTAAGCAGCAGCGTACGTTAGGAATGAAGGATCGACGTGGCCGTGGTTGCTCTACAATCTGCATAATAATAGACACATATCATCACATAGATATACAGTATGTACACATAGCCAGCATGTCAACATTGTCTCTCACACAAACACACACACTGAATATAGAAACGATCTTCCAATTTTCCCCCTATGTCTCAGCGCCTTGCTTCTCACTCTCATAGTCATTATGTTACTTCCTAATAAACAGATGCCCTCATTCATCAGACACTTGCAGCATCAGTTTTATAGCCCTTTTACAATCAGTATCATTACTTCTGGTGATGTACTGCAATGAATACAAGTCACATGTGTAGGCCTTTTTCCATCACCAGGCTAATACACTGCTACACCCGCAGAACTAGCTGAGCTGTACGCTCAAAGTAAAGGTTTTCATCAGGTGCATTTTGAAGTAAATAGCAAGGAACAACTAAAGAATCTACATTCAAGCTTTTGCAGCCATCCACTTTACTATTAAAGCGTCATCACTGTGTCACATGGTTCACGCTGAGGTTACATGGGTGTCAACAGGCAGTACTAGCAGCCCCGTGCCAGACTCCTGAGCTTACTGGGAAACATGGCTCATTCATTTCTGTCACATCCCAGATGTGAAAGGTTTTTAGACATTAGGACTGAGCGGCTATAACACTGCAGTTAAAGTCGCTATTGTCAGGATTGGACTCATGTACTAAAAATGACAGAGGACTACAGCTTATACTGCACTTAGGCGATTTAAAAGAAGCAGTTAAACAGAGAGAATACTGTAAAATAAATTACTTATATACAAAGGCTTGAGTGTATATTGTACATATCATTGTTGGAGTCTGACCAATACAGGATTTTTGAGG
Source organism: Euthynnus affinis (assembly GCA_029490765.1). Lineage (NCBI taxonomy): Eukaryota > Metazoa > Chordata > Actinopteri > Scombriformes > Scombridae > Euthynnus > Euthynnus affinis. Next base: position 15,999,361 of record CM055845.1, read on the forward strand.
CAGTCCTGATATACATACATAAATGTTTGAGAGATTTAAAAAAAATCTATACATAAAAGTAGGAAGAAAAGAAGGAACTTTATTGTCCACATTGTCCACAAAAAAGACAGTATAAAATACAGTACAATAAATCTGTGCCAAAGATGTAACAGCAGATTTATTTGTTTATTTTATTTTTTTTACATAAACACATCACATTCACAGACCTTTTTTTCAAACATTGATCAATTTATTTGATTGATTTATATTTTGATTAATATTACCTTGGTAATATTTGTAATTACTATGATAATTCCGGCATTTATATAGTGGTATTGTTACATAGTGATAAAGATATACTGTATCTGCACTAAACTCCCAACTAACTCACTAAACAACCCAGCAGATTTATTGATTTGTGGTTTGTGTGTCCCTATACAACACAACCACATTTCCTTTGAAAAGGCTTCAAAGACAAACATCACATACAGACAGACAGACAGACAGACATTTTCAGAAGACTAGTTCACTCAACATTGTGATTTTATACTTTCACATACTATCAGTGCAATTTTACTCTCCAGTACAGCTCACAGTACTTTCCACTTCTACATGTAATGCCCTGACATTTATGAGGAAATTATTATGATATTCTCAATTTGTCACACTTAAATCTTTATCCATTTGTAACTGCTTTTATGCTTGTCTCTATGCACTCTAAAAAAAATCTCTAAACCACAGTTAAAACAAAAAGCAGGTCTGTCTTCCTGTGTTCCCTTGTAGGTTCCCTGTAGTCTTGTTGCCCTTGATGTTGTCAGTATCTTTGTCTTCTTACTAACCTGTCCTCTCTCTTCGCTGTCCTGCAGTTGTTCATGGACAAGGAGAAGGCCGAGGAGCTGTGGCTCAACAGACTGGTCTCCCTGCGACAGGAGAGGCTCATGGGAAGTCCTGTGACCTAAGGAACAACAGACAGACAGACGCAAAATCCTTCCCATTATCAGGACACTTTCTACCCCTCATTCACTCAGTCAAGTTTGCTTTTGTTTTCTTTTGTCCTGATCTGTCAAATTCAATCATCACAGCATTTCTTAATTTACCTTTCTGCTAATTTCTTACATCTATTGTAAAAACTTATAAGAACTTGAGCAAATGAAATGTTTTTGGTCCTGATGTGCTTATTATTTTAATAATGTAAATTTTATTCAATTAAAAAGTCTGCTGTTCTTTATTTGGCTTCATTAATTTTTAATGAAGAGAGATCTTACAGTCAGATGAGGTGGTTTATTTTACCATGTAGATATAGCATTTGATACACTTTGTCTTTTGTAATCAAGTCATTAAATAAAGGTGTGATTTTTTTTTTGAGTGAAAACTGTTTTGTGTTTTTGTGGGTGAATGAGATGAATCTGCAAGTGGGTTTAAAGAAAGTTGGCACATATTTTATGAGCAAAATAAGGCTACTGGTTTCCTAACTAAATTAAGGAAAAACACCTCAGTGCCTCATTTATAACCTCCTGCATTTATAACATCAATATCTCCAAAATCCTGGCTGCAGCCCTGCCTGTCATACAGTAACTTATAAAAGTAGCCTGACTCACCCTCACTCTTAGATAACCTTATCTCTTGGGTCTGCATCAGGATCAACATAAATCTGGAGTAGTCATCTTCTCACCTGCTCTAAACTGTCCTCTCCTCTTGACCATACTTAATGCTACTTAGTAATTCATGTTTATGTTTTGTTTATTCAATATGGTGTCCTATTGCTGTTATGTCTGAGTAGGGATTCAAAGCAGTGTAGAATCCAGACTGAGGCCTATTTGTGGAACAGCCAGATGGTAAATCTATACTAAGTCTGGGACACAGTGTGTCACTCCCATACTCTCCAAATAGGCTGTGTTGTAATGATATAATAAATAAAGAGTGTACAGATGATTTGCTTCAAGTAAAGCATACAAATTTAACTTTGCTGTGTGAGCTTTGTCCCAAACCCATGATTTCTCCACACCCTACAATTACCAAAGGAATACATGCTTCAGTAACAGAAACAGCTACATTGCAATTTAATCTTTGAGTTGCCACGTGTGATTTCTTCCTCGACTCAATAATCATTGGGATCCTGAAGTTGTGAATGGGTATAACTTAGTTGACCATGTACCGAGATCACATAGGCTCCGTAAAGTACAGTTAGATATGCACGCAGCTGATATTATGGTGACCTGCACAGGGAAGATAAGAAAACTCGAGTTTAATGAGAAATTTCTAGAGTGCTGTTGTCATGGAAGCCACCCACAACACACGTCCAGTGTGGTTACAGTTCAAAGCTCCGAATAACCAGCCAATCAGAGGGGTGGGTTCGCATCACATGGCCGGTGTCAGAGTGAGTTTGGTTCTAAATCATATTGCGATCCACCTCCATAGTGACAGTACCTACCGACCGAGGCAGAGCGGCGGAGCTGGGACACCTGTGGCGGACACGGATTATCATTATTATTATTTAAAAACATTCATCTCAGTTTTTTGTTTACAGCTTTAAAATCCGTGGAAATGTTCAACAGTAGGGATTTTGATGAGGATCCGTTCTTCTCGTGAGTTGCTGAACCGTTGTATTAAAGCTAATATAACGGTTTTGGCATATGAGTTAATATTGTAACTAACTTTAGCAAGGCTGTTAGCATCATGTATCAGTGCATCAAATTTAGATTATCATGGGGATAAACCGTTTTAGTAGGTATATCCCAGTTAAGAAAGGTTATAAATGTATAGATAATTCAAAAGTATGTCCACAACCCAATAAAATAAGTACTTAACGCAATTCCTGAGCTAAAGACGAACGTTGATGCTATTTTTTATGACTAACCTTAACGGTAAATAAACAAAGAGTTTCTTCTGAAAATGTCAACCTAAGTTCTACTTTCAGTTATTATCTTTCTTTACAACAGAACCTTGACGAAATTCTAATTGAATTTACGTAGCGTTGACCCTTTGCAACCTATAAAAGTGTTTATTTAAGCAAGTAACTGCAGGTTGAAAATATATTTAAAAGTCATGATTGGGTACAACCTCATTATGTAACTTAGTGCAGCATTATTTTGTGTGCATCCGTGTATCTTTTTTAACACGTGTAACAAGTTTGTATCATTTTAGAAAGGAAATTCTTTTATGTAAATTTTTCATAACATAGGCAAATAACGGTCCGCAGTAAATAAGACTGAATAACTCACATTACAATTTCGAGAAAGTAATTAGTAATGTATTGTTTTTGAGAAACTCACACAGTCACTTTGACTTATTGCAGTGGACACCTGCTGAGTTAGTGTGGCCACACTTGACCCAACTTCCACGCTTTGCAGTCCTTAGCATCATCCTGCAGAGAAGTCCCTAGTGAATTTTGGGATTCACTTTGTCTTTACTCCTTCTTCATCTCCTGCAGGGATCCAATCCATGCCCACAGGGATCACATGCGGCACATGATGCGTAGCTTCTCTGAGCCGTTCGGCTGGCCCATGTTGCCGAGTTTAATGGATGGGAGAACCCATGGTCGCACCATGGCAGAACAGCCCAGCTCATCCCAGGCACTGAGGAGCCAACACAGGGTGAGAACACACTTTTCTGGAGGCACCTTTTCACTATGAGATGTTGGTCTCTAGAAGTAATACACAACCCAAGCTCTACTAAGTGTATTATGCTATCCACGTGTGAACAGACTCATGACTGACTAACTGATATACACATGATTTAGATCAATGTGGGATGTAGGACGAAGCCCCTGCTTCAGCACTTCTTTGTGTTTGCTCTTATGGTGCAGCCTTACGACCTTATAACCACAGAAGATTAGCTTTTGGAGGAAGTGCTAAGTTTACTAAGGTTATAGTGGAAGCTGGCCACTGGCAGTGTAACTGGAGCGGCATTCACTGAGGTATGGAGCCATGTGAGTCTCTGGTTTAGTGGAAGGGCAACCCCCTTGGCCTCTTTGGACAGTTATATCTAGCCCTGAGGACCCCTATTTATAGTGCATTGTTCCACTGACACACTGCTTTCTTGCAAATACAAGCACAAACTTCTTCAACACTCACACCAATAGGACCCTGGAGAATTCAGCTTTGCTCTGCTGAGATAAGCTGCGGCTGAAAATAACAGTTTATTTTGATATTGTGTGAGTTGACCTACTGGTCGTTGTAATTTTATCCTCTTTGAATGAAAGAACAGCATACAATTTGTTTTCAAATAGAACATCTTCCCTATAAATCTTATGTTTTTATATGCAGCTGTTAATATTAGCTAGGTATAAGGTGAAAGTATGGTTAAAAAGTACTTGTGGTCTTATTGTTTCCTCCGCAGCATTATGATGTTGATTTTACAGGCTTGCAATGCCAAAACAGGCAGCAGGATAGTTTTGGTCTGCCATGTTCTGCACCCGTTAACCTTTCCCAAATCAGCCCCTGCACTGCTCATTCATCCCTGCTAAGTCAAATTTAGTCCCTGTCACCTGCTTTAATCCTACTACCTCATGAGGGCCTGTATATTTATCCTTGATAATGACTTAAATCAGAAGCCTAGCCTCAATAGCCCGCAACTTGATTCCTCTTAATTAACATCATGCCATTAACTAGCTAATGCCAGCTGAGGAGGAGCACTGAGTACTTGACTGATGACCTCAGTGACAGCGGGCGAACTGGAGCTACACTGCAAAATGTCCATTCAAACAACTTATTAATCTAATATGAGGAGCAACATACTGTATTTGTTTATGATTCAAAACAGCAGGATAGTATGAAGATTCAATTACGTGTCATGTGGAGAGTTTTTTTTACAGCACGCTAACAAGGTTCTTGTGAGAGTTTTTGTAGTTTAAATAAAAAAAGATGTTTACAGCTGCCTGTTCACTTAATGATCTTTATTAATAGTCACTAAACAGAATACTTACTGTATGGTAATGGAATTATGGTTAACTGAATTACCATAAGGATCCATTTTTTTACCATTGAACTCGGCTCTCTAGCTTTCACACACACTCATTTATCTCATTTAAACCATCCTCTGGTGTCCAGCAATGGTCAGAGGACTGAGTCTTTGGTGCTACGTTTGTTGGCTTTGTAAAGCCTTGTATGTGTGGATGTCATGGACACTCTGTTTTTTTTTTTTTGTTTGTTTTTTTTTCATTGTTGCTCTTTTGGTCCATCTGTTTGGCAGAACGTGCCTTGGCAGTACCAGCGCATTAGCAGCTAGATGACAGACAGCTCACTCTCATGCTGCTCTCCGATATCACAGGCACAAATGTGCACACAAAACACACACATATAGGATTGAATTATACTACTACACCCACTCGCAGCAAGCAAAATAACACAGGCATACTGACACACACTAATATGCACACACATTGGCAACATAACGCCTGAAAGTTTCTACTTCTTATATTAGATTGCATTACATTCTCAGAGGGAAAATAAGCCCCGTCTTACTGTCCAAGGCTGCTATGAGTTCTCATTTTTCCCATTCTGCTGAGTGTATCCTTGAGCTCCTTCATATCATCTTTCAAAGCTCTCAGTCATCTGGCCAATCGTTTGTAAAAGCATCACTCTAAGTTAGATGAGCATGACTGGCAGTGCAAAGGATGGGAAAAGGTTGTAACACCTCGAGCATAACCAGAGCTAATATAGTCTTTGTTGTCGAAATGTATACCCTTTAAAGTCAGATTTTCCTCCTGTTCTAGCACACTGCAAAAATAAAGTGGAAAAAAAGTTTGTCAGTGTGAAAGTTATCCCTCACTAACATCACCACAATCAGTTTACGTGCCTCTTCATTTCTGTGGTCTTCTATGTCTACAGTTAGAGCAGAAATCTAACAGAATGCCTCCAGCTCCCTGGAGGTGTGCAACTTCCTAGGAGTCCTAAATTGCAGCACCGCCCCTCTTTCCCCTTTAAGTATGGATCACATGTACAGTTCATGTCCCCCTATGGCGTGACTCACAGCCCCCTAAGGAGCAGGAGCAGCATGCCTCAGAAGGCGTAGCGGCAGGTTCAATATCGGATTGAGGAAGAGAAGAGGATGTCAATCTGCAGTAGTCCAGACAGCCTAAAATAATGTGTTAAAGACCACTGGGTTCCTTATGTTGTACCCTCAATCTCTCCTCTGCTCAACCCGGCCCAGTCTAAATATAATGCCGTCAGATATGTAACTGGCATTTATTAGTTCATAGATGCCACTCTGGGATAAAATTGGCCGTGAGGCTTCATAGATACTGGTCAGGAGTGTTTTACATCAGCTTGACCTTTGAAAAGAGCTGAGAGAGCAGCTCTGGACTCTTCGACCCCTGTTAGATCCCTGTCCTGGCCGGACCACCCCACCCTCTGCAGCCTTCCTAGAATGAAGCTCAGTTTCAGTGTTAAACCTGCGCTAATCTCCGGCAATGCGACCCAATTACGCATGGAACACAAGTCATTCAACACCCCACTGATTACGCACAATACCCCCCGCACATCCCACCCACAGCAAATACACACATACACACATAGTGATAGCTGTTGAGATGCTTATCCGGGGCCGCAGGGTCATAAACACCTGCGGTTTGGGCCCAGAGGACACAAGGTCTGACTGAAGGCTGCAGGCTGCTCCCTCCTCACTGGTCTGTTACTCCCCCAGAAGGTTCATGGCCTTGAAGGGTTGTTTGGAGAGCTCTGTGTAGCTGTGTCAACGGCTTAGTGACCGATGTAAGACAAGCTAACAACAAACCAGCAGCTTACTGGCAACAATCTCAACAAACGCAAAATTTCTACCGTAGTTTTATGTATGTGTGTGTGTGCGCGTGACTATGTTTGTAACATCACGCTATACAAATACAAAACTATTCTACGTTGCTTAACTAATATTGTTTGAATCCTCAGGATATGAGCCGATCATTGTTGCCCTTTGGCAGTAACGACAACATGGTCAGTGGATTGCCGTTCAACTACACTACCATATGAGTTTCTCATTTAAACGCATGCTTGTATGGTGCATGCTCTAACACTTTGACATAAGCCTGTGTTTTCTGAAGTGGTCAGTAAAGCAGTCACAGTGTTTCCTCTACAGTATGTTCACTGCAAACTTTCAATATCATGCGAGTCCTGGTGTATTGCAGTAAATGTTTTTTTTTACTAAGTAATTGTTTAAGCTTGAATCTGGCTGGAACTATACTAACTTCTTACATGTACTTTTTGAGGCCACCAGTATCTTCACAATGTTTAGGCTGTATGATATGCGTGTATAGACAAGTTGTCAATGCAAAAAATATATAAAATACTTTCTGAAAATCTTTAAACGGTGTATACACTAAAGGTTTACCTCCCAAATGAGATAACTCTTTAAAACAGATGTTTGTCAGATGTTTGTCATCAAGAGTTTTTACATACATGGAAGTGGGTTACAATGGAAACTTACTGTAGCTTGTGTACATTGTGTCTGATTTTATGCACTAATTGCCTAAACTTTTCCCAATATCAGGATTTGTTTACATTTTAGAGAAAGTATTTACATGTTTGACTAACAATAACTCGAGTGGAAACACTGTGACCAATGTGTGAAATGATCAGTGGTTGCTCTTTGTGTTTTGCAAGATCTACAATTTACTTTTCTTACTTGCACCATCATCATTCTTGTTCCTTTGACTTGCCACAAGATAAGAGATTGTGTGTTTCAAGAAGATAATCCAAAATGTAACCCTGGTTCTTGTTATTAGTCTGAAATATTTAAATGTTCCAAGGATGCAAACACAATGATTTTGTTTTTTAAAATTCTAGTTCTGTTTTAATGACAAGTTTCTTGGCTGATAATGCAGGTGATTCTTCCAAATTTTGGTCCATTTTAACAGACAAAAGCTAATTGTGGCTACACCCTAACAGAACGTGAAGATATTTCAGAAATGAGCAAAGTTGATACGCATTGGTGCTGTGCATTTATGTAATAATGACAGTGATTAATTGTCAGACTAAACTGAAGGTTAATCAATGTAATCATTTCTTCAGACTAAGTTTGAGGAAGCACTGAACAACATGTGTTGCTCTTGTCACTGTTAACAAAAGATCCTTGATTATATTTTTACAGGTTGAATGTGCAGTCTCTAACATAAACCCTTACATGTTCATTGTGCAGTTTCCAGCACCTCTAGTACATGCTTTGTGCAAATCTTTTCCCTCTATTTCTGTGATTAAATTGTGTATTTTATTGTAAATAATAAAAGGGCAGTTTACATGGTAGTAATGCATTTAACACAATGGCTTTAAACTATTGAATGCTAATATGATCAGCTTCTGGTAAAAGCAATACAGAACCAGAATAAGTTGGCCCCCTGAAGTAATAAGAGATAAGAAATAGCATGTTTATTTGCATGCTGGATTTGGTTTCTATTGTAGGTTTATTATGAATGTTGTTAGGTCACATATGGTGAAGTGACCATATGTGAATGTCCTGGTTATAGAGTCTCAAACAGCACACGTGAAAGACACATATAGCACACCGTACTCCGTGCACGTATGTTTGTTCACATGACGGAGTTGTTTATGAGCTGATAATGCCTAGCGACCAGGTGGCATATGAGGCCAGCCATTCAACTGGTCCGGCCTCTGACTGGTCTTTTCCATCTGTGTTCATGCAGGACCCGATGAGGAACCCTTTCAGCATGTTTGACAACATGATGGCCAACATGAGGAACAGGGTGGAGGAGATGCACAGAAACGTGAGTTCACTCATGTAATGATTTTGTGTTCTCATCCTTATTTTATGCTGCTTTCTCAAACTGTTGTGGTACATCAACTGTAGCTGCTAACATTGTGTGTGTGTGTGTGTGTTTGTGTGTGTGTGTGTCAGGAGAACACAGATTCAAACACCCACTCATTCAGCTCCTCATCAGTCATGACATATTCAAAGGTGGGAAATGGGCCTCCCAAGGTCTTCCAGGCAAGCTCATCGACACGCTGTGCCCCAGGAGGGGTAAGTATCTGATCACATGTGCTACTATATAACACCACAGTACACTGGAATACAGTGTATGTATAGTAAATAATATTTTATTATCAGATTAAGGAGACCCGGCGAGCAGTCAGAGACTCTGAGAGTGGTCTGGAGAAGATGTCCATTGGTCACCACATCCAGGACAGGGGACACGTAGTTGAGAAGAAATTCAACAAGAAAACAGGAGAGAAGGAGTTCAACCAGGACTTCCAGAATTTGGATGAATGTATGTCTCTACATTGTTTTACCATTACATGAATAGAAAAGATTTGAAAGCCACAAGGCCATCTTTGGCACTGTTTTTTTTAGGTTTCTGTGGTTCACTCAGTGGATTTTGTAGACCATCAGTTCACAGATAGAATGTTTCCTAACGTGATCCTGATCTTCCACCCACAGCTGAAGCACAAACTTTTGACGAAGAGTTTCAGCAGGAATTGTCCAAGTTTCAAGCATCTGGCCCCATGTCTCACCCCAGGGAGCTGCAACTACGTGGTGTTCAACGGGCAGCCATCACCGGTCCTAAGCAGGCCACCAGGTCAGTAGGACATGATCAGACACCATGTACTGTTGAAGACAAGCTAGAATCTGCAGTTCAGGATCAAATGACAAACAAGTGGAGATACTTTCTTACTGTGACCCCACTTGGGCATAGGCCACCAACAAATGCTCTCCAGGCATCCCGGTCCTGGGCCAATTTCTCCAGCTGTCCCCATGTATGGCCAGTTTATGTCTGCCTCCAGGTCACAGCGTACGTGTTTCTATGTCAAACACTTTCTCATAGTCAATAACGTTGACATAGAGAGGCGGGTTTCGCTCCAGTGACTGTCCCAGAATGAATTATATGCAGCTTTGTTATCTTGGTCAGTGCAGGACCTGTTCTTGCGAAAGCCAGCTTGTTGGTCTCAGAACTGGGGATCAACGGCATTTTTCATCATGTTCAGGAGGACTCTGTTGATAGTCCTGCCTGGGATGGACAATGGTAGGGCTGGGCAATATGACCAAAATCTCAGGTCATTTTGTATCCTGATAACGATACCTATCCTGGTATAGCACATTTTAATTCAATGAATAAATAGTTGGTCCGTGTACCTCGTCACATATATATATCATCATATCACACAGTCCTAGACAGCGGTGTTATCCCCCTGTAGTTACAACAGGAACTAAGGTCACCTTTCTTCAGGAGCTTGATGAGGTACCACTCCTTTGAACTAATAGGACTTGCTCCTCATCTCAGATGTTTATGAATAGGGGGTAGAGCATTGCCACGCTGGTCTCAACATCAGCTTTCAGTGCTTCTGCTGGAATGTTGTCTGGCCCTGCAGACTTCCCATTCATCGGTTGTTTGATGGCCTTGCGGATCTCCTCCTTAGAAGGTTCACTGCAATCAATCAGCAGACTACTGTCAGCTGGCTGGATAGCTACAGTTCTGTAGAACTGGTCTATTTGAAAGATCTTTGAAACGCTTTACCCATCAGGAATTGTCTTCCCATCCTTGCCCCTCACTGGCCTCTCTGTCTCGCTGTACTTTCTAGAAAGCTTCTTGATGGTGACATACAGGTCCTTCATGTTGCCATGGTGAACTGCTTCTTCTTTTTCTGCTACCAGCATCTCCATGTAGTTCCTCTTGACAGTCCCATTCGCTTCTTTTGCTTTGGCCTTCCTGGCTCATGTGCGACTGTTGTTTATTGCCGCCTTCTTCTTTTTCCTCTCCTCAATCCCCCTCAAGGTCTGTGCTGGGATCCATTTCTTGTGGCTGTGTTTATTGGTGCCTAGTTCTTACTGGCATGTTGATGTCACTGCCTCTTTTATACCCTGCCATTTCTCGTCAATGGTCTCTTCTAGCAGCTCTTGTATGACCTGGAACTTGTTTGAGGACGTGATCTCAAACTCTTCTAGCCTTGCTGCTTCTTTCAAAAGTGTGGTGTATCTCTGGCATTGGTTGGTCTCCCCAGACCAATTTCTCCTCAGTTTCAACTTAATATGGGCGACCAGGAGATACTGGTCCAAATCAACATTGGCTCCTCATTTGCCTCACACATCTTGAAGAGATTTTCTGAACCTTTTCCTGATGCACACATGCTCGATTTGCTTCTCCATCGACAGGTCTGGTGATACCCCAGTAGCCTTGTGTATCCTTCTGTGATGGAAGAAACTTCCTTCGATGACTATGTTGCTTGTGGCACACAGGTCGGCGATTCTCTCCCTGTTCTCATTCATCTCGCCTCATTTAGTTCATTCAGTCATTATAGTTAATAACTTCTTTTCTTATTTTAATTTATTATCAATAACACACTGTATTGTGTTCTGTTGTAATCATTTTCTTGCGAGGACCCCAGGAAGACTGGTGTAAGGGCAGCTAATGGGGATCCTAATAAAACAATAAAACAAACAATCTTGCCCAAACCCTGCTGCCCCATGACCCCCTTATAGCCCTGGAGGCTGCTGCCAATTTTGGCATTGAAGTCGCCCAAGTGGGGATGGCTGACACATTATGCTCTGTAAAATATGTTATCATAGTAGGCTAATAAGCTTTTGAACTGTGTTTATTTAATTTCTCTGTTTTGTGTTTTCCACAGTGAACAACCAAAGGCCACGGCTGTGGGTAAAAGCAACATGAAAAGCTCAACAAAGCAGTAAAAACCTTGGTCTGTCTGTATGCTTATTAAAGTCCTTCAAGCATTACACAGTACACTCTGGTGCTCTGTACCATACACACACCCCAGTCTCATCAACATGAAAGACAGAATCAGAAGGCACTGACCCGCTATTTGAAATGTTTGTCACAGGTTTATCTACATATTTTGGCCCAATTGCATCCATTTTATATTACTGTTGCCCATTTTTACCAACTTGCAGAGAACTGAAACCTGCTGGAGATGGCTGTTCCATTACAGTGGACATTTAATCTGCTCTTTTGGGGTCATTTTACTTCTGCCATCTCACTGTTGACATTTTGAATCTCAGCATGGTTCACAGCTGAGTATGAAAACAAACAGAGGAGTGCCAATCATGACAGTTCAAACAGAGAAAAAAAAATGAAAATCCTACACTATGCTTTTGGGAATAGTTACAGTAATGTGAAATAAATGTGATTTGTAGGCTGTAGAACATGCAAAACCAGCGATGACATAATTACTAGTTGTAGTGGCTGATAGAGAATCACAATAATGGTACAAAGGGTCCTTATTCTTTCACACCAACCAGGAAACCAAAGGGATCATTAGTATTTCTGTGGATGTAGTGGGGTTGAAACAGATTAAAATAAGCCAATATAATGTAAGAAAGGAGGGGTCATAGACACTACTTGCACTACGAGAAATGAATTTATAACATTTTGCATCCAATGAATAGAATTTGCTCTATGATTTGTCAAATTATATCATTTTTATAATGCAACTAGCCACAAAATGTAGTGACTCATTTACTGACTCGTTTGAAATCCACTAATGCACTTACACTATGTCTAAATTGTCTGTTTGTAATTATATTGTCTAGTATCTGATGTTCTAGATATATGTATTTTATCTGCTGTAATCTTTGTAAAAAGAAAAATAATAAGCTTCCCTTTTTATATTGTTACTTTGGTTTCTCTTTGTTTTTCATCTGATGAACTCAGCGCTGCATAGCACAAACTCTTGACAATGTCTGGATTATTCTCTAGCTTTGTTCTTGTATATTTTTTCAAGCTTTAAAAATAAGTTCTATGTCAACACAGACTATCATCTAAAAATAAAAATGTGAAAATAAGATGATTGGTGTGGTGTTTTGTTTTATTACATCTATTATATTGACTGATAAGGAATAAAGGAATAAGTTAGTCACAACTTAAGTGTTAGTTTATGCCTGCCGAGGGTCTATGAGAGCATGAGCCTGTATTGTAATGAACCTCTTGTTGTGCTTGTTTGGTAGTGACCCAGGGTAGTATTTTTGGATCTAAGCACTTGTCAGTAGCTCAGAGATGTTACACAGCTGCAAGCTCACCAGGGTCCCTGCTCACGTGCTGCTGTATCAGACTTCATTAATTCCTTTCTCCACATATGATAGGAAGGAACCTCTTACCTATATACTACAGCTCAACAAGGATCCAAGTATAAACTGAATTTAGTCCAGGAATACAGAGCATGCAGACAAAAGTGGCATGCTCCCCTAGTATGTTTATGTAACATGGATGAGCCACTCAAGAGAACTTCTCAGGGTGCTGACAGTTAACTCGGTCAAACTTATTTTATGCCTCTCTGATTTATCATGTGGCAGAAGGAAACACATTGTGGAAATGGTGATTCATGGAGAAAAGTTTGCACAATCTCTTGAAGATTTATTCTGCTGCCACTGTGAAGTCTGTAACTCTGATATTTTAAAACGATTTTACTAATTTCCAGTACTCAATCTTGTAAAACTTTAATGCCGACACAAAAGAGTAAAATTAAACCATGTTTTTTTTCTTACATCAAATGAAGATAATCCTCTGAGAACCGGCTGCAGGATTTTCTTTTATAATTTCCCCATAGATTTTATTTTCTCACCACACTACCTGCATCTACATGGGTTTCTGTGCTTAGACATCATGGTTTGAATCATTTAAAAAACATTTCATCAGATAAAGAGGATACTGATAGGTAGTATTGTTTGCATCTTGAATAATGAGAAAACACCAGTATCAGTAGAAAGGTTTTAATAGTCAATACAAATAAGCTACAAAAGAGAAGAATATTGAGTTGGCAGTTACAACTTTGCCACCACCTGCTGGTCATCTTAGAACATGACTTTTTGTCAGGAATATTTACACAGCGTTAACAAGGAACATAAATTATTACAAAAAAAAAAAAAAAAATAGGATCTTGAGCAATAAACAGCAAATGTGTAATTCCAAAAAGTCACCGGATGCATTAAGAGTTGGGATAGTCAGTCCAGGTCTACATGATTCCCTGAGGCTGTCCTTTTCCTGCGATCTTCTTGGAACACTCCAGCAAAGCGTTATGGATATCTTTGGCACAGGAGATCTGAGACTTGATCATGCCAAGGTACTGGGCATAAGACATAGACTCTGTCTGCACTGTGTCTGGCTTGGTGGCTGTTGGAACCAGGTTGGGTGAATGTTTGGCACTGTCGATGCTCTGGGAGAGGCACTCATACGCCAGCCGCTGCACAGACAACAGATAAAGATGAGATTGTGTTTTTAGTCGTTGTGGTGTTCGTATAGTATGTAACGTGTTAGACTACATGTTCTTGGGGTTTCACCAAGATCTTTTTTGAAGAGAAGGTGAAAACCCCTCTAAAAACAACATTTAGACTACAGGACAGGAAAACTGCATTAAAAAAACACTTTGTTACATTTCTACTTCTCTGATATTTACCATTATCTTGATGCATTTGTTTGGTAATTACACACAGTTGTTGTATATACATACTGTATCCTACAATTTACACCTTTAAATTGGTGTTTATACTATTTCCTAGCAAGGCTCTATTCATTAGTGTTCACTCCGTTTATGATGAGGACACAGAATTAAGGTTGAAAGCCAGTTTGTTTTAAGGCAAATTGACAGAGCTGCAATGATTAGGGAGAAAATTAATAATTGATAATTGAGGAGTTGTGTAGGATTTTTTTGTTTGTTTGGGTTTTGTTTTTGTTTTTGTTTTTTTTTTTTAACAAAAATGACAAATATTTGATGTTTCAGGATCTCAAATTTGAGAATGTGCTGCTAAATTGAATATCTGTTTTTTGGGTTTTTTTGTTTTTGGCGTTTTATAGACCAAAAAAATAATTGGAAGATAATTGATAAATGAAATAATCATTAGTTGCAGCTAAAGTTGACAGTTCCCTAAAATATGGTAACTCATTCACCACCTACTGAATGATGACACTTAACCATTATTCATTTACCAAATTTAGCAAAATCATTGAGTATTTGAATTAAAAAGAAAAGGTAGACATAAATAAATAAGGGAAGTTTCTTAATATCAGCTGTGTAGTTCACTGACTGCCAGAATCCTGTAAAGGATCTGTCTCAGCCCAACAACAGCACTTTCATATGTATGTACTTTGTGTATGTAACGTGAAGTCTTACCAAACACAGCTCCAGTTGATCGCAAAGGGCATAAAACTCCTCCAAGCTTTTGTCAAAGCGCTGAACGGTTGCGTCGCTACTTTTGCTAAACCAGAAGAAACAAAAGACACGTTCAAAAATTAGAAACAACTTTCTTTGAGGCTCCATTGCTGTTAAACGTTCCCCTCAATCAGGCTACTTACATGCCGTTGTCTATTGACGTATTGTGGGCCAAATTCAGGGATGCAATCTTCATTAAATTCTAAGATTAAAAAAAACAAAGCTTCAAGTTAAACGCATAATGTTCTAAATGGTTAATTTATCTCTCAAAATTAAAAACTTGGACTGTGCAATCGTCTGTGTTTGGGGCATTTCCGACTTTAGCTTTTAGCTTGATGCAGGAACAATTACCTGCAGACTTTCTTTCAGCTGAGGAATAAGCATTTTAAATCTATGAACGGGATCAAAGTCTTGCTGTTGACTCAATTGCTGCTGCTGCTGTTGCTGTTGTAATGAAGCAGACTGTTGTAATCCGGGTTGAGGCATCGGGACACCAGGTTGCTGCTGTTGAGAAGCCATCTTGACCGGCTACAACTGCGTAATCCCCCCCCCACCCGTATTCTGAGAAGACCCGCCCCTCTTCTACCACTGATTGCCTCTGACTCTTCATGTTCTTACCCTTACCCAATCATGTCACGCTTTATCCCTAAATCTAACCAATCAAACCAACGATAGCAACGAGTATTAGCCAATCAGAGATAGAGTAGGGCGGGTCTTAGCTAAATGCGGGTGGAAGCCGGAAGTAGAATAACAGCCGGTTCGTCGTTTGCAAAATAAAAGCGCTTTTTGAACTACACAGATTTATTTCGTATTATTATTATTATTATTATTATTATTATTATTATTATTATTATTATTATTATTATTATTATTATTATTATTATTGCCGTTGTTGTTGCACAGAGCATATATTGTTAATACTATGCACATTCCTGGTCAATATTTTGCACATTTCATTTCATTGTCTTCAATTTAAAATTTAAACCTGTATACATCTCTTCTCCCTAGGAATATATTTTACATATTTTAATAACTTAATAAATTTCTTTCTTTGTCTTTTTATATTATTTAGGATTATTTAATTTCGTGTATATTTGAACTGTTGCACCACAACACTAAGGCAAATTTCTCGTATGTGTAATAAACATGGCAATAAACCTGGTTCGGATTAACCGATAGCCCTAACCGTAATAATAATAGTAATAATAATGTTATTTATATGATATGAGCGATAAGTTAAAGGTGGTTCTCCACAGTGAATGCTTACTTTTGGTGTGGATATTTTAATACATTTTTACTTACACTATTAATTCAGAACTTCCACTGTTAACGAAGACTATTTGCTAATAAATAATTGTTTTTAAAATATTTAATTTGGTTTCATTTATTTGTGATAGGTTAGCTGGCACCGTTTAAATGAGAGTTGATCATCGGCGGTTTTGTCGGTGGTTTCCTGAAGGCAGCAGTAGCCGAAGAGGGAGGGAAACCCCGTAGTACAACACAACAGCGCCATTCGGTAACTGTTACTGCAACAGTATCCAAAATGGCAGGAGCTGATGGAGACGATTCTCTCTACCCTATCGCAGTTCTCATTGATGAACTGCGAAATGAAGATGTCCAGGTAATAAGATTATTTTCCTTTTAAATACTCCTTTATATTGCACGGTAAAAAAATTAAGCCGTCTTTGGTGTGTTTTCTTAGCCGGACGTCTTAGTGCTACCTAGCTAATGTTCCCGGTCAAGGCCTATCAGGAATTTTCTAACCGGGCGCACCCTGGCCAATCCAACTGGTTTGGTGTCATGAGTTACGACGCTAAATGTTAACCTGGAGTATCCCTTGACATGATTCTAACTGTAAATATATATATATATTAAGCTAGTAAAATGAACTGGGTGAGACGAGTTATTCAGGTCATTGGTTTAGCCACTCGCGCTTTAACGTAAGGTAGCATCGAGCAGTAAGCTTCGGCTAACGTTAAAGTTAGCAATGACAACAGCAGAGCGTCCAAGGCCGCAGTGGGCTGAGCTCACTGTTATTAGCTTGTGTATTCCTCATAAACGAATGTAAAACTGGTATTTCTATCCAGCTGCTTCATTTCATCACCATTTCTAACGCTAGCTAGCGTAATTTCCCGTAATAATCGTCTAGTTAATAATCGTAGTTAGCAGGGTGTAATGATGCTTATTCATTCACACTGATTGTCGAGTTGCGTAAGCTTTATTATGAATGTTACTTTTTTTTTTGCTAACTCTGACCATTTTATCCACAGTTGCGACTGAACAGCATCAAGAAGCTGTCCACTATTGCTCTGGCCCTTGGTGTAGAGAGGACTCGCACTGAACTCCTTCCTTTCCTCACAGGTAATAAAGTCAGCCCTTTTTAGCAATTAAAATCAGCTGACTTGTGACACAGCAGCTATATATTCTCACAAGGTTGTGGCATAATAAAATACTTGGGAGTGCCGTACTTTTGACCAGTCTAAATTGTTGCAATAACTGTCAAAGCATGGTATAAAATTTTACGCCTGAATATATGCTCTTAAATGTTTCTGTATATGCATGAATGTCATTTAAAATTATGACCTTTCTTTCACCCTTTAGACACCATCTATGATGAAGATGAGGTGCTTTTGGCCTTGGCTGAGCAACTTGGCAATTTCACCATGTTGGTGGGAGGGCCAGAGTATGTCCACTGTCTCCTGGTGAGTTTTGTAGTATCTAAGTCTCTGGAGAGTTGATGTAAATGTTTGCTTATTAAGGCATCACATTTTTTCCCGCCTTTTAAGCAGTAGTGGTGAGCCTGCCACCATTGCTAAACCAATTTTCCAGGATAAACCCTGTTAAGTGAAATGACCATCACATCAATTGTTTATATGAAATACTGTATTTAAGCACCAAATGTGAAACCTAAAATATTGTCACACTATCCACCAATTATACATTTTACATCTCCAAAAACTGCATCAAAATATCTTGTATGTGCGAATACTTGAAGAGAGTATAACCCTGTTCTCTCTTGACATACAGCCACCCCTGGAGAGCCTAGCGACAGTGGAGGAGACAGTAGTCAGAGATAAAGCTGTGGAGTCTCTGCGGAAGATCTCTCAGGAGCACTCTCCAGTTGACCTGGAGGTCCATTTTGAGCCCTTGGTCAAGCGACTGGCCAGTGGTGACTGGTTCACTTCTCGCACATCTGCCTGTGGCCTCTTTAGTGTCTGTTATCCCCGTGTCTCCAGCACGGTCAAGGCTGAGATCCGCCAGTAAGTGCCTCTTTCACAAGTGAAGAAAGTGCTCTAAGTCTGTGATCTAAGTGTATGTTCTTTTCCCCCAAAAGTAATAATAATGTGATTGATTCAGGCCTCAAATAAAGTTTGTTTCTGGAGTTAGTTTTGTGTCCCTAATAGAATTTATGTTTGTGGTTATCTCCTATAGGCATTTCCGTACCTTGTGCTCAGATGACACTCCTATGGTGCGCCGTGCTGCAGCATCTAAACTGGGAGAGTTTGCCAAAGTCCTGGAGCTGGATTATGTAAAAAGTGACATCATTTCCCTCTTCACTGCTCTGGCCTCTGATGAGCAGGTATGAGCACTTGTCTTCCTCCATGTTAAACTAAACAGCTGTCACACCCTGCATCATCTTACCTTCCTCTCATGTTCTACAGTCTCTTTGATATGACTATATGTTATGATACAGTATAAATACTATATGCCACACCCAGTGTCAAAGCTGATCCCATTACTTTTCTACATCAGGACTCCGTGCGGCTGCTTGCAGTGGAGGCTTGTGTCAGCATCGCCACTCTGCTGCCTCAGGAGGACCTGGAGACCCTTGTGATGCCAACCCTGCGCCAGGCTGCAGAGGACAAGTCCTGGAGGGTTCGCTACATGGTGGCTGACAAGTTCTCTGAGGTAAGAGGCTTTCCTCTGTCCATTTATCTTCTTCCTTTCCTTACTGTAATCCTGACTAAATGTTAAATTAAAAATAATATTTCAGAATCAAGTTGTATTTAGAGCTGCCTCAAAGCTGTCCAGTTCTGAAGAACCATTTATCGTCAGCGATATTAATGTCTGCACATTGCAAACAAAGGCTTAATGCCAAGACTCATTCATTTCCCCCCTGCTCTCAGAGTGGAAATGATATTTGAGTGTGTGGGCACATTTTGCAAAACTGAGTGACGCAGGCAAAATAATGGAAGGGGGGGGGGGGGGGTACCTTTATGTGTGAGTTCTGCATCTCCTCAAGTTGACACAAATGTATCTGTGACCTCAAGTCAAACGTCACATTAACAAATCTAATGTTAAAGACATAAGAGCAGTTGAAGTATTAAGAACCATTCTTATAGATGCATCTACCGTGATGAGTAACAGTATCAGATTTTTTGCTAGTCAAATTTAGGTTGAATTTACACGTGCTGCACACAGCCACACAATGGTCCACGTCATGCATACAGCGACACAGACAGTAACATCAGAGCCACACACACAGGCTACACCCAGACCATCCCAGGTTTGCTCAAGATGGGACAGATGGTGAGTTGGTTCAGCCTATATGCGTTGAGTTATCATACATCTGTTTACATGCAGTTTACCTAATGATTTTACCTTTTTAAGGTAAAGTCTGCCATTAACGGTTTTATTGAAAATCAGCTAAGTTGTGGCTCTGCTGTTAATGCTGCTGTTGTTTTTGTTTATATATTTAATTTAACCTCTCTCATTATTTGACACACATGGATCCTGCTGTGTGTTTCAGTCTGTAGGGGAAAAATAAAAATAGTAAATTGAATTAACACAAATTATGAATCTTGTGTAAGTGTAAATATGTGTAAGTGTAAATATGACCAAATAAGTAGAGCAGAGTGACATCGTACACCTGTTAGTGAAAATATTCTAGAACACATTGACATTTTGACAAATGTGTGTGTGTCACAAGAATTTCTTCTTCATGACCTTTTAAATGATAAGAGACTGGAACTGAAAAATCAAAGTTTAAGTTGAATTTATTTTCTTGTATAAGAAGGAGCGTTTCACAATGCACAAGTGGGGTTACAGAGAAAAGGCTCCTCGTGGAGCATTCATAGTTAGTGTATATACCTTACAACTTCTTCTGATATTTACAGACACATTCCACAGATATCGTCATACATTTTCTCATTAATGGCCAGCTTACGATCCTTAAATCAAGAGGACACCCTCCTGACTTGTCTCTTGACACTTAATTCCTTTCTGACTCACTTTAACATATGTAATGCTGGCCTCCCACTGTTAATCTTAGCTGCTGTTACTATCTATGCAAGTTGCAGAACAAAACAGAAACCTTCATGACATGTCAAAAGAAAAGGGGCATACACTCATTATGATTCTAAGACATCTAATCACAGTATAATCCTAATTTTTATAATTGTGCTTATGTAATCACTCATAACTATTTCATAGATCAAGAAACACCAGACAGACACAGGTTGGCGTGTGAGAAACAAAACTAGAATCACAATTAGCTTAATTTGGTGGAAATTGTGTGTAAGCTGATACTGTGGTTTAGCAGTGATGTGCTTGGATCTATACTTGCAGACTAATGTGACATACCATAACAGTTGAAGTTGTTGAACATTATAGCTTTTTCTAATCTTTGACAGTTAGGCTTACTGATTCCTTGAATTGCTTTTAGTGTTTGTGCTTAGCGAGGCAAAATATGTCTCAGACTCATCTCTTTGACGGGATCCTCAGATGAATTTGATGATAAAATTGTCAATATGTAATTTCAGCCGCTATGGGGTCTCTCAATCAAAACAATAACAAAAGATGGAGTGTGATGACTCTGTGAAGTAGCAAGGGATTATGGGAGTTGTCTTCATTGTTAAGTAACCAGCTTCACCAAGATATGGTTACTCCGGTGTTAATCATTCAGGATGGTTTTACCAGGAGCCGAATTATCTGCAGAGGTCTCCTCTTAAACATACATGCAGATTAAAATCGTTAAGACTAATTAAAGCTGTTTCACCTAAAATAAATAAATTTAAAAAATCAATGTTTCTCCAGCAACGTTTTTGATTACAGGACTTCCTGGAGGGGCTGTTAGCTGAGCTGCTGCTAATGTTTGCTCAGTTTTTCTCTGATAACTTAACATCCAGATGTCCAATGACTAAAATCCTTCTTCCAGCTAAAAGATAGTTAAATTACCTAAATTTATAACGAAAATGTGGCTTAAAACTGAATAAAAGTCCATTTATAACAGTTTGTATGGAACAACCACAACGCTGACGTATTGTCTTGTATGTGTGTAAGTTACTCCATTGTAGTGGAAAACACAGTGCCGCCTTATGTATCTCCTGTGTGTTTACTCTTTGGTAGAGGAGGTATGACTAAATGAAACGATCTGTTACTTTCATTAAATTACAGATTTCTCTGGGTTTGATAATTGTTGGAAACATTTGGGATAGTTCACAACTTATCAACATATGTAACAGGTTTAGTTGTTTTTAGACATTTTAATGTGGAATAATTACATATACCTTTTTTAAGTCGCAGAATGTTTGAAATGCAAATAACTGGAAGAGATTATGTGGTCATCTTGACAATTATATTTTTTTCTCAGCATTTAGTGTTATAACAAGTAATGTACTTCAAGACTTTATGTTGACATAAGAATGTACCCATGATGCTGCACAAATGCGGACAGTTAAGAAAAGTAGAACACATTTAAATGACACGGTAACCCATTTAGTGTTTGAGTAGAGCATCCTTAACTGGGTGTCTGTGCTCACTATGTTTATCCAGGCTGTTGTAATACATTCAGGTCTTAAGTGTGTAAAGCCATGACCAGGTTTGTTGAGTAATTGGGGTAATAAGAAAATTCTATGCATGTGAGCATACTCATTGATAACTGATTGTCCAAGTCGATGAAACGGCAGCTCCAACTTTGATAGTCACAAAAGCTTCTCAGAAAGCAGATTTCGTATTTCTTATTAATCATTGGCCTCACCAGCTGCACACACATCCGCCTTAACCACAATTTTTCAGCATTTCCTTCACTGTTTTACATCAGATAAAATGTCATTACAAATAGTAAGACAGATTATTGGTAAAATCACCTGTGTCCATATCTTTTTATTCACTTACATGTCAGCAATGTTATTCCCTTATCTTTTAAACAACATTAGATCCAATATAGGAACCATTTTCTATATTTTTAAAATCCTTTTTTGTATTGATAATTTCCTCACTTGTGGATATTGATAGAAGTTGTTTTCTCTCTGAATGTAGCTCCAGAAAGCAGTTGGACCAGAGATCACCAAGAACGATCTGGTCCCGGCCTTCCAGAATCTCCTGAAGGACTGTGAAGCTGAGGTCCGTGCTGCTGCAGCCAACAAAGTTAAAGGTGAGTCCATGAGTACACATTCATTAGTAAAAGTATGAATGCCTGATGTTGGAAAAATGTGAATTGCATAGGTTAAGCTGAGCAATGCTTCAGTTTCTTGTCCAGGCTGTTCTATATTTTACTGACTGTACTTTTTTCTTTGTTAGAATTCTGTGAGAACCTCCCAGAGGATAATCGTGAGCAAATCATCATGACTCACATTCTGCCCTGCGTCAAGGTAAAAAAAAAAAAAAAAAAGAAAAGAAACTTTTCGGTCTGCCACTTTGTGGCATCTCTCTGGCGATTCACTTTTCAGTTGAACTTAAGACTCTTTGATTTGTTGTGTTATTAAGCGTGGATGAAGACTAGAGGCATGTCTTTTTATAGTCTTACCCAAAGCGTTTATGCAGACATGTGGTGGTGTAACATCCGCTTAAAGGAAAACTTTGTTTCTACAACTCGAGTCTTATTTTTTGTAGTTTTGGCCATGATTCCTTTCAACTACATTATTCCAACTCAGCTGCTAACATCGTGCAATGTGAATGATACATTCAATAGAGCAAGCAACAGAAGTATTCTAAAGAATCACATGTTTCAAACAGTCTGTCAATTTAATCGGAAAATCTTAACAGCTCATATGGATATGAAAGTGAAAATCCACTAATGCTCCACTAATGTTGTTCGAGTTGGTTTCAGTTCAAAGTACTGTAGTGTGTGTTGGTCAGTTTGTTATTGCTGCTCCACTAACATGAGTATCTGACTGACGGCGTAGAAAGTTCACAATATACTTCAGGTTCATCTTGCAAAGTTAATTATTTACTCATTAAATCAGAAAATGCTCACAACTGCAACTTGCTAGATGAATTACAAGATAACTGTAGCGTGTGTCTGCTGTAGATTGTCTAGATGCTGCAGCTAAGTGCTGCCTTTGTTGTTGCATCAACATCATGTTATCAAATAACATCTAGAAAATCAATTTTTGATATTTGTGAATCCATTCCCTTTTTTCTTTTTCTTTGTCGAGTGCTGCTTGCCCCACTAGACTTCATATTTCCCGAAAATTTTCCCATTTCTCAACTCAGCTGGTGACTAGAATATAGTAATTGATAGAATGATGATTGAAGCTATGGAAGAAAAAGTATCCTTCAACAAAATCTTGGATGAAACGGCAAGTTTCAGTATTTCTAGTAAATGATTAGATAACATGTTACAGTTGGCATCATTTACATGAACACACTAAAGAAGAAGAGATGGTCTGATATAACCTATAGAAACATCTACCTATAGATGCCCACAACTCTGTCCCTAACCACAACCACCTAGAAATGTTTTATAGGGCTGTTGGAAAAGTCCGGGAGTGATGCATTTGAGTCTGTCAGTGTTGTTCAGATTTTAAACAGCAGATGGCACTGTTGTTTCTGTTATATCAAACTGTAAGTTAAACTGTAGCGCCACCAATTAAAAATTATTACATGATTGCAGGTTGTTTTTTATATATATATATATACACACACACACACACTAACAAACAAAAAATGGAGGCTGACCAAAGAAATTCCAGTTTGTAAAGGGAACAGATTAGTGTTGCAAAGGGCCATTCAGCTTGTACTGACAAAATATTGACAGTGGAACAAAGTTATACAGGTAGCAATAAACTGACAGATATAAAGAGGTGTGGAAACAACATATAATTCAACAACAAGACTTGTCTGGTACTGTATGACACTTAATACTTAGACATTGCATACATTTCCTTACAGGCTAGGTGATATGATTTGATTGTGCAGCATGATGTTAAGTATTTATTTCCAAAAGCACTAAAACTTTTAGCCCTTAATGAGTTTCTACTAAAACCATATGATATGATATGATACAGGAAGAACATAACAAGAAGAAAATGACAATAATGACGCACAATATGTGTTAATCCCGCATTATTTGGTATCAGTTATGTTGAATATGATCAGGGAAAGGGGATAGGTAATATTCATTATTTTTAAATTATACCATTTTGTTCCTGCCAACATCATATTTGAAGGTTTCAAACTACAGTACTTAACTGCAATGACTGTTGTCCACACTAGTATTAAGCCCACTTTACTGTGTATTTACACCCATGTAGATTACAGCCCTCCCTCTCTCTAGCATGTTGTGAATATGACCGACAGCAGTAGTCTAGATGTTTATATACGTACTTGCTTTCTTAACTATTTGTTTGTTCTAATCTCTCTGTCTCCTGTGTGTCCCGTCCCTGACCAGGAACTTGTTTCAGACACCAACCAGCATGTGAAGTCGGCCCTCGCCTCAGTCATTATGGGCCTTTCAACCATCCTGGGCAAGGACAACACAATAGAGCACTTACTGCCTCTCTTCCTGGCTCAGCTCAAGGACGAGGTAAAGGAAATGCACACTTGTAATTGCTGGACATGATTTTCTTTCCCTATATTTATGCTGTTGGCTTTGGAAATATTTATGGGGGTCTGAGTTTGACCAACTTCCTTTGGCCTTTTTAGTGATCAGCATGTCTAAGACAGGTTAAAGCCATTTGACTGCAGTCACCAGATGTACCTAGCGGCCTCCTGAGCGGGTAGGAGGATGATTTATGCTGTTGGCAGTCAGACTGAGACCTTACAATTAGAAGATTACATAGTTGTGTCTAGAGCTGTTAGAGTAGTAAAATTGTGGATGCAGGTTTTTTCCGAATTGTAAGTACAGTGTATTGTTGGAATCTATATATGTAATATGTTACAATGGGCTGTGCTTTAGCTGATGAATGTCCGTGTACTTTCTTTTAACGCTACGGGTTCATCTAGAGTGACAATTGCCCTGAAGTCCAATGAATACATTTTCATGGAACTCATTTGCATATTGAGATTAGACATGAGTTTGGCAGGTTGGACACAAAGGTATATAAATGTTTTGGAAGGCTTGAAGCTGACAGATCTGCCACTGTTCTCCTTATTCCTATTTAAAGATGGCCCATTTTCCTCACAGCATAAAACAAGACCAGGAGTGTCTTTTTAGATTAGATTACAGTCCAAACTGACAGCTTTGACTCACAAATTTCAATAATTCAAGGCGCAACTGTCTGAGGACAGTTTTGAATGAATGACTTGTCGGAAGAACATTCTCCATCTTGCTCCCTCTTTTAAGAGATGAATTATCGCAACTTCTGTGCCTTATTTGGCTGCTAAGTTAACAAGCCTGGCAGAGAGTGGAAAACCATTGTGCAGTTTTAGGTGTCGGGTTTTTGGAGTACGCAGATGAAATTGTGCTTTAGCTCTTCCCATTGTTAATATCCTGTCCAGATAAGAACAGAAAGCAGATCTCCATTTAAGGCTCTTGGATATAAACCTGGGTTACATTATTCTGAACAACAGTACTTGATCTAATCTATTTTGTTTAGAGTGACTAAAGTAGCTTGGCTTGCCCAGAGCCAAGAAATTTGTACTTTGAGTTGGGTAAAAGGCAGTGCTACAATTGTTCGTACAAGGCTGGAAAAAAGGTTTTTTTCCTTGACATTATATCAGATTTATGGTAAAAAAAATGTGTCTAATATTTGAAGGCTTAGTTGTAATAAAGATGTGCTGCCTTGAGCTTAACTTATTCATTTCAATGATCCTCCTTTCATAGTGCCCCGAGGTGCGTCTCAACATCATCTCCAACCTAGACTGTGTGAATGAGGTGATTGGCATCCGTCAGCTCTCCCAGTCTCTGCTGCCGGCCATTGTGGAGCTAGCAGAGGATGCAAAGTGGAGGGTCCGCCTAGCCATCATAGAGTACATGCCCCTGTTGGCAGGCCAGCTGGTGAGTCTCTGAAATCCATATAAAATTTGTTTTAAAGGTCTTCCTAATTAGTACCATGCATTGAGGCATAATATATAGCAATGTGCAGACAGCCAGACTTTATCAGGCCCGATTTTAACTGTAGGCGTCCAGGAAATTGATCTAACTAGGTTGTGTCCTTGTTCCTTCAGGGAGTGGAATTCTTCGACGAGAAGCTCAACACCCTTTGTATGGCCTGGCTTATTGACCATGGTAAGGACTCTCATGGGTTAAAGTTTTCCAAGCAGTTACATCAGACATTAGCAGATATAATAAACTATGTGTACTGTATTGTGCTAAAAAGCCACTAAATGGCATGAAATTAAATCCCAAACCACGTTTTTTTGGGGTAAAAACTCCCAAATCCTTACTGACTCATCCTGTGTCATCATTATAATGGACTAGCCCTTTTTTTGAATGATATCACACATTAATCTGGCTATGCCTGCTTATTGTCCATTATACACTTCAGCATGGTTTCATTAATTGTCACTACTATTATATCTGACTTATTAGTTTCCATATCTCAGAGCATCGCTGCTCTCACTTACCGACAAGTCTCCTCTTCTGATACTGTGTCATTACCAGGACAAAGAGAGGCTTGGGTAGAAGGGGAGGAATTGATGAGCATATGGGGTTGGTGGTGAGAAAATTAAGAACTACAGGAGGGACGAGATGTGACAATTCGCAGATCTCTGCCAACATGTTAATGTTGGTAAAAAGGCTGTGTGTCCTTTTCTCTAGCTCCATGTACACTACACTGTAGCTGTGAGGAGGGAAAGGGCACGGTGACATACAGAGTGAGTGAAGATAACTTCATCCGTTTGCACAATGGTTTTGACAAGTGGTCATCAAAATCTGTGTCACTAGACACCATAGTATAAATTAACAGACCTCTCATGCTGTAGGTTTATCTCAAGCTACTTAATTTAACCTTGTTTCTTGCTGTTGAGTAATTATGTTGAGTTAATGGAGTTAAAACTCACTATTGTGGTGGGAATCATGTTGTCTGATTTGACTCAAAACCAATTCTTGGTTGAAATGAATAGAAAAGGGAGCCCAGAATTTAGTGTCTTCCTCCAGTATATTGTATGCCAAACAATTCACTGCTCTCCTTGTTCCGCTGAAATAGATTATGAAACATAACTGGCAATTAAGATAAATGGTCAGCAGCCTTTCCATTTAAAAAAAAAAAAAAAAAAAAAAAGTTAACTGCATTAATGGATTAATTAATTTGAAAGCATCTTACAGTCTCCTGCCTGTATGAGAATAACAAAATGAGGGGGAGGTGGAGTGCTCCGCTGTGTTATTAAACATTATGTCTCCAGCAGTGGAGAGCAGCCTCTCTGCTGCAGCGTTAGATTCAGGGAAAGCCATCGCTGTACAACACGCTGACCGGGTGCAGAGTTTTTGAAGTGAAACAAATCAACTCTGAGGTCAAGAAAATAACTCGATGCTCAGTCTAGTCTCAGTTAATGTTAGTCTCTGAGTGATGGCATAGAAAGTTCACCATATACTTCACGTTTATCTGACAAAGGTAATTATTTAGTCATTAAATCAAAACATGCTTGCATCCGCTGCCTTTTTTTTGAAGATGAACTACAAGATAACTCTTAACGGGTGCTGCACTGCCCTCACAGTTAAGTTCTGCCTTTTTTGTTTTATCATAATCATGTCATTTACTAACATTTAGAAAATTGATTTTAGACATTTTTGAATCAATTGTTCACTTTTGCATCATGATCAAGCCCCCACCCATACAAAGTTGGGTTACTGTGGGCGAGCATGTATCTGAACTGCTTTACCCTGGGCCTTTGTGCCGAGGGCTCATCTCCCTATCTGGCAGATCAGACTGACTTGAGAGACAATTATCCATATTCAAATGCTGGAAGAGTTGTATACGCGAAGAGCTACACAACACACCCTGTTCCATTTTATAACCTAGAACGTTGTCTTGTGCATAAATTTTTCGCTCAGAGTATATAGTGTTCTCTTCATCGAGTTTTCCAATTAGAGAGACGCACGCTATTGAGGACAAAGGGCCAGCTGGGTTACATCATTGGAATGTTGCTGGTGTGAGTTTCTCTACGTACGTACGTACGTGTGTGTGTGTGTGTGTGTGTGTGTGGCTGGGGTTAGGGCTGTGCCACCCTTACATAAGCCCTTCAAAGAAAGACAGGACTACAGAAATCAGCCCCTGAATCTTTGCCTCACTGACACTATCGCAAAGAACTCCTCTTCTATCATTATAACACATTCACCATTATGATTTGAATTGAAAATTTTCACATTATGTTCAACCAGGATATTAAGTAAAAAACGAAAAAAAAGAAAAATTCTGATCTTCAAATATACTGCACTGCTACTGTGAATGTTTTTCCGAGCTGTATCATCCAGTGTACAAATATATCCTGTGTTCAGTTTTTATCAAGGCAGCACTCATGTAGCCTACATAGGTTTAATTTCAGACATCGTGGCATTTCACAATTGCAGACATGCCAACCTTTACGTATTTTGCATAGCAGATACAGACATCTTGACATCAAAGTACACTTGTACAATTTGTCACTCTAAAATACGCAAAAAGCTGGTGACGCCTGTGAGTTCAATTGTGCACATGCAGTACTCAAGTCTAACAGCAAGAGGCAGCAGTGTCCAGCCTGCTGAAAAGAAGAAGAGTCCAACCAATCATAGCACTGGATTTATTCCACCCAGGTTGTGAAACGTGAAATTTCATAGTACTGTATTCATAATTATTATTGCAGCCAAACCCATAACTGTAATGAAAGGAGCAGATCATGACACAATGATTAAAAAGCAAGTGCATGTGTTTCAGAAATAACGTCACATAGAAAGTTACCGGGGTGCGTATGTGTGTGTGTTGGCACTGTAGTCTAGAACTTTGCCTACTCTGGGAAAACTTCAAGGAAACTGCAAATTAAGTCCAATATGTAAGGAGGGATGTGATTGCTTTTACAGTTTCAACAGCCATGTTCATATTCAGCCTGTATTGTTAAGTCATCATACCATTAAGTAATAGCCTACCTATAATGACCACAGTTATATTAACCAGCTCTAAAATATTTATTTCACCATGGACACAAAATAGTCTGTTTGGGCTGGTTTGAGTTTTACGGCTCCACTGCCATCAAATCGTATATTCAAAAACCAAATTGGCTCTAAGTTTGCTTATTGTGAAGGTGTAAACAATAGAAACTAAATGTTGCAGTAGTGGCAGCTCAGTGTGCAGTCTAAGTGAAATTGTGTTGCTTGCTAAGCTGTGTTTAGGCAGGTGAAAGACAAATGGACAAACAGGCATAAATGACCAACTAACAGTACTGGCATCTGCAGATATTTTTCTAAACAGGCTGTTATTGGCATCAAGAATTTTCATATCGGTGCATCACTCACTTTTTCGTCTGTTTGGCACATGTATGCAAATGATCTGTAATGCGCATGTATGCAAATTATGTACAATAATTCATTGTACACACAGCAGTCGTTTGCATCTGACACATCTAGGTCACCAAAGTGGTACTCAAAACATTCATCCAGGGTTGGCAGGTCTGCAGTTGACGCATGCTACATTTTGTCTACAGAGAATTATCACCTGGCTGTGCAGTTCAGATTTACAGAGCTTTATAGCAAGTTTCAGCTCATTGTTTAGTTTTCTGGCCCGCAAATTTACTGTTTTCTTTTACTATCACCACTCTAATAGCATTATTTTCAGCTGCAGCAGTACACTACCTGCCCAGTACCAAATAGCAAACAGAGTTAGCAACAAGCTAGTGAAAAAAAGACAAGCATTGAGTTGGTAGAGATAAAAAATGAAACTAAGAGTGAATGTTGTCTATGTGGCCACAAACAAGACTTAACATGAATGATGTTGCTCCACAGCTGCTGGATGAGTAAATAATTAGCAACTGTTGTCTAACAAGTTTGCCATATCAACTTAAAAGACATGTTATTGTTTTTCGCTGCCCCTAAAGGGCCAAAAAATTATTAGTTTTATGCTTAAACATTACTGAAACTTATTAACTTCTTTAGCACACACTTGAATTGAAGCAGTGGATTTTTATGGGGAAGAAAAAAACATGAATTATTTCAAGTGCACTAGAAAAGCTTAAACCTCTGTGAGCAGTTTCATCAGTTTAATGTTGTCTGTTCAGTAAACATAAAATGATCCGTTCTTGATTGCCAATTTGTTGGATTCCTTGCTGTTCACTTGTTTCCTAAATTAATTAAATGTTGCTGTTTTCTAGTGTATGCCATCCGTGAGGCAGCTACCTGTAACCTCATGAAGCTGGTGGAGAAGTTTGGAGCCGAGTGGGCTCAGAACACCATCGTGCCCAAAGTGCTGGGCATGGCCAACGACCCCAATTACCTGCACAGGATGACCACTCTATTCTGCATCAATGTGAGTCAATGCTATCAGGGTGTAACAACCTATTAATGAGACCCATTTATTTCCCCAGTACCAGCTTTTGTCTTAATCT
Source organism: Euthynnus affinis (assembly GCA_029490765.1). Lineage (NCBI taxonomy): Eukaryota > Metazoa > Chordata > Actinopteri > Scombriformes > Scombridae > Euthynnus > Euthynnus affinis. The sequence goes on from CM055845.1 coordinate 16,030,113, forward strand.
ACACAAGTCCCTTTTTAACCACATTCATATGTTATCTGTAAATGTAACTGACTTGTCATCTTTGGTGACCACCTCCATTGTGTTTCTTAGGCTTTGTCAGAGGCTTGTGGCCAGGACATCACCACTAAGCAGATGCTACCAGTGGTCCTCAAGATGTCCAATGACCAGGTGGCCAATGTACGCTTCAATGTGGCCAAGTCCCTTCAGAAGATCGGCCCCGTCCTCGACAGCAAGTACGTTCAACATCAGATGCTTTCTTTCCACAGTGCGGTGTACAAATCAGACCCGTGTTGAAAAATTGTTTTATAATTTCCCTCCTCTGTGTTTGTCCCCAGTGCCCTTCAAACAGAAGTGAAGCCAGTGCTGGAGAAACTGGCCACAGACACAGACATGGATGTCAAGTACTTTGCCCAGGAGGCTATCAGTGGTGAGCATTTCTCTTCTTTTTTTTTTTTTTCCTAGTGTACAAATTTAATATGCTATACATCTTCAAAACTGATTGCTCTCTCCTCTCTACACAGTTCTGGCCCTGGCATAACCAACCCAACACGGCTAAACCAGACAACCACCCGAAACAACACCGCAACTCTTTTACAAGATATTTATTGATGTTCAGGAACAACTGGTAAATGTATAGAGAAAGCTGTTAACAATTGTTTTATCCTTTTTTCTTTTCTGTTTCTTTTTTTTTTCTTTTCTTTTTTTTTTTTTGACTGTCCAATGGTAGTCCATGTCCAGGCATAGCACAGGCTTCTTTGTTAACCTTCTGCTTTGCTGTAAATGGGTGCTTTAACAAAGGCAAAATGTGATGAAATTGCATTAAGTGGTGCATGCTGACTAATGTGCTACTGTACTAGCTAGGCATCGCTAATCACAACCCCTCTCACATTCCTCCCTTTTTACATCCTTGGCCACTGTTGTACTTTAGCCACAGTCATCACAGCATACCACATGTCTATGTTCGCTACTCAGTGCCCAGCGCCGTGCTAGCTCTCTGCACTTTTCTCCCAGTGCTAGACTTAAACTTTGAGCAGCAGATGGTGCAACAAGCTGTTTATTTTGCTGAGCTTCCTCTCAAATCAGCCCTTCAATCGCTCTCTTTTCCCAGAGACACTGGTGTGGCTATCCAGAGAAGTGATTGAAAGGTCTGTGCAGGTCTAGAAGGCAATCTCTTTTTGCACCAGACCAAACCTGTTGTCTCTTAAATGCTTCACAGGGTTGTTCTGTACAAATTAATAATGGGGGTGTCCATTACTGCATGTAATCTGATGAACTCTCTCATTGATTGCATGTACTAATCAATCTCAAATAGTGTCCTTTCCCAACTCCATCTACCAGACTAACCTTTCCCTCTACACGGTTTGTTCTCTGCAGCAACACAGATTGAATTGGTCAAACAAATGAATTACCTCGACCCAAAGTAATAGGGACCAGCTCAGTCGTAAAGTGTTGCTTATAATTATCCCTCCTCCAAATCCACGGTGATTTTGTTGATGTACAAGGGTGGGAGAAGTAGTGTGTCAGTTGCGATTTTATTCTGCAGTATGCTCTCGGAATTGCTCTTAATTTTTGTGCCAATGACTTTGATCAGCGGTGGTGTTTTCTTTTAGTATGCCTGGGTAAACAGTTTTCACCTGTCCTGTTCTGTAGAGATGTTCTTTTCTGTAAGGGACACTTTTCCTTGGACGTTTAATGGGATGGTAAAACTAAATTGACTACAGCTATCAGATCCGTTGGATTAATGAAACCACGGCACTCCTTGTGTCCTTGAGCCACCTATTTTCCCCATAAGTCCATGCTGAGTCCTCCACTGTGTATGAGATTTAAAAGCATAAGGTCCGTGAAGGGCCACCCAAGGATGCTTGCTGGCGGATCTATACACGATGGAGAACAAGTGCGTGCTTTCAAAGAAAGTGGGATGGGGGGGGACACTGAGCATGTGTACGTAAGACTGCATAATGTTTTATTATGGGGTGGGAGCTGGGATGGTTATGGGCGGGTTGAATAAATGTATCGTCTGTGTTGAAAAAAGAAACTTTTGTCTTTCCCTGAACAACTCCCGCTGCCCCCCTCCCCTCTCATTTTGTTCTCTTGAATAAACCTTGATTGTTGATTGTCCTGTATCACGAAGTCTGTGCTTTTATTTTTATTTTGAAATCTCTTCACAATTGGGATGCTGTACTACTGTATCTTGATCTGAATAAAGTAACACAAAGGAACCAGTGTAGCCTTCTTTTATAACTAGTTACAGCTTCAGTACATCAAGACCTCTTGTCAATTTCTCACTACATGATGATAAGCAACAGGAAATTATATAAAAACAACTGCTTTGTTTTATTAGCAGTTAAAATCATGTGACATATCAAACACAACACAAAGTTTATGTCCAATTGATGTAAATATTTTAAAAGATTCCAACAAGCTAACAACTCATGCAGTTGCATAATTGCAAGTTTCCCATGAGCCATACTTTTTGCTACAAGATGACTGTAAATGGCTGTTTTGACAGTTTTACAGTTGAGATTGAAACAACAGTTGAAATGAAAGTGCTGAAAGAAGTTTGTGTAAGCACTGAGTCTCTTCAAATATTAAGTAAAAGTACTGAAATGGAAGTGCAATAACTGAAAGCAGATGAGCTCAGTTAAAAGATACAAGATGAGCAGTGGAAACTGAACTGAAGAGCAGATGAATGAGAAAAGCAGTAGAAATGTCATTTAATAAATAAGATGCAAGTAGTTGAAATGTTTGTTTACCATAACTGAAAGCAGTTGAATTGTCATTTGAAGGGTAAGAGTTAAAAGTTGATATGTAAGGCTGAAGAGTTGGAAACAGTTTGGTGATCAACAGTTGAAATGTCAGTTGTAATGACTAAGATGTAACAACTGAAAGCAGCTGAAGTGCCATTTGAAGAGATGAAAACAGTTGTCAGTTGTAGACTGAAACTATGTGTAAGGCTTAAAATAGTTAAATTGCTGCCTGTGTAAAATATGAAAACATTTGGAATGTCAGTTTTTGTCCCACAACCGAAAGCAGTTGAACTGTTAGTTGTTAAGATAAATACAATTTCAGCCATAATTTTTGACATTTGCCTTGCTGCTGCATGGTAAAAGTATTCCCTGCTGTCATGTCATGTCAGTATTTGGTATGACGTTTCGGCACCTCTGGTACGTGGTCAGGTCTGTCAGCACATTTGGACGCTGCTCAAGCTTTGTCAAGCTGCATAGTGACAGAGTGGATCACGATTTTGAAGTACTGTCAAAATTCTGGTTTGGCTTTGGTTCTGGACTCTGACTTTGTTGTTGTAGGATTTAACATTGTTGTTCCGATGCCATTCATGTGTAGCTTTTAATCTATGTTTGGGATCGGTTACTTGCTGGAAAATACGTTTAAGTGGCTGTTCTCCTACAGAGTACTGCATTTATTTCCCCCTCCACCTTCACCAGCCTTCCAGGGCCTGCTGCAGAGAAGCCACAGCATGACGCTGCGACCCCCAGGCTTCACAGAGGGGGTGATGTGTTTCCGTTTGTGTGCTTTTGGCAAACAGTGTTCAGTCAATGGCAGAAAAGCTGGAATATACACTTTGTTGAGTACGTACAAAAAACAAATGACATCCACTATTATTCACTGATGTAATGAACTCCTTTGATATTCCTTGTGGGCTTTGCAAAAATCTTTATACGCTTTTTAAGTATAGTTTCTCAGCCTGTAAAGGACTTCAAATAAATGTGGGATTCATTTCACATGTTCCTCATCTCATATTTGGTCAGCTCTGACCTGGTAGGCAGCTGCTGTGGAGATGAAAGCGCGGGTCCTCTGGGCTGTTTTGGCCACAGGGAACCATGTAGAGCGAGGCAGGATCTGCAGCTGACCCCTACCGTCACCCTGACACCTGCCCTCACCCTGACTACTGCTGAGGAGAGAATGCAAGTAAAAGTTTTTTTTTCCACACATGAGAAAAAGACGTTTTCATCTTTCTTTTGCACAAGTAACACAAGTTTGTTTTTTGCTATATGGAGCAGATCTTAGACGCACTCGTCTTTTTTGTTGATTCCAAATGAGCAATAAGCACAGAGGATTAAGGCAATAAATCAGATGGCAGAGATCTTTATTAGAATCTCAACCTTCCCTTTTTAATCTCCTCAAATCTCCCATCAGCCTTCCCTTCAGAGCCATGCGCCCTCCCAATCCTCCACCCGGCCCTTTTACTGTATCCCTCATTGCCAAGGCACATTATGCACATACTGTATAGTGTAATGCACAGGTTGGTGGTTGCTGCTGTATGTCAGCACATTCTGATACAGCGAGGCCACCTTGAGACCTATTTAGAATATAGCACCTTCAAAAGGCGGGGCGTGTTTTTAAAGAAATGATGAGAGGTAGGAGAAGGATTGGTTCGTAGATGAAACCTTTGAGACAGTCTATGAAGAGGTTTTTTGGTTGTTTTTTTTTAAAGCTAGAAGCAGAGGAACATGCCAAGCTTTAAACTACAACCAAAAATCTTCATTAAAACACGATTACTTGAGGACGAAGGCTAATCCTCCCCTAAATCCACTTGAGTTCATGAGGCAGTAATGAAACAGCAGCAACCTATTTCTTTCCTATTTAGATCCTGTTATTTGGGGGTGGGGAGGCGGTGGGGGGGATTTTCAGCAGGCAGAGCACTTGACAGCACTGAGAGCCCTGACGTCAATGCAGCTGCCTCCCAGGACTGTGTCATTTATAATGAAAGGAGTCAAGCAAAGCCCCCACGCAGCAACGGCGTGCGCACACACACACACATTGTGAGGTCAGATGCTCTCACGGTGACAAATGACAAACATCAGTTAGGGAGAAGAGGAGCGTTGGCCCACGTTTTCCCTAAGTCACCTTGTCACTTCTTGCTCCCCCTTCTCCTTCCTCCCTCCTATCTAATTTTGTCATCTATTCACTGTTTATAAACTGTACAAACTTTCTACTCTAGAATAATATCGGGGTGGCGGTGAGAGCAGAGAAAACACAAAGGTCGCTCAAGCAGTGTGTGTGTGTGTGTGTGTGTGTGTGTGAGAGAGAGAGAGAGAGAGAGAGAGAGACTCTTGGCTTGGCTATGACATCCATTCCAGAGCCTGCAGGAGCTGATTTTTTCCAGGCACTACTGGGTCATCTGTACTGGGATTTCTTGCTCTGTCCATCTGCCGGCCAGCGTGTGTTCAGCGCGTATTCAGAGACAAGGGAATGTGGCTAAATAATAGGGGACACATGTCTGTGAGCACAGCGTGACCTTCAATGAAGAACTGATTTCATATAAGCTTTTCATTGCGAAGAAAATCTTTGTTCCACCGGTACTCCTTACACACACACACACACACCATGCAGAGCCACAGCATTTACGTCACTCTCACTTGCTACAAAGCCTGTTTGCTGCACTGGGCTTGCAGTTTTTAAGTGTGTGTGTGTGTGTGTGTATTCCATGGATGCACATCAGAGAAAAGGTGCAGATTTTTAAAAGGAGTTCATTTTTTCCTCAGCGTGCATGGTTTGAACATTTGTCTCTGAGCTTGTTTTTTTTTTTTTTTTTTTTTTTTTTATTGTGCAGCACTAATCCTGAACAGTGCTGTGATCTCCTGCTCTAAAAGACGCAGTAGGATGTTGTCATCCACCCTCCTCCTGTTGTCATGGCAACCATTGATGTCATTACAGTATACTGTAGCCTGATGAGTGAATAGGCCTCTGATATTGTGATATTTTATTGAAAAAAGAAGAGGAAGAAGAAGAATACCAGCTTTCTTTCTCTGTCTCTCACCCCCAAGAGTGTCTGTGACAGGCAGCTTGTTGGAGGTCTCAGCAGCAGACAACAACACTGAATACACACTATAAATAACTACATTCACAACTGGAAAATGGCATTCACTTGAATGCAGGGAAAATTGTGTCGAGGTTGTACTTTTTCAGATCTGGAATCATAGTGTGTCAAACTACCCTTAACATTTTACTTGGTGTTATGATTTTTTTTTTTTTAATCTCTCATGCAGGAGCGGGAGGTGTTGAGCAGGAAGAAGAATTTATTTTTGTTATTCATGCAGAGACACTTCCAACTCTTTCCAGAGAGTCTAATTCAGTTTGCATTAAAGGATGCAAAATGCAAGGCTACGTCAGCTGAGGCCTAAACAGTACGAGAGGGGAAGTTTATACGAGCATGAGTGTGTGTGACCCATCCTCATGTTTCAGACTTATCAGTTTGGCTCAGCAGCACCAACAGTGTGTCTGATCCCAGGAAAAGAAGTGAGACCCTGGTTTCCATGAACATATTGACCCCCCCCCCCTCTCTCAACCTACCTCTGGCAGTGTAATAGTAGGATTAGCTGTTCTCTGTCTAAGTGGGCTGATTGGATTGATGTGTTCCCTCTGCATGATACTTTCCACACAGGAGGTACAAACAGCGCCGAGAAGTCATTTCATTTTCCTGTGGCACATTTTGCTCTATATTGTATTCACTGAGTGTTTACAATCCTGTAACTTTCTATTCAGATGTGCAGCTGAGATCAATCAGCCAATCAGTGCTCGGCTGAGGACAGGCCCCCTTTGTCTACACTTAACTATCAGAAAGGTCTGCGTGGTTTTATAAATATTGACAGGCGATTGCCATGGAGATGGACTACATGTGATGTCACATCAGTGATCTCAGACACTGGTCAGTCCTTATCAGTGGTGGTGAATTATTCAGTCCTTCCTCCAGCCTGATAACACTGAGTGTAAAAGCAAAACACCGCAGTGGATCAGAGCTCTGGTTGTCTAGAAGATGTGTGTAATGTAACTACATGACTACAAACCACTTAACATGTAAGGGAGAAAATATCTTTTTTTCTGTAATTTGGGTGAACTAACCCTTTAATGTCATCACCATGCGAGAGGTGTTCTTATTTATCAGAAGTGATTATCATGCTGTGGTTGTGTGTGAATCATCAGTTTGAGTGGATGTCTGCTTCCAACCAAACCCACGTCTGATAGCGCTCGCAAACAAGTGCACATTTTGTTTTCTCACGTATTTGTCAGAGTAGACAGACACAGTTTTAATGCCTAGGGGTAATTCTGTCCAGGTATGCTGTTATTATAGACAGGAGAGTATCTTTTCTTTCAAATACTTCCTCTGACTGCCTGAACATCCTGGTACTTTCTCTGTAATCTGACGTGGAGAACTACAAATCTGTCATCTCCTGTGTAGTTATGTTAGCATGTTCATTTAAGGTAGTGACAGGAAATATGTAAGGAATTTATGAAACTATTAGCCCTATCAACAAAAGTACAAGTGAACTGAACTCATTGGTAGTTAAAGCACGGCATTACAGGATATAAATATTTAAACCATGCAACAGAACCAGTCCTGTGGCTCCTGTTGGATTGACCGCCTCGGGTGCTTTAATTCTGGTTGAAATGATTTCAGGTTCAACTATGACTCAACGGTTTATACGAAGCACTTGGTGTGATTCATTTTTCCAAGTCATTAACTCACACCAACACCGTACAAACCCCGGGGTGCTATCAGATGGGTGCAGTTTACAGTAACAGGACAATTGGATTATGTGGAGAAGATGTGATGTAGAAAATACTTAAAGTGTCAGCTCTGTAACCGTGTTTCAACATTCAGCATAAACACAAAGTTGCTTTAAAACACTGTCAAAACACACTCACAAATGATGTGACTCATTGACACACACTCACACACACAAGAAACATCCACAATATTATGTTCAATAAACCTTTTTTAATCTCAACAGCAAGTTAGCTTATGTGTGGTCAACATCAATGAAGGTAAATATAAAACTGGATTTCTATTGATAGATTGATGTTTTTGTTTTATCAGCAGGAGGTGAAATTATGATACTTGGATACATGTCCACTAGAATCTTCATGACTTTAGTCTTCAACTAGAGAAATATTGCTATAATACTTTTAAATGGCATACACTGATTGACCAACAAGAAAAAGCACGGTAGAGAAGCTGACAAAGAAGCTCCAAAACGCCACACGGTGGGTCATACAGGGAAACTTCTGAGGGACTTTGGTTTTGTACCTTTGTAAAACCTGGCTCTACTTACTTTCAGGAAAAGAAAAGTAATCATAAGTAATCATAATAAAATAAATGATAAAAGGGTCCAACCAGAAATAATGGTACTATTCATAGTCTTAATTCAGATTGAAAATACGAAAAAGTAAAAAGGCACACTGAACACTATTCACGTTCAACACAAAAATTCCCCTCAGTGCAACTTGAGCGTGCACTGAAGATTCACTACACCCCTAATTTGTACAAAGAACACTTGTCATGAACTGAAAAGTGTTGCTCTTTCTTGGATTAAATCAACAATCAGATAAAGTGTTACTGTGTCTGGTCTTTCTTTGAAAGAAATTTGTTTTGTGTCCATTATTGGTGGGGAAGAGAGAGGAGAAAAGGTGTTTCCTACAGATTACAGTTTGTTTCATCTGCCAGGAAACAGCAGAGCGATACAAAACCTTTTCCACCTCCAACACCATCGCCTCCTCCTCTCTCGCTACATCTCTTCTTCCCTTGGTTGTCAAAGTGCTCCAGTATTCAATTTCCACAGATCGTCCTGTAGGTGTTCTAGCCTGACCATTAACAATGAAAGAAAACAATCATCAAAATATCCACTTAAGGCGAAATCCACCCTTAAATACCCTCCCACTGTCATGTATCAACAATTCAATGTTCTGTAAACTCCAGAATTATTATTATACCTTCAAGCTGCCTCATACTCTTGTTCTCAAGTGGTTCGTTGTCTTTCCAAAAGACATTCTCAACATGACCCACAAACAGGGTGTGAGCTGATTTCTGTCAATAAAACGTGGGCGTGTGGCCATATAAACATATCCAGCTCTCCAAATGGTTTGTAAATTTTAGGGTGGAACTATTAATGCAACCACAAGACCTGTTTTGCAACATGTCTTGTGGCTGTAGTGCATTCTGTTCTATTGAGGCCATTGTTGCTGGAGTACATCTGTTTGATAGTTAAAAGTCAAAGGGTATAACAGTGACTCAGTAAGCCTTTTCTCACACACCAAAAACCCAAGTGTTTGGTGTTGATGTAAGATGGGTGTAAGGCCAGAAATATCTCAACATGATGTCATACTGGACAGTTATACTCAGGAATAAAAAAAAAAAAAGTGCACTAATGAAGAACAAGAGAGGCTCAGGAATACACTGTACATATCCAGCAGTGTTCATTTGTTGAAATGAAATGATCAGTCGATTAATCAATGGACAGAAAATGATTCTGCAGCAATATTGATAATCGATCAGTCGTTTTAAAGTTATTTTTTAAGCAAAAAAAAAAAAAAAAATGCCCCAAATGTTCTGATTCAAGTCCCTCAATTTACGCATTTCCTTGATCTTCTGCGAGACTTAACTAAATATTTTTGGGGTTTGGACTGCTGGTCAGATAAAACAAGCAATTTGAGTATGTCAGCATAGGCCCTGGGAAATTTTGATGGGCACTTCTCACTATTTTTGACATGTTATAGACCAAAAGATTAATTGATTAATCAAATATAAACATCAGATTAATGCAGAATAAAAATAGCCTGTTGTGCAACACTGTTAAAAGGTGTTTAGGGTGGATTTTGCCTTCAAGTCATGCACAAGACTGCAGCCACAGTTGGTCCATATGTTGTAGCCATCATTACGACTGGTAACTGCAGCTATAAAGAATCCTGGTCAAACCACTTCAGAGTCTGACTGTGAACTCTATAAAATATCTGCTCAGCTGAGGCTACAGACTGAGCCTGACTGTCTTGTCTGAAGGCTAATGTGACTACACACAGTCCTACAAGTTTAACCCCCGACCACTCAAGGTCACGCAGTCTGGCAGATGGTCACGGTCTAATAATCTCATCTAAACCCTCTGACGTTTGTCATCCTGTTATTCCAATGAAAAGTAGCTTTTTAAAATCATCAACATCATGATCAACTGTCAGAGAAGATACATCTGTGTGCTTCAAGTAGATTCAACACAGTCTTAAAGGACCAGTGTGTAGGATTTAGTGGCATCTAAGTGGTGCGGTTGTAGATTGCAACCAACTCAATAACCCTCCCCTACCCCTCCAATTCCAAGTGTGAAGGAGAACCAACGGTGGCTGCAATACTTGCGAAAAAATGCAAAAGGCCTTCTCTAGAGCCAGTGTTTGGTTTGTCCATTCTGGGCTACTGTAGAAACATGATGGCGCAACATGGTGGGCTCCATGGACCTGCTCCCTTTGTAGATATAAAAGGGCTCATTCTAAGGTACCGAAAACACAACAATTCTTAATTTCAGGTGATTATACACAAATTAAAACATACTTATAAATATTATACTCCATTTCTACCAAGTCTGTTCTGCTAGATGCCACTAAATTCCACACACACACTGCACCTTTAAGTGTTGTAAAAACAACAACAAAAAAAATCTCTCATCTTGTTGCTGGATTGCTGTCAGTCAAAGAGCGGTGGTCAATAGTTGAAATCCAGTGTCAGGTGACTGATGTTCTGCTGGTCTTTGTCTCACAGCAGCCCCAACATCAGAGAGGAAAACATTCTTTCATGAAATCTTATGCAGGGAATTTTTAAGGGGTCATTCCATTATTATAAACAGAATTCATCATTAAAACAACACAGAGGCATGACTGGAGCATTGAGGATGTAACCCAGTGTGCACAGGTTGAGTTATTTTGAATGGAGACCAGAGTCAATACAGTGTTTGTCTTTTTCAGTAAAGATGGATATGATATACTAATAATGTGATGGATGCAGAAAATTTGAAAAGTTGAATTGTGCAAACAAACATAATCACACTCAAACACACTCACAAACATACACACATACATATATACACACACACACACACACCCACGCACACACCGTCACAGACATACAACTGTCTCCAGGCTTTTCCCTTCACTAGCGGGGCGAGTGAAAGATTATCTCCTGGTTACATCATCAACTCCAGTGATGTCACTGCTGACGACTCAGAGGTCCCGGGAACCAATCAGAGTTGGCTGTACAGGTGAGGCTTCCATTCATAATCCCCCAACATTAAGGATTAATATTGCTTCAGTATTGCCACAAAAATAGAATAATATCGACTGTCTAACACGGCAACTTCTCAACCAAACACACGTTAATTACATCAGCCCTCATTTATCTGGCAAACGCATGACCCACAATTCAACTGTTAAATAGACGTGTGGCCATTTTCACCTGCGAGAGCTGGTAATCATCCTCATCTTATTGGCTGCATGAGTATAATGACACCTGGCAAGTGTGTGCAATCAGATGGAAAGGTGGAAAAGCATTTCAGTAGTGTAAGAAATAAATCAGGATCAGTAGTTACAAGTTACAAAAAAACACTGAAAACAAACAGAAGAAACTGTATTATTTACGTCACATAGCCAACACCAAAGCCTGCTGCTATATAGCTGTGTTATATTATCTAGTTAATGAACTAAATGATCTTAGAGAGAGTTTATCACGGTTAAAAGCACAAATGTTGCACAAGCTCCACAAATGGTGCATTACTCACCATCTTCAGCATGTTTGGCTATCTGTTTAGGCAAGTTACTTTTTTGTGGAGGGTACTTTCAAATACTGAGTATGTTAGTGTTGAAACCTATGCACCAATAAATACGACCATCATGTTAGCCTGTGCGCTCACAGTAGTGTGTTAAATAATTTCTATAAACTGGAAAAGATCAGTTTCTTGCTAACACTTTTAACACTTGAATGTGCGGTGATATCCATGGTACCATGATAAATGAGGGCTATTTTCTCTTGTTCAGTTGTTTTTTCATCTACTGAAATAGAAAAAAAAATGCACAAAAGTGTTTTGAGAACCAGTCTATTGTTGTTGAAGGTGTCCTATTTTAAATACAAAAAGCACTGCCAGCCATTGTGCTTTTGGTTGCCAGTCAGTCAGTCCTAAATTAGTTCACTTCCAAACCATTTCTAGGTGAAATGCTGCACTCTGGCAGCCTCCAGGATGTGCATCATCCCCCCTCCCCCTGGGCTGCACGGCGCAGTCCTGAGGAGCTCCTCATCTCACAGGTGACACAACGTCCATGACAACAGCAGCTTTGCTTAGTTAGCCCAGCGAAGCTCAACTTGTGCCACATATCGGACCTGTTCCTGTCTCGTAGAGCTGATGAGAACAAGAACAGAGGAGGAGAGGGAGAAAGGGAGGTAGTCTAAGGGAGGATTTTGGTAGAAAAGTTTTCTGAGGTTCATCACAACTAAGAAATGGAGTTTGTATTAGTCGTACAAAAATTAACACTTTCCCTTCCCTGTTGCTACGCTTGTGGCCTCCACTTATATCTCCACTCTCTCTGCTCTTAATGCTGTGTAGGCTCTCATTGCTTAATACTGCTTTCTGTCAACCCCACAGGTGGCCTTCAGTTGACCAGTACAAAGCCATGCTGGGAGTCCACCGTCTCCATCATCTCACTGTCCAGTAGGGAGCTCTGGAGCTCAGGCAGACTCAGGCCCTCTGATGGTCCTGGACAAACCAAACCCCTGGCCACAGCTCCAGCATCAGCCTCTCCTGGAGCAGGAGGGGGTAGCAGGCCGGGGTCCAGCGGGAACTCATACTGGTCTGGGTGAAGGGCCTCAGCGGAAGGGCCCAGGACCTGCTGCTCACAGCCTGCGGGGTAGCTGTAGCCCAGACCGCTGGGGGAGGCTTCGTGGTGGAGGTGGTGGTGGAGGTGGGATCCAGGGGGCAGGTGTTGGGTGTAGTGGGGGTGGCTCATGTAGGAATCATAAACAAGCCCCTCCCCTGGTTCCATCAGGGGGCTCAGGCTATGGGGGTGGTTGAAGGGTGGTGAGGCCTGGGGGCTGCCCTGCTGCTGAGGCTGGTGGGCAGCTGACATAGGGGGACCCTGAGGGTTTTGTGTCGCCGATGGGTCCAGAGCAGGGCTCCCTGTTGGGTAGGATCCTTCAGCTATCTGCATCTGGTTGAAGTAGACCTGCAGCCCCATGCCCTGTGACTGCTGCAGGTACATCCTCTTCTGATGCAGTCTGTGAGGAGAGCAGCAGAGCTCAGTTAGATCAGGACAACACTGCTTGACTCACAACGAACAAAATGTTATGCATGGGCAGTGTGGACAAAATTTAGAATGAAAATGAATCTCTGTATTCAAACATGGTATTTCATATTGTTTGGGAATAATAGTTAGCCTGGTTCCAGACCTCTGAATCACCGCCCACATCTCTGATTAGTTCAGCGATTGGTTTTGTAAACATTGACGACTGTTTCCACCAGGTGCAAAAACAGTCAACCAATACAATGAGGGATGTCATTGTCCTACATAGCCAGCTTGTTACTTTGGTGAATTCATAAAAATAGTGACAGAAAAATGGCGAGAAGCGTGGAATGAATCAATGTAGCTGTGCAAATTGTTGTAAGCACACTTAAAGAAGTAACGACTCTTAAATTACATATTTCTTTGATCATTTTAAAAAACAAAATTACATTTCAATCTGTTTATCAGGATAGGTAAACGTGACTCTGAGTCCTAGTGTGTCAAACTCTTTGCTCTTTTTTATTTATTTGCAAATGCTCTGATTGCAGATTTCCAGCTCATCACAGCATAATGAACACAAGATGAAAACACTGCAACACTGTTTTATAAACTGTAAAAACAAAATGTGTGGTGCAGACATTCACTGCATGGATTACCTGTGTTCCTGCAGCTGTTGCTCTAAACTTCGAGGAGTCTCCTTACAGAATAGTTGGCAGCTAGCAGGACTGTTAGCCAAGACGCCGGCCTTGTGGGCACAAGAGAGATTGGTACTGATGACTGTATTCAGGATAATTGCCATGGTAACCAACTACAAACAGTTTCACCATTATTTCATCATGGCAGATGTGATAACCCTAAAATTTCCAAATGATATCATTAAATGTTACGCAAAGTGGTCATTTGGTTTGATAAGACATGTCTGTAACAGACACAAACTTGTATAAACTAGTGCATGTAGTCAGAGTCACAATAGGAATGAGTGTATCTGGTGTTTGATTGTACCTGTAGCCTATGAGTGAGGTATTGTGTCTCCAAACTCTGCCTGCGGGACAGGAGAGGTGGCTGCGGCCCACCTTGGTATAAAGCTAGGCCCTCCTGCTGCTTGGATGCCTCACCCTTAAAACAAACACATGAAGCATGATGTGTTAGAACAGTGAATGCTTGTGCCCATGTACACGCGTGGTCAAGGGTGCACGCATCCCAGATCCACTCTTCTGTCGGTTAATAAAGCTGTGTCAGGGTCTGGGTGCTTCATCGTCTGGTCTAACTGGATTATCCATGCTGTCTCCTGCTCAAATGCCTGTGTGGTGACTGATCAGCCAGATGCCTTTCTCTAAATGGCATGTACCATAGGGATTACACATTAGTGAAATGAAATGAAAGCAAATTAAAAGGATGATGGGGCCCCAGCACCATAACCAGCAAAGAGCTGCATTATTGTATTATGACAGATGGACAAAATAAAAACAACTAGATCTTATCTGCTTTTACTACCGTTTTTGTATGTTTTTTTCTTACAGGGATGCCTATGAGTCTTTCCTCAAATGGTTCCCTTGCAGTACATCTATGTGTGTGTATTAGTGTATGTGTGTGCCCATCTTTGTGTGTGATTTCAGCTTGGGCCTATTGAGTGCCAGTCACTACTATGGGTAAGTCTGACTGAATTCAACAATGGCTGTATTCACTTTGGCCTAGGCTCCAGGCCCCAGGGGGACGGGAGACAGTAAACAAGCCACAGTTGGCTGCCTCTCCTGGGGTTACACAACAGCCTGGGTGCCTGTTTTTTTCCTCTTTTTCCAGGCGACATGGGGTGAGGATAGTTGAGGGACTGTGGCTGAGAACGCGTACAGAAAGAGAAAGATCTTGAATGGGGTTGAGTGTAGGATGTGTGTGTGTATTTTTGTGTGATTATGCAGGGCGACTGACCTCCAGGAGGTTGTGCAAGTGGTGCTGTGGTCCCAGGGGGCCCATGGCAGCCCCTTCCCCAGAGCCCATCTGCTCCACCAGCATCTGGACTTTATTCAGCTCCAGTATGCCTTTGGTCCTCGCCAAGTTCTGGAGGTGCTGCCGGAAAGCAACCAGACCTGGGAGTAAAAATAAATACAGATTTTTTTTTAGAGCGTCAGGCTTTATCCTTGCTGATGCAAACTGGTTGACTGGTTAGCACTTCTCATCTCCCCTTCTGACAATGTGACTGGATGTACGTCATGAGCTGTTGTGGGCATGTTTGTGCGTGCGCATGTGACAGTATCTGTGTGTGTGTGTGTATGAATGCAACAGCAAGTAGCTCTGATAAGACCCATCCAGTGGTGACGAACTGTGGCTGCGAACGATGGGACCTGACTCACCGTGATGGTGGGAGTTATTTAAAACCAGAGTCAGCAGTCTGACGCAAAAGAATCCACTGCATCAACACTCTCCAAAGAGGATTACATAAAATAAATAAGTAAATAACTGCAAATACCAACTAGGAGCACACAACACAGGTTGTCAATGGAGAGTTGGGGAAAGAGTGCTCATTTTCTACCTATAATTATAGTTTCTGCTTGGCTAAAGAACGGGTGATTTATAACAAGCAGGCACAGAATAATGTAGCTGTAAAGGAACAAATGGAGAGGTAGACAGATGTTGTTCAACATTCCCTCTTATATTTTGCCTCTCTGATGTGGAGTACAAAGACAAATCCTGCCTGCCAGACTGAAACTGAAAAGAGAAAAGAGAAGGAAGATAGAGAATGAGCGATAGATAAGTAGAAGGAGATTGAGTGAATAAGAGAGGGACATAGGGAGCGTAAGAAAGGGGAAGAGGGAGAGATATGTGGGCTGAAACCTTCAAATATCTGTCTGTGATTCATAACATGAATCATCACCTTCATAGTCGTCAGAGGGACTGGAGAGGATGAGAGAAGGGAAGAGAGAGGAGGAAGAGACGGGGGGAAAAAAGTGTGTGAAAGAGAGGAGGGGGAGCAAATGAGAGAGTGGGAATGAGACGCTTTTATCCAGAAGGCAGTTCATATATATATATATATATATATATATATATATGTATGTGTGTGTGTGTGTGCGTCTGTGCGTGTAGATGGGTGTGATTGAGCAGCTGCAGCAGGGTTGTTACATCTGTGTCATGAGAATCAGAGCTCTTCCTCTTGACTGGTGCTCTAGAGCTGTTGGAGCCTCAGACGTACTGCATGCACCAGGACACTTCATACATCAAACTCTCTGCAGCTCTTAGTGATTGGGCTTAAGGAGACGTGTCTGATCTGGCATTTAACTGGCGCTTTTTTGACTGATCAAACATATCAAAGCATTCCTTTCAGTCAATCTTGTGTACATCCACTTCAGACTGATTTTCTATATATCAGAAAAAGGTCTTTCAGCTATCTTTCAATAGCATGTCTGACCTTGCTACATTCAATCAGAGTGTGCAGACTGAGCACAGTACAGTAATGATCAGACATGTCAAAATGTCTTGTGACTGTATTACATTTTAGTCTATTGAGGAATTTAAGGTGGATTTGTCTGCAACTGCCAATGGTTGGTGAGGAGCTTAATCATTAGTCTGCAATGCAAATGTGATGGGACAAACAGTGAGATTTTCTATTAAAGTTGCAGGTTGACCCTCAAATGGAGGAAGATACTTCACTCATTCAGTCAGTGTAGTCTCAGTGTACACATATAGAATAAGTGTGTCATTTGAGAGAGAGGATGAATAGATATGAAGGAGAGAAACAAAATAAATGAACACAGGTGGCTCTGACCTTGGGTGAGTGAGGTGTCGGAGGCCCGGCGTCCTTCTCTGAAGCTGATTGGGGAGCGGTTGTGCGTCTCCCTGTGCTGAGAGGTAAGGGCGGCCATTGCTGGGTTGGCAGGCCGAGCGCTCAAGAAAGGCGTAGGGGTGACGCCCGGGGCTGAGCTGTTGGTCGGTACCACTTCACTGAGAGACGGGGGATCCTCCAGTAGACCGAGGTCGCTGTGCATGGAGCCCATGTCATAGCCAATGTCAGAGTCCATGCTACCCATGGAGGGGTTGTGGCCTAGAGTGAATAATTTACCTGGGGGATAAAAAAAAAATCTGTATTTGATTTCAAGGAGAATTTATTTCGGCTCATGGGAGATGATCAAGAGACACTTAAGTGCATATGACATATTCTAGAGGTGTGTGTTTGATGAGGTGACATCACACCTTGGTTTGAAGTCCCTGGCTGGTTGGTAACCTCAGAGAGGGTGTGTCGTCGTTGGCCGAAACGAGCCGTCTGATAGGCTGAGAGCAGGTGGGGTGGATCATCATCTGTGTCGGGCTCCTCGGTCTCGATGCCCTCATCGATTGATGTCTCCATCATGTTGCTGGGCGACGAGGTGGAGGACTTGCGGAGGACAGTGGGGGGAGGAAGGGGGTCCAGTAGGCAGCCATTCACCTAGAAGGCGGGAGTGGGGGGGGTTAAAAAAGCGAAAGAAAGAAAAAACAATTAACTATACATTCAATATCGACAGTGCCAGGAAGAAAAATGCTCCACATTGAAGAAACCAGGAAACATTAACATGTTGAGACAAATGAAGGTTGTTAGTCAAATCTTAGACCCACACAAACACACACTGATAATCCATCATTTGCACTAGACCACATGGATAGAAGAAGGCAACCACAATACTGTGAATCAGCTCTATTAGTTACTCTCCTCCCTCTGTTTTCCCTCCACACACCACAGCTGGCCTCATACTGGGAGTGTGTGTGTGTGTGTGTGTGTATGTGTTACTGCATACAGAGCTGTGTGTGTTGGCCTAGAGGTGGAGGGTGCGGATAAAGGAATGCAGGGCCAGGAAGTAAGCTTTGACTGTAAGTGCTGTGTGACTGACATACACACAGACATAGATTCACACTCGCAGACAAAGATCATCTGCATGAGTTGCCGCAGTAACCGGAAAGCCTGGTGTTAGTCTAGAAAGAGCAACTTTGCCCAATTCCCCATCTGCTTTCTGTAGTGTGCTGGGATAGGAATGCTGTTACTCAACAGGCACACACACACACAAACACACACACACATGTGCGTGCATGGGGGACAAGCAGAGAAAACGACATTGGGAAATAGATGATGAAAAGAAGTAGGGGTGATAAGGATAGAAAGAAGTTAAAGGATGATGAAGAACAGTATGACAAAAAAACTTGGATGAAAAGAAAAAACAAAAGAATAAAAAAAAGAAGGACAAAGAAAAGATGAGCTGTTGGCTGATGGGTAGGAAGTCATGGCGGTGAGATCGCTGGAGCAGCGCAGCAGCTTCCTGTCCATGTGTGTTCACTCAGCTTCACATTAGGTCACATCATCACAGGACCGCTTACATAACCAGGCTCCATTCACGCAGATAACACGCACTCTCACTCTGCCCTGTTCTGCTCACCATAGACACACACAAACACTGTGCATGCACACATACAATGCACACATCACTTTTTATTGGAGACAGGAGAGGGAGTGGGATGGAAAAGAAATCTTGAAGAATGATAACGCATGCATGTCTGTACGTGTGTATGTGTGTGTGTGTGTGTGTGTGTGTGTGTGTGCAGTCCTGCAGGAGTGTGAGGTCTTCAACTCAGACCACTGGTGTCTGTGTTCTGTAATAGTCGGTCAGCTCAACAACAGGCTTGGAGGAAAAGGTCGCTGGTTGGCACAGATAAACAGAAAAAGATGGAGTGCACAGTGTGTGTGTGTGTGTGTGTGAGAGAGACTCTGTCTAAGATCTATGCAGGACAGGCAGCTGTCCTGTCTGATGTGAGTGCTGGCTGAAAGCTTACATAAGAGAACCAGTCAGCTGCACTCTGGCAGGTTGACGGAGCAAGTCAATGCTCAAAACCTCAAAAGGTATTTGACATGCACACACACACACACACATACACACACTCTCACACACACACACACACACACACACACACTTCTTATTCACAGTGAGTGGGTACGCTTATCAAAGCAAATCACTGTCAAGCTTATCGAGATCATTTTTCAGGACATACTTGTGCTGGCTGATTACGACTACAATAACTAAAACTTCCGAGTGAGCCGTCATATGAGAATAGAGGACGAACACACAGACAAGACGACACACAAACAAAAGGACATTCTTATCCCTGAAGCCTCAGCCTGCTGCTTGGACCTACTTTGGGCGTGTTGACATCCTCCACCATGAAATTCTGCTCCAGGGGACACGCAGTCTGGGGGAAGGTGAACGCATCAGAAGAGGCTTGGGGCACAGCGGGGGAGCGCAACAGACGAACGCCCTGTGGGAGCAAACCCACCTGGGCTGAACCACTGGTCGACTGTAGAGAAGGAGAAAAACAGATTTTTTGACATTACATCAAAAAAACTCCAATTCATAGCTAATACTAGCAACATCCTTGATAATAATGCAATTATGTCAAAATTGAGCTGCAGTGAATTTGACTTTATAATTCACATTTAGCAAGAAAAGAAAGCCAGATTCTAGACAGCGAGGGGAAATGAAAGAGAAATTGCACAACGTCGGTAAGAAGAAAGAGAGGGGCAAAGAAAAGAAAATGATGAATAATGTAACTGAGGGAGATGCATTAAGATCAAGGCTGGGTGGAAAATACTGGAAGAGAGCAGGTGAAGACAGAACCTGGCTGGACAGATAAATGAATGGGCATCGTCTGTCCATTTGTTTGTTCTTGGGTGCAAGTGTGAATAACACAGCTTTGATCAGGGAGGCGTGGATGGTAATCTCAGTACACATTATTCAGAACCCTCTCGTTGCCCTGACGCCCCACGGTTACCTTGACAACGGTCTGTTCGGCGATGGTACTGGGCCGCCGCTGGCGGGCATCAAGCCTCTGTTCGACAGGGAAGCTGCAGCGATGGGCCTTGAGCCGCTCCACCAAAAGGTAGTAGATAGCAGCAAAGTGGTTGTAGCTTTTGTTCTGCAAAGACTGAAAGATGACAGACAACATAAATGGTCTGTAGCTCAAGCTATTCCTGAGGCACACCTTTAATTTTGGATAAATAAAAGGTGCAGTATGTAGAATTTAGTGGCATCTAGTGGAATGGACTTGGCAGAAATAGAGTATAATATTCATAAGTAATTTGTTTAGTGTATAATGATCTGAAAATAAGAAACATGTTTTCATTACATTAGAATGAGCCCTTTATATCTACATAGAGAACAGGTCCCCTTCTATGGAGACCACCATGTTGCACTGCTTTGTTTCTTCAGTAGCCCAGAACAGATAAACCAAACACTGGCTCTAGAGAGGCCTTTTTGTGTTTTTTGTGAGTTTCGTGGCCACCATAGGTTCTCCTAGAGCCTTGGAAGGGGAGGGTTATTCAGTTGGTTGTAGTCGGCAACCTCACCACTAGATGCCACTAAATTTTACACACTGAACCTTTAACTGTGACATCTCTTAAAATGTGCTAAATTCTTTACTCCTTTATGAAACTGGGTTACTGCAGCAGCTGAGTAACAGAATATAGATAAAATACAGTAAATGTAGATGTACTAGAGGAAAAAGAACAGTAGACAGTACAGTAGGCAGTACACAGAATATACTACAGTTACTGCAAAGCTGGAAAAGACTGAAGTAGGTGATAATATACGCATGTACAAAACAGAGGGTTCAGCTGTGTTCCGTTAGAGTATGGATATATTTTCCACTTATTTTCCAATCAGGACTGAATAATATTTCCATAATGATACTGTGATTTCTTTCAAGAAGTAATTGTGGTAATATATGCAGAAATATTGCATACAATATATATACAGACAGGATTTTTTTCAATATTTTTGATTTATCAAGAAACCAGAAGCCTTTAAATAAAATGAAGGAAGAAACAGATAAACAGACCGTGATGATAAATCACTGCATCCTCTTTCAATGTAGCAATCCATCTTTTTTAAGAGGATCACTACACTTGTGACACAATGCTGATGCAAAGCAGCAATTTATCAATTTTATTTGTGCAGCTCCATTTCTTATTCAGTCATACAGTAGATTTACTGTACCTCTGTAATGTCTACACTACATCACTAAAAAATCACTTTGACCAGTGTTCCCCTATAATTGTACAGCGAGAACCCCCCCCAGACCAAAAAATATTTTTTAAATGGCAAAAATAACACCAAATATCCATTCATTTGGAAATCAATAGCATTTGGGAGTCT
Organism: Euthynnus affinis; assembly: GCA_029490765.1. Taxonomy (NCBI): domain Eukaryota; kingdom Metazoa; phylum Chordata; class Actinopteri; order Scombriformes; family Scombridae; genus Euthynnus; species Euthynnus affinis. The sequence goes on from CM055845.1 coordinate 16,051,316, forward strand.
CTGTGCAGCGCTGTTCCATAACGTGAGTTAACCTCTGTGTCATTGTCTAGGAAACTCTTGGTAGTGTAGTTCCTTTTAAGGAACAGGGCAGTATGTTATGTTTGCATAGCGGGTGAGTGAGCGGTTGTGCGAGAGAGCGAGCAGCCAACCTAGGGGAAACACTGACTTTGACCATTCTCCACAAGAATCAGCAGATTCACATAGTGGAAGAAGTCAAGTTTTCTGCACATGCATTCTAACCTTTAAACCTTTCTTCTTTACACTCCTGCTGAACAAATAAAGCAATCTCCTCCCTCCAGCTCAGTCCTCACCTCTATAGTCTTGTGCTGGTCGATGCCAAGGCTGTGCATCAGGCGAAGGACCTGCTCGCTGTACTCTCCCACGCCGGCCTCGCCCTCGGTAGACAATGGCTGTTGGTATAGAACAGGCCGCTGCACTGGAACATCTAGAGCCATCCACTTGTGCTCTTTGATTTGGGCCACAGACAGACGCTTTGACGGGTCCAGGACCAACATCCTGCGGATCAGATGCTCGCAGTCTGGGAAGGGGTAGAAAGAGAAATTATAGAGGATGTGATAAGGTTTTTATAGTGTTTCATATTTCAGATCAACACTCTTATAAGTTATGATGAGGCAAATTAAGTCACAAAGTGTCATGTCCTTTTCAGAGTAGCCCAGATGAAGTGGGGCTGAATAGGAGCTTAAAATTTGCTAATTTCTTTTCTTAGTTTCTTCTGCCATCACTTCTGAACAACGTGTCTACACTCTTTTCTACTTTCCTCCCCTCCTAATGAGAGCTCCTCACCTCTAGTTAATGGCTAGATGAGTTTGACGTCAGACACAGCTGGGTTCTTAACAGGATTACAGTTCCCCTGGCTGTGCCACTTTGGCCTGCCTGCGCCCCTACTGTCTGCACCGCATTCCTGCCTGCTGCACGGCATCCTTACCCACATACCCTGCTGCTATGGTCTTAAAGCAAAACAGGTGTGTTTGCAACAAATAAGCCCTGCAGTGATTCATTCTTTCCTTGATTTTTGATGCTTTGTTGGAGTATGTTCTTGATTTTATCAGTCACTACCTTGAGTTTTCAATCTGACGTGCTTCAGAAAAAAAAATCAGTACAAAGCATGTTAGACTCTTCTTTAGAGGCATAGTGAATGTAGTAGTGTAGTGAATTTTGTAAATATTGTAATTTTTAGGGTTTTCAAGGAGTTGAAATTATTTTCTCCACACATCTTCTGCGTGTCACCTTCTTCCTTTATTCTCCTGTTCAACCAGTGTCTCCTGTCAACATTAGGAGGGAGACCCCAGCAGTTCATAACAGTGAGCCCAAGGACCTGGCTGCCAACATTAACTCCCTGCTGCACATTCTTCCCAGTTGTCCTGCTGATCTACTAACATTTGCTTTACATCCCATTATATTCATAAACAGTGTGCCCTTCACTGCATTTTTACCTCATGCTGTGGCATTCTAGCAGCTCTTACAGTTAATATCTGCTTCAAATAAGTTACAATCCACTACAATTTGTTTGACCCAGAAGTTACTCAGGCTCTACTCGTTGCTACAGTCGTGTTTATAGCAACAGTTGAAGCTGAGCACTTTTCTCAAAGCGTCTAACCACCAGGGAAGGTTGGACTATGTAAGGGGCCGACACTGCATAACTGTCTAGCTGGCTGGCCGGCTGGCTGGCTGATTGATTGACACACTGTTCCTAGCCAGTACATTACACCACCATGACTCAACCACAGAACCATCCCAGTTAACACTTGCAATCTCCCACTGGTGTAGAGTTGCAACAAGTCCCCCAATGACAGAGAACAGCACTCTGCTGTGAGAAGTTTAAGGGCAGAGAGCAAGTACTGAGGCTTTCTCTTGGTATTTTAAGACTATTTAATTTATTTTTTCATATAGAACACAGAAACATAAAAAACAGATTATAACTAATAAATATGAAATATATTCAGCGTCATTGATTAGACTGAACATGAGCAAAATCCTATAAGTAGACATTTATAGATGAAATGCACTGCAAACAAGTCGTTGCAACGCAAGATAGAAGAGACAAAAAAGCCACAATAGCAACACAAGTCAAAGTAAGTGAGCTTCACACGGGAAAGTTTTAGTTGATTATCTGATTTGTCAATCAACAGAAAGATGATCTGCAACTAATTTGCTTATCAATTAACCATTTAAGTCATTTTTAAAACACAAATTTCATTTTCTGCTTTTTCTGTTTTATATCATTATAATAGAACATCTTTGGGTGGGTCATACAAAAGCTCTGGGAACTTGTGATGGGAACTTTTCACTATTTTCTGACATTTTATAGGCCAAAACAATAATTTGACAAAGTATTCTGTAGTCAGCCATGAATGTCTGCACATGGGGTTAATCATCCACAAATAAAGGATACAAACTCAAGCATCAGATTGTTTGTTTATCTGGATAACACAACTCTCAGTTGCCCTGTACTACTATCTACTAGTCCTGTGCAACACTGCAGGGGAGACATATGACATCATCCAGCTATGGAATAAGGAGGAATAGGGGTAAATCATAACGTTCACAGTGTTGAGATGTTCTAGTGCGAGTTAACTGTGCGGTGTTAGGCTGTGCTGTGTACCACAGCGTTGGCCGGTGAGAGGAGATGGACTGTTTCTGGATGGAGCAAATAGCACACTCTGTTCTTCTTGTTCAGGGAACAAGGGCTGGACTGGGGGTGGGGAGGCGGGTTTGAGTGTCAGTCTGGCCACGGAGCTGACGTTACACTCCTACATTCCCCTTACGTATTAATTGTTTCAAGGTCCTGAAAAAAGAAGAGAAAAAAAAAACAAACCCAAAAAAAAAAACAAAAAAAAAAAAAAAAACTGGTAGACTCTCTCACCACACCCCCTGTGGAGAAAGTGCTACAGACTGCAGATGGGATAGAGAGAAACAAGGCAAGACAAACTGACAGGACCACAGACGGACAGGCAGATGTCTCATTGACAGAGAGCATGAGTCAGACAGACAGAAAGATAGACGGGCAGACAGACACACATGCAGACAGAGAGAGTCTCTTCAGAAAGACAGACAGGCAAGCTGCTGGAAGGTTTCACTGGCTCTTCCCCAGGTTACATAAACAGCTCCAGCTCTGGACTTAATCTGCTGCCAGCTAGCTAGCACAGCCGCTAACAGCAGGACTACTTTGAGACAGTTAGCCAGCCTCACTCATGCAGCCTGCACACACACACACACACACACACACACACACATTACGGAGGACAATGACAGAGTGTCTCCTACTATATCCCCTTCAAAGGAGCGCAATGCTGTCTCGTTAACGAAATTACCCCCTGACTGGTTGATACCACAAGAGAGTCTGCCAGTGAACATTCAACAGTATGGTGACTCAAATAGGAAAGTGTGATCTATTCATCTGAGCGGCATGATGATGATGTCCTTCACAGGAATTTTTGTGCCATTTTCACCTCAGCTTGACTACGTACCATGATAAGAAAGACTGACAGGTGTCTCAGGCATGTACGTTTACAGGAATGTAAGGTACTAACGGTCCATTTAAGCAGAGAATGACTTTGTCTCATCTTACCTTCAGTCATGAAGTAAGGGATGCGAAACCTTCCTTCTAGGACTCTTTGTCGCAGCACAGGCAAAGTGGGACCATCAAAGGGCAACGCACCGCATACCAGCACATATAGCACCACTCCCATGCTCTGGAGACAGTAAAAAGATAAACACACACAGAGCAAGGTCAGCGCAGGAGATAGAACAATCAGTTTATTAATCAATAAAAGGTGTCTGGATGTAAATATTATTATAATTTCCATTCAGAAACGTACACATACACAAATGCATTGCTCACATTCACACACAAAAACAAATGGTAATGATTTTTTTTTGAACTGTGGTTTTGAACTGTGGTTCGGAAATCACACTCCACATCCCCCACAGAACCATATGTTGGGAACAAAAGCTGCTGACTTGATGACTTCAAGACTATATATAAAATATATGAAAATGCATTGCATAATCTAGTAGCCTAGCAAAGTAAACATCACGTAAATTCAATGCTTGAAAAAATTATTTAACATATCGTGGTACAACTGTCATCTTTATGCTATCACTCCTCTTACCCAGATGTCCAGCTGTGGGCCCTCATACTGTTGGCCCTCGAAGACCTCAGGAGCAGCGTATGGTGGGCTGCCGCACCATGTGGCCAGAGGCTCCCCTGGCTGGAAAAAGTTCCCGAATCCAAAGTCTGCACAAGACAAAACAGCAGGAGTGGGCAGGAGGGAAGGAAAGTTAAAGATCATATCACACATTAAAGCCAAATGCAAGAAGAAGAAGAAATCTATTTTGATACTAAACCATGTGGTGAACAGCAGGTTCTGCAAAACAGCAACCTCAAACTACAAGTATTTCTTGTAATTGTAAAAAGGGAAGTGGTTCAGGCACATGGTGAGTAGAACTGCGGTGACGGATGTGATGAAGTGGTCATAGAACTGTACAAACTGACCCAACAAAAGGTGATTTGTGCCGTGTGATTGAACGTTTATAAGTGGCTCATGGGGTTGGCAGGTTTTGCATAATGTCATATGTGATCCACATATTTCTGCGGTGAGGAAACGGGCCTTTTTATGAGGTAACCTCCCCTGGAGACTGCCATGAGGTCATCAAAGACTTTGTGCTGATGGGTTGCCTGTAGAGTGAGTAAAACTCATATTTTATCTTCAGAGGAATAAGACAGCAAAGTCTAACACGCACTTCCACAAACGCATCGACACACACAAGATGCTGAGAAGTTCACGTCTGCCTTTCATTAAAATCTAACTAAGAGCTGAAGTAATATCTGCCAAATCACACCGAGCCATCTTGCGTGCCTGCAATCACTCAGCCAACTCTTTTTTCTATTAGGTTGTATCATTCTCCCTCCCTCTTTCTCAAACCTTCTCCAGTTAGTGATCCTTTGTCTCCTCTCCTCATTCGGTTTTACAAGACTTGCTACTGGTGCTTCTGGATGACAATGACAGAAAACTAATCAATGACTATTTTGATAAATGATTAAAAGAAAAATCAAGAAACTAATTGTTAATATTTGCAGGTTGTAGCTACTCAAATATGTGGATTTGCTCCCTTTCTCTGCTCCTTAACATTCATAACTGTTTTTGGACTATTTTCAGACAAAACAAACCATTTCAAGATATCTCAACTTGTGATGGGCACTGTTTTTTATATATTTAAAGTAATTAACTGATCAATTAAAACAAGGAAATAAACAGATAAGGAAAATAATTCTATGCTTTGTTAAGTGTATTATGAGTGGGATGCTGTGATGGTGTCATGGGACCTGACAGCTGAAGGAGCAGACAGTCAGACTCACTTAACCCTCCCGCCTCCTTTTTTCCATAATTCTAAACAGTTACATAAACAGAAAACATGTATTGCAAAACAAATAAATAACACTGATTAAAAAAAAAAAAAAAAAAGGCTTACATAATGGGGCTGGAGGTGATGTGGCTCCACACATACACACACACACACACCACACACACACACACAGACACTAAGCAGTGTGAGAGAGCGAAAATTAGAGTGTGTAACCAGTTACTTCTCCTTTCCTCTGTTCAGACTTAATTTTAGCAATTAACAGGAAAAGATATACAAAACCACTGTATGACATGTCCATGCTGACAAACACACACAGAGACACATTCACACATACAGCTTGCTGCCACTCAAATGTAAACTGGGTAGGGCTGCAGCTAACAACAATTTTAAATGATCAATTAATCTGTAAATTATTTTAAGAATTAATCTTGCCGTCTATAAAATGTGAGAAAGTAGTGACATTTCTTCAAGCCCAGAGAGTCATCATTAAATATCTTGTTTTGTCTGACAAACAACCCAAAATCCATATTCACTTAAATATGTTATGTAATAATATATTTGTATGTATAATTATGTTATTATATATTTTTGCCATTTTTGGCATTATAAGTGACTTATAATTTGATAATAAAAAATTGTTGATACAGTTTCTGTCAATAGACTGTTTCAACACTAATTGTTTTGGGTATGTAGAAGAAGAATGAGGAGTCTAGATGGTATCATGACTAGAAATAAAACAAAAGGATAACTTCAAACAGCACTGGAAAACACAATGGAATTGTGTTTGAGAGATGAGCGGAGTGCAACCTCCAATTGCAAAAAAGAAAAAAAAAAAAAAAAAAAAGAAAAAACAACTGCGTGACTGTGTGTGAGTGCATGTATTCAACTGCAGTGCAGGTAGAGGCAGGTGTGGTGAAATAAAGTGGCGGGTAAAGCGTTGCGCCACAGTGGGGTTTATTACAAGTATGTTTACTGTCTGATGCTGCTGTGAAGGTGAGATGTGAGATGCAGGCAGAGCGGTGCAGTTGCTTTATCGTCAGAAGCTGTGACCCATTTCATGGAGCTGAATACTGAGCAGACTGGTTGACGTCAAATGCTCCAGCACGCTGCAGGGTACTAACACTCACAGCTCAAATGAGAAGGGCGGGGTGGGGAAGTGTGTGTGTATGTGTGTTTGTGTGTGTGCGTGTGAGTTTGTGTCATGCACAACGGTATTAGCATAATATTAGCCTAAACATGTCACACTGGAATACACTCCAGCTAACGGCTTATAAACTGTTTATGAATGTACGTGTGTGTGTGGACATGTTAAGTGTGTAAGTGGTATCATCATGTTGCAGTAAGAGGACAGAATCCAGCAGTCAATGATGTTACCGTCTCACTTCCAATAACAAGGTATAAGCACTGACATAATAATAGCTACTTATGGCTCAGGATGCACTGCCCTGAATTCACCTTTCCTTTCTTTTCTCATATCTTCTCTTTAATCACGATCACTTGTTGTTACTTAAGCTATCTTCCCTCCTTTGCTGACTTGCTTCTCTACTTGTGCTTCAGTTGCATATTGTCAAATGTGCCCATAGTGGCTACTGTTCAACTTCACATCTTCCATGTCTTAAATTTAGTAGATATTTAGTTATAATCCTTTCGAGTAGTGGGCAATATGTATCATATGTGTGATTGCACAATTTATTGTTGAGATTTATTAGACAAACTGTTGATAGATACGTACATACAGATAACTGTTTATAGATCTGAAGCTTACGTGATCTGTTCAAAAGCTCCAAAACTCCTTTTAAATGGGCCTTGAGCAGTGACTGTTGTGCAAACTGCAGTCAATGAACTTTGAAGCTCAAATGTTTATACATATATGAACCCAATGGGAATGTTTGTTTTAGGCTTATTCAGTACCTGACAAATAAAGGTACTTCATCACATTGATTTATTGACCACCCCTTGTGTTTACTATAGAATCCACTGTGTTAACATAATGTAATGAGAAACTTTCTCCAGCAGGTTTCTTTCATTTGGAGATTGTTTGTACTTGCTACATCATTTAATTGAGCATGAAACACCTTTAGGGTTTGGTGCACTTCCAATGACATCACTCTGTGTATGGTATTAACCTAAAAAATGCTATGATCTAAACATGACCTGAAATGAACTGAAAACCTGTAAAGTACCTGTTAAGTTGTAAAAGTATGTTAACAGTTTGCAAATATGAAATACTGTCTGACATATAAAACATTGCTTTTGAAAGTGGTTCTCCTAAACCATTTTTGCTTTTTATGACCATAGAAATGCTGCCTGTCCTCCTCCTCTGATCCAGCAACTCCCTTTTGTCTTTGTTATTTCTCCTCCTCTCTTCCCATCCCTTTCAATCTGTCAACTTGAATGTAGAGGGGCTGTTTGAAGTGAAAACATGAAGGGCACCCCCCCCGCTGCCACTGTTCCCCTCTCCTCTGCAGCCACCATGTGCATGACCTTTCTTTGACTGACCGCTGCCTAGTTAAGCTTCATACAGACTGACCAGAGGTGGCATTTAGAAAGGAGGGAGGCATCACTGGACTTCAGGAAAAACCCTAGAGTTTAAAAACACCTCACAGACTTAATGTGAATATGCAGACGAGCGCTGCAACAATTAGGCTATTAGTCAAGAGGCAGACAACTAAATCAAAATTATGAAAATTCTTAAAGTCAATTTGCTGTTTCTAGGTTCACAAATGTATGAATTTGTGGCTTTTACATTTATATCAATACATTGATATACATTGGATTATCATCTGGGCAAAGCTGGCAACTGTACAAGAGGCCCAGAGGCCCCAGGTTCACCATGTGACAATTAGTCTGTGCCAGTTCAATCCATTTGTTCGTACTGTGTCTACTAAAGCACATGTTTAACTTAAATGATGAGAAGGTAATACCAGCATTATTACCAAATGTCAAGGGCCCATCTTACGGGGGGGGGGGGGGGCTTATTGTTTTAGTTCATGTGCTTAACACGTAAAGAATACATACACAACGGGAAGAGCGTGGACGAAAAAGTGAGGTGGAAGTCAATAGGAGCCTAAAGCACAGTTTTTGCCCAGTGTCCCTCTAGCTAGTTATTCTAGCCCTGTTAGTCTGACAAAACAAGCTATGGGAATATGGGGCTTTTTCAAGAGCATGGTCTGTCAATTTGAGAGCATGATTTATTGATTTCATGTTCACATTTTATAATGCTTTCCCTGAAAAACCCTTCCCTCCACTCAAATATCTCCTGCACTCATATTGTTGTGTGCACAGATTTCCTCCGCTCCTGAGTCATGACGTGATGTTGTTTTCTCCACTAGCAAACCGACAGAAGGCTGGTGTGCTATACAGCTACTATTACATGTAGCTATTATAGTAAAAAGTACAGGCACTGATATATATATTTTCATTTTATTCAAAATGTTGTAAATGAAAGTAAGGGAAGTAAATTTAATAAAGCCCTGGAGAGCGGGAGTGGATGAACCTGGTTCAAAGTAACTGCCCCTAAGGGACGCTCTAGGAAGTAAAGCGAATGCACCTGCAAGGCAGCATTCGTCATTTCATTGGTCAACACTACACTTGGCCCTCTATTGGTCAGGGGATTTTGACAGGGTTGCTGCACAAAAAAAAAATTCAAGAGCAGAGCAGAAATCTAAGAGCAGACGTTTCATGAGCATACAGAAGCAGCCTGAATCTGTGCAAGCAACAATATGTCTGAGTGCAAGCATACAGTTTGAGCAGAAGCAGAGCAAATCTACGCACAAGCATAGATGCAGACTAACCCAGACAGAACACAAAAGGAAAGCAAAACAATTTTTCATCATGGTTGAACGGATGGCTGATCTAAACTGACATCGATATTACTAATGCTGAGAGAAAATTTGGAGTGAAGCCTGTTTGTCTCATGTACAGTACGAATCTGAAATGTTTACTTGTCGAAACTTCATCTATCATGTACCAAACTTGTCAGAGCATGTCGTGGGTAAGGAGTACAGAGTGTACCTTGCTGCTGATGTCCTCCCCAGAGATGTTTTCTCTAATCACAAGCCAGGTAATGTTCTGTTCATTGTTTTCCTGCTTCAAATCTAATCTGCCGTGCGGACAATCGGCTGTGAGTCAGACATGTTTGTGAAAATTACTGCTGGGGTAATAACATCTCCAGGTTATCATCTTGGACCCTTCTGAGAAACAGTGGAGTGATGCCGGTAATGATGCAGCTGAAACACTCAGTTCTCTAACATTTATCATACAGCTCTGACTAATTTGTCCTTATCTGATGAATGTACCATTAAGAACAAACAAAAGCCACTTAACAGTGGTTAATGTATGAATGGTAACTGTGCAGTTCACTGGGCAAAAGAAGTATAATTTATCAGACCAATAGACAATGATTTTATTTGACTATATGAAGTCCTTGGTGTAAAGTCCTTTGAGGACAAGAGTCCAATTTTCTTTGAAGCACACACTCACACTCAGTGTGTCTTGTATCCTTTCACACCTGTATTTTTAGCTGTTCTCATGTTATCAGCTCACCTTAGATGAATTTTAGTATCAGCTCTGAATAAAGCCTAAGATAAACCTTGGCCTCTTTCAGAGCATTGTCAAAGCGGGAGCCCTGCCACCCTACTATGCACTGCTCCTTATCATTCTTTCTTCATTCTCTCATCTGCTATTCTGTCTCCTAAGTAGCCAATCTATTTCATCACCTCCTCTCCTCCTCCAATTAGACTGAAACTCTTCTCTTCCGCCACAGTCATTCCTTCCCACTCCCCCCTCCTCCACTCTGGGACACAGCGGTAGGGTGACATTCTCACTAGCTAGCTCTAAATGCCAGTTGCTTAATAATCACACTTTGAAGCTTGTACTACAGACCTCCAGCTTAGACTCAAATCTCTGCCTCTGGCCGTGTTCTTCTTTTTGTCCTCTATCTTTAATGTTTCTACCTCAAAATTAAAGCTGGGTGTCACTGGGGAGGGATTTCTGATTTCCTCTGATCAGTTCTGAGAAGGTGGTACAATCTTTTGGAAGACTTCTGTAATGGCATCCCTCAGCCAAAAGCTATCTCACATGCAATCTCTGACCACTTCTCAACACTGTGTAAATGGTCAGGGCAGGTAGTTAAGACATTTCTGAACTACAACGGCACTGAGATCATGAAAGGCATGATTCCATATAGGGCTGTTCCGAAGCAATTATTCAAATTTATTAGAAGCATCATGGCAACAATCAAAGCTTATGTTTATGGGTCCTCCTGCACAACATCATAATGGTACCTGCAATTTTGATGTTCATATGGCCATCCAGCAATAGATTCTCTGCCTTCAGGTCCCTGTGGACGATGTTGCGGTTGTGACAATATTCCACCGCCATCAGGATCTGCCAGAACTTCCTCCTGGCCTCCAGCTCACTGAGACGGCCGTGCTTCGCCAGGTAGTCTGCAGCCAGATAGAGAGAAAGAAAGAGTGGAGAGAGTTAATGATGTGTAATGTTAGAGGTATATGCTTGTAATACTTTAACATTAACTTATATAACAAGACTATACAGACCTTTCAAACACACTATAAGGTATTACTTTGTGCAGTCGGACAGAATGTATTCAAGCAGGTTTTTCATCCCAAAGAGTGTTGGTGGATGTGTTGAAAGGATAATTTACTTCTGATGAGGTGCAGGACTGGTGCCAACAGTAGTTTAGAGCTGCTTTACATTACAGCATGCTTTGTAAAGTGACTCAGAGCATGATGTACGATGTAATTTTTCTTCTGAAACTCCTCTTATAACCCATAATGTGTGTGTGTGTGTGTATGTGAGAGAGAGAGTGAGTGAGTGAGGGAGAGTGAGGGAGAGGGAGAGAGAGAGAGAGAGAGAGAGAGAGAGAGAGAGAGAGAGAGAGAGAGAGAGAGAGAGAGAGAGAGAGAGAGAGAGAGAGAGAGAGAGAGAGTAGGTAAGAGTTGACAGTGGAGAATGTACTGTGTTGTCATAGCCGGAGGAGGAAAGGGAAGGACTAGATTTCTGAGAACTGGCCCTCTGCTACATAACGTCCACATTAGTACAAGCTGGAACACAGTGTGAGTTGGGGGGTTGGTGAGTTTGGGAGGGGGGCTGTAGAGTTGTAATAATAATGCAAAGTTTACCTGTGTATGACTGTAGTGCGTGTATACAAACGGAGACAATCAGTCAGACAAATTAAGACACCAACGTAAATATGTGAACCTACAGTCTTACCCAACGCGTACCAAAAACATCTGATTTATCTGTTTATCTTTCGAGCACAGGCTGTGCACAGAACAGTGAGACAGACTGAGTTTGTGGTTGTTTAGAAAAACACATGAAACCAAAGTCTAAAGCTGACGCTGGCTCTAGGAGACCAAAGTCATAAATTTTACCATCTTCTTCCTTCAAGCATTCAGACCACTGACCTTTCTCTCATTGCCTCCTCTAACACCACCCTCATTGCTTCTTTAAACTTTCCCATTCTGCGTTCATTAGATTCAACAAAGTCATCCTGACAGACTATTTTACAGGATAAGTGATTTTTTGCAGCCCTGTGAACTTTGGAAAGTATGGTGTTTGTTGCTGTCGGCAGGGTTCCTCTTCACACCTCTCTGTCCAGATAGCTTGCTAACTCTTCAATTCACACTCTGTGGCAAACAAGATAGGACACTCTGTGTTGGCTTTCCTTCCAGCTGGCATGGATACAGACCACCGACCAAACCTGACAACAATGCACAAAAGCCACAAAACACCCCACCAACCAAACTTCATATATGAGTAAACAGAGTGTGAAAAATATAAGTAACGCAATTATCTGAAGACATACTGCATCAATTTCATAAAAGAGCATTTTTTTTGGCTTGCAGCTGAGCTCACTCGAGATATTAAAAAACTACTTTTTGTCTGGGGTTAGGGTTAGTTAAAATAAATAAATAATGTATAAAATAAAAAATGTACACTTATGCAATATTTCTGTGATTGCCCCTGGTGTGCACATAAAGAACCAAACATTTGGTAGGCTAACACATTTATGTAAAGATAAGATCACTTTGACAGAATTTCAAAACTAGGCCTTTGTCATGATACACTGAGAAGTCACACTAAGCCAATTTCACATTCAATTAGGCTAAAAAGCATTTCGCCATCAACTACATATGACATATTTAAAGTAGAGCAACATATGTACTGAGGGCATTGACACGCAGCATGTTGTTAACACTGCACCTTAATAACTCTGTATTGTCTTAACTCAGGGTTGACCAAAGGGTCAGATGAGAGTTCAGACAAAGACCGCACAATAAAAATGTCTAAAGGCCATAAGTTGCACTATAAAGCTTCAGGGAGATGACGCTGTTCTGTCATCAACTGCGTAGTTGATGAATAGTTAACATCTGCCAGAATGAGAAAACCTGATTAGATAGTAGCTGGTAAATTCCACTCAAGAGACCATTCAGTGACCAGGGCAGCTTTCATGCAACGCTGCTAATCAAAAAACACACCGGGAAGGGGAATGTGTCAAGGAGGTCCAAATATGCATGTGTGAAGAGAACAGGACTTTAAAGTAATAACCATTCAGGGATAAAAACCTCTCCTTTTCGTGGTCTGCTTCCATCCCTTAAGGTGTCAGTGAGCTTCAACTCAAGTGCTTGGTGGATGGTCCAACTTTCAGCTTCATCCAATCACGTCTGCAGGCTAAAGTACCTACACTTTAAGGTGGAGTGAAAAGCCTGCAGTAGAGATAACCATTTCAACATCGGAATAACGGTGTGCACTATCAGACAATCTTCCCTTTATGGCATTTATGGTGTCACACTCATTCTTACACAAGCAAAGTGACGGAAGACGTTATGGGAGGAATACAATTAGAGAATTTAACAAGTTCAAAGGCTGCTTATCTTCACACAATTAGCCAATCATTGTGTGAAGTGGATGTGGTTGTTGGATTGCTGTTTTCGGAAAGTTACAAAAGTTGTCGGAAGCAGCTAACCTCAATTCTGATGTCAGAAAAGTGTGGTGAGAATGTTTTTTTTTTTTTAGGGTGTTGTATTTGCAATTTTTCTCTTTTTTATATCACTATAAATTAAATATATTTGGGTTTTGTTCAAGTACAACAAAACAAGACATTTGAAGATCACTTTGGGCTTAAGTAAATTGTATCAGGCAACATTTTTTGACCACACAATTGAAACCTGATAATCAGAAATCTATGGTAGCAACTGACAATAGTTTTTTATTATCAAATAATCTAATTTCTAATCCATTTTCTCAAATAAGTGGTTCATCATTTGGTCCATAAAATGTAAGAAAATAGTAAAAAAAATACCTCCTTGCGGTTGTATGCCTCTGCCAACCAGCCAAGTTGCAGTTTACATCCATGTCTGTTCAGACTATTAATATTTGTGGTGAAGACCAATAAGTGAAGTGAAGCCAATAAAGGTGATTCTGATAGAACAAAGAAGCTACAAATTCTAAAATGTGGATGCTTCACACACACATATTCAACCAGGCAGCACAGAAGATCTAAACAATCACCACAGTTTCAAGGTGGGCAGCCAAGATTAGCGCCACCAGTTCATTACCCAACCAAATGTAAAATATGGTCACAATCTCCCCTGAATTATGGTGTTGAATAATGGCCAGAGTGTTTTTGCAGAACATTATGATGTTCCAGTGAAGTTGAACTTTGACCTTTTTGATATAAAATGTCACCACTTCATTATTTTATCCTGTTTGACATTTGTGTGAAACTGTGAGTTATGGCCAAAAATGATTTTTGTGAGGTCACAGTGACATTGACCTTTAACCACCAAAATCTAATCAGTCCATCATTGAGTCCAAGCGGACGTTTGTGCCAAATTTGAAGAAATTCCTTAAAGGTGTACTGAGATATCATGTTCTGGGATGAACGGACGGACAATCCGAAACATTTATTAGTGCCCAAGTTGACATTCATGTTGCTACACACAGTCTAAAACCCATATTCTATGTACAATGATATAAAAACAAATCTCTATTTTTAAAAGGTGCTGGAGTCAGTGAATGTTTCACACTTTTCCTTGATAAATATTTATTTGATTTGAAATGGTTACATTTTCTGTTAATCGACAAACCAAATGCTGAACACCACAACTAATCTTCGTTCTGTAACAACAGCAGCACTGTGTTGCTACTGCTTGTTCTACAGTAGCACTTGAAAAACAAGCCATTACTGTTTGAGCAATCAACACTACACAGCCACACACAAACACACACACACAATGCGGTATGTTTCCCCAGTGGAAGGATGAGTAATCCACTGATACAATGTTAGCGAGGGCAAAGACCACAGCACAGCGAGGCATGCAGAGCTGCATCCTGGGAAAGTGAACAGAACAAGTATGAATCATAAGGGTATTAGGGAACAGCTCAACAGCCACTGTGTTCCACTTCTGCTGAGAGCTGAGTGAGGAGTTTAGTCTCTTAACAGCTGCTCAGGTTTGGATGGGACAAACATCATGGGTACAAACTGGCTTGTTGGATAGACCTCTGGCTGGACTTCAGATAACATTGTGGGGCAGGCATGGGGAGTGTGTGTGTGTGTGTGTGTGTAGACTAGAAGGGGCAAACATACTCAAATGACACACACTCTGTTTCCACATCAGTAACTGATACCCAAACCTCTTAAATGCAGCACCCACATTAAAGTCACATCTATGAGTGTGTTGATAGATGTTAGTGCTGATATTATACTGGCACCCTCAGGGGTTAAACTGGGCTGGAGCCAGATGGAGCTGCCTTTTATTCCAAGTCATAACCCTCCAGAGATCAGCTGGAGCTACTGGTTGAGATAGTTAACTTCTCTTCCATGTGATACTTACAGTTAGTGCTGTAATTGTATGTAGTTGATCTGATATCCGTACAGATCGCCCCCCATGGTTCGACACACAAGTCAACTGCAGATTAATTGCAAAATTTAATGTCTCATTGGAGACAAAGTAAACAAACTGCTGTAAGTACAAGTCATGGACAGACCCTGTATCGCTAACAGGGATTTTGAAGAGCAACGACCGAACTGGCACCTAACGCATCTGAAGTGACATATGCAGGTATGTTTACACGCTGTTTAATGTGCTGCAGCTGAGCAGCTAATTAGCCATCTAGCTGCTAACTGATGTTAGCGATGCACTTTTCCCCGGTGAATGTTTGTTTGGTGGCTCGTTCAACAAGCTAAGCTGCAGGACAAGAGGTGTGTTCATGTTTGTAAGGTATCATCAAGTTGTGATGATGTGGACACAGATTATTGTTTCATTAACTACCATGTTTAAAGGAAGAAAGTATTCATGCCTCATATTGAGTACTGAATATTTTATCTTGAATGTTGTTTTCATGCACCATTGACAAAAGTTCCTTGATTTAAGTGTTTTACAGATCAAATGGAAAGCAATGTTATGTTGAATGCTAGTTTGAAGTAAAAACTAGCATGTTGGGTCAGACATTTGGAAATCAATCCCTATAATACTCCTTTGATGTGCCTATGTTACTCTACACTGAAGCTATAGTAGTATGCTACTAAGTGGTCCTTAGAGTTGAAATCAGTTTGTCACTGTTCCCTGTGGTCAAGAATTCATATTTAACACCCTGTATCAGTATCATCTGCATATAGGCCTGGTGAGGTTGCACTGAGTTCGCCTTGTTCTGGTATTTCTAATCTCCTTAAAAAAAAAAAAAAAAAAAAAGAAAAGAAAAAAAAAAAAAGATAAACAATTCTTTAGTTTGTAATTGGATGAACAACCAGAAAGTCAAAACCACTTTCAGACTCAGAAACAGGTGGTTTGACATGGCACAAAACACTGCCAGTGGATGACTGACAGTTGAAAACAGTGTGTGTGACAGTGGGAATGACGCATGTGAAGCTACCTTTCAGTGCACTTTCACTACTTCTTTAGCCTACTGAGAATAATTGTGCATTTAGGGGTTAATAATTTGCATTTTGCCTGATGCCTTCAATAGGCAACGTGAAGAAGGCAGACTTTTAAATAAGCCATGGATGATTATTTAATCATCCTGCAATTTTCATGGAAGGATGCTGAAATTTCATAGGAGATGTCTCATGGAACAAGATGAGCCGTTATCAAAAATAATTTAACAGGACCAGCATCTGATTCTATGCGTGTGTTAACATATTTTACTTTGTGAAAAATATAGCTCTATTAACTCTCTCTTCTCATCATGTCTATTTTTGGTGTGATGGTACAATCCTTGATCCCAAGTAGTATTAGTTTTATATTAAAGATAAACCTCTTAATAAGAACTTGATGAACACATTTAATAAAGTTTGACATTTGAAGATGTTTGACATGAAAGATCACACAGATGACGGCATACTTGTTAGCTTTCCAATGGTCGATGATCCATGCCAACACCACTGGCTATTTTTCGTTGGTCTTGTTCTTCTTACAATAAATTACAGTAGATGTCTGACAATTGGTTAAGAAATGTGAAAAAAAGATTACTTTATTTTATATTAAAGATTAAACAACCTAAATTTGACAATTTGGTGATGATATATTTAAACATATTAGGGATACATTATATACACATGATGACATTTTACTGATAACTATAATAATGGTCATTTATATCAATACCAATAACAACCTATGCAGTTTAGTTTACTACTTATACTGTGAGGCTAACATCTAAAAAACAGTGTTATTTATACATGTCCCGATTTTTCTTTTTTACTGTTTCCAGGTGTTTGCAATGCAAAGAAGGCGAGCACAAATTACCTCAGCTCAAGTGTAGAAAAACATGTCACATTTACTCTGGCATAAGACTTGCAAACAACCAGTTTTTTTTCCCGCAGGTGGATCCATGAAAGCTGCCATGTAAGACGCTGGCTGTCACTCAACTGAAAACATGTTTTTGTAGATATCAAAAAAAGGAGGAAATCTGCTCCTTTCAAGTATCACCAAAGCTCTGCACAGAAAGGCAGATATTAACTTTTAACTGATTTACAGTAAATTAAGTTGTCACATTTATACAGAGCTAAAATACTGCTGTGACTAAAATTGTTTCAGAATGCACCTTTAATTAACAAATGTAGCATTAAAATTTGAAATTACTGAAGCATATCTGGTTTGATCCCAGTACCCATGATTGATAGCCTATATTTTCAACCATGTCTGATTTACAGTATATAAAAGAGACTGATAGATTGTGTGTACATATGTTTAAATCATGCTGGTGTTGGTCATGTCTGCAAGCCACATAGTCTTACTCAATATTGGTCATGTACAATCACAAAGAACAGAAGGTCCAGTCCTATGTAGTCTGTAGACTTTGTCCCTCAAATCTATTTTGCACATCATGCGGAAATCATGTAATTACATCGGTACTGAGACAACCTCAAAAATGCTGTGTTTTTTGTAGGTCAAACATAACTTTTGCTGATGCAGATGGACACAACATTTGGACACATCCAGATTTCAGGTTGAGCATCATATGTAAATTAAGATCTACAAACCTTGGAGATACTGATATATTTTAGCTTTTTAAGAGTAATTGCTAATTTTGGGGTGCTACCTGTGAAATCAATATTGTAGCACATACAGTTTTGGGTCACTAGATAAGTTATTTTTCGGTAAAAATAACACTTAAAATTGGAATACGGACACTTATAACACATTAAAGCTTAGCAAATTATTTGGTGCCAAACAACTGGTCCTACTTTGTGTAGCTATTCCTCTTTTCATTCATGTTTTTCCCGTCAGAGTCAAAGCTGCCACACCCTGGTGTCTGACAGATCTGCAGAAAACTGACCCAGAAATATGAGGGATGGATTGCGGTGAAATTTAAATTGACAGTCTAAGTAAATAAGAATGTGTGCCAAAAAAATAGCCAGAGCATTTCTTTGAAGTCAACAGTCTCCCTGTCTCATTCCCTTTCCGTCAGTCAGACAAGAGATCTGCGCAACTGATTCTACTCTCTGCCAGCTATTATACTCCCCTCTCTCCAGCAGTGCTTTCTTAAATATGCATGCCCTACATTTCCCCACCACCTTCCAAATTCAAATGGATGTCCCCTGCTCGCGCCTCTATTCTCTTCTGCCTCCTCTTCCCTCCTGCCTCTCCTCTCTGCAACTCTGCTTTATTTGTGGTTGACCCAATTTCCAGGTTTGATCCATCCTGCGGTGTTGAGACAGACTGTTGGAGTGGCAGGCTGACTGACAGACAGACACAAAGGCACATCAACGAACTGGCATGGATGCCTCTGCTGTGCCCATTATGTGCCCACCCACCCCTTTGAGAGAATGAACCCATCACTCTCCGCCTCCTTGTACCGAAACCCCGCTCCACTTCTTTGTCTTTATAGCTCCAGACACACACACACACACACACACAGACACGCACAACCCCTCCTGCTCATCCACAACATTTACTGTTTGGTCTGAAGCAAAAATCAGAGGCTTATCCATCATCTCACTGATTCACTGTAACAGGGTAGGCTGCTAAGCATCCATAACTCCACATCTTCCGCTCTTTGTAACCTATGGCCAGGAGCAGACCTGAGAAATTCATCATGTCAGGGAAGCGGAGGCAACTCTCTGGAGGGCAATAGTGGAGGAACAGGCTAGAGATCTGGCTTGGCAGCCTATCCATTTGTCTGAGTACATCATGACTGAATGAATCCATCTCCAGAAAGCACATTTAGAAATAAAAAATGATTGTTCAATCTCGTGAAATTGAATAGTGTAATATTGTTGCCTTCCTGAGCAGGGTGTAGTGCTGCAGCCAAGTCCGGACTGAGTCAAAGCTGCTATTGCTGCAGCTGATGATGACATATCAATTTCTTACATAACTATATTACATTGTGCAATCAGGGCAGAGGGGTCTGAGGAATCAGGACACAATGGTTTTATAATACCCTGAGAAGATCTATGAGGAAATCTATGGGTTCTCCAAAATGAGGTTAAACAATCAGAATTGGTTATTTAAGAGTTGCAGTGAGGAGATTGTAATATTCATGTGGATACGTAGCCTGATGGGGCCAATTGCCTGCTAGGTCTAAGCTGTAGCAACTGTAACATATGTGCAGATACTAAGTCTCTTGGTTTTAACTCTGTGCACTTCTGTACTTCCTTCACATTTTTACCACGCTCTATTCTCATTCAGTTTTCCTACTGTTTGCTTCCCAGCTCTCTCTAGGTCACAGGAGCAGGAGTTGCAGTTGCTGAGTCAACATCACAAGTGGAACACTGGCCTCAAAATTACAAAGACACACATACACACACACACACACACACACACACAACTATTAAGTTTACCGTAGACTATTGCTGGAGTAATCCTTTCAGCTGCTCTGTCTGGAAGTAGGCTGTGCACACATTCTCCGACTGCCTAATAGGTGAGGCCAATAATCTATGTGGATCACAAACCACTTACAGGTTGTCCACATCAGACAGGTCTCTACTTGTGTGATAAATTCTTGAAATATTTGATTGAATGATTTAGTTTGCATGTTCAGAGCTGGAATGATTCCAGGAATTTTTTGCATTTAAAAAATGTAGTCCTGCAATATTTGATCCAAACATTAATAATCCTGCAAAAAAAAAAGGCAATAAATGTGTTCTATCGTTGTGCTGATGTGAAGTCCGGTGTGCTAGATTTGAGATCGCAGTGCGTACATATTGTACACGTCGAGTGTGTGTGTGTGGCAGCGATAGAGCGCATGTGCAGCTATGGCAGGCGAAGATAATTTCTTATCTTCATGGACTATTCTTGCTATGTTCTGACTTGTCTGTCCCCTTCCAACATGAGTGTCTTTATTTATGCTTTACACCAAAACAGTGTGTCAAACACTTCTAGAGACTGACTGTGAAAACTCACTATTGTACACTGTATGTTTAGACTGTTCACTCGGAAACTTGGATTATGTTTATATGACAACTTTGAGCTTACTTCCTTATTGGGTGCTTTAGTCTCTCAAAAAATGTCTGAGTGGGACAGTGAGGAAAAAAAAGATTTCTTAAGTCACAGACAGAATTTCCAAGAGGTCCAAAATGATTAAGGTAAGACGTGTTCAAATTGTAAAAAGATATGGTCATTACATTAAAATTGTGGTGTTTATTTTGTATAACTTTAATACTGATGATCTATTTTTTCTTTCCTCTTTTTCCTTTCCTTTATATATGATTAATGTCAGTTGACTTTTTAAACTTTTGCCAGATCATGTTTTTTTCCATATTAGCTTTTTAAATTCTTTGCCCCCCTTGTCACATGTTTTACTTCTGTTATTTGTTAAAATGCTTTGTCTAGTGCAAATAAAAGGCTGTGCCTGTCCAAGTAAATGATGAATGTGTTACTCAATAGGTGGTCTTTTTTAATTGTTATTTTTATAGATCCAATATTTGAGTGTTTAAGAGTAGGATAAAAGTAACAGCCACTATTCACAATTTAATTCTAATGTAAAGGTCAATAAAAATGGAGGGATGACACTGGTGTTCGCAAGCATGTAGAAAGTCATCTTTATATCTTACATAATCTGAACATGATAAGCAGTAAACCAGACAGCAGCACATACAGAACAAATACAGTAATATATGGGTCTTCTTCTCTTTGAGGATGCTTCTTTATGGCCTCCATTGACCATCAGGGATGTCATTTTATATGGACAATGAAAAGCTGTCAGCATATTTGCCACAGCAATTACTAGCAGCACATGCCGAGGGCTACATCAGGACATTGTTCTCAGATTTCCATCAATCATGTGACCTTTGAGATTGCGGGTGAGTATAACTTTAGAAGCAACGCAAACTCAACAAGACTTTGATACTTCCTTGTTTGTCAAAAACATTACTGACGCAACAGTGCAGATTTTTTGTGCAACTGATATGGGGAGGGCCCTAGTGAACAGGGTGGGACAATGTTTTAAGATACTGAGGTCAGACTGATCTTGTACTTGAAAAGATCACTCACCGAAGATCTCCCCATTCTTGGCATACTCCGTGACTAAGTAAAGCATGTTCTTCGTCTCCATCACCTGAGAGAGGGAGAGGACGAAGGAACAGGGGGCCGAGGAAGGAGGGGGAAAAAAGAGTGGGAGAGTAAATGTGAATAAACACAGAAGACCATTTTTCAATACCAATCTCAACAGATAATCTTAATTAACAGACTCCTGAAAAAATAGAGAATTAGAAGAAGTAAAAAAGAAAACTATTGTGACAGACACAAATAGCTAAAATATTACACAACTGACCACACAGCACTCTTTGAGGTTAAACCGCAGTGTCTGGCACCCACAAAGTCATGAGCAAAACAAAAATACATGAATGGCACAGGGTCTAAATATGGCATCCATGTAAGAGAATGGAGGTGGACGGTTGGTGTTGCCGAGTATATTTTAATGGTACTTAAAACCTTTCGGTCCTCACACAGTGCTGTGTTGTGTAGGAGGAGGAGAACCGATTTAGAAGCAGAAACACTCAGGAGATGAATAGAATTAAATGCGGAGGGGAGAATCAGATGGAGAGGAGAGGATGAATCAGACACAGTGAGCCAGACATTCACACTAGAAATCCCACGCTCATTGTTTATGATCAATTTTCCATCTGTTTCACTGACCAATTCATGGATTTAGGAAATGAAAGCCAGTTGTTGTTTTTTTTTTTTGTTTGTTTTTTTCCGGTTCGCCATGTTTGTGTAACAAACACATTTTGTCCTCACTTCTATCCAACTTTCCTCTCTGTATTATGGAGCTGGAATATAACTGATTGATGAATTAAGCCTAAGTGTAGGTACTCAAAACAATTGGCAGTGTGAGCCAATAGAGCATCTAATCTGGGAAATAAATCCTTCTCACAGCAGACATTTTGACTTATCACAGCAGGAAAAGCACAGGTGTAGCTAATAACATTAACGATGGCTCCATTTCATTTAGGTGTGCCAGTAAACCAGCATGCACAATAGCAGGGCCCTGGCACTAGCACACTTGAGTGGAATGTAGCCATTATTAACTTTATTAGTTGCACCTGTGTTTGATCAAGTCAAAATATCCACCATGAGAACAGTCTGTGTTGTTTCTGCAAATCAACATGTTCAATAACATGTTGATTTGCTTCATATGCTGTTTGTCATGAACGTATTAGCTGTAGGGACACAGTCAACACACACAGCACACACATGTTTAAGGCAGCGTTTTCAATTTAAACTAGTCTTGCAAGCAGTGCTAGGTGTTGTTTGACATTTTTGATACTCATATTGACGCAGTATCCAAGTTTCTTTACTTTGCTTTCACTTTATCTATTTATTTATCTATCTAGGACAATACACATTCATTAACATTAATATGACATCAATGTTCCAGATTTAGCCAAAAGGCTCATTTTCATGTTCAGTCCCTGAACAGGTTGATATTAAACATTACTGATACAGAGAACACACCTTCCTTTTTCTTTTTTCAATACCTTGTTTTGAGAAATTTTCTACAAAAAACAGTTTTCTCAGAAGCCAGTTCTCAAATGTTAAATGATGTCTAAACAAAAGCAGCTGCACTAGAACTAAAACAGGCTAAGGCTGGAAAAATTATAATTCTAATAAGGAATCGTCAGACCAAAAATTATACATTTTTTTGCACAATTAAAGCCAGCTTTGTATACATGACAGTTTTCAACTCTGTGCAACAGACTCGTTTTGTTTGTTTGGTCCCAAAACAGTGCTTAGGTTGATATCCAGCCTTACTTGCAAAGCCAGATGTCAAGTCAATACGATGCTTTGGCTGAATTTAGTGTAGTTCAACAAGGTCTTAATACTTACGTAACATATCCTGATACAGTGGGCCCTGTGGCTACACTACACCACTTCCAACAGTTGATTACATGGCTACGGCTGCATAACAGTAAACGCTTTCTTGTACCGCCACTTTAATACAGTTGTGATAATACATTAAGTATATTATGAGTTTACAGTATTTCTGGCTAAGCAGACTCATTATTGTGAAGTCAAATCTCTGTCATATCATAATTTGCAGTACAAGTGGAGATAGTCTGAATTCCAGATAACATGAACAGCAAGCAGCACTTTGTGTTAAGAGTTTCACAGGGTCTAGCACTGCCCTTTGAGCACTTGCACAAAGTTGATCTATGAACATCATTCATTAACAACAGTGTTACACCAAACACACATGAAAATCATCACAATTTGCTATCAATGTTATCATGTCCAAGCAAACATAATCAGTAGATATATAAACTATCTAAAAATGCATCTAAGTACTTTCAGGCTATGAGAAAGCACAGTTCTAGTCCCAGAATTGCATGCTGTATACAGACTAGACTTATGTTTAAAGATTTGTAATAAGACTTTAAATGAATAATTGAATAAGTGGAATGTAATTATTGTAATGTTATTTTTTCGACTTGGGCATTAATAATGGTGTAAAAGATATTGATTTGGGGTTATGACCCATAATATACTATACATTAATATATTCAAGCATTTCCTATAACATGGTTGATATTCAAATGAAATACTCATCTGGTATTGCATCAGCACAAAAGTATGAGACAGACTTTGGTCTGGTTTCGTAATTTTAAAATCATATCAATTGCTAATTTTGACTTTTAAAATCTTTCTACCTGTAGAAAGACTCTCCACAGTCTAGGATAAGAATGGTGAGAAGGGTAAAAGAAGTGAAGAATGGCAGGCTGGGGTCAAGAGAGAAGAGACTGCACAACACATGACAATCTAGAGTGGGGTCCACAGTTGGGTTTCCTGTGCGTCTCTGTGTATCTTCATTAGCTTGGGCGTCCCACTGGGCCACAGGGCCACAGGGCCAACCCCAGTTTATGAGACTGGAACTGAAATCACTAATTGACCTGAGCTGATTGGATGGATGGGCTGTTGGAAATAATGATACACACCAAAATATCACAGCTGAAAGCTGGAATAGTGCCACATGGTTGTGTAATGACAATGAACACTCATTTACTTTCCCTAAACAAACTAACAGGACCCACAGGGTTACGTAATACAACTGAATCACTAAAACTGTTGAGGTCTTGGCGGTTAGGCTATTTTTTTTGTGAGACAGTGGACATCATGGTATTCTAGGTGAAATGAAAAAAAGTGCAACAGCAGTAAACTTTGAGTGTCATAAAATTTATGTGAACTCACCTTGCAAACCTGAACATGCACATAACTAGTAAGGTGCCAAAGTGGGATGAGAAGAAGACATTTATGGGATTCATGGCTATAAAAATACTTTTTCCACTCAGCATAACTACTGATTGTGACATTGGGTTCAATTTTTATGGAACAATTTCAAAGACTGCCATACAACAAAATCACTTGTTTCTTGACCTTATTAAAGCAAGTTTCTGCTGCATATCACAAACAAAAATGCATTTTAAGAATTAAATGTGAGTTGCACCTTTGCAATTTACAGTTTGGAAAGAAAACTATGATGTATTTTAGATGGGAGAAAGAGATGAAGATGATTGAAATTAGGCACTTTTCAAAATCGACATTTTGACTTGTCATATTAGGAAAAGCAGAGATGTTACTGTTAACATTAGTGATTGGCTCCGTTCTTTTCAAGTGTACCAGGCAGGGTGGGAAACGAGCACCAGCCACCAACCAAATGCTTGTAAAATATGTAAGTGGCTGGTAGATTTCAGACAGAAAATAATGATTTACTATTGAGTGGCTGGATAATTTGAACATTTATCTGTCAGTGGCTGGTAGATGTTCACATTTTAAAAAGGTAATTTCCCAGCCTGGTACCAAGTAATTTTTTTTTCACATCTATAAAATGTGGTGCACTGCATTGTGAGATTGTAAGCAGAAAGTCATGTACATACCATGGGCATTACTTTTTCGGTTCCATTTTGGGAAGTTTTGAGGGAACTATATACGGGAACAAGACCAGAGTCCACTATTACTTGTCCGTTTATGAACTATGAACTCTGAACTGTGTGTGTGCGTTGTCTTGCATAAACTAGGAAATTACTGAGTTACAAGCCACCAGTTTGATGTGTGCAGAGGCAAATGAGTTTTATAAATAAGTTTATTTACTTCAGTATCATTCTGTAGATGCTCTGATTTCAGTTAATTTAATATTTGTGCTTACTTAAGAAATCACCAAATTATTAACTTACTGATGCTGTTCTGAAAACAGACCCAGTTCTTGGACATCTACTCTCACCACTGTGTCAATTTTCAACAAAAACATCAACAATACAATTTGCTCTTTTCGCTTCATCAGCATTAAACTCCCATCTTGTTGCCGCTCCAAGGGCACAGAAATACCAAAGGGCACTGCTCGTCTTATAGCATTGCTTGAGGAAGTGTTTGTACTGTCATTAAAATAGAGTCCTTCTTTGCTCATTAGATGTTCTTAAAACATTAAGAAACATGCAGATGATATCCTCTAGGCAGCCGCAGATCACTTCAGCTTTGGATAATTTTAGCTAAATCATTGTGCAAATAAAGACTGACACTGTCTACACGTTAAAATGCATATTTTCTTTCATGGTGTCATAAAATCTCAGAGGCTTAATGACTGCTTTGAACAAGCAATGAATCTATTCTGGCCTAAATGAGAGATTTTACAAGTAAGTCAGCAGTCATTAATAACTGTTGATGTGAAATAGATCCATATCTGATTTTATACACAGCCTAAATAGGTCCTGAAATTGCAGTGCAGGTCAGATCTGATGCCCCCAGAATAATAACAAAACACTTCCTTGATATTATCTTCAACTATTAATACTATTAAGTGTGAATCATGCCATAGCACCTTAACACACTGCAGAACACATAGAGACACACAGAGTGCCAAGTGTCAGTCACTCATTAACTATGCTCTCATATCTTAAACTAGCGGTGGCAGGTTCTGCTAGGCAGCAGTTGTTTGTTAATGCATTAGAAAATGACCTGGATTGGTCCTGTGCTTCAACACCACGACTGCTAAAGTACCTGGAGAGAAGATAAACAAGGAGCAGTGGTAAATGCTGCTCCGCAAAACTCTGCTCACAATGTAGCCAGAGGCATGGCTAATTCTAGGTCCTCTGAACAGATGTTAATGTTGGGCCCCCGACTGCTATGCATATTACATATTACAGTATCACCTCTGCTCTCCAAGAGGCCTTTTTGTTTCTAGTAGCTTACAGTGCCTTTATTGTGAGTAAAGTGTACATCAGATAACCAGCCAACAACAGGTGAGGCACAGATGAGTCTGTACATTACGTTTTTTACTAAACTTTACAAGTTTATTTTAAAGCTGGCACATTTGTTAATGGAAAATAATTTAATAAATATTTCTAGGTGTGGTTTACTAACTGGATTAACTCCACATGCATAGAATATCAAAGCTACAATGACTACAATGTCGCAGTGTCAGATTGTAAGGAGATGTGATGGGAGAGATGGGAGAGATCTGAGCACCCAAGACAGAAATAAATCTTCTAAAAAATCTCTTGCATGTCAATCAAAAGACAAAACCCAGCAAAAATAACAGTTACAAGAAAAAAAGGAAACCATCTCCACACAGCATTACAACATAGGGAATAACAATGAATGCAGATTATTTCCATTAGGGATCAACACAAAAAATACAAGAGTTTAAATCTGTGACAGCACAGACAGGCAGACAAAAGATTATGATATACTGTAGGTTAGAGGAAACGCAGCTAGCAGCTCACCTGGTAGAGCTTGATGATGTGCGGGTGGTCCAGCATCTTCATGATTTGAACTTCTCTGTAGATCTTTTCCAGGTTGACGGCATCCAGTTGGGTCTTGTCGATGATCTTAATGGCCACCTGCAGAGTGATTGAGCACAAACAACGAATGAATTACTGTAATCAGTCGGTTTGTCAATAACAACTTAATCCTTGCTAGAGCTCATCAAGCTCGGTGGGCAGTAAGAAATACCGCACTCATGCACACACTAGTACAGCAATTTAATATTCTCCAAGCAGCAAAAGGAAACAGTTTGTTCCTTTTAAGCTGTGAGAGCACAGATCTGTTTCCGAGACACAAGATAAATATTTAATACAGCTTGTGCTGAAATCTTCATAAACAGTCTTCAAATTTGAGCCATGATGAAATATAAATCGGTCCAGCAGAGGAAAACACATGCCTCATTGGATATACACGCACACCCACAATGACATGTACGTGTCCAAATTGCACAACTCACAACTTCAACAGTCTTGGCTTTGATTAATGTTGTCCGGTAGGTAACAAGGCAGTATTAACATCTCTCCTTCAGACTGTCTCATAAACAACATTTCATCAGCTTGATCTGAAGTGTTCCCAAATGTCTGTGAACCAAGCTCGAGGAGTAAACAACAGAAGACCCCAGTTCCCTTCTCAGCAATCACACAACTGGTATATGAAGCTAGAAACCTCTTCATTTGGAACGAAAACAGTGCTGTGTTAAAGAAAAAACACTGATGCGGGTTGTTTCAGGATCCCATGAGAATAGAGCAGAAAAAGTTAGTTGATTAGTTGACTGAGAGAAAATTAATCAGTTAGTTATTTTAAGTAAATTTTTTGGCAAATTTAGTTATTAAGCAAATTTCATGCACAAGGAAGTTTCAAAGTCGTAAGGAACTGGAAACAAACTTTAAAGGACTGAAAAAAAAAAATCAAAATGAAGACAGAAATAAAATAAAAGCAATAAACACAACATTAGAAGGAAGCAGAAAATAATAGTGTTTCAAGCAAAAATAGAAAGAAATTCACTCATTCCAGCTTTGTAATAGTGAATATTTTTGGTTTTCTTGGTCTTCTATTATTTTTAGACTCTTGGTTGCACAAAACAAGCCATTTGAATATGTCATCTTGGGCTTTTGGGAAATGGTGAGGTATTTTTCAGGGATTTTTGATATTTCATGGACCAAATGATTAATCAGTTATTTGAGAATGTAATCAACAGATTAACTGAAAATAAAAAATAAATTGTTAGCTGCAGCACCATAAAAAGGGATCCAGGAAGGCTGGTTAGAGTAACAGATACATGAGTTTGAGTTACCAGATGACAATATACTGAACAGCAGAGAGCATATCTCACAACTCTGTAAACTTATCACAGGGACATTTATTTTATCCTCCATCTTGACAATCACTAGGGAAACAGCAGAGTTACTCGGTCAACTTTACAAAGTCATCTCCCAGGAATATGTGAATGCATGTGTTTGACCAGCCATCGCAGTGCACTGCTGGACCACGTCACATTTCATTGCAGAAAAAAGTCGAGAGCCAGGTCCTATGTTTTTGCCAGACGACCTTGCATTTTCATGCTGGAGCCCTCTGAGTGGGCATTCCTGGTGTGTCAACACAGTGGTATCATTGAATTGAATGAGGGGGCTGCGTTTTTTCACATAGTGTTGTCACCGGTCTGAACACAATGTTCTGCTTGGTTTGAATCTTAAAGTGTACTTTGACATCTATTTTGATCCTCGTTAGCATATTTGTAGTTGGCACTTTCAGCTGAGCAGTGATGGGTGTTTTGATGTTTACAACTCACATTATTACCTTCCTATCGACACTACAGACAGGTATGCAATATGGCGTTAAATCCTATGAAGAAATACAAACCCTTTACTGGCACTCCAGCTACAAGTCAGGACCTCTAGGGCATCAAATTTACAATCAACAGCCTACTACAGAGAATATATACCATGGAAAGATCTGAGCTAAATGATTACACTGTCAACAAAACTGACACACAAAAAAAAAAGATTTCTTGTGATCTTTGCTAGCATGAGGTAATAAGAAGACAATTTCGCTTAGATATACAAAAAATGAGAGCAGAAAGGCTGCACAATGCTAAAATCAGAGATGGAGTAAATGTGCTACCTGCTGAGCTGACAGACAAGACCACATGGGAATGGGCCTGTGCTATGTGAACCCCACAGGCTGCAATATATACATAATGGGATGAATGGGTCAGTATAACATATCCATGAGTAGAAAAAGTAGGTTATGCATACACAGGTACACCTATCTAGGAATATGCACACGCATACACACAGACTCATCAGATCTGCTGTTTCATGTGTCATTAAACTCATGTTTTCTTTACACGCACACCAGGCTTACATATGCCCTGGCAATTTCTCAACGCAGATGGCATCACATAAAGTTGATCGCCTGCCTCTACAGCTGACCTTGGCTACTCTCTAACAAACAGCCTGGCTCTGACCATGGGTCTGGCCGAGCCAAGCAGCTGCAGTTGCTTTGTGTGCCGACCATACTGAGTGACCTCTACCAAACCAGCTAAACCGGTGATCTGAAAACCACTAAGTATATGCGCGTTTTCATTCAACCCAAATACCACACCGGCTGAGGGAGAGGCACAAACACTCAGTGAAATCACCTGGTGTCATGTTTGGCTGAAATGAAAACCTGCATTCACGTAACTGTTAGTGTTACATGGTTGCAGATTACCTGGCTAGACTATCGCTACGCCTCTTCGCAGGCTTTAATAACAAGATCAACATGATAAGATTCTTAAGAGACATTTTCTTGCTTTGTTTTTCAATAAACCTACCAGGGTCCCTGTTTGGATGATGTAAACCTTAGGTTTTCTGTACAGTATGATTGCTCACGTTCAGTAGCAAACAGTAAGAGGCCCCACGAGATCAAAGATCAAAGTGTGCAACTGTGTTTTCACAAGTCTCCCGGCCTATTTTTCAATCACTCCCTCTGTCTCGCACAAACACACACACACACACACAAGCTTCTTCACACAAAGACTGGCTTCTCTTTACAGTAAATCCCTGTGTCTATGTCATTACAATAGAAAGACATGGTACTCAGTGGCACTGGTCAAGAAAGGCCTCTCTGCAGCGAGTTGACATAAAACTATTGGTAAACTCAAGACAAATCCAAGCCCTGTTCCCTCTGCGCTCATGTCACTTCGCCTGAGAGCGTGCAATGTTTGTAATATCAAACCCTCTCCAAACTAAGCAAAGACCCCCCAGCAATTCTGTTGCTGTCTGCATACATGCGTGCAGAACACTTTTGCTTTCCAATTACAAAGCTCTTCTGGCTGGCGTATCCCACTCCTCGCAAAAGCTCTCGGCACTGCTGGCACAAGAAACCACTAAATCATATCATTATTTGGATTAAATAATGGGACCACCGACCCATGCTGCATGCCCCAGATACAGCGACTGGGATGTTTACAACCAGCCTGGCTCTTGAGTTGGTACACTGTGGCACTGTCTGGGTTGTTACCAAAGAGGAGTGCAGGTGTACTGATGCTGAAAGAAAGCATGCCATGTTTACAGTTTGTGTTTCCCAGCAGCACTGGTGGTCAAATCTCTTACTGGCAATGATGTTGGCTGGGGGGGGTGAGCGTGCAGGCAGTCAGTGCTTCTTCTACCTGCAGGATTCAAACACATCAGCTGTTGCTCACAGTAGAGCAGCAGCCAAGTGGCCGGGCAGTTACCTGATTCAAGTTTCTATTAGTGCACGATGTGGACAGCATTTCGGTATCTGCTCTGAATATCTGAAGTGTCAACTAGTGCATAAAAAGTTATGTAACTCAGCTGAACATTAGCTTTCAGGCTAACTAGTTCAACGACACACCACTTACTCACCTCGGTCTTGGTTATGCGGTGTCGAGCCAGCTTCACGACAGCGAAATTGCCCTTTCCTAAAGTGCGCTCGATGTCGTAGAAGCCCACTCGGACCGGACCCCGGATCAGCGGTTTTTGGACACTGTCAGCCATGACCATGCTGTTCTAAATGGGACTGTTAGTGGACGACAAGGAGGTAGCCAGACGAGCTGGGGACACACGAGGGGGGCTCACACAGGCAGGCTTGCTTGAGCAGCTACAGATAAAGACGAAAGGAAAACAAACCGCCCGCCGCCTCAGCCGCCGCCGCTCGAAGCGTGTCCATTAAAAATAGACAAAGTTGATTTCTGTGTCGCCCTGCCAGCTTGAACGCCAATGTGGCGACACTCTCCGTCAGTGCGGCGATACGAAGCAGGCCATTTGCTGAGCCCGGGGGCTGTCACACCACGTTCTCCAATACAATAGAGCGATAATATTTCAGCTTGAGGCACCTCTATCAGCTAGAGAGCACACGAGTTGACTTGCAAAGAGGCATCATGTTCTCTGGTTGACGTGTATTGACGTCAAAGCCATAGGGGTATTTGTACAGGGGGCGGGGCCACGGAGCCGCTCCACACTTCAGTGCCAATTGGTTGCCAAGACAACCAGACCCACCTCTTACGTCAACCGGTAAAATTGCTATTCTGAAATCTGTTTGCTCGCCTTCTTGATTGCACGCATTGGTAACTGAAGTTTTGCCCTGCAGGTGTGTAATAAGCTTCTCTCGGCTTTTGAGTGAAATGTGCAAGGAAAGGGGTTAAATTAATTTCAAAGCAGCTTCAAACTGCTACTTTTACTTGCATATAAAGTGCTCTGCAAGAATGAATGGAAAATATTTTGAAACAAAATTATATTTTTGGGATATAACATAAATCGTGAATTTGAAAAAAATGCATTGGTATTCCACTATAACTAGTTTTATTCATATAATCCAGAAAAAATTGCAATGGGCATTGCAAGTCCCAAAGTAATACATCATAATATAGAACATTATATAATGTAACATGCAGGACCTCATGTGAAACCATGTGAAACCAGACATTTTATCAGCCACAAAGACACTTTGGTCAGCTACATAACAGCACCATCTGTTGGCAAACATAGAAAACTGAAAAAAATGCTTCCTTTTCAAATGCCCCCAGTTCAGTTGTATTTGTACTTCAGTATCAGGCAGTTTACATTCACGCAAGTCTCCTCCCATATACACACTTCCCCTATACATACACTTTAATATACCCATATTACAAAATAAAGAATAGACACACAATTTTGCAACAAAACTTTATTTGACATTCAAAATTCATGTTCATTCATGTTTGAAATACAGCACACATTCACACCTAGCAGTTGTTCTCTACAGCTTCTGCAGTGACAGTCTAACACAGAACAGTGGATTGCTAAGCAGGCAGGCGGAGCAGTGCTCTGAAGGCCTCGGCTGTCACGCATAGACTTCCTGAATGTAAGAGTTCCAGATGTGCTTTTGGCATTTCCTGTCTAACATTCTCCAAGAACATACTCAGCCTCTCCTTACTGGGCTTGCTACATCTTTCCACGACACCAACCCAACAGCCCACTCACTACATATTCACAAAAAATGCATGTATTTGAATTCAGCAATGTACATCAGAGATCATTTTACAAATTTACAAGGCAGTTATTTACTTTTACAAGCAAACACTGATGAATGAATCCATGACACATCCAAAACTGGTCCCTTCTAAAAAAAAAAAAAAAAAAGTCTGTGCACTGTCAGTTAGTGGGAGTGTTCTGTTTCTCACACAGTCAGGTGGAGTCAGTCAGGAAAGCCCACAGCTTTGAGGTTTACAGGGGTCACCACTGTTCTGTCATCAGTGTTTTCGCATGTACTGTCCTGTTCCCTGACATCAGAGTCCAAACAGGAAGCCTTACACAGGGCTGACACTGCTCTTCAGGTTTAGAGAAAAGGTCAGAATAGTCCCGGAATATACAGAGAGCCAACAGGATCTTTTTGTCCTTGGGTCTCATAAGATATAGTGACGTGACTGGAAAATGGCTGAGTAGTTTAAATTTGTATTGTTTACAAGATGAGTAACCTTGCATGAGTCCTCAAAAGATGTGCTTACATCCAGGGTTAAATGTGCTGCCAAATATAGCAGCACTGCCAAACTGACCTGGTTTATTAGTGCATATCTGAGTTCATTAATACGTCTTTGCAACCCAAACCGTATCGCTGCTGTGAACTTACCTAATTTGTAAGAAGCGATGGTTAAAACTGGACAATAGAAAGCATTGGAATAAAGTAGAAATAAATAAAACATTTTTCTTACTTTACGCCAGAGTTTATTAACCTGGGGTGAGGGGATTCCTTAAACTGACATTGTTTGATGTATTGAATGCAATGTTACTCCATCCACCCCTTTCTCAATAACTACTGGATGGGTTGCCATAAATTTTGCACAGATATTCATGGTCTCCAGAGGATAAATCCTCCTGACTTTGATGATCCACTGACTTGTCCTCTAACACCACTATGAGGTTGACATTTTGGGGTTTTAGTGAAATATTTTGGTATCTATTGGATGGATTGCTGTACAGACCTTCATATTCCCCTTGGGATGAACTGTATTAACTTTTGGTTCCTCAACTTTTCATTCAGCGCCATCAACAGGTCAAAACTGTGTCTAAAACTTTAGTGTGTGACCAAATACCTACAAAACAAAATGACACTCCCATCGGCCTCAGCTATATTATTTAGTGATGATTAGCAAACGTTAGCATGCTAATACACTAAACTAAAATGGGTAACATTGTGAACATTACATCATATTCTTGTTTAATAATAAAATGTATTAAATAGATTTGAAATATATTATCATTTTTATATAATCCATCTAATATGCCATGCCCCTATCAACATGACAATTTAAGAGTACTGTTGGTGGCGTTGTTAGAATTTTGGGACCTAAATATGGGGTCACAGTCGACCAAAATTTGGGAAACCCTTCAATAATCATTGCATTATTGCATGCTGGATGCTCAGGATGCAACCCTAAGGATACACTCAGCCCTCCGTCACATGTTAAGTCATCCTGTACACACAAGTAACGAGTAGGGTGTAAATGAAGATAGGGGATGGAGAACATTGTGTTCCTCTCTCTAGCTTGGTCATATTCGTAAGCTGGTATGAGGGGGATGAACACTCACAGAGACCCAATAAGCATCAACAGTTTTATCCATAGATCTCATTTTCCACCCAACCAGTCTGACTGCGGGAGCGGCGGCTCTGAGCTCTGCAGGTCTCATAAATGTCATTGGTCACGAAGCCACTCTCCCTGTCCGTGCATGACACATTCTCATAATCGTCACTCTGGGATTCCTGGGAAGGGGCGCATGAGTATTTTGTCATGATGTCTGTTGCCATGCTGCTGTCCAGAGCAGTGTGAGGCAGTTTAGTAATGTCACTAAAGGCATAAGGTCCTTGTACGTGGCAAGGCATAGCTGCTGTTGACATCCAGGGTTTTTGTCTGCCAGGATAGCTTTCAGTTTCTGTTTTCCTCCTGAATATGAACACAGTGGGATCATCACAGCATGATTTAACAGGAAACATACTGCTTCAGTGACAACTTTGACCAAGTTACCATTAAAAAAGAGGAAAAGAAGCACATTTTCTAAGATACAAGATACTAGTTAAGATACAAGAAGTGTTATATACATATGGAATTGGAGTTACTCTGCATCCATAAACATGTTTTATATTTGAAGTAGACTGAATGAGTAAATGGATGTTATGTGGTAAAACAACATTGCTTTTATTTGTGTTTCTGCTTTTACCTCTTAGCATGCTGTTTGTAGCAGAAGAACCCAGCACCTGCAAACAGCAGCAGCAGTACAGCAGGAATAGCTGCGTAAAGGATGTAGGAAATATACAGGGTGTCGTCTGAGAGAGACACTGCTAAGAAAAAACATATTGCATGACAAAACAGCTTTTCTCACTGTTAGGGTTCAAAAATTTTCTATCACTTCAAACTTTACTTATAATAAATGACAATGATTCTAAGTATCTATAAAAAAATTTAAGTAGAATAAAAGAAAGTTTTCCTTCTCCTACCTGATGATTCAGGTAGTCCTATTTTTATCCTCTCATCGCTCTCTGTAGTTGAGAACAAGTTTGGCCTCAAAGTTGGAACTAGAGCAGTGAAAAATTGAATAATGAATATCAAAATGAATTGAATATCATAAGTGGATTAAAAAATACTTTATATTTGATAAAAGATTATTTATCTAACCATTATTGATTTGAACTGATAGCTACCAAAATATGTGAGTATGATTTAAAAAAAAAAAAAAAAAAAAAAAAAAAAAAAATATATATATATATATATATATATATATATATATATATATATATAATAAGTATTATATCCAATTAATTCAATTAAGAGTGTTTGAATTTCCTTATTGATAGATGTTGTGATCATATACATCTGTATGAAGATTCAATCAAAGTAAGTTTTTCAGGGTTTATGTGAATGCATAAGTTATGAGTATGCTGTCATCCATTTCTGTAAAACAGAGGATTTTGGCCATTGTCCTAAAGAACATCTATACTTAATGGATATAAAGTTTATAATAATACAGGACATCATACTGCACTACTTGTAACCATTATTGTTTGAGTTTTAAGTGTAATATCCCATACCCTAACACATTTTGTACACTAGAGGTTTCCCTTCACACGGATGGAAGATGGAATTGAAAATAAGTGATAAAAAGTGGTGATGTGGCAGTTTAGTCTGACTCTCCTTGATCAGTACAAACACATCTGCAGTTCCTTGTTATCTATATTCCACAGAAACATCATGCATACAGTACATACTTGGGCAGTGTGAGTGGGGTGATCGCGTGTATACTGTACCTGCATGTGCTGTGTTCCCTTCCCCAGTAAATGTTGGTACATTTTCTGAAAAACACAATAAAGAGACGACTTGACCCACGTTCACCCTTTCAATGCTATTGTATAGAGCATATTTTTGTAAAATAGTTTAATCAGTGGTGCTTCTCCAAGCTATTAAAAAGAGCCTAAATATATAATAGCACACATTCAAAAACAGCTTTACATCTGAAATATTCAT
Organism: Euthynnus affinis; assembly: GCA_029490765.1. NCBI lineage: Eukaryota > Metazoa > Chordata > Actinopteri > Scombriformes > Scombridae > Euthynnus > Euthynnus affinis. The sequence goes on from CM055845.1 coordinate 16,087,424, forward strand.
ATAAGAAAGACAAATACAATGAAGAATCAACAGAAAGTGCTCTAAAGTGATCAACCCAATAGTCTCGCCATTCCAGTCAACTGGAGATCTCCACCTACCAAAGTCCGGGGATTTCTAAATGCATGGTAGTTTCTTGAACAGTGATGAGAATGACCGCTAACACGCCTCTTACATTTTGTCAAGGACACGCCTTACTGGAAATGATGCTCTCCCCATATTTTCCTCTGCAGTGAATTGCATGTCACCACCCCAATACAAAGGGCCACTTTGGATTGGTTTCAGGGATTTTTTAAACTATACTTGTTTCCACCCAGTTTAACAACCTGGGAAACCTGGGAGATTGTCCTCAGTCTCTATGAGCGAAGCATTTAGAGTATGACCCGTGAGTATATCAACCCAAATATTCTTCAGACTGCTTGGAGTAAAGAACCTGCTGAAATGTGTAAGCCATTATCGAAATATGACCACAAACTATGCACATAAATTCAGTAATGGATTGTTTCATAAGTTGGTGTCACAATGAGTAAAGCTTATTTTGAAGGACTGCAAGTCAACTCATATACAAACAGGTGAAGAAAAACAATTGAAGAATTGAGAAAAGTGCATATCTCAAGCACAGGCAGATATTAGGTTGCCAGACAGCAGAATATTACAATATTCCAGGTGAGTCACATTAAAATCGTGCATTAGTTGCTTAGAGTTAGCTGTGCGGCAGCAGTGGCCACACTTGGAAATGGTCATCGGATGATAAAAAGCAGATTTTGTGGATTCAAGAACTAAACAAACACCAGTGTGTCAAATGTCAATAATTCCCAGCACAGAACAGCCATGTACAACAACCTCAGTGTCTGAAATTCACTGACTCACCTTCTGGGTATTTGCAGACATAGTTGTTCTTGGAGTTGCAGTTGTCGTCATTCCATTGAAACAGGAAATGACCTTCGTCAGGTGGTGCAGAGGGCTTGTGGTACAGAACTGCACACATTTCCCCACCACAGGATGGCTCATCCCAATGCCAGTTTCTACAGCAAATAAGTTTAGACTCTGATCACATTCAAATCGGACAATTTACATTATTACTTATTACTTTATATTTCAATGTCTCATTCTCCAACTCCTTGCAAAGGACTGCAGACATTCCATTACACCCACACAAGCATCATCTAATCCAATAATATTTTATAAGACACAACTGACTGTGACCTTTTTTTCCAACGCTATTTCCTTTTTAGTGTGCTGTGTCCCTGGACATTCATTTTCAATGATGCAGCCAAAATATTCTTACAGCACATGCACAGACATTTTTCTGATTGCAAAAAGAGTCAAATGTACACAAAATGAGAAAGACCTGAACTTGGCCTTGCTTCCATCCAGCCAATAGTACTGTGAGGGGCAACCTGAGCTGGTGGTCCCTGCTCTGAAGTTCTTTGGGCTGCGGCGGAGCCCAATCCAGAAGTCTCCATCTTTAGCCTGCAGCTGTCGTATGAATCTCTCTATCAGTTGCTGCTCGCTGTCTGTTTCGATGCTGAGCAATTCGCCTCCATCCAACCTGCAGGCCTGCCTGGCATCCTCAAAGGTCACTCTTCGCTTGATGTCCTCGATGTAGGACACCTTGTAGCAAGGACGCTCTGTCCCACGCCGGCAGATCCTCTGGCCTGGACACCACAATCAGCATCAGGGAGGAAACAATAGGATAATTGCAGGCTTTTATGTTTTCTAAAGACTTCCTGTGGCACTCACATGGCAGAAAGATCAAAAGCAACCTACAGTAAAAGGTAATCTTATGAAATTAAGAATTTTTAGCATTGCTTTGCCAAACTCTTCCCACATTTTTAGATAATGTGGAAGTAAATTGTAGAGTAAAACCTGTGTTTTAAGGGGTGTATTTTCACAGACAGTGAAAAGAAATATTTTAAATGTGAGTCTGAACATGTCTGAAATGCAGTGGTTTGCTGAAATGCCACAATGAATAGCTTCATTACTGACTTAATTATGTTAAATACAGCTTTTCACATGGCACATGACTTATCTTTTCTTTGAAATATGCCAACTACTAAACAGACAATAGATTAAACAATTGGTTCCTTTCCAACCTTTTTTTCTTTGGCTTGTGACTCCTTAATGCAAAACCATGACTACTTATGACCAAGGTTGTATCTATAAGTTGTGAACATGTGAGACATGAGAAGAGTGATTTTCCCTTTTCCTTTTCAGGAGAAAAATAAACATAATTATATGTTGCAGAATTTTGTTTCTTTATTATTTACTCATCTGAAATCATCTGGTGACCCCTTGGATTGATCTCAGGGGCCCTTAGGAGGTCTCACCCCTCATGTTTGGAACCACTGGAATCAAATCATTAATTAACAAATGAGAAAGCAATAAAAAAAATGAACAATTTGTCTTTCTCTGTGGCTGTTTTCAGTTTTATTCATTACATGGCTTTGTAAAATAATGCTTGTTTATAGATTTGGACATGTGTTGCATAATGGTGTAGCGGACGCACGAAATCAAAGCTGTTATAATCAATGATGTCATGAATATAGATGCTGTTTTACTTGTCTAGTATTAGTAATACTAGTAAAGATATTTTATTCCAGTAATTATGGGACCTCCTGACTTCAAAAACACTGCAGCTGATATTTTCCATCACATCACGTGCTGCTACGCTGCTCAGTTTGACTGCAGTCTGTTTATAATTATAAAGCACTTTCAGTTTTGCACATGCTTTAAGCTTCTTTAAGACGAGCCTCGTAGCAACCTTGTAAACTTCTTCAACCACTAAAAGAAAAAAATCAAATATTTGCCTTAGAACTTGTTTAATGATGCATGCACTCCGTTTTTTTTAAGTTAAAACTCTCTCGGTAAAAATAAACACGTCGCAGTCTTACCTTGGAAATTAAAACCTGAATATTACAGCGTATAAAAGACTTTAAACGGGAGTTTTCGTTCCCTCGAAGGAAATTCTTACCATTTATTTTAGAAGCGGATCCAGGGTGGAACAAAACGGCGATAACAGTGCCAAACAGCTTCATAAAATCCATCTCTACATGTTCACACGAGTGTGCTGGACGATTACTGTGAGATTAAATGGAAACTAGTTTGTTTGGAGAGAAACTTCAGACTGTCAAACCCCGTGATAAACATGTACTAATGATAGAGACAACGGTGCAGTCTGCTCACTCAAAAGTGGCTCGACCAGTGAAGGCGTGCATATGGCGTCTGGCTGAGGGGGGAAAAAAACCAAGAGTGAGATACTCCAGGATTTTTTTTTCTTTTTCTTTTTTTTTTCTTTCTTTGAAAATGACAAAGTTTTGTTGCTTTTAAACTTTCTTTTCCTTCTAGATGTAAAAACCATGAGGTACAAATTTGTGTGCAGTATATCCCCTTTACTAAATTAGTAAAGTCACGTTTCACATGCAGTAATGTCATTATAATGGAATGAATAGACTTCTTTGTGTATCATGCTTCCTATATTAAAATAAAGAATGGGCATCTCTCATTCTTACTCCACTACACACACACACACACACACACATGCACGCACGCATATCACATCATAGTCACTTCTGGAGACATTACATTTGTTTCCTGGAGACTTACCTTAACCCTAAACATAACCACTACTTGCCTAACTCTACCCTTAACCTAACCTTAATGACTGACCAAAATTGGACAAGCCATCCTCAATTAATAGGTCCTAAGTCTGAAATTTGTCCCCAGAAGTATGACAGACCACACACACACAGACACACTAGAGTGATTGAGTGCCCTCTGGGAAGAAAATGAAGTGAGAAAACAGAAACAGGAACAAGGTAGACTTCAAAAACGTAAATGGAGCGCATTAAAAGTATACACCTCAGTCTTTCCTTTCCTTTGTGTTTTAAACATGCTGATCTGGTGTGATATAGCTAAGTTTATTTGGCTGGTGAGCCCCCCAAAAACTCCCAAAAAATAACACATGCAACAAGATGGAAAGGAAACTGAGTGCGATGTGAAAACACTATGCAAAAACAGACAGAGAGAGGGAGATACTGTGGGGAGAGCAAGATAAAGAGGGAGAGAGTGAGACAGAGGTTACCAATGGAACAGGAAAGCATGCAGAGGAGGAAGAGGAAAGGACTTTTTTTCAGCTCTATACTTCCTGTTCATTGCTTTGGTTTGGTCTCCAGGCGACTTCATTTCCAGAATATCCCTGATTGTGAAAGTCTGGAACAGCTGGATGGGTTATGCAAAACAAAAATAAATGATCTTATGCAGCTTTATCCAGCAAAATCATCAGACTGAAACTTTCCCCTCAAAGATTGAAAGGCTGACACAATAAATGGTGGCCTGTTTCAGTTATGGTTGAATGAAAGTACAGTTATTGTTGTTGTTGTTATTGTTGTCTTAATAAAGAATGTCATATCTATTACATCTATTTGTGTTCGTGAGACTCATATCAGTTATGATCAAATAGACTCAAATTAAATTCAAGGGATATTTGTTTCATTTGAATTATTTTAATTTGTGTTATTCATCTGATCTTTATCCGAGGTTTATTAGACTTAATTTCAGCACATATGAGGGCAATATTAAGTGTTACAAGGTCATGTTTATTGGAATTTAAATTAGCCTTCTATTTCAATTTTGATCTCCTGTAAAATTACAGTGGAAAATTATGTAAATGTTTTAATGTTTGAACTATGAAACTTTCCAGGGAGCCAAACATTTTTGTCAGAGGGCAGAATCTTCCAACTATTGCATTAGAGGGAAGGGTCATTGCAAATTAATGTAAAGTTATTCTTAATGGTCACCTTTATCCTGTTACATTTCTGTCCGAATGGGAGTGGTCCCATCCCCAGGGTCACTGAATGGTTTAATAAGTATGAAAATGATGTGACTCATAAACTAAAGCCTTTGTAGTCACCAGATATCAACCACTTATAGCAGATTTTGTCACCTATAGAGTATCTCTAGTTCTTTGGTGGTAGATAGATGGATCTGCTGTCTGGCAACCTAAAATGGAAATATCTGCCTGTGCTTGAAGTATGTCTGATACAGATATGTTGTAAAATGTAAATATGGAGGACTAGGTAGAGCAAAATACATACATACACTCATACTGCAGCAGTCAACCTTAACCTCATGACCGTCTGCAATTTATGCTCCTTTTTACAGCTATCAACAGATGACTTTGGAAGCAGAGTAATAAACACCAGCTCCTCTCTGTGGAGAGCTGACAGAGGACGGACAATCACAGGCTGTTTTTCTGTGTGTAGCTCTGTTGTCTTGCTACATGGCTTTAGGCCATCTCTCTCTATCTTTCTCTCTCTCTCTCTCTCTCTCTCTCTCTCTCTCTCTCTGTCTCTCTCTCTCTCTATTAGTGACACACAAGAGTGTCCGTCATGCAGGAGTCTTGTTGTCAGACTGAGCTTGACTGGATGCTTGTAAGCTGTGGAATGTTTTTTCTTGTTTTGGTCTTTCAAAGCCTCTTAGGTTGATTTGATTATTGGACTATGCATGCAAAATGTTTGTCATGTGATAAAGAACTGTGACTGTGTGCTACAAACGCTGCCCCTGTCGAGCTTTTCTCACATCCTCAGTGTGTTTATTGTTGGGCAACAGAGTCAGGAATGTATTGTGGTTTATTTCACAGCAGGACTTTAATGTTGGACTGTATATACAGGTGTCTATGTAGAATAAATAATTTTAAAAGTTGCATATTAAAAAACTGACTTGACCAAACAGGCCCGTTATTCTCCTGTTAGGCTTTCTTTTAAGATCACCACTTGGCTGTGCAGGACAAAAAACATGATTAGCTACAGTATTCAGATGACTTTATTCTTGTGTTTCTGTTTATTCCAGATTAATTGTTACATAACGGTTTATTGGAATGAATGTCCATCAGTGTTTTTCTGACAAAAAAACAAACGAACAATGGCTGTTACTGTGCTGCCTGTTCATTGAGGGCGAAGTTGTGTCTCTTGGCTTGCACTCCTCAGCACTGGTGAATCATGAGTCTGTTGGATGCAGACAACAACAAAGCATTTGAGCTCTGTCTAATTTTGGCCAGGAGATGACACCAAACTACTCATGAAATGAAGCAGAGTATCAACACCCCTTTTAGATGAATCAGTTATTGTGCAATGACACTATTTGATTATGTATTTTTAGCAACAATTCAGGAATGTAACAGTAATTCAGAAGAGAAAATGAATTTAGCTTATTGGTTGTCAAAGTAAACAATAATACATAGATTTTTCTTGTAAGAAAAACCTCCTGTACTGTAGTTAGCTACAGTACATGATGGACACACCCTTAGATCTCATTAGCTGCACTAATGATCTCCTTTACTGTACATGCCCGCAGAGTACAGTACCATCCCCTCACAAGCTTCCCAGTGTATCCTCTTTCTTCCAAAACTGAATCTGCGTCCTCCCCTGGGCCTCGTTTTCATTGTTTTCTGATGTGATTGTATGTCAGTTACCATTGTTGATCCTTGTGAAAGGAGTCTAAAGATTTACACTAATTATCATCAAAGTACCCTGTCATAACAATCCTTGTAGTCTGGTCTATCTAATTTTAGCCTCTTGATAATAGTTACTTTATGGTTGATTTCTACTCTTTTCTATTCTATCCTAATTTGTTTAGGTAATCGTCATTATACCATCATATTCCTTTCATATTCACATCAACAAATACTCTTTCAAAACATTTGGTGGTTATTAGCATGGTTATTATCATTTAACAAGATTATTTAATGTATTGATTATTTGTGGTTTATCCTGACATATCAACCTTTGTACATTTTGTCCAGACATCATTACATAATCTGCAATTATCAATGACCCTGCAGCTGGGAAGATTATAGGAAAATGGAGGAATGGAGAATGTGATTACAACACAGAAGAATGGCTGATGAGTTGTCTCCAAACAAGTGGCCCGGGAGGTACATCGTTGGACGCAGGTGAGGACTGAAGAGATTGTATTAGAGTGACGCATCTGTGGATAGTGTAACAAATGTCTTCTCTCACCATGGGCACTTTGGCAAAAACACTGTTGCTCCTTTTCATTTTGTATTTCTGGGGAACAATGGGGCTTCTCTGTCTCAGCCGTAATAGTTATGGCCTATAGCTATATGGATTACCTGCAATGTAAAACTGTGGAGACAATAGAGGAGAGGTTTGACATGCAAGGGAAATTAACAAAGGTTACTCCTGGTTGGCTGTGTACTGTATAGCTTGTGGCAAGTCACCTTACAAGCATTCTAGGTGTTTCATTCTCAAGATGTAAATCCACTATTGAAGACAATGAATCTTTACAAAATAATTTTTTATGTCTAGGAACATGTATTTCTCCATTTGTGATAGAAAGGTTTGGTAAGCTTTGCAAAACACTTCTTTTTATTCAGATTAAGTGGATTTTAATTTAAAGTATTTGTAGTAGTATTTCAACAGTAATTTACCAATCATGACTTGTGGGCAAAATCCTCCTGCAAGGCAAATTACTGTCTTCTTCAAAATGTAGTTCTTTCTCTGAAACAAAACATAATATATATACTAATAATTATGCACACTGCATCCATGTTTACACCTCATTTGCCTCGGTCCAGCCCACCAACAACCATAACTTTCACCTCCGTTCTGCAATAATCATTCTGTTCAAGGGAAACCTGAAACATCAGCTCTACTTAACCTGAGGGATCAGTGTTAAAACCCTCTGACACATTAATCTGCTGGGTGAAGATCTGACAGTGTGAATCATGCCAGAAGCTGCTGCTGTCTAAACGAAAAGTCACGGTAGAAAGGTAGAGAGAGAGAGAGAGAGAGAGAGAGAGAGAGAGAGAGAGTGTGTGTGTGTGTGTGTGTGTGTGTGTGTGTGTGTGTGTGTGTGTGTGTGCGCAAAGGGGTCTAAAATTAGTTGAAGACAGTCACACCTCTATGGTTTTAGGTGTCGTGAGGCTGTGTAAAACTATAAAAGCCATATTGCACAACTACTTCTGTGACAAACACCTGCTCAGGTACCGGCAAGGTAAGACCCTCTTCAGGTTGTCACATAGGTCTCTGAATGAAATGCATTCATTTGTAAATTAAAATGTATATTATGAATTGGTGGAAATGTTATATTAGCAGTTTCAGCAAGATAAAGTAAATTTGCAACACAATTTTATATTACAAACTGCAATCATGTACCTTTTTCCTAAATAATCTCTAATATCTTTGTGCATTTTTTCACAGGTTGAACATTAAGCTATTGTTATTTTGTTTCCCTCCATCCATTATAGGACTGAACCGATTGACTGAGCTTCTTCCAGACAGGATGACTCTTTATCTTTGTCTCCCTCTGCTGGCTTTGCTCCTGCAGCCTGCTCTCTGTGCCTATAACTGCTCTTCCGAGTATGAGAGGACCCCAGGTTGGTTAACAATTGTTTCCACTGAATCAGATCAGTTTTATATGAGCATTCTGAAAAAATCATGCATAAATCAGAGCTATTCTTTAAGTCTAATTTGGTTTGTCTTTTTCTCTCTTCCATAGACAACTTGGACCTGACAGTTGACTGTGGCACCGATATGATCACACTGGAGGTCAACCTGTGCACCGCTCAGTGGGCAGGTTTCAACCCCGCAGAGCTGGCATTGAATGGGAACCACAACAACACAGACTGCCAAGGCTCTATCGACACCAGTGTGGACCCTCCAATCATCCGTTACCAGCTTCCTGTAAACCACAGTCAGGAAAATCCCTGTCGCCAGTCCCTGCAGGTCAGAAAGTGTCTGGTAGAAGATGATAAATGATGTCGAATTAGGGATATATTAGGAAGAAGTTGACAAATGGGAACTGTAACTGGGCTTTAAATAAGAAACACTTTATTTAGTTATGTAATGATTTTCGATGACTTTCTCTGTTTCTTGATCAGATTGTGGATGAGACCCCGGACCCCACCGGTCCCTTCAGCAGCTTCCTAAGCATCCAGTCAGTTATCATCACAGGCTACATTGACACACCCAGATCTGACCAGGGGGTGATCAGCTACTCCACAGACCTCTACTATCACTTCTCCTGCCGCTACCCCCTGGAGTACCTGATCAACAACACACAGATAGTGGCGTGAGTAACTGTAGAAACTATTTTTTTGTGCCATGATTTAGGCAAATTGTAAATGTATCATATTGCATTTTGACTGACTGACACTCATGTTTCTCTTTTTCCTCTTTTGCCTCTTTTCTATGATTTCTTTAGCTCTTCAGTCTCAGTGGCAACCAGTGATAATAACGGAACCTTCATTGATACACTAAAAATGAGTGTTTTCAATGTAAGTACAAGTTACTGTTTTCAAGAGCTGCCTGAGACACACTTCACAGCTATTTCTCTTGAATTATTTTTCTCTGATATCTATTTCTGTAGGACTCTGACTATGGTTACCCATTAGTCGTACCTGCAACAGGACTTGAGCTGCGAACAAGGATCTATGTGGAGGTGAAGGCTGTTAACCTGACAGGAAAGTAAGTATTAGGATGGGTGAATGCTTATAGTGAATGTGTTTATATGAAAACTGAAATACTGAAATAAAACTGAGCATATTGTACCCCTGTGGCAAACAGTAACTCAGTGGCCTGCTGTTATGTTTTCAGTTTCCATGTATTGCTCGATCACTGCTTTGGAACTCCAAGTGCTTACAACATGTCGCACACTGAGCAGCACAATTTCTTCACTGGGTATGGTAGCCCACATTACTAATATAGCTTCATACTGTATATACATGGAATAATATGACTCTTAAATATATGAATAACCCTGCTCTCCACTAGCTGTTCAGTAGACCAAAGGACAACTGTGACAAGCAATGGCCTTTCCAAGGTTGCACGTTATAACTTTGAGGCCTTCCGCTTTGTTCAACACCGTGACCAGGCAAAGTCCAGCATCTATCTGCATTGTATACTGAGACTCTGTGAGCCCAGCAAATGTCAAGAGCTGTTAAACGTAAGTTGGCTCTGCTTTTAAGACATCAGGGACAGTGTGATGCAACTTTCAAAGGCACACCATGGCACTAATTTAAGGGCAAAGATTTGAATGATATAGTTCATTACCATGTATATAATGTAGTTGTTTTATGCATCCTAGGACATAGGGAAAATAGAAATTCTCTCCATGTTGAGCAGATAATGAGACAATTTCAAAGTCACATAAAAAAGACTCAACAGTATTAAGTCTTAATTTTTTATTAGTTAATTTTTTTTTTTGACATTTAATGTCCTTATTAGACAGCTGACAGTAGAGAGATGATGAGAAATGTGAGGAGAGAAATTGGAAATGACTCCAGATTTTAACTGGGGTTTTTTTGCCATTCATGGGTGACACCTCAAACGCCCGAGCCATCAGGGCACTTTATCTTTTCTTCATTATGATTTATTGTTAATAAATGATATATTACCTCTTAAACTAAAAAGTACATGTAAAAAAGCCATAGTTATACATGATATGACGTATGTGAAACTAAATCCAACTGCATCATGTTTTTAAGGCTTGTAATACCAGAAGAAAAAGATCTCTGACTCCTTTTGGAAAGGAGAGCAGCGAATCTGCCACTGTTTCAGTCGGACCACTGTACACTGCAAGACAAGGTTGAATAGTCCTTTAACTTATTTCCTGTTATTTAAATACTATGATCAAAAGTTGGCTTTTTCACTGATTCTCTTTTTTTATGTCCTCCCACTAAAGACAGGCCGTATGCAGCTGCGTACAGTGAGTATATTTTAATCACATTCATAAATCCAGAAATACATCCTAATGTCTTGAAGGTTATTTGAACAACCCCAAAAGAAATCTCTATTAATCTTCCCCTGCGTGCATCAGGTAATAACATGGCACCAGAAAAGAATGACATGAACGTGACGGGCCTGGTGGTGGGGGTTGTGTTTGGCTCGGCTGCTGCTGTCCTGCTGGTTCTTGGTGGTTGGTTTGCCCTGAAGAAGTTTTATTGGGTGGGAGGATTACCTCAGGCTTTTCACTGACAGATTTACTGCAATCTGTCTTCGCCTGGTAACCTCATACCCTCCTGTGCGACTTTGAAGTGTTGCAATAAACTGTATGTTTTTTGTGATTTTATAACATTTGATAATGTCATGATTTTGAAATCCAAATGTACCTGTCAGGTGACCATGAAAACCAAGCAATATACCACTTTTTGTATATATATATAGTATCTACACTATGTACCTGTATTGTCTCTGCAGTCAGTTTCATTAATCAGTTATGAAGGAACAGTAAAACCTGAACTATTTAAAAAAGTAAATTAATTAATTAAAAATACATTTTCAAAGTTTTTTTTTGTAATTTGTAAGTAAATTAGTATTTTTTATGTTTTTATTATTCACCCATTGTCATTCCTAACAGTCTATGAGTGACTTTGAGTATCGATTGTATTACTTTAAATAATTAAAAAACATTATAATATGGAATATATTAGTCAGAATTGCAGCTATCTCTTGTACATGTTCAAAATAAAGTTTAAAATCAGCTTTGTGTGTCACTCTGTGGTTAATATTATGTAATGAAAAATAGCAACAAGTGATTTTTACAATCTTAAACTTTTTACTTTCAACAAGAGGCATTTTTTTTTACACAATACAATTAATATACTGACTCTTTCATACATACATATACAGAATGAAACAAACACTTCAATCAAATCAACACATTCATAAATATGTACAGGCTACTTACTTTTGCTGGCAAACAGAAAACCAAGTTCATGGACAACAGTACTTCAAAGGGATAATTTCAACTGGGACCACAATGGCAACTTTTTATAATTTCTTTAAAATGTACAGTTTTCTCTGTCACTGCACCGAATGCAGAATGTCCTGGATCAGAGCAGAGAATTTGACTGAGAAGTCCTCCTGCAAAAAGCCAACTGACTCTGACTCTGAGGAGGAGGAGGAGGAGGAAGAGGAGGAGGAAGGTAACAGGCTTGGGGCTTCCTGGACCTTCAGCTCCTCTTCCAGCCCAACAAACAGCTTCTCCATCCGGGCCTGAAACACTTGGCTCTGAAGAGCTGAATTTTGGCAGAACCGCTCCATACTGGTTCTCACTTCAGCCTTTAGAGGCTGTGCAGTTTCTAGCAGAGCAGCAAGCTCTGCTTTGAAAGTCCTCACCTTATTCTGCGCCTCCACCCTCAACGAGCTCACTTCCTGCCCCAACCTGGAGCTCATTTCCTGCAAGAGCCCCGACTGGGCTGTCTCTCCCTCGCTAGCACTGATCTCTTTCAGATGTTCTATCATCCCAATGGTTTTAGTCTGGAAGTCGCTGATAATGTCAGCCAGCTTAGAGCTGCTGTGCTCCAAGGTTTGGCCCATCCAGTGGAAGGCCTCTTGGTAGTGAGATGGACTGGCCTCTGCCTGAGCCTCGGCTGTTTCCAGGCCTTGCAGATAGAGGCTCAGCTGGCCACACAGATCTTGGGTGTTGCTACTGAGAGAGCTCTGGAGCTGCTGGGTGAGGGGAGCCAAGCGCTCCCTCATGCTCGCCAGAGTGGAACTGAGGTGAGCTGGAGACGGGGACAACCTCTCTCGCAGCTCAGACAGCTCTTGGCGCAGACGGGCACGCAGGCGCTCTGACTCCATGTTGAGTTTGCGCTGCATTTCTTCTGCCACAGGGTTTTTGTTGAGATCATCTTCTTGATTGTAAAGGCCATTGTTATCTATGTGGATCTTGTAGAGCTTACTGTGCAAAGAGAAACAAAAGCACTCCATTAGGAAGTGTACTGACATTCAGATATTTCACTTTGAGTTGAGTGTACAGATGCATATTTATTTCAGGTGGTTTAATGTACTTGATTTGAACTTACTCCACATCTTTTGTGAGTTCTGTCTTGTCATGAGCCTGGTTTGCCTTTAAATCCACCCATGTTGCCTCCCTGGTGTTACGGTGGAGTGGGTAAGCTGCAAAACAAGAAAACATACATGAAAAAACTTCACTGCAAAATAAAGGATAAATAAGGATAAAGATAAATAGAATTTGAAGAGCAATGTATACCTAAAGTTGTCAAGAATGAGAGGGTGAAGATCACAACTTTTAGATACATGTTTATCTTTCTGTGGAGGGACAGATGAGAAAAATGCACAAGAATTTTACATCACAATGAACAAATGAATGTACACTGAACATTTCCACAAATGAACTTCATATATTCTGCAATAGATGTTCCCCTCTAAATCTAAGATAGAAGATGATCAGCATGGGAAACAGTGGCTGGCCTTTACCTGAAGATCAGGGGTCTGTAGAGTGACTTCTCCGCTCATCTGACTTATAAAGGTCTTGTTATCAGAGCGGCTGCCCAAACTCTGCCTGTGTCAACAGTCAACACGTGGAAGGTCACACTGAGGATGGAACACAACATGCACATACACAGAAAACTACACACACACACACACACACACACACACACACACACACACACACACACACACACACACATTAACAGAGTGAGTACATGGTAATAGCACCAACGTCCACTGTTGAAACTTCATAAAACATTGCATGTGGCATTGATTTAAGGAGATGATGTCATGCTAATATGGCATGCATCACTTTAAGATGGAGTCACAAAGGGGAAAGTACTATGATAAGTAATATGATAAAACAAGAAGGCTGTAAAATGAGTCAAAACTGGAGTGCGCAAAAAAGGTTTAACAAGTTCAAATTTATATATACAGAGTCTGATAAGAAATTTGGCTGGATTTATAGCTATTTACGTCAATTTGCTGTGGGGTCACAGTTTGATCCACAGTGCCTGTATGCATTGCACAAGTGGGTTTTTATGTTTTGTATGTGTTAATTGTGCAAGAATTCAGTGTATCCACTTTAGGACCGGCTCTGAGAGCCTTGATTATCATGGCTTATTTTGGATGCTTGACAATCAAGCGTTTACACATCAGAGTTTGTGCTGCAAGCCAGGACAGAGAGGCTCAAAACAACCCAAGTAAACACTACTGATTATGCTAAGCTCTGTGCTCTAGATTTTTTCCCTTTCCATAAACAAGGAATGACAGATGTCTACTTGCAGGGCAACTTGTATGAGATGCTTTTGCATTTCACATTCCATTACTGGTGACAATGTGGCTTCATATTTCCAATGATCTCCAGTCTATGATCTTATTAGCCTGTTTTGCAGCTGTGAATGCAATGTGGAGAGTTTTTTCCACTGGTGACATGGATATGTAGGTGAAAGTTGAATCCTGTTCAGTTAGGTAAGTAAGTCGTCATTGGAGGATCATAGTCCATGGCTACCATGATGAAATATGTAGGTTATTTCAGTTATCCAAAGTCCAACGTTATTTCAATACAATAACAGTGTGGAGTGAGGAAGACATTAGCTCCTGTGCATAAAAACATCACTCTAGACTGCCTTCTGCACAGATACAGTTAAATGTTAAAAAATAGCATATATTAACATATTATGTGCACATGCACATATGCAGGAATTTATACTTGTAGAGAAAATTAAAATAACTATTGATGACTTATGTTAATGTTTATGTCTTGCCATAATTGTACCACTTAATAGACTTTACATAACGAAAGCTGGGATGGATTTCCTTTTTCATTTAAATATGGAGCAAAGGGTAACGATCTTACCTTGGTTATTGTACACAGAGATGCAGAGATTAGAATTACAGGAACCGTATGCAGGTCAAAGGTCTCCATGAAAAAGAAATGCTTTTTTTGTACCAAATAAATATACATATTTGCACCAAATGCAGGTTTTTATTAGAGTTACTTATATGAATAAATGCATAAAGGATCTTTGAGTTGCACTGCATTTACACTCTGACAGTTCATCGATAAAAGAGACATTTCTTGATGCAAATGATCTGTAGTGAGCTGTAGCCCACAAAGACCTTGACTATAGTGTCACTACAATTGCAATAAGTACACAAAGGAGCAAAAGTAGTAATATTTAATACATGTTTGTCAAAGATTTTCATTTGCAAGTGAAGCTGGAAGTTGCAGCTGGCTTGCATAAAGCCAGATTATATCTGATGTGAGAATCTGAAAGTGAATTCAGCATGTACTTACTCATAGACTCCTCTAAAGCAAAGCTGTGTTGATGTACATTGGGAGCCAAATCATTAATCAGTTTCATGGTAGTAGTGAGAAGAACAAATACAGTAATGTGATCTGGCAGCATCAGGTAGCTGTACTCTCTGTTTTTCTGCTGTGTTCAGCAACCGGCCCCTCCACTGTCACTGTCACCTTACCTCACAGGCCATAAATCATTCAGCATGCTATTGAAAGTTATGCAGACTAACTAGCCCACTACTTACCTCACTCACAGCTCTATTTACCAGCAGACAGATCAGGTCATGTGTGCAGACAGGAGATGATTATCAAGGGAATGAGTTAGCTACAGCATCTTCATAACTACTATTTTGGCTATGGCCAAAACAAGGCAACCAAAAGTCTATTTACAGATCCAGGATGAAGAATTAATTATTCCTCCCTGAGTGGTTCACCAGTCGTTTTTTCTCAACAGGTGGAAGTATTAACAATGCTAAGGATGTGGAGATGTAAGAGTTTCTGGTGTTTGTGGTGGTTTCCTTCTGTGCTTCTTAGTCTGGTACATGGAAACAACTTCAGCCAACATGTCCAGGAGAGGCCACCCTGCCAGCCAGGTAGGCTGTCCTAATGCATGCTATGATTTCTGTTAGAATATTGCAAAAAGTGAACTGGTCTTTGATCAGTATCAAAACATCAGCACTACATTATCTACTTATGGTAGATACATTTAGTCACTTATATTATCTACTTTTTTGGGTTTTACAATGAACTAACCTGGATGTTAGTGTAGTAGAAATAGTAAGGGGATATAGTACATAGAGAGATATATATAAATTTAATCCATTAATAATTTATCCACGGCAAAAAATAAATAAAATAATAAAATAAAATAGATAATAAGCAAACAAAAACACAAAGATTAATATATCAGCAACAGTGAAAACACTGGGAAAAAATATGAAATTCAACATGGGACCCATACTTTATAAAATATATTCTGGTTTTTCCTTAAATTACTATATTTTTAAAAACATATTATTGTTATCAGGTTTCTACTGCCCACTGGAGAGCTTCTCTCCAATCCCCTGTCCGAAGGGAAGCTATGGGCCAAATGCTGGCGGTGTGTCCATGGACACCTGTCTGAAGTGTCCTCCTCACTACTATTGTCCCAGACCAGGCCTGTCTGCTCCTATGCCATGTGGCCCTGTTGCTCAGCAGCCTCTGTCTGGCCAGGACACCTGCGTCTGCACAGGAGTGGGACAGAGATTTCAAGTGAGAAAAAGAACTGTAATTTCTCCAGTCTAGGATTTTTTTTTTTTTGGTGTCACTATTGAGTCCTGGGATACACTGTGCACACTAATATAATCATGAAAGAAGCTTCCTCATTCTCTATCAGAAACCTTAGACTGAACAATCTGTAGCTTCAAGCTGAAAGAGCTGCAGATCATGTTCCTTTGCAGTAGGGTTGTGTTTCCCTGTCTGTTGCAGCGTGCATGAGTGTTGAGCTCTTCACTCATCAACCTATAATAAGGAGATTTTTTTACCCTGACTCTTGCCTGAGTGTTGGTGTGAATGAATGAATGAATGAAGAGAGGAAAGAGGGAAGAAGAGATGAAGGAATGAATGAGCGAATGAACAGATTAATAGATAGATAAATAGATGGTGTGCAAGTAATATCTTTATATCTTTAGGCAAGGAAAGGCAATTCAAAGTGCTTTACAGCATAAAAGGCATCAAGATAATATAAAAGCAACACAAGGCAATGTAAAAAGACATTTAAATAGAATTAGAATGTTTAAAATTTGAAATAAAAAGAAGCTAAAATAGAATAAGGCAGATAAAACAGGAGAATAAAAGTTATAGTGCAGTGAAAGTTATTTGGTTTAATAAAAAGCAGTAGCAAACATAAAAGTCTTCAGCTATGAATAAGAGTTAAGCTGTGGTTTAGCATGTCTGGCTCTGTCAGTAAATGAATAATGACCAAAATGGCATTGTTATCTAATATAATTAGGTAACAAACTGACCAAACCATGAACCCTATTTTGAATTATACAAGACAATTGTTTGAACCCTGCTGCCTTTCTTGCAGACCAGTGATGGGCGATGCCCCTGTACCCTTGGCTACCAACCTACCAACAATGAAGATGCTTGTGTACACAAACTGTACGATGTCTGCAGAAATGGAAACACACGTACACAGTATGGCGATTGTCTGGACAGATATCAGTGGTCACTTCACTGCAGGCAGCAGGTTTGACCTTGTGCAATCATACACACACACTCATAACTGAAAGTGGAGCAAAGGTAATTGGCATATCTCACAAAATGACACTACACTGTGGTCCAGTTTCCCTCTCTGGCAGGAAACTCACCCTGAAGATCTGTTTGAATGGTGCTTCAGTATTTTGAAAGAGCCACAAGTTGTAAACTGTGATCTGTTTACAGAACTGACTCTACAATCCTAGACAAGGCTAATGAGTACAACCTCGATGTCTTTGCCCTTTCCACCATTAATATTTAACCATCAACTGTTTCCTGTGACTGGCGGCTAGGAAGGCCCTCATTGCTCTCCCCATGCAGTGTATATTTTTGTCACTCTCCTCCATAGTAGTCTTTTGGTATGAATGACCCCTCACCTAGTTGCACACTGAAACTGAGCATAAGTTGAGAATGCTAACAAATTATTTTAAAATGCAAACATGAAAAAATATACACAGGCAAAATGTGGCCCAAGCAGAGAAGGAATAATAAATATTTTCTTGCTTTCAAAATGGTTTCAATTTTCAGCATAAAAACTGATCTCAGCTTTACAGTGGTTACTTTCCTGCAGGTTTGCCAATATGCAGAGGACTATCAGGGTTATGATGGAGAGCTGGGTCTATGTGTGTGCAGAGAGCCTCCTGGAAGAGCTGCATGTGAAGGCCTGTGCAGGAGCAGGCCTGCTACTGAGCTGAAACTCCAGTGTCGATCCAGTGGAGAAATGGAACTAGTATGGAGCTATGACACTCAGGTGAACAAAGGCAGCTGCAGATTTACATCAACACACATACACTAACAAATTCATATATATTGTAAAGTACACTCTCTGGTATTGGTCTCCACATATGGTTGAAAATACAGTATTTCCATTCAAACTGTCTTAGAATAAACATGTAGTGAATGCAGTTTGAGCTGCACTACCTGGTCAGACAATGCATACAAAACTTTTGCACCAACAGTGAAAGCTTAAGACAAGCTTCTCTTGTGTTGCAGTGACCTATTAATGCAAACGCTGTTATTGTGTGTGTGCAGGTGTTGGGCGTCTCAAGCGGCGTGCTAGAGACAATTTTTAAACAGTGGGACTCCCAAGGGACTCTTCTGTGCAAAAGCCATCTTAACTCTACACGTCCTGTCTACATTGTTCAGACAACAGGTGGAGGCACACATGCACAAACACAGACAATGACTTTTCCCTTAGTGTCCTGCTCTTGATCTCTTTGTGACTCTCTCTCTCATGTCTTCCTTTCTCTTCATCTGTCTCTCTCCTTGCAGAGGCAGGCTTCCATGGCCTCCTCAGTGGCATCCCAAAGGAACTTCAGCAACTGTTTTCTGGCACCAAACAGCAGGACACTCAGAGCTCAGCTGGTTTGTCACAACAAAACAATAACTTCAAGTGATATCATCATAAAAACACAAATTATACTGAATAGATGAACTTGACAAGATAAACTTTAAATGTGAAATAGTTAATAATTGCTGCAATCACTACAATCCTCTTCATTGTTGTTTTAGAACAAGATTATGATGTTCTGTGGGAAGTCCCTAAAGTTGAAAATATGAGTCATGGGGGTACAGAAATGAATTCAAGCTACAGAAGCAGCAACAAGAGTGATATCAAGGAAGAAGTGAGAGAGACAAATGTTGCTGGAGTTCTGAACCCAACAACATGTCTCCATTTGGGTGATGTTATATTGTTCACCGTCAACACACACCACTATCCTCAGTATGATGTGTAAGTCGGCTGCTGGGTGTACAAGTTTTTCATGTCTAGTTTTCTTGTCTATTTGTTTGCAACTCGTGTGATACATTTGCTAGACACTAGATTCTCTGTGTGTCGACCTGCTGTGCACTTAATCCTTAATCTTTGCTTCATGTCGTTCAGTGACAACTTGTACAACACAAACAGTGATTTTGACTGGGGTACATTCAGACAACTAAAAGAGGAGATGACTCTGTCTTGGAAACCTCCCAGCTTCTTTCCAGTGGCCTTTAACCAGCCTGGAGTGTATGTTTTTACACTGAGCAGCCATCAGCACAAACACCTGGTACCTAAATTTCACATAATATAAGCATCAAAGCTGCTTCTATTAATATTTTTATATTAGCATTAGGTAAAATGACTGTGTGAGATGTGAAAATGGCTGCTAAAACCTCTAAAATCCCACAGTATGCTACCCATCCAGCACCAAACATCAGACAGACACAGTGAGCAACTAGCTCACAAAAATAGTGAAGCATTAGGCAGCTATAGAGTGAGATATTTCCCTTAGAGATTGGTGGAGAGCAAAACAGAGCAAAAGTGAGGAGAATATCGACAGTTATATTGAAGTTACACACACCAGGGTGGACACAAAGATGACTCCAAATCAATGCTTTGTGTCTGCTGGATGTGTAAATAAGCAATTATTATTATTATATTATTATCATATGTCATAAATTTATCATATGATAACAATGTCAATGCTTTGTTTACAACTTGTTAGGATGTGTGAAATGTTGTTGTTGTTTTTATGAAATGTCGTATTTTGCACCATAGGGTCAATGTAGATATGAAATAAATGTCAATGTATCAATCAAACTGACCCCTTCTACTGTTGTCACTCAGTATGTGAGGGTGATGCCTGCAGGAGGCCAGTGTTATGAGGCCAGGCCCTTCTTCCCAACCATTCCTCGTCATGTGACTAGGGTGGGAATCAGTCGGAGGCGCAATCTGTTACTGCGGCCAGACTGGCTGGTGACAGGTGGACTGCTATTTGGAGCTGTGGTCATCCTCTGTTTATGTGTTACACTGCTGGTTCGTGATCACGCACACACACACACACACACACACACACACACACACACACACACACACACACACACACACACACACACACACACACACCAATGTAAATGAATACACTATTTTTGAAATATCCCTCATTGACATCCTAAATCTATCCCATGTGTAGATACTGTTCCATGAATATGGCTGGCCGGAGAAGGAGCTGATCAGAGTGCGGTATCGCTTGTTGCAGTTGACCTACCACATGGATGACTATTCATCAAAAGGGTCAAGGGTGATCTCACTTAGGAAGATTCATAGAAACCAACAAGCAAGAATGACACAAGACTCCATTCAACCAGGTAGACTATTGTAGTTGTAATAACACACACACACAGACACACACACCTTTGTGACCCTTGTGGCTTCTTACGTAACACTTAAAGTGACCCTGGGCATGGTTCCCACCCAACCAATTACTGTTGAAAAGGTCCTTGCCATACACCTGATATCACGTACAGTGACATGACAACAGTGAAATTGACAACAGTCCAAATGTCAAGTGACTTGGGAAATCACCTCAAAGGACAACATCTTGATATGATTTATTTATGATAGTTACATGAAGTACTATGAAAAGTATTTAACCAGTCTACACAGAGTTACTTAACACTTGACTTATAATTAAAATTAAACTTAAAATAAATGCTTGTTATTCTAACAACAACATATTCTATGCCTTAGGCTGCCTCTTAATAAAATGCAGTGGGCAAAAAATGGCCTTCCAAAACAGCCCGAGGAGAAACAACAAAAAACAACTGGAAGCTATTTACTTGCAAAAAGTGAAATTATTTATGAAAGCCTCTGATGGCATACATTAACAAACAGTTCACACAAAAAACATCAGAGCTGCAGTACTAGAACATGCAGAGACGTGCGTGACACATTTCAAGCTCACTGACCTGATTTTAAATGTGTTTTTTATACTCATGTGATCTCTCTTTCTGGCTCTTTTCAGTCTGTACAGACAACTTGGAGGAGTTCTGGGATTATGAACACCAGGTGGATCTAGAGGCATTCAGCAGCAACACCTTCTACAGCCTCCTGCTCAAACAGAGTCTGTCGGTCACCACACGGCTTGAACAGCTCAGCACTGAGGTCTGCAGCTCACAGTTTAAATGCAAATTAAATGTACATTCTGTGTAAGGATTGACATGTAACTCTCACACATACACACTCTGATGCATGCAACTCTCTTCCCTGGAGAAACCTCTCTTTCTCTAGGGGCTCTGAAAGCATTCCCCTTTGTGCTGTTGCACCAACAAGATGAATACATTACTCATGCCCCCAAAACACATTTTTCATGAATAGTTTATGGATATTAAATTAAGTAGAAAAAGAAAGCCTTGGGTAACAGTTTATACAATATAGATTTTGTTAGCAGTAGTCCAGTTGTATAGAAGCTTCGCTCTGACAACAACCTGATTTATACATTCAGGTGTATGTTAGGTTGAAGCTTTGACATGCATTTTAAATACATCAATGAACAGGATATACAATATTCAGTTTTATCTGTCTATATCAATGTACTGTATGCCTGCCTAAATCAGCCTCTTGGTCTGAGTTTGGTCATGGAGTTAAGGCCACAGAGCAGCTTCACAAGAAAAAACAATAAGAAAAGAATAGAAGAATAGAAGAATAAATCAAATCTAGAATTGCAAAAATGCCTGTTCATATACACAGTTTTCTTTTTCTAGTTGCAGAGGCCAGCATTCATCTTCTTATTGAGCACTTCTTTATGCTATTTTTATCATCTCAGCCCCAAGCTGGGTCCTAGACGCCATTGTCTGAAGGTAGGTGTTGTTGCTCATCAAGTGTCGAGGCTTCGGGTTGTCCAAACACAGTGGAGGAGAGCAGGACCTACCAAAGTCTTTGCTTTCACAGACTGCATGTTGTAGCTTCAAGATTACTTTGTACGCTAATGTCCCACAAGCATATCCCTCCTTTTCTTTTTTTCACTTGCTACTCTCCCTTCTTCAAACATCCCACTCATAAAGTTCAGCTCTATTGAAACAGATTGGGTGTCACATTGGAATACCTGTTTTTTGTTGCACCCCTCTCTCTCCTGCGTCCTTCCTGTTTGTACTATCAAATTACTGGCTGTGGCGTAGGAGACAGAGGTTGTTGTTACAGTCCTCAGGACAGCTGAGGTGATAAAGATGTAAGGGGAGATGGCGCATTTTGCACCCCTATGTCATCCCACAAATGTGCATGTCTCACCAGTGTTGGTTAGATGCGTGCATCTGGGTGGGATGAGATGTGTGATCTGATTACTACTATCTTATGAGTTTGTGTGGTATTCATTTTGTTTTCATATATATGTAATTGTGTATCCAGGTAAAGCAGCTGTACCAGGGAGTGCTTGAGAAACTGCAGCTACTCCACCCACGCTTTATCACTGAGGAGGGGATGGGGGAGGGTTATGAGAGGATGAGGAGGGAGGTGGAGAGGGAGGTGGTACGACGCAAGTCTCTGGCCTCACAGCTGAGGACTCTACTTGACAGTCAACTCCAGGTTTACATTGCATTACATTACAATTTGAACATCTATCATTATACATCATTATAAAAATTAGGAAAGACCTCTTTGTTTACACACTGTCCTCCAGGTTTTGAGGCGAGAACAGCAAACCCAGCAGAGGGTCTACAGTGTGTTCACAGCTCAGCTCCGAGAGTGCATGAGACTACTGGGCAAGGTCTATAGCAACAATCAGCCATCAAGTGAACAGCAGCATCAAAAGTAAAATTTTTCACTGACACTAATGTGCACACTTTCAGAGTCACTGATTATTTAATCTCTGCATAGTGACACAAAAAACAGGCAGAATAGAGTAAATCCCTTTATATTTTCTGCTCTGTTGTTTCCTACCTTCAGTTTGATCCAGAGGCTAACATCTTTGGTGGATGAGATGGGAGAGCTGGTATCAGCAGAGTGCCAGCGTCAGGGGGCCTGGGGGTTGTTGGGTGAAGGCACAGGGGCTAAGCTGCTCTGTCCTGACACAGGAACTGTGCTAACCAAGGACTACATCTTTGGTGAGGTTTGATTAATTTTCAAAAATACTTCTCTGAGAGTTAGAAGACTTGTAATCCAAAATCTCTCATCTGAATCTTACAGAAACATCACCATCTATTGGTACATATGTGCACTGCAACAACAAGATGTCGTTTTTCAAAAAGCATACTGAAGTTGTGCTTAATGTATTGAGGGTTGTTGTGTAATCTTCATGTGTATTATTTTGCTGAATATTTGGCCAAAATAGTACACTGAGTATCAAAAGTGGGCTATGTACTTCAGGCATGATATTTTTAAAGTAAGATTAAGTTTACAAATATTAAAATATTATAATATTGCATATTATAATCTTAGTCTATATAGGGAAGCTACAATTTCCAATCCTGTTCCAAAGTCTGAGCTGTTTGATCTGCAAGTTACAGCATAAGCACGCTACAAAATTATCAGAATTAACACTAAAATGAAACTTTTATGACAAAGGACATTCACTTATTTTCAAACTTTCCAGGTAAAAAAAATCTCCAACATTAATTACCTCATGAAATAGGATATGGGCGTTGTAACATTTTTTTCAGCCCAGCATGTGACTCTACCCTAATTCAAAACAGCTTAAATCAACATCATAATCACTTACAGTTTTGTCAGTTTTGTCTGCTTCACTCCAGGTCCTGATGGGGAGTTGCGTGTCTGTCGGGCAGTTCATTGTGATTCAGTCACAGGCCTCATAAGGACAAACACTCACAGCCATATGCTGCTGAGCAGCGGCCACACCATGGCAGTGCCACCAGATTTCTTCCTCCACCCACAGACTGGACGGGTTATTCCCATTGCTGGCAACGTGGCCTATGATCCTGCCAACTCTACTTTAGTGTTCACAACTGACTCATGTACAGGTACTGTAACATGAAGGATGATAGAATGAAAGTCTGAGTATAAAGATTTCAGTAAATTATGAACGAAAGAAAACATTCTAAACATGTACTTTGTATTGGCTGTTACCTATGGATAACTAGCCAAATATACACAGACACATAACATTGCACTTAGTTTATAATGCAGCTAAAATGGACTTTGTGGACTGAAGAACCTTTCATCCAGCCTGTTTGCTTCTTTCTGGAGTCATGATTTTGATGAGTTCATTTCTCTTGCATTATGGCCTCAGTAAACCATTTTTTAGCAAAAAGCATGACATGACTGTTATTCTTCTTCTTTGTGTTATACGCTCAGAAAACTGATAGAATGTCAAAACCATAGAAACAATTACATAGAGAAAATTGTTGCCCGATAATACTCAAGTACAGTATATCACGACTTGGCCAATTGTGTTGCATATAGATTCCATATTTTTCTAAATTGATCATCCAACTTAAAATGGTTATGTGATAATTTTAGGTGGTAACACAGCTATCACTTGGGTAATACTTAAGTCAGTGTGTCAAACACTTACGTGTCTTAACTTTAATTCAGTAACCTGTGCCATTCTCACTCCCAGGAGACAACAGGAAGTGGGACAGTCCCCTCCTTCCTTTCATTCCATACCCAACCTCCTGCCACTCTGACCAGCTTTTGCCCAATACTCAGCTCAGAGGCCTCAGACCTGGCCAGAGACTGCAGCTGGGTGCACCCATGGCAGACCCAGAGACAGGGGTCCCAGTACCCATTCTGGCTGTCACCATCCACCCCCAGACTGGACTAGTCTACCCACTGGGAGGGGTGCATGTCTGCCCCCTCACCCACATGCTGCAGCCCATTCAGATTGGCTATCCCATGCTGGATACCAGGACAGGGAACATCGTTCTCACTGTTGGGGTCAGTCTAGATCCAGTAACAGGTCAGTGCCGCTGGTGAGTCTCCAGTGCAACCTGTGTCAGAGTTACTATACCGTCAGTGAGTTAATCTTGTTCTATATCTTCATGTAGGAACTGTACTGCCAGTAGGTGGAGTCCTACTGGCTGAGTCCTTCATTGAACCTCTGAGTGGGCGGATGGTGAAAGTGGGAGGGGCGAGCATAAGAGCAGGACAAGTTGTGCCTACTGCAGGAGGATACCAAGCTCTTCTAGACAGCAAGGTGTTTGATTACACCAGCCCTTGATGCATTTTCAAAATCCAATAAACAAAAATGATATATAATAAAATTTAGGAACAAGATACAGTACAAATATTGCAGATGAAATAAATCAAAATAAATGTTCTCAGACAGGACATTTGATTATGCAGTATTAGGTAAATTTACTGAGAGGTACATTTAATGTCATATTCACAATCATTTCACTTATTTTATGATTTTTATG
Organism: Euthynnus affinis; assembly: GCA_029490765.1. Classification (NCBI taxonomy): domain Eukaryota; kingdom Metazoa; phylum Chordata; class Actinopteri; order Scombriformes; family Scombridae; genus Euthynnus; species Euthynnus affinis. The sequence goes on from CM055845.1 coordinate 16,112,849, forward strand.
ATTGGATTTTCTTGGTCCATTGATATGCATGATTTTAAGTCGTTGTTTGAAAACAAAGCCTTGTGACACAATTAAACAAGTAAAACTTTTCTCAACTAGGTTCTGGCTGTGATATTCAAAGTAGTGGAGCTCCTGAAGCCACTAACTGAGGAGTGGGGGTCAGATCCAACTCTGCAGTATCCGCAGCCCCATCAGGGAAGTGAGCAAGGGAGTGGTCGACAAGATCATCTTTCTGCTGCAGCCAAGGAGCTCCAGCAGGCATGGGGAAGGAGTCTGCACTGCCAGCTACAGCTGCAGACCAGGTTGGAGACCTTGCTGGACTGGGCTGTGAGTGTCCAGCAGGATGGAGGTACTCTGGGTGAGAATTTCAATAAATTTGAGCAGTCTTTCATTTGGGAAATCATCACAAATTTCTCCAGTTGTACTGATATGGTCCTCTCCTCCTCTTGTCACTATAAATGAGCTGCTCTCTTTGTATTGACAGTACTTTGGTGCTGTCCTCCATTTTTGTTGAAATGTTTACTGGTGTTTGTCCTAAAAGGAGAAAACACTCACCATTTTTTCTTCTTTTAGCTTTTTTTTCAATCTTTGCTTGTCATCACCCTGCTATATATCTGCTCACAGTATGCAATGTAGGCCCATTACTTTATATTTGCTTATCTTATTTTCTGATTTTTGATATATGAAGAGAATTTCATGAACCCAATGCTTGTATTCCTTTTGGAAGTACACTCAGTCCTTCTGGGTGTCACAGCATTGTCCTTAAGTGCCTGCTGCTACTGAGAAGAAGAAAAGAGTTTTAGGCATAAAGTCATGTATTTTTTAAGCTTAAGAATGGCTCTGGAAAGATTTCATGAGCCTAAGGAGAATGACATTTTTGTAACTCAAAGACTTTTTGCATGACCTTTACTTGTCACAAGCAACCACCCGCTGCAGAAATGAAACAAATGACCTGTTTGTCTCACATACTCACATTATATTAGCACGTGCACTAACTCATATATAACCCATTTTTCTTTTCTTGCTATAAGGGGGAGCACATGATTTGTTATACCATCACAGCATATGTAATATCAGCTCAAAAATATCACTATATTTAAGCAAATCATGAGTGCAACCACTGTCATTACATCAGATTACCCACACAGCCATGAGAGTGGTTATCAAATAAAAGTGGCGAGTTTCATATATGTTTCACTGGCATTCGATTCTGTAAGTGTGAATGTTCATTATACTATAAACATCAGTTAACGTGTGTATATTCCTCTTTTAGTTTGAACTCCTCCTCTGATCTGAAATGTTCTGCTCAAGGCCATTGCCAACCTGTCCATTATCATGATGACAAGCTTAACGTATTCTCAGCATTTTGCTCTCTTTTGCAACATTAATTTAGATAATCTGCTCCATTTAATGTGCTTTGCTAGATGTGCTGTGAAGTCACAATCCTGTTTCATGTATCTTTGCTCTGCCGGTATTTATTTTTGCATCTGCTTTTGTCTACAAGTGGTTTGATCATAGCCAAATGAAATGCGAGTCAGCAGTGTTAACATACTCTGTCAGATAAGTAAAGTTATTAAATGTCAGTCTTCTCAATACTGGTTGTCAAAGTCTTGACCTAATTCTGCACAATTTTGTTCACAAATGCTCTGAGAAAATATTTGAGTAATTTTATTTTTCCATTTCTAACCCTCTGACTGCTCCTGTGTTGTTCAAACCAGGAGAAATGCCTCTCTCAGGCTCAGATATGTGTGTGCCAGCTCTGCTGGGGATGGAGTACCCTGATCCAATGGGATCTAGTCTTAGTGTACCTGTGTTGGGGTGTCATACTGACCTGATGTCTCGGGTTACAATACCACTGGCAGGGACCATGGAGGACCCAGATGGAAAAGGTATTATGAAAAACAAACATAGCTCTAAGGTCAGTGTTTATGTAATCCACTTTCAAATTGTATTAAACAAATAAAGAACAGATAAAGTTGTGCCCTTTTCTGTGTCTATGCTGTTCTTCACAGGCCTAGTGGCGATTCGTTATGGATTTCAGACTGTTGACCCGGTAACAGGGGTGTTGACCCCAGTGGTTGGAGCCAGGCTGGATGTGTCCAGAAAAACTGTTGTACCTGTTACAGCAGCCTACTGGTTAACAGTGGCAGATCAAACAGATAGTGTGCAGGTGGGGAAGTAGGGGAAGAGACATTTGCAATTACTATTTTTCAAATCTAAAGTGATTGAAGCCTTGTGTGTTTGAACTCAGCTTATTGAATACATGAAGACGGAATTGAGTGAAGCAGATGTGCTTCCTTTTGTTGTTGCTATTGTACGCCAGGTAGAGGCGCTGCAGAGCGAAGTGTGTGTGCGAAACACGTACTGGCAGCAGCAGAGGCAGAGGGAGGAAGATATTCTCTCAGATCTGAACTCAGCTCTACTCCAGTGTCTCTTCAGAGTCACAGAAGATAACTCTTATCAGGTCAGCAGGGGGCAGTGGGATGTTTTGGTTCTAAATATTTCACATATCCTGGCCTCTGAGTATAGGGGGAGGAAGTCAAAAGTGATGAGTCATTTGAACATATGGAAATGTGGGAGATGTATGAATGTTGAGGTGGAGCTTTTCATATCCTGGCACTGCAAGTAAACAAACCTGAGGAAGGAAACTAAAAGTCACTGCATGTATGTCCATTGTTCTTTAAAATATGTGTGTGTGTTTGTGTTTGTGTGTGTGTGTGTGTGTGTGTGTGTGTGTTTTTGTGTGATGATATGCAAACTCCACTTTTCATATTCCAAGTTTAAGTGTTTACTCTGCTCCAGGTCCAGTGGTCAGGGAGACAGCTGAGGGAAGCAGCTGTGGAGCTGCAGGATTCAGTGCAGACTGAGGCCCAGAGGAGAGCAGCTCAGCACTCCCACTTAGCTCTGATCTTGCCTCCACATATATTACACATCCTCACACTGGGTAAATTGGCTGGCAAGCTGGCAGAATGAAGAGCACGATGGAAATGAAAGTCATGACCCTCACTGTGGTTATATTCTTCACTTTCCAAAAGAGAGACACTACATGACGGTGTCTAGGGTGACCAGATGAGAATTGGTTAAATTTGGGGAAGGAACGTCCTGATTTTGCTTAACGGTTGCTGTCCTGAGTCCATTTTGTATGATAACCCAGGGACAAAGAACTGTCTCAGCCAATCAGTGTTTGTGATGTCATCACATTCAGTTCAAAATTTTAAAAAAAGGAGGGAAAAAAAGCTGTGCAACGAAGGGAAAATTACAAAGTGAGACATGAAAAGACATGAAAAACATGAAACATGAAATTTTTTAAATTTACTTTCCACTAGTCTGCTACTACAGCTTTATTTATTTATTTATTTTTTAACATTATTTTTATTGGTTTTTGAACTTAACAGACCTTGAGCTGAATAATGTGAATAATGACACAATGTACAAAAATATAATAACATATCACGTCATATCAGCCCACCACTCCCCTCCCTCCCATTACCATTCATACCTTCAGGTGCAACCCCTAATTAGTTAGGGGATATGTGCCTATAAAAAGAGAGGGGGACAAGTTACAACAGTACAGACTATTAAGAAGAAAAATATATATTTAAAAAACCCAGTATAGCTGTAGAGAGGGAATAGAGAAGAGCCCTTATGTATCAGTTTAGTTAAAACAAAAATTAAATTAAAAAAAAAAAAGAAAGAAAGAAACAAAAAAAAAAAAAGACTTACACATGACAGTTGGATTCAAAACTAATATAAGAAGAGTGCTATGTTAAGGAATTTGTCTCCAGGAATGTTAGAAAACTGCAAATCGTTTTAAACTCTCCAGGCTTTCCCTTCAAATTATATATTATCTTTTCATTTGGTAGAGATGAAGCTAAATCATCAGTCCACGTAGCAGATGTAGGTGAATGTTCATTTTCCCATTGCATAGCTATATATTTGTTGGCTATGATGAGGGCAATTCTAATAAATTTGAGTTAATTTTTATTGACTTTTATCATGGGGATCTACTACAGCTTTATTATTATAAGGATATAAAAACGCACATTAGCTTTTTAGATTAACTTTTTGCTGCCCTGAACAATAGCTTGCAAAAGTGAGCTAACAGATAGCCAGGTTGCTATCAGCCAAAACTGGTGAGCATTGCTATCTTTCTGGCTCAAACTGAAACAATTTAAAGTAATGTTTATATTTATTATTTATTATTATAAACCATAATCCGATTTCCTGGTTACAAATTTATCACACATTGAAGTAGTATACACTGAACTCAAGTGGACTAAAGTGGACTAAATCATCTACTTTATATATTGTGTATGTTACCATCTTGAATTCATTTGTGAAATGTCAACATTGCTGGCCAACAAACAAGCAGAAATAATCTTTTTGAAAAGTAATCTATGGGAATATATATTCTGTAAATAGATGAGTAAACACTTATTTCAGTGCTTAGATGTTTGTTTGATAACAGAAACAGTCATGAAAAGTGCTAAATAAGCAGTAAAACCACTTAGAACATTTACCTGTGAGAGCACAAGCACACATAAATATCAGCACACAAACACCAAACCAATACAACTGCCTGGGCACTTCAAAAAGATATTTTCAGCAACTTTCAAATAAAACAACACCAACCAGCAGCCTAAGCATTTGGAATCAAGCTAATGTTAGCCTGACTGCTACATCACACAGTAATATGAAATATTTGCTACGGAGTATTACTGTTGCCATTACCGAATTTGAAAATCAAATCAAACATAAAACAAGCAGGGGTAATTACCTGTCAAGCAGAAATGTGGCTAACTTGGTATCAAGTCCTTTCAGGTCCCGTTGCTCCACCTCTGAAGAGCCACTCCAATGTTTACCTTGTTTTATCTTGAGCTTAATTCTTTCTTTTTAGCTTGCTTTTCTTCTTCAATTGGTTTACTTGTCTTTGTTGTATAAACTATCACTGACAAAGGAGGGATGGGCAGTTTTTTCTTTGCTGGTAATTTATCCATGACTGCACTCTCCATCATTTGCTTTATAAGTGGTTGAATGACATCAACAGTCGGTTATTTATGATAGCCTAATCAGTGCAATTGTTAATGAAAAGGTTGTCTCATTTGAATTTAGTCTTCTATATTTTATTCTGGTGACAGCAACAGCTTGTTATGTTATTAATTATTCATGACAATTTGGCAGTGCTCCAAAATACACAATAGTTCAGTGCAGCATTTTTCAATATTGCCATCACCAAGTAAGGTCTCTTCAGCATTTTTTCCTTCAAGTCTCAAGTCGAGTCTCACAGCATACAGACAGCTCTTGCTTTAGCTTGTTCATATTATCTATTACTATTATCTTAACGGTTATCTTAACAGGACAGGATTTGGGATTCAGGACAACTGCTCATAATTCAGGACTGTCCTGAATTTTTCGGGACATCTGGTCACCCTACCGGTGTCTCATATTGCAACCTTCAGTTGTGTGGTAATTTACATAATTTCAATGTTCATTATTTAGTTTTGGTGGATGGCATACCTGTGTCTGTGTTTGTCTCTTTCTATGTGTGTATAGGTGATGAGGAGGAATGGGATCAACAGTGTGTTTGGCACTCAGAGCTGGTGTCAGGCCTTGATAAGGTAGATGTATGTGTGGAGCAGCTGCAACAAGACCAGGACAAATTGACAACACAAAGAGGGGACTGGGTAACAACCCTCCATGTAATGGTGAGAATGGCTTTTGATGTATTAGTGGCACTATAGTTGAACTGGTGACTGACACAGTTATGTTAGGTGTTTGCCTCTCTCTCAGGCCACTGACACTCAACAGATACAATTCACAGAACTATAATATTTAGTAATTTAACTTTGAGTCCACTTAAGAGTTGTGAGTTCCCCTGTAACATTGTCATTTAAATAGAAATGAGTCCCTATGCTTCTTCTTGCACTCTAACTGTTTTTAATTCAATTCAATTCAATTTTATTTATGTAGCGCCAAATCATAACAAAGTTATCTCAGGGCACTTTTCACATACAGCAGGTCAAGACCATACTATTTAATTTACAGAGACCCAACATTCCCCCATGAGCAAACACTTTGTGACAGCAGCAAGGAAAGGCTCCCCTTTAATGGGAAGAAACCTCAAGCAGAACTGGGCTTTAGGTGAGCGGTCATCTGCCTTGACTGGTTGGGTTGAGAGAGAAAGAAGGAGTGAGAGGCACAGATAAGCATAATAATAACAATAATAACAATAGAAATAATAGAAATATGACTAGTAATAATAATAGCAACAATAGCTGGAGAAGGTGTCAAGGCAGGACGCCCACAGAAACATGACCCCATCCCTGCACCATCCCCGCGGCCATGGCCCACAATTCAGATTCTGGATTTTCCTGTAAGACGAGAAATTACAACAACTCCTGGGAAGACGCCAAGTAGGTAACATACATTGTTACTAACTTCTTTATTTTTCCTTCAGGACAGAGAACTGAGACAGAGTGAGTTGTGGGAGCAGTGTTGTTCCAGACAGACAGAGTTGGAGGCTGCCCTTAATGCGCTTCATTTTGTCAGACACCTTTCTCAGCTCCGCGCTGACACTGCTCAGGTCAGACCACATACAGACACACTAAATAAATACTACACTAAATACACTAAATTTAAATAAACAAAATACAAATGCAGGGAAGTGGATAGATATTTTCTTTTAGTTTGTCTTTTTCATTTTGAATCAGCTAACCTAGATATCATATCAGAGGAAATTGTGCTTAATTGCATAATAATGACAGAGGGATGTTGAGAAATGTTTATTTTGGTTATCTCTTCTCCTCTCCATGTTGTTCTGAGTTACCCATCTCTGTTTGTTTGTCTAGGCAGTACTGTGTGGGAACTTTTGGTACAAGGAATACGGTCTGGTCCAGTGCATTGGGCACAAACAAACTGTGAATTTCATGGGTTTGCTCCAACAGAAGGCTTTACCTCTGCTGGAGAGATTGAACCAGCTACTGGAAGATAAACAGCCTGCCAGCTTCTCACCTCACACCTGCCATCGGCACATTTCTGGTATTGAGTCAGTACCAGATAGGGGTAGTATATTTACCATATGATAGGGGAACTAATTCATGATAAGAGGTAAACATTTAGATATACTGTACATATACAAAAACACACTTTCTCATTGCGTAACTGTAGTTAACAATTTAGCTGTATGGCACAGAAGAATAAGCTACAGCACCAGGATTTGTCTACAGAGATTACTATTATCCTTGTAATTTCTGACCTATGTTTCAGGATTGTCAACAAAGCAGGCGTATGGTATGGAGATAGCCTCCAGAGTTTGGACAGCCTCTGTGCCTGTGGTGAAAGGTTTGTTATTTTTCAAGGCAATCAAGCCTTAAGATAACATGTATGTGTGTGGAAGGTGCAATGTGCAGAAACATTGAATAAGTGTTTGTATGTTCACTGTCAAAATGCAGCAGGTACTGAGTTGTTAGAAATTCAGTCTGGTGATGTGTCTCTGAGTAAGAAATGTTGAAAATAATGTTGCTTACGCTGAGAGAAAGCTTGTATGTGTAAAATATACAACAGGTACAGAAACCAGTAGAGTCAGTTTAACAACAATAAAACATAAATGGTTCATGTGTGTATCAAATCTAGCCTTCTAAAGTAAAGTGAATTACCTTAAAATTATGTGTATTGGGTCTTTAGAGAGCTTACTTTACAAAACAAAGCCTCACAGCAGTCTGGTGAGATGTTTGAACTGATTTGGCTTGATCTCTGACTCACAGTGTGCAAAAGGTTTCTGACAATTTGTGTTTCTAAAGGAATCTCCACCCAGTCTTTGAGGGAGCCCATCAAAGCTCAGTCCCAAGACACTGGTCTGCAAGCCAGTTCAGCGCCAACACACAACTTAACAAGACACAACACATCTTCTGGAATTCACTCCCAGGGTGAGACAAAGCACACATTATAAATTACCCTTTTAGCTGTGTGTTGTGCTGAGCTGTGTGTGAGCTAGCTGTACTGTATCTACCTATTGCATGCTCTTTTATAGATTCTGAAAACCTCACTTCTGGGAAAGGACACACATCCATACATACATAGATAGAGGGAGTTTAAATGCTCATTATTCTGTCCGTACATTTATTTGCTTTCTTGCTGTGAGTTAGAGGAGAAGATTAATACCATTATGAGGACACAGCCAGCAGCTGATTAGCTTAGCTTAGCATAAAAAATTGCAACACTGGGGAAACAGCTAGCCTGGTTCTACATGAAAGTAACAAAATCTGCCTAACAGCACCTCTAAATATGTCTTGTTTGTTTTATTCATTCAAAAACCCAAGAATAAAAATGAATGTTACAGTATTGTAACCCTAGTGCTACAAGTCCAGGAGCAGCCCTACTGGGCTCTATGGGTAATAGTCTCCTCCAATCAAATGCATGCATTTGGCAACTAAAATTTGCATGTACGTAGTCAGCCAATCAGGACACACCTACCAATTATGTGTCTCACACAGTAGGGGAGAATGGGGTAAAATAAGCAACTCCATTTATCAGGGTAACCATGAGCAAAAGTAATCATGTGATCACAAATTAAGAAAGTATAGTTCACGTTAATCAATCCACCTTGAACTCAAGCACATGGAGAGAGTGGTAAGCAAAACAGAGCAAAAAACATGATTTTTGTCATGCCAAGTAAATTCATCATGGTAATTAAAGCTATCAGTCATATATCTTAATAGAATATAATAGATAAGTTTTGGATATTATTACATGTACATATTAAGTCAGTGTAAACTACAAAACAAGGTCATAAACTTAGCATACCTGTGTATCTGAGCCGCTGTGTCAAACAGTTTTGTCAAAAAGAGGTTGTGGGGTAAAATGTGCCAGTGATGTTGGGGCAAGTTGAGTCAATGGCTCAATTTACCTCCAGAAATTATTATATTTCTGATATTATCTGATATTCTAGAGGCTAGAGACACTGTTCATGTTGGATCCATGTTACAAGTATTACAATATTGATGAATAAATACCTAATTGTTGACTAATGCAAATTTTAGACAAATTAGAAGCTGTCTCTCTTTGGAGGCAGCCAAGATAACTATACAAGCTATGATTTATTCCCATATCTGTTATTGCAGCACATGTTAGGGGCAGGCTGGAAAAAAACTGCCATAAAATCTCCTGAGTCCTTATATAAACAAACTCTAAAATCTCAGACATCTGAAAATTCAGACATCTAAAATCTGGACAAAAAGCTAATGCACTTCCATCACTATAGGGTACTGGAGAAATATAATTAATTGGGCTTTGAGAATTTTAGGTTATTCTCAAATTTGTTCCTAGTTTATAGAATTTTAAATGGTTTGGCCCCTCCTTCACTGCATGACTTTGTGTATACTGGCTCAGTAAATTCTATTAAATCCCACCTTCCCACCGGTCCCACCATTGCTGGCATTAAATCATAGTAAGTCCTCAGCAGTAAACACAGGGCAGTGGCGGGTAGTGGTGGTGAGGCATGATTTGCCATCGCTGAAGTGAGAAGAATGACAGCGGGAGCGAAGTGCTGCCTTATGTACTTTGTGAGACACATGTAATCAGTAGGCGCACCATGATTGGCTGAACAGTGGCTTCCTGGAGTCTCCACTGGTTACCTCTTAATCTCTTGGCTACTCCAAGAAAATACCCCAAAGGGTTGTCAAATGCCTTAAATGATAATGATTGTTCAGATTTCAATTTCCTCATAGAGAGCCAACCTCTGAAAGAGTCTGCTCAACCTGCACATATTTCTGTCCCCACAATTTCAGGTAACATCATGGTGTGAAATAACATGTAATTAAAATATGGGACTTGTGTCACATTACCTTAATCAATCTGTGCTGCTTTTATTCTCCAGAAGAGGAATGGACCAGGCTGCTGGAGCTTTCTCCTCTGTTCCAGCTGTTGAAGGGTGTGGAGCTACAGCTTAAGTGTTGGGCCTGTGGGGCAGGGCTTGTTGGAGGAGACCTCGGTGGTAGGTTAGACACAGTTGGGGCTGACAATATTTGAAGTAATGGGCTTACAGGCATCAACTACTTGCTCAAAATCACATATATACAGTACATTTGCTCACACATACAGCTAATGTAGACAGCATAATCATTGGGTACTTGCAGACAATCTAGCATAACACACAAATCAGAGATATTTTATCCCCAAATCAAACCTACCTGGAGAAAACTTGAATACAGGCTTGATAAGGCTCTAAAATATTTCTTCAGTATTTATGAATACTGAATAAGGGTCCCATTACAGTATGTAATAGTGTACTTTTGTGAAAAGAGCAGAATGCAAACTTGTTTAAAGCACTGTGTATTCTTTTTCAGCACAACTTGTATGTTTTTCCACCCACTTCATTTTCCCCAGTCTACAGAGCCTTGATGAAGCCCAGATGGTAGACATTTTTTGAACCTCAAGTGTTCAGGCATATGTTTAGTTTATTAGGCTTCAGGGATTCAGGGTTTAATTGGACGACTTTCATCAGATTAGTCTTACTGAAGCACTGTCAAATGATGTAGCATAAAGTAGATCCTGGTGTAACTATTAAGAAACAGGGTTTTGTTATCATAAAAATTAAGCCATTAGTTCCACATGTAACACATTAAGTAGGTATCTTAAAGATCCCCCCCAGACATGTTTTAATATGTATATAAAATACTCTACTTTGAATAATGAATGGAATGGTTTTAATCTAATATTTTTTTTCCACAAAAAAAGTTTAATTATCTCCAGTGGTGTACGCAGAAACTATATTTTGGGTGGGCCAATACAAAAGTGGGTGGGCCAGAAGAAAAAAGAACAAACACAGACAAACTGAACTTACTTTGCAACATTCTGCACCACAAAAGCAAAAACAGCAAAACACTGCCTATCCAACATGCTCAACCAACAGAGCAGCACTGCCAATTAACATTTTTATTGCACAATATGGCAACTAAATATAAACCCAGACAGCAGAGAAAGTGTTAACTTCGACAGAAATCACACATGTAATACAACCCGTGTGCAATCATTGCAGCCTATGTAGTGGAAATTTTTCATCGTTGCTCAAGAACCACACGAAGACATAAAGAAAGCATTCAACACGTAATGTTACTTGTTAAAGCAATTGTAGACACTGTACAATCCATCACACTATCAGTAACACCTGTACAAATGTCCAAATACAAAACACAAAACAAAACGACAATCATATTGTATTTTTGGAGAGAAAACATGTACAGCTGGCTCTTTCCCTAAAGTCAGCTTTTTCTCTAAAGTTTGTTAACACAAAACAGACAGCTTTATACCTCTCCAGAAGAAAAGCTGAAAACAGGTCCCTAAAAGGACACTTCCTCAAACTGTTACACCTTCTTATGAACAAGTATGATCATATGATGACCCAACAGAGACCTCATGGTCAATAACCCTCGGATAAAAACAAGTTCAATAGTTCAACTAGCCTTGGAATAGGATTTCATAGGAGGACATAGAAAGCTGCATGGCTATGACTTGACTGGCTCAGACAAAAGTAAACCAAGATATACTGTTAAACACTCAACTGTCTCATTTTACAGAGCAAGAAAGTGAGTTTAGAATAGTCACAAAACAGGTGGAACAGCTGTTTAATGACTGAACACCTAGTTTAAGAGCAACATTTGTAAAATGTGTACAAAAGATTTATAAAATGATAAGCTATTATTCTCTCACACCTACGGTCAGCTCATGAATACTAAATAGGCTGTGCAGGGAAATACATTCAAATTTGGATGTGAAAGTGATGCTTAAATGACACATAAATCAGCAGGCAAGTGATGATATCAGTTGGGGGTGTGGGGGCGCTGACTATTAAACACCTCTTCCCAAAAAATGTTTGAGTTTATTAAATAGACTACTTGCAGCGATCCTACCACAGAAGACACAATAGATGTGTCCCCTCATTGAGAGAGATGCTGTGCACATTTATGCACAAGACACAGCAGTGTAACTTCATTGATTATTTAAATCTTCCAACATGCTGACAGGATCAGTCGGGATCTTATGTTAATTAATGGTCAGTGTTCTTGTACACATCCAAAAGGTCACACTCACAGTCCAGGTTCGTACAGCGAAATTGTTTGGAGTAAAGCAGCTATCCTCCTGATAAATAAAGAATAAATGATGTAGATCAAAATTCATTTGTAATCCAAACAGATGTGGTCAGGTTCTAAATGTTTAGTTCAACATTAGCCTACTATGTCCAAATTAATTGTGTTTATATTCACTGTCGTTACTGTAAATCCTTGTATTTTTTTGTATTTATTTTGGAAGTATGGCTCACTGATTTGAGCTGTATCAGTGAGAGAAGACACTGCTTTCTGACTTTTTGTTTTGTGTTTTTGGTGTGAGTGTTTTTGTTGGAGCAGACTGACAGCACAGTGAGTGAGGACAGACAGCAGAGCTTTTCCTCACAACATGAAAGTGTCTGAATTTAACAAATGTTTAAATGTTCAGTGCTGGGAATGAACTTACTTAGACTTCTATTGGTCATATTGTGTTAGTTTCAGTGTAAGTCAGAGTTTAGATGGAATTATTTTAAATGGAAGGCTGCATTGTGTTGTGTAGTGATCTCTGCTTTCATCCAGGAGCATGCTCACATAAAAAGCTGATACATGGCAGAAAAATCAGAGTTCTCCAGGAGGAAAGTGCTGTCTTAACCTTGTTATGCTCTGCGCCTCAGCACAAACACACTCTTAAAGGCAAATGGATACATCTGTGGACTCGCAGTATTTACATGGCACACCCACATTACTGCATGACACATCCACTTGGTTAGGTTTAGGCATTAGCAGTGAAATAGTTATGAGACCTTAGCTTAGTTTTGGAAATGAAAACAAAGTTTTTGCCCACTGATATCAAAACACACATCTCCCCCTATCTCTTTCCATATTTCACTGTTAGCTACTATGACCCACAAATGGTAAAGTGCAGTTTTATATGATCAGTGCAGCTAGCTACTGAATTCGCAAAAGTTATACAGGGGCAATGCTAACAGCTGGGCCAACTCACCTTCACCGAGGTAACAGTGTGTGTTGTCTCGAAAGCAGCTTGTAGATTTATACTTGTTGCTGCCCATACTTTGCAAACTCTCCATGGTCTTCCAGAGAGTTATGATGCCGGTATCTCACATCACGTTAGTGTGCGTTATGCAAGTTACTGAGACAAACTGGCAGATTAGTCTCAGAGCTAGCGTTGATTGGTGCTAATCATCAATTAGACATAAAACATAGCCAGACCACATTTGTAAGAATAAAGCCTGAGTATCACTACAATCAAACCACCAACATGATGGGACAGCCTGTACTGACGAGACTCAACAGAGCTTTCATTAGAAAGACCAGGAGAAACTGACCGAGGGGAGACTGATTTGCTTTGATTCAGCAGTGCAGGGACCGAAGTGTCATGAAAAGGCTAAATGGAAAGGCTAAAAGGAATAGGAAAAGGAAAAGCAGCAAGGAAATGCAAATGCAAATGGGAAAATTAATTGCACTTTTAAATTCCTGATTAAAAGCTGTTTTCATAATTCAGTTTGCAAATTCAGTTCTTGATTTCTCTTTTTAAAACTGTATTTTCATATTGATTTTGAAATTCCATTATTTATTTAGGAATTCATTAATGTATTTTAAAATGATGTACATATTGATTATTTTAAAGTTACTCCTCTTTTTAATTTGAACAATTATTTCATTTGTAAATTCTTTTATAATTCCTCTTTTTATTCCCATTAAAATATCAAATAATTAATTACTTTGTAATTTAGTCTGTTTATTTATGGATTAATTAGTTAATTTGTGAAATAATTTATTAATTCCTTCTATTTTTATTGTACATTTGGTACTTAATTAAATACTTTATTACTATTTGCAAGACTCTTGTGGTCTTCCATAGTATATACCCAGAGTCACATTCGACTGGATGTTTTAGTAATTTTCCCTGAGTGCAGGATGAGTCATCAAACATTTGAAACCATTTTACAGGAAGAGGAAAGAGTCAAGGCAGGATTAAAACTGGAAAAATGTATTTTTCATTCCATGGGGCATTTTAAAATAACAAGGAAGCAAAGATGAAAACATAGCGTGAGAAAAGTCATGTGTGGTGTTAAATTTGGAAGCCCTATTCTTCTTCAACACTTCTACTTTAATCAGACAACAAATTCAACACACATGTCAAGTCCACAATAATTCAAGTTTATATTTATTTATTTCCTTATATATACTTTTTATAGTTACTGTTACAAAATGTATTTTGACCAAACTTGGCTGGATGAGGAGTGCCACCCAAGCCCATACACGCCCGATTATCTCGTTAAAATCCTGAAAAATGACATCTACTCCTCCTCCCTCATTAAAAATTTCAGAATCTATCAATATGCATGATATATATATATATATATATATATATATATATATATATATATATATATGTACACACACACACATATGCACATACATCATTCTGCACACTGTAGCTCAAATATCCAACTGAAGGAGGGAAGAACAACAACACATTTCTGAGAGGAGGGGGACTTTAAAGTTTTTGATGTGTGTGTAGCCATAACAGATTTAACAGATTGGTGGTTCATGTTGTAGTTTCCAAAAATCCTGAACCTTCAATGTTTTGTTGCTGTGTTTTGTATATGAAGTAACTGTATACTGACCACTGCATGTGCTCAGCACAGTATAGACAGTACAGTAAGTTATGTGTGTTATGTTATATATTCTCTGCTTTTTGTTTAGACAAAGGCAAGAAGAGTTTTGTAGACATCCTCGATGCTCAGTGGGAATGTGAGGGAGAGCTAATCCCTTTGGAGCCCTCAATCCTCAACCACAGAGAATTCCTGGTCTACCAGCACGGACTATTCCTGATGCACACATTGCACAGTCTAAAACTGGTTGGTACAACAGTTTCACTCTTACTTTGAACCTTGATGCCTTGATAATTTTTTGAATTGATTTTACTGTTTAATTTTGAGGCTGTGAGTGGCCTGATTTGGAGATCTTTTCATTTTTAATTCCTGATGAGCCTCTGTGCAGCCTGAGGTATTCAGGCAGGAAATCTTCTAACTAAGTCTGCATTATGGTTAAAGACTAAAGGTGACTTGGCCTTTGTTGTGAGAGCTCTGGGGCTTTAATCTGACCTTCCTGAAGAATCCAGACTGGCAGACTCCATAGCTTCTTTAAATCTCATCCTGAAATATACTTTTATTCATTTTTTGTATGCTTGATGTTTTGTCTTTTTGGTATGTGTTTATTTATTTACCCTTCTTTGTTTTTTGACTTTATGAATCTGTTTGTGTATATCTTTTTCATTTTTACTGTGGGAAGGTCTATAGTAGGTATATTGTAATAAAAAGGATTGGGTTGTTGTTGTTTTTCCTCACAGACTCCAGCCATTTCACTTCAGATAGCAGCTAGTCTTCCAAACAACAACTACTTCAATAACGCCTTCAGAAATTCCTTCTTTTATCAGGTAAACTTGGAGCTCTTTTCTGTGTGTATAAGTTGAATTTGCAAAAAACCAAAACTCTTTAGAGCCGGATATCAAACATAGATCCAATATAATAGAATTTTTGAAGATGAGATGACACATAATCATGCTATTTCCTGTTTTAGTAAGAAAAATGTCTGTTGTGTTCAGTGTTCCATAATGAGGTCTAAAAATACAGTCATTAAACTGACATACTGCAGAGATTAGTTTTAACTCTCCAGGAGCTCAAACTTCAAAACATTTCATACAGTATACTGAAGCTGTTACAAAGATATTAAACAGTACTCCACAGACTAAAAAGATCTGTCCAAATTTAACATAACTCTGTGAAATTTAGTGTTATAGTGTTTTCTCACTTAGGACTTTCTTCAGATTTGCCACTCTTATTGAAATCTATTTAGAATATAGTATGTGCTACCTCTGTGATATCCCTATTGTTCTCCTTCTGAGTTTTGTAGGAACTTCTGCTTCCACTGTAAAGCATATTAAACATATTCTTCAGTTCAACTCAGGTAAAGCCTTTTTTTCTAAGCTTTAACAAACATGTAGTATCTTGACTACTGTAATAGACACTGTTTTGGTTTAAGAGTAATTAACCCCTTGACAATTGTAATACTGTCAGTGGTGGAAAGTAACTAAATAAATGTACTAAAGTGCTGTACTTAAATTCAATTTTGAGGTCATTTTATTTTACTTGACAATACATTGTTTTAAATTAATCTACGGTGATTATTTTAAATTTATGCTAATTATACTTGAACTTCACCACATTTCAGGGAAATGTTACTTTTTATTCACCACATTTATCTGACAGGTGTAGTTACTGCTTGGTTTACAACATTTAACATTGTATAAAAATTACAACATTTTCATACATTGTTTTAGATTAATCTACTCAACAGTATGAATTTTTGTTAAAATTATCTTTACCTCAACCAAAATTCTTCATACATCAGTAATAATAATCTAATATTATAACATACACAGGCTCAATTCTTTTGTATAATGAGTAACTTTACTTTTAATATTTTAGGTACATTTTGCTGTTAATAATTATTTACTTTTAAGTAACAATTGGGGTATAGGACATTCACCGTTAATGTCCCAATGTTGCATGCAATGCAAAACTAGTGAGAGAGAATCAATACTTTTGACAAATTAAAGGAGTAAATAAGGGAATGCAGCAACAGGAAAAGGGAATAATGGAACAAACTAGCCTACATGTAGCAGCACTTCCACATGCACAGTGACAACATTAATAATCTGCTTTTCATTACAGTACCTGTATATCAAAACAAAACAGTTCAGATAATAGCAGAACACAAACTTGCTGTTTACATCTTTCTGGAGCCTTCACTAGTGCTGAGGGGGCAATTCAGTGAACAGTCTCAACAGTGAAAGGGTTTATACAACATCTTCCTGAACCCGCTGCTCTCTGGACATAAAAGACTCCATATATTTTCCTTCCCCCCTCTGTTCACAAGGGAGAGAGGTCAGACTAAAAGACCTTTCAAATCAGTGAATAACCAGCAATTCCACAACCTTCAAGTTTCCTGGGCTCAGAGTAATAAAGTTTTTTTCTGGGGTAGGTTTCGGTATTTCAGATTCCTTTGGAGTTCAGAGGGATTCACTGAACTGAAGGAGGATATCAGCTGCAGATGTTATTTGGACTCTGTGAGCAAGCATTTCACCCCAAGACAGGGCAAACACATGCTTTGAATAAACAGTTTCCAATGTTTAAAGCATATCCTACAAATCTGTATATTTTCTGCTTATGCAGTACAGTCCATAGATAGGTTTCATTTGTACAATCATCTATCGTTTTCTTCATGTACAACTCCAGCTTATATCTAGACTTCAGTGCACTTTATGGACAAATAAACATTCCAGCAGAATTTGAAGCTATTTGTGTTGCTGAATTAGTCATTTTCTCTTGTATATTCCAGTTAGTCACAGTCCTTTCACTTCTGCTTGCTTTTTTATCAATCAATTATGAATGTATTGGTCTTTGTACAGCTGCAGTGTGTTACTGAGAATAATTGAAATGCATGTGAATGATTTCTCTGTTGACAGGAGGCTGAAGAGACGCTTTTTGTCCGTCGCCAGAGGCTCCAGTCAATTGGAGGCTTCTCTCTGCTCCTGCTCCACTGTTTGTCCCATGTCAAAATTAAAGACATGAGCTTTGACTCCAGCCCTGCCTTTCAGAGGCTTTTCTTTAAGGTACAGACAAACATTCAAAGTCTGTGTGAACCTTTAATGGTCTTGGAAAAATAGCTTTGAAAGTACTCTCTTTTTTCAGATGGAGCTGAACTTATGGCTGTTTTAATTGATTCACTATTGATCGGTGGATTTTTATCAATTCCATTGTCAAGTGTTGGCATAATGTCAATTTTAATTTTTATTGTTTTGTTAAATGTGTATCACAGGTATTGCAGGCATGTCTGGGGGAGCTGTTTCAGGCAAGACTGGGTGTGTCCCACTTTACCCAGGCAGCTAATTTGAGTGTTTGTTGCCAGGACCAAGAGGCCCCTTTGGGGGATCTGTCAGGCTCTTGTGCTGCTTCTCTGCTTGACAGGCTACAAAAACCAAGCAGAGGATTGCTTTCTCAAGATGTAAGAACAGAATATTTCTTCTAACTATGAACATTAGCTACAGCACAGTTCACCAGTTAGCTGTTATTTTAATTACTTCTTTCAAATTACTCAGGTAGAAGAGTGGCAAGATAATACTTGTCAAGTGGAGAGTAACCAGAGCTGCCTTGCGTGTTTCTTGTTGTCTGTCTGTTTGTGATTATGGGAACAGGAAGTTGAGGAACTTCAGAGGACACACAGAGAAACATCTCTGTTCTCCCATCTTGAAGGACTTTTGAGAGAGAAGAGCTCTGCAGCAGAGAAAAACGAAAACCAGATTTGGTAAACAGAGAGTTTAATGCTTCAAATGTAGTGTACAATGTAAAATTGCTTAATTGAAATCCAAATCAGTTTGACACATAAACAACAGAACAAATACAGGCAGAATTGTTGCCAAATAAACAAGTTATTATGTTTTATGTAGTGCTGTATACAATCAGATAAGTCATGCAAACACAGGGTTAGTGTTAAACAAAAAGGCAAAGCACTCATCAGATTATTAGAGAAAATACAGACAGAACATATCAAAAAGCCAAACTACATCCTTAAAATCATGGACGCTCAGGAAAATGATTGTACAACATGAGGACCAACTTCAGAACATTTTGTTCAACCTGATAATTGGCCCCGTTTCTAATCTTGAGTGTTACTTTTAATCAGTTCACAATTTTCATTTATATCATTAGTTCACCAAATCAAAATAAAATGAGAAAAGAAAGTCATCTTTCATCTTCTTCTCTGAGTTATTTAAACAGATTTTGTGCAGCAATGTCCAATTTTTTTTGGATAGGTACTCGTATTTTTTTCAGTGATTATTTATAACATTGCTTCAATTCTCATACTCGCTGATCACAGAAACAATCTGTTGAAGTGTTTTTTGTTTTTTGTAACAAGTATTTGATTGTAAACCAGAAACAGACAAATCAAACATGCTTTTGGCTTTTACCAACACAAATAGTGCTTTATAATGGCATTCATTCCTCTTTTATGGGAGCTCGATCCAGTATATAGAGCAACACGTGTACAATCTGTATGTACACGCTGATTCAGACATCTGTTTCTATTTAGCCGTGTGTGTGGAGGAGGGGAGGTCCATAACAAAGGAATTGCTCAGATTCCAACACATCTGCCAGCAAAAGCAGGCACCTTCAAATCCGTAGTTCAGTTTATGCAGTGGCTTTGAGGGCGATGAAAATGATGATCAAAATTATTCCACAGACAAGGGCAACGATGTTTAGGACCTTGGCTGTCCTCGATGCTTCTGCAGCTCTAGCTGTGTCTCCAAGTGCATTCGCATTTTGTGCCTTTTAAAAAGAAATGATCAAGATTAGTTCCATTGTATGTCCATTTCAATTGCTGGAAAAAAATGTGTTTGACTGAGGACATAAAATCCTCAAATTTAATCATATTCAGTTCAAACAAATATTCCATAGAGAGAAAAAAATGTGAGCTGCTCCATACACTGAAAATGAGATTAACTTTTGTAATTTAGCAATTCAGTTTCACATATAAGCCATTTTTGAGCTGCATGAATGAGCAGTCAGTTAACACAGTCACAACAGAGAAGTCTCAAGATTTTTTTCCCTACACTACAAGTTGCAGTTCATGTAAAATTATAGAAAATTAGAATTATTCCACTTAACTATGAGTTTCACTTTTAATTGAAATTGTTGTGCTATGCAACACACAAATTAATTTTGTAGTTTTTGATTTTAGGCATGCAAAAGTAGGTAGCAGCAGATGAATATTTTAAAAAGTTTCATGTTAAGGAAAAGACACCTACCTTGCAGGAGCAAACAATAGCTGCAATCCCTAGAGGCAGACAACAGCATAAAGTGTTGAAGATTGACCAACCTAGGTAGGACGGAGCAACAGCGCGGGCATGGCCTGGTTCCATACTGGCTCTTTGTCTCAGTTTATGTAGATGGGACTGATGCTTTCTTGGCCAATGTCTGGAACTACTGGCTGATGGGGGAGGCATCCTACACCCTTTTATTCCTCATGGGTGTGGTTTAGGGGGCCATATGAGATTGACAACTACGTATGTGAGCAATGAATATAGAAAAAAGACACCATCTGCTATGGAATGCAACACAGCCATGTCTTTTGGTGTTGCTTGTAACTTCACTTGAGCTTGACTGGCTGAAGTATAGTGAGAGGTAAGACTTGAAGATGGAGGTGAAAACCCTCAAATGATTGCAATCTATTTAATTCATAGTAACTGAGGTCATTTTACAGAACACATAAGACAATTACAATAGTTTTATTCAATAGATACACCGTGAAAGCATGAAAAAGATATTTTTTACAAACCACACAATATAAGCATACTGCTAGTGTTTTGGAATGTATCTCATCCTGAGGGTTTGTTTTTTGCTTTGTGGTGGTAAAGAAAATATTAAAATTTAGATGTTTTGAAAGAATTCCCTCTAGCGATATGTATGGAAATAATCACACAATCAAATACAACTCTTACTCAACTGTCAAATCTTTTTTTCACTCTAGGCAAGCACATAAAACTCTTCCTGATTTGCATAGAGTAGCGTGTGAAAATGAGCATGTGCACATGCATGTATGTACTTGTCAGAAACACAGGTTTGATTTTAAATTTGGTAGTGAAATTTAAAAAAGAAGAGTTGATGTACGCTTGCTCTCTATCTCTCTTTTCTCTTTCATATGCACATATGCGCACACGCATGAAGAGCCTAACTCTGCAAAATGTTTATTAGGACCTGTAAACATGTAAAGATTTGAAGTTTTGCCATGACACAGCATATGCTGTGTCATGGCAAAACTTCAAATCTCAACAGAGTCACACCAGTGTCATCAAATTATGCAAGTTTTGGGCCTTTTCACTTGAATTTCAGTTAATAAAGTGAAAACTTTTTTTGCATTTGTGTGTAAAAGAAATTAAATTCCTAATTTTCAAGTTTATTTTTAGAAAAGTAAAGACTTTTAACCGACATGACCTGGTCAAAGCTTGAACGAAACATGTACTGCCAGGTGTATATAGACAATAAATAACTGCAGCTGGACACGGAAAAATACTCATATATTTGAATGGAGAGTGCGAGCGAACCACTGGGTGCTCGGGCCCTGATAAAGGAAAAACTGCAGTACAGAGCTACAAATTTAGTTATGATTTTATTTTTCTACAGCACTTTATCACTGAACAGTCACCCTCACTCCATTTTTCCCCATTCATAAGTCATGTATTAAAGTTTGAAACAGATAGCATTAACACCCTTGGAGGAGATAGCGTTTGTTCAAGGTCCAAAATTGGTGCAAATTCATATATTATTACAAGGAATGTGTGTAATCGTCATGTACTGTGTATTGATATTAGCTCGCACAAGTGAAATGTGTATGAAATGATAGAGTCTGTGGGAAATGTCATAACATGGATGTTTAGACTGTCCAGGTCTTCATGCAAACACAAACTGAGCATTTTTAACTGTATTTCTAGAAAGCAACCTCCGAATAACTTTACAGTCACTGGACTCTTCAGTTGTATGATGCTGGGGAAAAATGGGGGCTGCAATAGGTTCCTTGAAATACATCAAATTCCTAAGTTTAGCTGAATCATGCTGTATCATTATATACAGTATTTTTAAATGCTTGTCCATCTTGTGCAGTACAGTAAATTTGTGAGCCTGCGTGGATGCTTTTTGACATGCCTGCACGCCACGCATGACTTGTATTACATAGAGCAAAAGTGACTGGGGAGCCTTTTGCCAAGTGACAGGAAGTGAGCAGGGGCAGCAGCATTAATGGATGGTTTTGGAGGGGTGTTGTTTCAGGGAAAGAAGGAGAAAGAAGAGGCTTGTGATGAAACAATTCTTATTCATCTGCAGAAGTTGGGTGTGATATTTACTGAAGCCTGAAGGACATGGGGTGAAGGCAAGAGGAAATGAAACTGAACAGCCAGTTCAGTCTTCCTGGCAATTTGTCCAAGAGAGAAGTGTTTGGATGTTATGATTTTATGATCTCCAATAGAGACAGAGAACATGTCATACTCATGTCATAATAATCTTGCTTTGCACATAACAAAAACAAGATAATGAATAATAAAAAGGTATTGCACAACAAGTTAGATGTATGTAATAAAGTGTTGGAGTGCATTAGCGACAATTAGGGAGTGGGAGGTGGGTAGTAATATTTAGTCCTCCGTCCTCAACAGCTATGGGAGGGTGGGGGGTGATGGAGGCTACAGCTCTGGGGAAAAAGCATGGGTGGATTATAAGAGCTGGATACCAGACTAAAAATGGCTCCTATTCAATCCAATGAGAATTGCTCAGCAATACTGCAAAAAAGTTTCTAGCTTCCATTGCTACCCATCCCCCTTTAAGGAGAGGGGGGTGGGTAACAATATTTATTCCTCGGTCCGATGGTGGCTACAGCTCTGAGAAAAAAGCATGGATGTACAGTGGAAACAGCTTACAATGATCACGATTATAGTGATCAACCGTTTATATGGATCAAACAGCTTGGGACAGAATCATTCCTATACAAATGCTGTTTAAATAATAATCAACTAATAGTAACCAAGTACTCTAGTTACAATATTCATTTTGGGTCTTTTCATACATGAAAACATATGGATTTCTTTTTAAAACAATGATAATTCTATTTTCTTTTTTTACCTTTGTAGTGTATTTAGTGGCTGCAGCACCATTATCAGCTGTTGCAGCATACCTTTGCAGGGTTGTGTGGAGATATGGGGTGTTGGTGTTTATTTGTACTTGCAAGACTGGTAATGCTAGCCTTCTTGCGTAGATGTCACTACACTATGTCTAGTGGTACAGCTGGCATATCACAGCGTTGCACAGTAACAGAGGATACTCTCTATGGAGCTTCTGCAAAAGTTTATGCTGAGAGGGAAGTTTGGCCTGTTTGAGTTTTCTTAGGAAGAAAAGCCTATGTTGAGTTTTCTTCACGTGTTCTTCAAGTGTTAAGGGACCATGAAAGAGCTTTTGTTATATGGTTTCCCAAGAATTTGATGTCACTGACACTCTCCACCTCCTCACCATTTATATGGAGAGGGGGGTATGTTGTCTTTGGTTCAGGCCTGTCTCTTCCACCACATGACACACAGTACTGTATCCACTTTTGTGTTCTTTAAGGCTCAGTTTTTTGGTTCGGCAGTTTATATAAACTTAGTTCTGTGTTCTTTACCGTGTTTATGGCGCAGCCCACCATACAACAGCTTTTAAGCATTTTTCTGTTTGCTAGCAGACAGAGGTGACGAGGAGGCACCTTCACACAATGCAAAGTCAATGGAGAGCGATGATTTATTTTCCCCTCTGGGGTGTGTGGGACTTAATTGTGCTCTGTCTCTATTGGGACTCCCTAAAAACGTATAATATTTAACCCAGGGGCGGTGCCTACATCCTGTGTCACATAGTGTTGTGTGCCTGATGCCCGTTCTTGTCGACTCGCATTGGCTTGTCTCGTCACTTTTTGGATAAGCTAAAAAAAAAAGTAACCTAAAAAGATGTTTATCAACCTAATCTTTGCCTTAACCTCAAGATTAGATTTACAGGAGACCTCATGCCCAATTGTAATGATTTTTTATGTTCAGTGATCACTGATTTACAAAGATACGCTTAAATTTTTGTTCCTTGTAATGCTGGTACAGCTGCAGCCGTGACTAGACTTCCTTGGAGACTGTCAAATGACTTTTACCTGACTTTTGATAAATTCTCAAATTAACCATCATAACATTATACTGCAAAATATGTACAACTAAACAGTACTAAACTTATTGACATTTAGATGGCTTGAACTATGTCCAACAACAGAAATCTTCTCAGATTGGGGGTCTGTATTCTGATATCAATGTAGTATTTTACATGAATTGTATGTTATGCATGCCTTCATACTTGACAGATAAACTGATCTCATACTGTATGTATGTATTATGCCTAATTTTCCAAGCTTCAGAAATCAAACTAGGCCATACTTTGCCACTCTCATCAAACCAAAATAATTCCGATTTTTGATAGGCATTTTTACAAAGGTGCATGAAGGTTATCATATACAGTAGCCTACAATAAAACTAAGTGCATTTTATTTTCATCATCTCCAAGGTCACAGACCAAATACACTCTACCTTCCTCACTTACCTAACTCTACTGCTAGGGGTAGGATACCTCTTCTCAAGTGGACATAGCATAGGATTCCACACCAAAAGGTTTTTGTTCTATCTAGTTGGGGGTCCTCAGCATGAAAAAGTTTGGGAACTCCTCACCAAACCACATTTCAGTTTGTGCAATTGCCAGAGTCAGTGCATGTTGCTACTCTCGGGTCCCATAATTTCGATATATTACCATTTGTCAAAACTGTTTGTGAACATG
The DNA here is from genome assembly GCA_029490765.1 of Euthynnus affinis. Taxonomy (NCBI): domain Eukaryota; kingdom Metazoa; phylum Chordata; class Actinopteri; order Scombriformes; family Scombridae; genus Euthynnus; species Euthynnus affinis. The sequence continues at coordinate 16,137,357 of CM055845.1, forward strand.
ATTAACGTAATTAAAAGTAACTGAGGGCCCTATCTTACATCAAGATGCTGAGCCCAGACTTTACCAGTGTTTTGATATATGTTCTACCTGACAGATTTTGGAACATCTTGGAGAGGATCATATTCACATGCTTAGGCTGCAAGTTAACATGTTAACGTTAGCTAATGTTAGCTAGCCAGTAAATTTCATCCAATATTTTAATGGCACATCATATGGGGCACATGTTATGACATTCTAGCATGACTGGATAGCACAAATTAAAAGACATTATTCACTCAAAACTAATGTCACTCATTCTCCATCATTGAAAACTTGTGAACATGCACTTCTTTAAGCACTGGTTTCCTTCCTCTTCATTTATCCTGCATGGCAACCAGGATGCGCCCCATTGTTTCTTTTTCCTGTCACTGATGACATTTGTCATTTGGGATGTTTTCCTTTGATAAAAAAAGTGCACTATATGTCCTACCACTCCTACTACTTTTTTGTATTTCATGTCAGTGTCTTACTTTTGTTGCACTATCCCAATGCTGTTGCCACTGTTTGATTATTTCCCTCCAACTATGCTTTTCCCCTCTGATTTTGAAAGTTAAATATTAATAGCCACATACTCTCTCCTTACCTTTGCTAACTTGTCTGCTTTCTCATTTCCTGGGATTCCTGAGTGTGAACTTTATATTTTTCCCCTGACTGGCTAACCTTGAGTAAGTTCACTCTAATGTTAACAGAACTGCAATTAGCTCATAAGCATACACACTTAAATAATCTGATGTTCTCTTACTGACCTCAGTCTGATGACAAGGAATCACCACTGCTGTCCCTTTGACCTGACTGTAGTTCCTGTTCCCACATCTATAATATTCCTGAACTAGATCTGCTGTTTTATTTTTGTGCTTAATATTCAGTAGCTCCATGTCCACAAAAGCATTTTGCAAAATCTCACAGGCTACAGCACAGTTGGACAGAATTCATGAACTTGTGTTTGTTCTGCTATGTCCTTACCTACCCATCCAAAACTTGTTTTTTGTACTTTTTCCCTCTCCCAGCAAGCCTCCAAACATGCACCACACTAACATAATGTATTGCCAGGATTATATATATATATATATATATATATATATATATATGTATATATATATATTTCTTCACTATGCCTTTTATATGTTATCTCCATGTTAGCCTGGGGTCAAAATGTACCCACAAAAAGTGAAAGCATTTTACTCTCTCTAGGTTATTTCCATATATTTTCAGATTTCTTGCTTCCCTGAATATAACTTTAGTTTTCTCCACAGAGTATTTAAACCCCCATTCTATTCCCTGTCTTTCCACTTGAGTTATCCCTTCTTGTAGTTTAACTGTATGTTCTAGATTCCTTCCCTCTTCCACAAAGCCCCATCATCTGCAAATGGAGACCTTACCATGCCTAAAGGTATACTTTCAAATATATAATTTATCATAACTGAGAATAACTTAGGACTTCTAACACTCACCTGGGGCATACCATTTTCTACAACATATTTTTCTGAGAGTGCCGACCCTATCTTAACATCCACTTAGAAAATCCAACTGAAAACATTTCCCCCAATTTCCATTTGATGAAGCTTGATCAACAACCCTTCTCTCCATAACATGTCATATACATTTTCAATAAAACACTGCATTCAGTGTCTCTTTATTAACCTGGGCTTTTCTAACCTCGTCCTCTGAACAGAGAACCAGGTCCATTGTGCTCCTGCCTTTCCTAAATCCGCTTTGGTATGTGAAAAAGGTGTTTAACATTAGCTCAGCCTTTTCTTTATTGGTTATCGCCACTTTCAGTGCTCAGAACAAGGAAGTTCCATTCCCTCCTATCACCTCCCATTTTCTTTATCATTCCCAAGACTTATTGTTTTCCTAACCATTGCCTGGACTTGTTTTAACCAAATGCTGAAAATTATGGGGTCTTTTGACTAGTTTGAATGCTTTGTTTCCATTCTTTACTGCTTGTTTGTACTTCATCCCACCATAGTACTAATTTCTTCTTTGTCCTGTCTGTGCCTTTAGGAATAGAATTTATTGCAGCTGGTATTATACCCTACATTATTTTACAGTTAATCCTTCTGTGCTCATATTGTTACTAATCTTAGATATTTATCACATTTCCCCAATTAGCTTTTCCAAAACTCCATTTTCCACCTGTGCTCTCTGTGGTCTGTATCATTGCTATGTTTATTTTACTGTGTATTGGATAGTGGTCATGGCCAATTATTCCTTCCTGATACACATGCCAGTCACACAATAGTGCTAAGGTATTGGTTATGTCAGATCTAGCACAGATTCCTTGCCAGTGTTCACATCGATCCTTGTGTTTCTGCCATAATTGATACAAACAATATGTTTCTCATCCAGCAACTCTTCCACTACTACATTGTGATCAGATTTATCACACCCTCATAACATATTATGTGCATTGAAGTCTCCACACCACACAGTGCTTCCTTTATTTATTCCCTCTATTTCCTCAAGTCTGCTGACTTCTAATTTTGTGCATGGATCACTGAAATTTCTAACCAACAGGTTCTTCCCTTGTGCCCACATGTCAGTAACCACACACTCCGATCTTTCCTGTCCTGCCTGATTACCACATATCCATTTATTAAGCTTGGTTTTAACCATGATCATGGATACACAGCAGGTCTGGATGAATTGTAGATGAACTGTTTGATATTTTACATTTGCCATTGCATTTCTAAATCCTGCTATGAATGTCACCATTTTCTTTCTCCCTGCGCACATCATCTTTTGAAATTCTTTCACAATACTTGTCAATGTCTCTTTCCCAAACCCCTGCTTATGAGTCAGTTTCTCGTGTCCAGCCATCTTAATTGTCTAACTTTTGCTCTTATCTACTGTACTGCAGCCTCTGGATTCATTATTTCACATCCCTAGTATGCAACACTGTATTCACCTCCATGGTTACAGCACACTTTCCATATTCATGATCATCACCACACCTTGCACATCTCCTCCTGCTTTTTGCACATCTTAGCTGTGTACCAAAACTCCTGGCATCTGAAACACCTCATTGTTTCTGCAACAAATTCCCTCACATTATATTTGATAAGTCCATAAAAGGTTGTTTTGGGATATCTTTGGCATCAAACTCAACCAGCACTGTTTCTGCCTCTTTTTTCTCAGCTCCTCTTGTCATTCTTTTAGCATTTTTAACTGTACTGTTACACACTTTCAGGTTTTCATCTAGCTCCCTCATACTAACATTAAGAGGGACCCCTGTTATCACCCCCTTACTCCCATTGGGTCTCTATTTTTCTTTACTCCACCTTCTCACTCAAACCTCACCACATTAGGGGATCCTGTCTTAGAATTCCTTGCCTCATCCTCCCATACTTCATTCTCTGTTCATCCTGTTTCTTCCTCTTGTGCAGCGTAACAATAAACAGCAACCAAATTCAAAATTTCTTGCAAACTCCCACTCTAGCTGACTTTTGCCACTCACCCCACCCGCCCTTCACCAAGTTTTTAGGGAGTCCCTAATGTTATAACCTAAAGTACATTTTGTCCTGTCCACTGTGTATGTGAGTGTGTGTGGAGTTAAGCCCCGCCCTCATGCAAACAGGCACAGTTAGAGACAGAGAGCAGAGGAGAGAGACGGAGCTTTGTTTCCAAATTATTTACTGGCCACTTGGCTGGTTACCCTTATTTATTCCCCCCCAAACCCGAAACTTACCTATCTTTGGCACTTGGTGGATGTTCATTTTGGAACCTGCTGTTAATGTTTCCTTAGCCGATACATAAGGAACAATTTTCTCTGAGAATCATCAAATGCCCCGTTTAAGATCTTTCTAGTGAGTCACTGTTCAGACATAGGTCTACTTCATTCACAAATCTGTTCTAAAGCTGGATCATCTCACATTTACGTCCAAGGTTTTAGGTTCCCATCTCATATCACCACTGATAGTGAAAACTGGTGTGAGTTTATAAACTCCCTGAAATGCTCAAAATTGCTCTGTAATTAACTGTGTTACAATACACATATTCATAAATCCCCCAAATGGCATAACCTGAAACTGGACTCGATACTTATAAAATGTTGTGTCCTCAAAATAAAACCAGAATACTTGTATTGGTCAGTTTATAGACTGAGATAAAAAGCAACTTCACTTCTTGCGAATAATTTCTGCCTGAAAATAGCGTTTTATACTGGTTTACCACTAGTCCCTACTTCCTGCACCATACAACCACAACATGAAGAAGCTTCTACAGATATTTTTCATGCACAGCATGTAAGATCCATGTCCCACCATCAACCAGAAGTTGTTGTGATTATCATTAAAAGTGTCATGTTAAGTCCAATGTAATTTACAATAATATTTCCATGTCATTCTGGTGCAATGGCTATCTGACAAGTAAATTTGCAATTGTGCAGCTTTGAGATCTCAACGTGTATCCCTGTCAATGTAACGTTTGATAAGCCTTTATTGCCTTTATCTTCTAAAATCATTGTATTCACACCTGATCATCTTCATAGCTAGTAATTACACATCAGCACACTGCCATAATCATTGCCAATTAAGTTATTTTCACAGCTCAAGTGCAGATTTTGTCACTGCCGACAAAATAGATTCTCAAGAGCAATCAAGAATAATTTGATAGATAAGCTGACAACAAAAAATAATGTTTAAACACATAACAATAGGTACCTTCCAGAGTACACTATAGCAGCAATCATTTGAGAGAGCACAGACAACTGACTACGCACCTAAACGATTGGATAATGGCGGTGGAATAGCTTCCATTCATCATGTCTCAGTTGTAGGGCCAGTAAATCAGATGTGCAAAGTTATGTCTGAGCCAAAAGTGGGAGTGGGCTTCAGGAGTTATATGCTTACATTCAGAGTGCTTTTGTTGGGTGTACACTGACAGTCTGCAGCTGGACAGTGATGCTCATTCTCCAGGTTCAAGGTCTTGCTGCAGGCATTTGATTTTGAGAAAGCACCTTCTTATTTTACTTTTTTTTGTCTTTCGTTAACAATTTAGAAAATTTTCACATTAAAAAGAGTAAAAAATAACAGTAAGTAACAAAATCATAATATATTATCACAGACTTTTCTTCAATATACATGTCTTTGCATTGCCATAACAATTTATTTAATTATGGGTTATGATACTTCTTTTGCATATTTGTATTTTTTATTTGTTGCATATACTGTATTTCAAACCAGTCCTTTCTTTTTAGGTCTAATTCTGGACCCAACATGATCTCTTAAATTCAGCATCAATGTTTACCGACAAAGAGGAACTAAAGGAAAAGAGGAAGAAGAAGATGTTTTGTTAAATATTTAGGGAAAACAGGAGGAACAACTGTGTGACAGTTCATGTTGGATTTACTGTAATGTTTTGGTGTACTACATAATAAAGATTGTTGAAAGGACTCTGTGTACAGTATTCATCTGTCATGTTTACAAAACAGTAAGCATAACTTATCTAGAAACAAATTTTTAGCTTGCAGTGGAGTTTTTAAAGTGGTGTTCATCTTTTGAGATAACCTCAAAAGAAAGAGCCATGAACAGATTTATTGTGTAGAGGAAGATAAAGTGGACAGCACTTAATCATTGACAGCATTGTATTGCCAGAATCCGTTTTCGTGTGAGACGGGACACTGCGGCAGTTGGAGTCTGGACATATAAAAGCCCTTGTCTATTATAGCTGTCACAGAAATAACTCCATACATTCTGTTCCACTTCAGTCCACACATACTGCAGTGTGATGCCTTTATTATTCCGCAACAGCTGACACATGCAATGCAGATCGCAAGCTCTAGTAAATATTCTGGTACTTAATGCGTAAACAACAGCTGGATATTCTCAAATTCTACAGGTTAACTTTATTTTAAAAACACTCCTGAAAGTGTCTTCTCATTCATGTTACATTTTTGTCTAAATGCATTTGCTCACCACATCCCTCATCATTGCAAAACCCTTCCTTTTGGTCTAAGTGTCTGGCAATAATCTTAAAAAGCCTGCCACTGTGGAATGTTCCAGATGTATTGTAAGCACGGTAGTTTTAAAATGAGACTTATTAACAAAAATTCAAGAAAATCAAAGTGTGTGACAAGTCAGGATGCTCAGTGCTGTGAACTCAGAATGTCTTTATTTTCCTTGTGCAACTGAAGACAAGGAGCCTCACTGTCTGTGTCTATTGTTGAGTGTGATTTGGCTGTGAGGACAGTGGCCTCGTGGGGATGAGGTCAAATGTTGCCATTCCTTTCTAGGATTCTGGGCTTGTCACAGGGTTTCCTCTAATTGTTTCAAATATGTACCCATGTAATCTGAATTACAGCACAATCCTTTAAGATTTAAGATTTATTGATTTATTTTTCAGTTTATGAGGTTATAAAGTCATAAACTTTGTGACAAAAATAAACTTTGTGACATACAAAAAAATATTCTCATATAAAAATTAATGTAACATAATAGAGTAAAAAATATGGAGAAAGAGTGTTTATGTGTGTGTGTGTGTGTGTGTGTGTGTGTGTGTGTGTGTGTGTGTGTATGTGTGTGTGTGTTATGGCCTTTTCATACAGCACATGCACAGTGGACACAAACACATTCCACATGTGCCCACTAGTAAACAGGGTTGCAGCGTGATAACTTTCCAGAGTTGTGAGTATTACAAACCGCTGTGCAATGTTTTTCTAATCAGCTTTAAACGCAATAATCTTTTACTCCAACCAGAGTAAACAATTCAAACAATACTCCCACACCAGCACAGCCTCGTGTATTGTCTTGCACAGCCCTGTTTTCAACAAGAACTAAATCTAGTCAGACTGTTAGGGCATAAAAAATGACAGGCATGATGGAGCTCGGAATTAATCCATAAGGGCTGTTTTATTACAATTCCAACATATAAACCTGGGACGTGTGTAACAGTTGACGTCTTTAACAGTTACTGCTATGTTTGCGTAAACACTCTGAATTGAAAACAACAACAACAACAAAGCAGTCATTGTTTCAGCTGCTGTGTGATGCTACAAATATTCAATGAATGAATTCAAAGGAAAGAATCTGTCGCACAGCCAGCTGTGGACAACAAACAGGACATCAGTAGGTGTACGGATGTTTCTGCAACATCCTGGATTACATTCAATGACACCAGAACGACGTTGTAGTAAAACTCACTAGACATTAATCTAACACGTTTCAGACCTGCCTTAGTCACATTAATACTGTAGTTATAGCCTATTCTGATGGACATTTCAGTAGATTATGTTACACACTAGAGAAGTAAAAAAGCAAAACACATTAAGTTTGTTTGTTACTGTGGAGAGCTGTGTATGTGCGCCTGTCTTCTAATTTAAACCACACAATTCGAGGCCTTTGTGCTCTCCGCAATTCTCATTATTGGATCAATCTGTGTGGTGAAATCTGGAGGAAAGCATGAAACATTAGAAATCGCTCTATTGTAAACAGCAACTTTACTGCCTGTAATACATCCATGGCCTGTATACATCCAGCGATTTCCAAATTCCAATCTGATACTGATCTTTTTTTTTTTTGTAAGTGTTGCAATATAGGATCATTTGAAGTGATTTGCAGGGCGGGGGATGGTCCCTCTGACCCCTTACTTTTGCTCCCGACCCCTATTTCTGGTGATCGCACATACCTGAGATAAAAATAGTGTAGCATTTATGCTTTATAATACATTCACAATTAGATAGAGATTGTCTTTTACATCCCCTCAGGCATTGAAGTCCATGGCCCAGATGAGCGCAAACAGCTGAAAGCCATATGTGGCATGCCCATGCCACATGCCTATCCTGCTACAGCTTCACTGCACTTCAATGAGCAAGTTTCTCACCAACTTTTCTAAAGAATTTCCACTAGTTGAAGGATGAAGCAATAATGAGTTCAGCCATATTTCTTACCCTTGATACAGCAGCCACTTCCTGGACTGTGTAGTTATGGCACTTTTGGATATTTTCAGATATTGATTAAGTACATAATAATTTTCCACTCATTGTGCTTGTGTGAATATACTGGTTTTAATTAAGAGACCAGCTCAAATAGTTGATGTAGGTAAAACAGGTTTAGAGGTACCAGATGAACCCTACCTTTATTGCTTTAACAGCAATTTAATGTTGCTATTAAAATGCTGTCCTTTCTCTGTCTCATTAAACACAGTTTGAAGAAATTATTATGAGCAGATGAGTCTTTTCTCTCACTTCAAGTCACTTCCTTAAAGTTACGGCCAAAGTTAAATGTTCATCGACTATATAATGAGAATCAGCTGATTTAAGAAAACATGTTTACATGCTGTAGTTGTGTCTCTCTTATGTGACTTAAACCACAGGGAGGCAGTGTTGATCTATTGCTGAGCAAAAAGGACAAAGTTTGTGCTTCATGTTCAAGGTGTAGGATGCTCTCATATTAAGATACTCACTTTTGAAAACCATAAAAGCCCATTCATTGAAGTGCTGAGGCGACAGTATCAGTAACTCACAGCACTATACTAATGCACAGAATACATGTGGAGGAGGACCTTGCTGGACTTTAGAGTCAAATGAATAAATGATCAAATAGTAATTGCAGCCATGAAAATAATTTATATGGAAAAAACAAATATTAAAATCCAGAGAGTCTTGCTAAATATCTGTCCTTAAGTGATAGAGACAACCATGGAAAAATGGAAAATCCCCACTAGCCAGAGACTATTGTGAAAACTTTTGAAAAATGTTTTCTCATTTTAAACATTATATACACTTGCTGTCTAGTGACTGCCATCAGCTCATATTTATGGTGTCTTTACACTTTTTCGTCACTCACTCGAGCGTAATATAATCTGACAAATTTGGATATGCTTATTTATTCCTTACAGATGCCAATTTTGATTTGAATAGATTCTAGCATTTGCTTTAATTATTTGCTCATTCTGTAGGGGATCAAGTCATCAATTGTGAAACTGAGATTTGTGTATCTACAATAGTGCTTTATGCAAGCATGTTTTTTGGTGCAGACGCACTAGTTAATTGAAATTAATTGAAATTGTTTTGGAATTGAATTAACATATTTTTTTCTTTTAATTTTTGAATATTATTGTTTATTAGTATTTTTTTGAGTATTTTCAGCATTTTCAGGGATTCAATATGTAAATCACTTATTGTTATTATGCTTTATTGTAGATTCACATTTTTTGTATGTATGTATGTATGTATGTATGTATGTATGTTTGTATTTTAACGCCCTCTATTGGGCCAAATGTGTTAGGAATGCCATCCACGGCTGGTATATAATTCACAGTGATTATGTGTTTGTCAGACCCTGATGAAGATTTAAGAGTCGATACTTGTTGGTCTGCTCAATTGCCTATGCCCTAAGAATAAAGTCACTATATTATTTCACCTGAAGACGGAGTTGACTGCACTACTGAAGGACAAATATTCAGAGAGACTTCCTGGATTTTGTTTTTTGTTTGTGTATCTACAATAGAGCTTTATGCAAGCTTGTTTTTTGGTGCAGACGCACTAGTCTTAATTGAAATTAATTGAAATTATTGATAGTATGTGAAATTGTTTTGGAATTGCATGGACATATTTTTTTTTTTTTTTTTTTTACATATTATTGTTCATTAGTATTTGTTGAGTATTTTCAGTATTTTCAGGGATTCAGTATGTAAATCACTTATTGTTATTATGCCTTGTTGTAGATTCACATTTTTTGCATGTATGTATGTATGTATGTATGTATGCTTGTATGTATGTATGTATGTTTGTATGGGGCCCATGCTTTTGTTTTAACGCCCTCTATTGGGCCATATGTCTTCGGAATGCCACCCACGGCTGTTATATAATTCACAGCGATTATGTGTTTGTCAGACCCTGATGAAGATTTAAGAGTCGATACTTGTTGGTCTGCTCGATTTCCTATGCCCTAAGAATAAATTCACTATATTATTTCACCTGAAGACAGAGTTGACTGCACTACAAATATTTAGCAAGACTTCCTGGATTTTGGTTTCTGTACTTTCACCTGCACCACTAAAGAGCACCTGTCGTATGAGTCATCACAACCATGCAGCGCTTCCTCCTGTCAGAAAAAATACATTTGACACGTATTCTCTTGTTTTGGACTGAGGCAAAAATGTGGCCACCTAAATCTAGGGTAAAAGGTGCTGCTTTATAGTGCTTTCGGAAAGATCATAATTATGAAGGAACAAAAGTTACCCGTTGTATGCACAATGCACCTCTCGCAAAGTGATAAATAAAATAGTGATACATTTTGTTGTTAATGACACATCTCATTTAAGTAGGTAGTAACCGCTGTAGAATAAAAAACAAAGGGAAGTGAATATGGGTCTAGATATTTTACAAGTACGTCCCGTTTCAGGTTTAGTACAGGAACTTACGAGTGACCCTGAAGGCATCGCGTCACTATGGTAACTCACAACGCGGACATTCTTGATGGAAAAGTCAGCAGCATAAAGTAAATTCAGCGTCAGATATAACGTTAACTGTTATTGAATTATAACAACAGCGTTGGAAGAACAAACATATGATGGACAAACTTGAAGAACTCGAGAGCTTTTTGAAGAATGTTGACAAAATAAGTAAGTAATAAAGCCGTCAAGTTAATACTGTGAGAGTCTAGGGGAACCACCAACAAGTTAGCTAGCTAAGCATAAAGATGGAGTATTGTCTGTGTTAACGCCAAAATAACATTATTGACATATTAGCTTTACGTGTATCTGAACACCATCAACCCCGTATGATAAATAAAATATATTTATTTTGTAAAACGTAACGTTACTGCTTTAACGTTATGCTTAAGCATACAGTTTGTGTGTGTGTGAATCTGTGAGTGAAACAAATGTATTTATATTTTATAGCAGATGTGATTCATTCATATTTAACATGTGAGAGTAGAGAGTGAAAGTTGCAAACAGTAAAATAAATCATTAATTATTTTCAGGTGAGTTAGTGAAGGATCTGAACTCTTCTGATATTGAAGTCCAACAGAAGGCAGTAGAGAAAGCTGATTGCTATATTGCTGCCTTGGATGAACCTTGTAGGACAAAAGTCAACAAGACCGCAATCAACAGAAACCCACCACTCCAGGCTCCTTTGGTAAAGACATGAAGACACAAAGACTGTGGTCCACATGTCACCCTAACACAACTCAACTCTTGCTATTCTCTCTCTCTCTCTCTCTCTCTCTCTCTCTCTCTCTGTCTTTCTCTCTCTCTCTTTCACACACACACACACACACACACACACACACACACACACACACACACATTTTTTGTTAACATTATTTTGCTTTTGTTTTTTGTGTGTGTTTTACAGAGCCCACAGAGTGAAAGTCCAGGTGAGAACAACGATGAAAATAAATCCTTGTCTGCTGCAATAAATTACTGCATTTTCAAGCAGACTTATATGTCTTTTATTGTGCATAGTATCCTTTTTAGCATTAACAATCACACACAGTAAGTAGCTTATGGGGATCTTTATAGTCACTAATAATGACTGAATAATGACAAAAACTAGTTTAAAAACAACACATACCTGTGTTGGGTTCAAATAATTATTGTTACAGTTCCCACCTTTTTGTTCTTAATGTAAGTATTTGTCTTTTTATGACCAGAACATTTCATGAAGATTATGGAGAGAGAAGCTGAAGACAGAAGACAAAGGAGGATTGCGAAAGAGAAAAAGGCCACTGGTATGTGATTCTCTGTTCCTTAAAGCTGTTGTTGGAGGTGACCAGTTTGCAGTACTTGCTGCTCTTTGGGCCAGCAGCACATCCGTTTAAATTTTGTACTGTTTGTGTTCGTGCAGCATTTAAGGACAAAGGGAATGAAGCTTTCGCCCAAGAAGACTATGAAACTGCTGTGAAGTATTACAGTGATGGCTTGGCTGAACTACGTGACATGCAGCACTTGTACACCAACCGAGCACAAGTGAATACTTTCAACTTTTTTATAATTTATGCTCATTAATTGATGGTGAAAATGACAAATAATTCTTTGTTCCTCAGAAGGAAATTGAAACACAGAGGCTTTTATGTGTGCTTGTGTATAGTCTGTCACTGTGGGTGTGTGCATACATGCCTGTCTGTCTCTCTTTCTGTGTACATTCATGCAGGATGTGTGGCCTTTTCAGTGGAGTGGATTCCTTCATTCCTCCAACATCTAATGAAATTTTGTCTTTGTCTCCCTCGCCTTTCTCTGTTCTCCTCTTTCTGTCATCCACTTGTCCTTTCCAGCATGCATGAAGAAACTTCAATTTCAAATAGATCTCCAAGCAACCTGACGGTTGCTAGCTATTGATTTAAATTTCCATAAGATTATCTATAGATGCGCTTATATTACTTTTTACAATGAATATTTTCCCTTATAAAGACCTAGCGTCTTGAAAGTCAGCACTGTTGTATTAATAAAGAAACAATGTTATAATACCAATTAGATTCTTTTTTTTTAAGATTGTTTTTTTTTTGCTTTCGTTTTGATGCCTAGTCACCACCTATCTAATATTTAATCTACATAGGCCTACATCAAGCTGGAAAAATACGAGGAGGCCATCGGTGACTGTGAATGGGCCCTGAAGGTAAGGCATAGTTGGGGACTTGGTTAGTCAGTTGCAAACTCATTCATTATAGTATCATCTGATGCACCATTCATTGTGGTCCTGGGAGCTCATAGGACATATGTTTGATAGAAATTGGTTGGATGCAGGCTACAAGTCATCAGCAGTGTAGAAATGTTCTGTGAAGAAAAATACTGAAGAAAAACTATATAAAAATCAGAGAAAAATGAGGTGTTCATGCGTTCCTCCGAATTCCTATGTTTTTATGATGAAATAGACTTTTGGATGATAAATAACTCAAGGAGATAATTTAATGATTTTATGTAATGATATCACTGTAACACATACTATGCTTTCTGGAGCGGGGTGTATTTGTGAAGTTCAGATTGAATATTTGTGCCTTACTTTGCTGGTGGCATCAATGCAGAAGCATTAAATCACCATTATGTAGATGTGCTGCTGATTAAGTGCTTTAACTAATATACCCCGATGATCATTTTCTATCCGTCAGTGCAATGAGAGATGCATAAAGGCTTACATACACATGGGCAAAGCATATCTGGCATTGAAGAAATATGATGAGGTACAGTAAGTATAATTACCTCTCATTACATCTAATCACACCACATTTCTTTTACACATTGCTCTTGTATACACACAACCACCCTTGGCATCATCTCATCTAACTATATATAGCAGAAACATGTTTACATTGTGACAGCTTTCTATCTGGAATAGAAAATGAAGTGAATAAGAGCTTTAAAGGAAGGATTAGCATGTATACAGTCATAGTATTTATCCAAATGAATGTATTGGGGTCTCACAGCAGTCATCTGTAAAATCTGTTGTGTAGCTATTTTAATCCATTCATTAGATACTGTCAGTCTTGTGCTGTGATACTGTAGGCTTTTGGAGTGGATTTTACGAGTGGAACACATAATTTAACCAGTGATGAACCAAATTGTTGTCTTTTTCAGTCCAGAAACTGCTTTGAAAAGATAGTGGACATTGAACCTGTGAGGGAGAAGATGGTAAAAGGTAAAGAAAATGTTGTTTTCAGGTGTTGGGTTTGGAAAACTCTTATGTATTCATGTCAATCTGTTGGCATTGTCCTTATTTGGGCTTTATTATTCTACATTATATAAAGTTGTAAAGTCAATGTGACTCTATTATTATTTTATGAAATCAGTTCAACATTAGTCAGGATGGTCTTGACATTTATGTACAGAAATAAAGTAAGACTGAAGCTAATCCAAAGTATAGAGGAAAAATTCTCTATTGTCATTGACTTGGTTGTCAGTGATGTTGTCTACACTGACTTCCAGTAGCAGTGCATTTAATTGCAAGGTTTGATGACAACCTAAAGCTCCATGTCACCCTGCTGTTGCCCAGGAAAAAAAGACATTTTGTTGTCTTCCCAATGTATTTGGATATAGTAGTATAGTTATTGTTTAGAAATACTTTTGAAGATAATTAATCCTTTATTTCTATCTACAACCTGACCTTCCTATCGATGGTCTTATGTAAACAGTTCTGCAGTCTCTTTGCTATTGTCGTATGTGGTGTAGACTTAAATTTCTAACGAGCAACTAACCTCTTGCTATCCTAATACACATTTAAAGTAAAAAGACAAGTGCGGTGGTCATCTCAGGATGGCTGTTTAACTGTAAGATACTTTCAGCTCACTTGTTACTGTGATAGTGCAAATACAGTTTACTGCATAGTCTGCTTTGTCTTCTCTTTTAACTTTTTTGTTTTTCCCCCATGCAGAATACCTAACCAAGGTAGATTTGGAGGAGGAAAAAGACAGTCAGGAAATGAATGCGACGCAAGAGTTTGACAAGGGAGAGGGCAAGGCCACAACAGTGCCCCAGATGTTGGAGAAGTTGTCAAGGCCCGGGCAGATGCCAGTCTACTACTGTGGAGGACTGGAAATTCTGTCACAAGCAGTTACTGACTGTGAGTGATGCTTTGTACAATTAACTTTCTCCTCTAATCTCTTTGTGCCCCCTCTTTCCTCAGTAAGTGCTTCACTGGTTCATCCATTTCGCAGGACTATGGCTAAAATGATAGCAAAGGATTGGCCAGGAAGGTCAAGAAGACTTGATGGAGAAAAGAGAGTTAATACAGTACTAAACTACTCACAGCGAACATCTCACAGAATGGCATCAGGTGAAGCAGGGCCGCAAAATTGTTTCATTGTCTTGTTCTATGACAATGGAAGAGAGGGGAGACCTAATAGTATCTAACACTGACTTCTCTCCATGCTCCACTTGCTCGTCACAGTGAGCAAATTTCCAATATAGACTACAAAGCCACATTGAAAGAGCAAAACTTATTGTGTCTACTGTGCAAAGGAAAAGTAAATATGACTATAACACTATAAAATTACACTTATGCATTTGCATAAAACATTGCTGTGCAGAACATTTTTTAAAAAAAAGTTTCTTCTGTCATTAGAACAAAAACAAATTGTATATGTATATACTATATATAATATTTTGCAACACCTGGAAAAAAGCCTGTGCTGCTATGACTTGATTTGCAAACTGTTTTTGATTGTCCCAATCAGCAGAATCAGACATTCCTGGCCTATAAATCCTGATGTAATTTGGTTGCTGAACTGTTGAGTGAGCTGTTCTAAGTCAGCAGCATCAACTGTTCCATCAACTATCATTAATTTTGAAACTAAAATGACAAAAAAATAGGGAATGTCTTTGGTGTAGTTACAGGGTCATGTAGGCATTTGGTATAGAGAGCATGTATAGAGTATCTATCTATCTATCTATCTATCTATCTATCTATCTATCTATCTATCTATCTATCTATCTATCTATCTATCTATCTATCTATCTATCTATCCATCTATCCATCTATTAAGCTTTCTGGAGCTATCTTGGTTACAATTTAATGAAACGTCTGTGATAGCAGGTGTCAGTGGCATAGCTGCACTCAACCCTGTCAGATTTATAGTAGGTAGCTAGTGAATGGTTTTACCTGTCTATTGGTAAATTTAAGTCAGCCTAGCCTGATGTCTTCTAGATGGACAGGGATTATTGATGCTTCTATGCAGATGGATGACAAATTAAAGGAAAAACCGGAACTGAATGCTTGACACCTACAATGAGGGGATCTGGTGGCTCTATTATGCTGTGGAGGGGCATGGTTTGGGTCCATTTGTTCCCTTAGAGGGAAGGGTCACTACAAATCAAAACAAAGTTGTTCTTTGTGATCATCTTTATCCTATGATGAAACATTTCTATCCTGATGGGAGTGGTCTCTTCCAGGATGACCATGCCCCAGTTCACAGGGCATGAGGGGTCACTGAATGGTTTGATAAGTATGAAAATGATGTGAATCATTTGCTATGGCTTTTGCAGTCACCAGATCTCAACCCAATTGAACATCTATGGGAGATTTTGGACTGACATGTTAGACAGTACTCTCCACCACCATCATCACAACACCAAATGAGGGTATATCTTTTGAAGAAGAATGACTATAGAATCAATGCTAAGGTGTATTGAAGCTGTTCTGGCAGCACATGGTGGCCCCAACACCTCAGTAAGACACTGTATGTTGGTTTTTCCTTTAATTTGTCACCTGTCTGTATATTTCAGGGCAAGAATGAGCTAAATTTCTAGCAATGTCACTGATTAAGAAAAAAAGAGCTCACAAGCTGGGGACGACATATACCATACTGCTTCATGACAAGGGAAATAGTTGCATGAGACAAATCAGATGTGATTGTTTTAGCTTGATTCTAGCACAGCGCTGGTTGCAAGTGGTTTCAGATGAACCGAATCAAACAAGTTGAGTGAGAAAATGCCCTTAAAGTCCAAATTTCTTTTTGGCACAGATTAAGCCGGTGATCTTGTGTCAAAGTGGGAAATTTGTTGGGCACAAGATATTTCACCTCATTCAACCATTTTATAATGATGGAATCAGGTTGAAAAGTATCTGATACAGTATTTGTTTACCAAGTCCTTTATGAAAAGGGATCATTGTAGAAACTTGCAAGCAGCAGTTGCTCTTCATCAGGTTGTTCACCCCTCCTCTGGCAGCTGCTGATATTTTTGTGAATGTTTTTGACCCAACAAATTACTTTGAAACTCCACACCATGAATAATACTTTTTTTTAGCTATTGCCAAAAGGCAGACTTCACAGGTTTTGTAAAACAGCCTAACAGTACAATTCATCAAGGTAATTGGCCCTCTCAGGAGTATTTATTTTGTTATATTTCAGCTAAGTAGGTGTCTTTAATGAAGTAGTTCTGACATGCTCTGCTCCATTGCTACTCTTATACAGGCCTAGGATAACTTCAGCTGAAGTATTTTGATCACACAGCTAAGGTTGATTGGATTTATGGAGTGAAACTTAAGCGTGTTGCCCAACAAACCATAAAGCTATTAAACCCCCCCCCAAAAACTCATAGTGTAATGCTCTCTGTCCTTGTTTCAACATGCATCACTACTTGTAATACACAATATTCCTTTGTAATGGCTGTCCTCTGCAGAATGGCAGACATTTCTTATCCAGTTTGTCTTTTTTCTTAATTTAGATGAATAGAAGTGTACTGTCAAATGATATAATGCCTGTTTCACAGTGCCATTCAATGGAAAAGGGCAAAACTTACATAACTCACAACTGAAAGGATCTCAGCAGGGCTGACATTACAAGCTTTCTTCCCTAAAAGTACTCCCTCACTTCTTTGTTCTACTTTCTGTATACTCCAACTCATTATTAGTGGAAAACAGACCATTCCTCACTGTACTTCACTTGAGCACCATATTTTATTTATTATCTTCTCTTGTGCCCTTGACTGTAAACCAGTGAACAAGGCAAACTAAACTAAAAGAGTTAGGTGTTTCATGTTTCTCTAAAACCTCTAGGCTACCTGGTGATATGGTTTTCTGCCTCCTTACACTATCTACTGTTCTCTTCTAGCAGGTACTGGCCAGACCCTTTTCAGACTGAACAATGGCTTTAGTATCATCAGCAACAATGACACAGTGAGGAGGTAAGGAGACCAGAGGGAGAGGTTGCTATCAGGCCTCAGTGGAGCTTTGACAGATGGACCCAGAGACAGGAGGATACAGAGACAATGATGGCCTAAACTAGAGAGATCATTTCCCCTCCCACCCCCCACCCCCCACCCCCTCTTTCCCTCTGTCTGGTTGTTTGTGTGATAGCCCAAAGAGGAAAAGATTACACTGGAGATTTTAATGAGCAAAGGCCCTGTGTTTTGTCCCAGAAAGAGGGGGTGTTTTGTACAAGATACAAATTATGACTCCCTCATGTCAGATCAGTGAGGTTATTATTAACTTGTCACATACTTTCCATGTTGTATATCGTTAGCACTGTCATTATTTAGGGTAGAACACAGTGTCTTGAAAGTAGAGAGTGCAAAGGAAATGCACTCTGAACTTGATGAAAATAGCCAATTAGGACAATGCTGTGAGCCTGACATATCATAGATCACCAGCTGAAATCTACCAGAGCTACATCTATGATATAGCAAAGAAGGCTAACCTTGATCACAATATGAAGGGGCACTTTGATTTCATGTCCTCTTGGCATTGACATACTGTAGAAAGCCTTTATTAAGAGTTACAAAAAGGCAAAGTGGAGAGAGGTCTAGAATATTTGAAAGTTAAAAAAGTCATCAGTGGTGCCTCTTGGTGTGAAACCTATAGGTCTCCAAAAAGGCAGAACATTTTTCTTTTTAGGGATAAAATTAGGGTAAGAAATCAGGCTATAACCTTTAGTCCACAGGTAGCAGCACATATGTACTTCTCCAGGGCAGTGAAAACAGTGACATGTCAGTTGCACTCATCTTAGTGGGATAACAGATGGCATCTTGTGGTTATTTGTAACTTGTGATTGTGGTTAAGTGGCTTTGTTGCTCGAAAAGCACTACGATCTTTAACAGTGGTGTTAGTACCATGCACTTCTTTATTCTTCGAGTCTTCATAGAAAGGTGCCTTTAGGTTCCTAAAAAACAGGCCCTTACTGCAGGAAGATTGCTTGATATCCCTATGAAATAATGGATTGCTGCTGTCTGTTTTGTATTATTAACCCTTACTTTACTAAAAAAATAATTATTGTGGCTATTTGTCATGTTTTATATCCTTTTTATTTAGATACATTTGTTGAGATTCTATGTAACAGATACTGTGTAAAAAACAAAATTATCATTCAAAACGTTTGATTTGTTTTATGTCAGTTGGAAGAGAACAGAGACAAGACTACCTTGTTTATTTTCTCCACAGTTGCCTGTTGCAGAAAACAAAGGATGCACACAGCAAGGACTTATGTGTGTCTGTTCTAAAATTATGGAGGTTTATTTGTTGTGGAAATGGTATGTAGATAATTGAGTTACACTTAATTTTCTGTCTTTGTGCATGTAGCAATTTGCTCTCTTTGAGTTGGAAGGAAAAAACAAGAAGAAAACTAATATAACCTCCTATTATGGCTTTGTATGATTACTGCACGGCTTGTCACTGTGCTACTTAAACCTCTTTTGTCAGCCCATCATCTGTTTGTGCGAAATGTGATAACTTATTTATAGCTATTCACAATGATATGATGTTAATACCAACAACAAAGTATATGATTCTGCTGTCATACTCATGTGATTATGTTTACAGAGCATTCTATTGCTCCTTGGGAACATAACAGCGTACTGAATCCAGTGAATTCTCATCCTTAAATACCCCTTTTTTTTACTTTCAGATGAAAACCAGAAGATGCTGATGACATGCCCAGTATCCGCAGAGTCTGTTGTTCACTTGGTAAAATCAGAGTATCTTGCAGTACGGAGAGAATGCCTGGCATTACTATGTTTATACTCCCAGATGCCACATGGGAGACATTTGGCCCTTGACAAATTGGATGTGCAGATGTAAGAATTTCTTAATGTTGATGCAAATATCACAGCTGGTGTAAAAAGCTTCCCATTTTGAGTAGAGTCCTATTGTCATGTTCATTTAGTGGGATTTAAGGAAATGTTTTATATTGTTGCTCTGTTACAAAGTTTTAAAATTACACTCAATGACCTGTGATAATCTGAAACTGATTGGATTTTCAAACAATTATGAAGAATGAGTGATTGTGTTGCGCTAATTTGGCATCATTAGAATTGCACAAATCATTATCTGGGTGCCAAATATTAACTGATATCTTGATGATATTCATTAAGAACATATTTTGCAAAATGCTTGATTCTCTTTTTCTTTCTGTTTCTTTTTTCTTTCTCTATTTTCTCTCTCTCTCTCTTTCTTTATCTTGCTCTTCTCTTAATCTGGCTCTAAAGGTTAGTGAGGAACGTCATGTTGTGCATCTCAAAGCCCGAGCAGCAGCAGGAGAACACAGCGGTCAAGATTCTGGAGAACTTTGCTTCTGAAAACAAGTATTACTGCTTAACAACACCGCCAGCCAAACAAAAACACTAGAGCTATTCTTCTCACACCCTACAAAATGATTAATTTTGATTTCCGAACAAGGACACACATTTTCAGATACTCTGCAGAATTCATGACCCACAGGACAGTCTATTATCCTTCCATATATCATATCCATATATATTAAAAGCACTTTAAAATCCACCCACGTCAGGAGAGGTCCTCTGAGAAATGGAAAGTGTGGCATCTTTAATAAATCAACATGTGCTATCCAAGTGTTAATGTCACCTGAAGGCAAAAGGCCGTTCTCAACCTGTTTCCCTCTCTGGCGCCTCATGAAAATAGACATGAAAGGACAACCCGGGCTCTCAAACACAGCAGGAAATAAGTCGAGGTGTCAAGCAGTGAAATGGGGAGATCAATTTTCCCTGTCTATAGCTCAAAGAGAGTTACTCAACAAAAATGTGTTATATCCTACAGAGGTTTTCTTTTCAACAACTCAGCTGGGTCAATGTTGGGCTTTAATGGATATTTTTTGTTTTGGTGTACATATTTTTACTACTAAAACAGTCTGAATGTACACACACACATGAACACACAGGCATTTATGTTTATCATACAATATATACATTCTATATGTACCGTACAGCTTATTTAATTATTGTTTTCAGTCAAAGGCAAGTGGACTGTGCTGTCACAGCTAATCCATCTGCCTTTCACTGTGCTTTTAGTGGATGAGTGAGAATCTTCAGAGACATGGCAATCAATGCTATTTGACCACTAAATTGAATTGCTGTGTAAACTGTCCTTTATGACTCTGACATTTAGTGTATTTTGCACTTAATGCACTTTTTGCATTTGTGGGAAGAAGTCCCCTCTTTTGTGGTTCCTTCCAAAGGTTTCTTTCAAGTTGCTCATCTTAAACTAAGATTAAACTTAACTTTACTCACTACCTCGCCCAAGCATTTATGGTCATTCTGACTTAACAATGTGTATGTGCTACTCCTGTATGTATTAGTGTAATCTTTGAGACATTCAGCCATTGTCCATACTGTATTTATACTGTTGCATATTTTCTTGCAGATTTTGCATTCAGTTAAGGAATAGAACAGAGGCTGTCATTGTGCCATTTACAACAACACTGGTAAGACGTGCAGATTCATTTTTATACACACTATGTATTGTACATGTAAAGATATGTTTGTTTGTGTGTGTGTGTGTCTGAACAAATGTGCACATCTGTTTGCTTAATTTTTCAGAGAAATATCAGCAAGTTCAATCAGCATGTCCTTCCATCACTGATATCGGCTATTGGCTCTCTGACTCGGGATGATGTCATCTGTCACAATTTTGCTCATGATCCCGAATGTTGGAAGGCCTTTCTGGTTGCCATTGTTGGTATCATTATGGATTGGTCCTTTTGAAAAAAATAAAACCTCACCAGTATAATGTGAATGCCACAATTAGACATAATGGAATTAGTCTATATTGGATATTATGTTTGAGCTCACTGTATGCATTTTAATCAGTGTTGAATTTATTGGCTATTATTGCAGAAGCAGTGCAGTACATGTGGATACAGAGAAATCCTTTACCCTTTGCTTGGCTTGATCATCAACCTTTCAACTATGATCTCTCCTGTCATCCAGGTAAGACAAGTGATGCCTGCTTGGGTATGTTATGAGTGCTTTTATTTCAGAAATGATTTTCTGGCTTATTTTGAGTTATCTTGATAGTGGGCACTGTACTGTTTGCTGATATGATAGTATCTAGATGAAGTTTCATTCTGTTTGGGGGACATCTATAAAGAATTTGACTGAAAATGCACTTCACACCACTGAACTCAGTATAGATGTATACATACATACATGAAATGTATGTGAAAATTGGCTCAGCCACTATTATCTCTGCTGCTTCGTAGGAACATGCTGTTTCACTCTGTGGCTGCTGTCTGGACCTGCTGAAGGATAGTGATGGAGGAATCATAACTGTGAGTGAATCTTAGTATAGCACTACACAATAGTACTCAGGAGGGCTGAAAAAAAAGATTCTTTTTCAGTAGTAGGACTAGGAAATTTAACATATCATACTTTACCGTATCCTCATGTGTGGCTGTGTTACTGTGTTGGACCAAGAGAGGTTTGCAAAAAAAACTTTTTACAGTTGTTGAGATGACTTGCTGAAAACTTTTTCTTGTTTTTTTTCAAAGTTGTGTGCATCCAAAGCAAAAGCCATTCTTTCAGTTAACTAGATGAAAATACAAGACATTTGTCTTGAGTAATGGGCCTTTTCTTTGGCCTGTGCGCTTGCTGGAAATGTGTCCCAAAAGGGGGTACTAGCAATTCGCGATGATGAGGATCCTGTATATGTGTCATTACATTTGATTAAAACTCCAGCTGCAGGTGCTGTTGTCTGTGGTAATGGCTATTAGTGCACCGCCTATGCAATGCCCTTTGAGTCCCACACTTCCAACCCATCTGTCTCTTTACTCTGTTTTGTGCTCACTCACTGCCTGGCTGACACTTTTTCTTCTTTGTCGCCTGGTGTCAAAGTCCTTTTTTTTTTTTTTTTTTTTTAATTTCCTCAATGTTTTTCTCTGTTCTTGTCTTATCTTTTAATGTCTTGACTTTACTTAACTACCCCTGCAGCTCTGTTTTCTTTTTTGTCTTGTATACATAAAGGTTTGGCTTTTTTGAGAGTTGGTGTTGGGAGCTGGAATTTGTAAGCGAAGGAGTGTTACTGCACAAACTTCTTAACATGTGCATGACAGTTAAATTTAAATTCTCCAAAGATTTAAAGCTGTATTAATCTTTATCCACTAGGGGGCAGAAGAACTCCAAAACAAGCCTTGACATACAGTATGATTTCCTTAAAATGTTGTATGGCTAGCATGTTAGCAATCTGTTCTCTTTTTACAAATGCAGCAGACAAAGAGGAACATTATTAGTATACTGGAGTCATATTTTGGCCACCTTACAAATGTAACTCCTTTTTACAGCTACTCTTTTTTGTCTTAAGCTGCTGGATGTTTAACTTTCTTTATCAGCTATTCGCTAATTTCTTTTGTCTAGCATTTGGTGCTAGACATGCAGTGAGCAGTGACATAATCAGCGAATTTGTGGAAAATGGTTGCCTGCTGCTGCTATGAACACTGTTGATGAGAGAGGGGACACTCAACTGCCAGCTACATCAGCTAAAATGGAAGTTTCATTAGATGATTTTTTGATAAATTGTTCACTCAAATAAACTAAATACTCTTATTTTGTCCCCCAATTTAGTAATTTGCCCCCAAATTATTTTATTTGACTAAATTGTGTCCTCAAATTACTGTATACAATAATAATGTGTGATGCAACAGATCCTGCCAGCAAGACAAAGCAAGTAACCGTGTGTGATGTTTTTCTAAATGTATTTTATGCCTGTTCTTGTCTTTCATTTTATTATCCTAGAAAAGGTCACTGTAATTTTATATTCACTCATACAGGTTTTCACACATTCTCTCACCATCTTTTCTCTCCTTTATTGCTGCAGACTCAATCCATAACCCCTACTCATTTCATTTCATATCTCTTTTCCTATTCATCACCTTTTTCCTACCACACTCTCCCATTCTCTTTGTCTCCACTTGTCTCTTTTCATTGACTTTTTTCTCTCTGCTAGCTTCCAACAGTTATTTTGTGATCCTCTGCTATCTTGTCTATTTCTTTGCTTTGTTTTCCCGTCTATATTTCTCCTACTTTTTCTCTGACTTCTATTGTCTCCTTTTTATTGCCAACATATTCTTTGTCCTCCAGAGAGCCACAGGTGTGTTGAGCACTGTCCTCCCACAATCCTCAGAGGCCGTTCAGCATGTTATTCAGGGGGATGTGGTCCAGACCATCCGGAGGCTGCTGAAGGTGCACACAGCAAAGTTTCAGAGATTCTATCATACTCATAGAATAATAATCTACTGCCCATCTATAATTGGATTTAGGACTCTTAAAATATTGACATGATTAAAGATGACATAAAATTGTAAGTCATTTATAATGTAGCAGGTTACATAAGATGTTTTTCCTTCCATACTAGACCTGAGCCAAATATGTTAGCTATTTTGTGTCTGGGTGGTGTGAAGCTTCAGTATCCAGCATTGAATTTACACACAGCTTAAATGATCTACATTGCATTCACAAGCTTTATATTGTGAATATAAGAAAATAAGATAATAAAAACAAACAAAAAATGAACATGGATGTCCTGAAAAGGATCAAGTTACATACATTTGGGAATGAATAAGTTAAAAAAAAAGAGTACATTTCTGTAATCCTAGTATAAGTGATAAAACTGTGCATTGTATTGTGACAATAGTTTTGTTTGAAGAAAAAAACAGATACTCTATGTTCTACTATGTTTTCCTGACTACTTGTCTCATGTCAACAATATCCTTAAACATTTGTTTATTACTCACGCAGTGCCAATGTTTCTGACTAGCATTTTAAATTACTGTGTAGATATCCTTTAGATTTGTACTAATTTCACTTACAGGTACATTCTCAGTGAGAGTTTACCTATGTTCACACTTTAATGTCATTGTTGTTTTGGTTTCAGCCTATCCAGGGAACAGGACAGACTGCCACTAAGTATGCCATTAAGACTCTGACAGTGTGTACTGCTGCCAGTCACTTGGCACGGGAGGAGCTAGTGAAGTCCGATAAAAGTAAGAAATGATTGACATGTTTGCATTACTTTTCCAAGCTCCCTTGTAAGCCCATGAATAATATATGATATTCAAATGAAGTGTATGTATTTGTGTGTGTACCATCAAATACATGTGTGTGTGTTTCCATGTTATTACATGTGTGTTTGTTAATATATTCTCATATATTCATTTATTGTTCTACACAGAAGTGTCTGTTTTACGTCATTTACTGGGTTCCAGCTGTGACGAGATGGTGTCAGGCAATGCAGCACTGTGTCTGGCCCACTGCCTCGAGTTGGAGGGAATTGCCAGCAACCTGCTGGGCACTGATATTGTGCTGATGCTGCTGCGCCACGCTGCAGGGGATGCTAAGAGGACAGCTGTGCAGAAAAATGCAGCGATTGCTCTGGGGAAGCTATGTCGATCAGAGCCCAGGTGCCCTCTCACCTCACTCTATAAACCACATGCTGTTGATTACATTCTAGAAACTAGCCTGAAGGAGCATTGATAGATCAAATGCCACGCTGACAATGAGCTAATTTGATGTTATAGCTCTGGTTAAGAAGTTGGTTTCACATAAGACAAATTCAGTGACTTATGGCCCGAAATATAGAACTGTTTGTTATTGGTATTAATGCTACAAAGTCAGTATTCAAAAAGCAGTTGATTTGAGCTTTTTTCGTTTATGTACCATATGTACATATGTACCACTCTATAGTCATTTTTTTGTGTGGGTGATGATTGGCTAACAAGGCTAATGCTTGGTAATAGCATGAAGACTATTTCTTAATGTTTGCAATTGGCTTAATTGTGATGGAAAGGCTGATAGCCAGCAGCAGACCAAGCCATGTCTTTACTGCACTTTGGCACTGAATGAATTTTTAGATTGTGTCCCCTGCAGAGTGGGAGATAAAGAGGAGGGACAGAGAGCAAGAGAGTTTTGAGTATAGAAGGTTGATTTCAGCTCAAGTTTGTGTTTGGGTTGAGTGTCAATTTTTTGAAAACTCTTTGGTCTGAGCTTACATCACAATGAATTTTACTTCATTTGTGCTATTGCCATATAGACTCATATGATTAATACAACATTGCTACCTGTTATTTCTATTAATCAATTAATTCTCTTGTCTATAAAATGTCTCAAGATGACATCTTCGAAGTGCTTGTTTTGTCTGATGAACAGTCCAAAACCCAAAGATATAAAGTTTGCAGTGACGTAGAGAAGCAACAAATCCTCACGAAGCTGGAACCAGAAAATTTATAGCATTTTTGCTTATTAACTTTCTGTCTATAGACTAACCAATTAGTGGACTAATTGTTTCAGCACTTCAGAACTGAAACGAATATACCATGCATCAGTAAATAATATGAAAGATAATATTTTACTTTCTTGAGAACCAATATCCATTTGTCCAGCCATACTAAACGTCCAAGTATTACAACAGCTACAAATGTTAAATCAAATAGCTTTCCGTAAGGTCAGTATTGTTACAGTATAAGTTACACTATTAACCTTTTTGAATATGAAGTAGTTCAAACTAGCTCCACCTCCAGCAGCTACAACAGTAACATGCTGCTTACACACTGATGCTTCAGTATTAATAATCTAATGATGTCATATATAATATCAGTCAGATGTGAACACACTTTTAATTCTACACTTCATGTTGAGTATAATAAAAGCTAATCACATGCTTAATTGAACTGATGTTTTACTGCTGTAGGCGATCTTTCATACAGCATCTCTCTGATTACGTGTAATTGTTGTGCTGTCATATCTCAAAGCAACAAACATGTCTCTTTATTCCTACGAAGATCTTTTCTGTACCTCCAGGCTAAAGACTTCTGTTGTGACGGTGTTAATCTTTATTTCCCAAGCCTACAAATTCTCACAGAGGTTGTTTGAATGGAATGCCAATCCAGGAAGACCTTGTCACTGCCTTTTCTTTTGACAAACCTTTTTTTTTTGTCATTTTCAGACATGTGAACAAACTTCGAGAACTACATGGCCTTGAGATCCTGCACTCCTGTATGAAGCTCATCATTTGAACCTGTGACAGTAACATGTTTTATAATCTCCCTGCTTGTCCTCTTCTGTCCTCTTTTTTTTAGAGGAAAGTAAAAATTCACTAGACCTGATAGTGAACTCTCATCATTAACTACTGGTCCAATTAACTGATATTAATTTTTAAATTATATAAGTTTTTTTTCCCAAAGAAAGCTAAGCCTGTCTAGAGATTAATCAAAGATTTATTTCATTTGAACAAGATTATGCTCCTAATTGCTTGATCTACATAAACAAGGTCATAAACATAGCAACTTTCTTGGCTGTCCTTGTTTTTATGCCCATGTGAATTTATATGTTTAATTACCATCAAGACGCAGGAATGGAGGTGCAAGTGAAGTCACTTTTACCATTTTTATGTGTTATTAAATTCAAATATCATATCAGTCATAACATAAATCCAAATATTTGTCCTGAATACTTACATACCTACTGTAATTGTTGGATTGTGAAGGACTGATATTGATCAAGCAGCATTAACACATTAATGGTATTTCAAGTGGGACGCAGATTAGAGCAATGCGTCCCTGTGGTTTAAAGCTATGCACAGGGGTACTTACACATCCATCTTTCTCTTAGTTATTATAGAGAAGTGTGTTAAATGCAAATTATGCAATGTGCTGCTTGCTTAACAGCCTCTATTACTGGCAATCACAACAGCTGTACCCCTATATGACCATGATCACAAGCTTTATAAAAAGAGTCTTCCTAAAGGGGCCTTTTATTTTTTGGCACCCTTGATATTTCTAAGATTTTTTGGCTCTTTAGATGTTCAGTCAGTTAGTTTGTGTTTTGATTTCACTTCCAGAAAGGTGCAGTTAAGTCCTATGTATATAAGTGATAAACTACAACTGCTTTTCATATGTTTTTGAATTTTATGGATGGACAAATCATCTCCAAATAAACACTGTGTTTAAAAGACTGTTTACAGTCCAGCTGCACTTGGAGTTTGCCAGATATCTGCAATTCTTTGAAATATGAAAACTTGTAAATTCTCAAAGTGGCCGAGCCCATGAATTTAATGTGGGGCTTTTCATGTTGAATGACAACAGTTAAAGCCACTGCACCACAGTGCTGCGCTTGCTATTTGAACGTTGAACTCAACCCACTGTGAGAAGGTCAGAGCCATAACTCTGCTAGCATAATGTTTGCGCACCCACTGTGCAGGCTTGTAGAGCTGTACTGGGAGAGAAGTCGAACAGGAAAGATGTTTGCTTTCACCTTAACTACATGATACTGTGATATCGTGTAGAGTATAGACATGAGTGTGTGACAGTGCATTTGCTGGTATGCACATGCACATACCTGTGATGAGATAGCATCAAAAACTTGGTAACACATGAAGAAAAATTCAGTATGAATATTAAGGCCACAGAGTTATTAAAGGACAGGCACACAATTTTTCAAGTCTGCCCTAAAACAACAGGTTTTGACACCTGTGTTAATAAACATTAACACAGGTTTTTCTTGCTGCAATCACTCCTCCTGTTCATAGTCGCCATTAAAATATCCTTTCATAATGCACTTTCAGTTTAAGTTATGGGATGACATCCACGATCCTCGTTTTGAGCAAAAATGTATTTGTAAGTGATGAATGTAAGTTTATTTGAAGCTAATACGAAGCTTCACACTGTCAAGACAGAAGAGGAAATTTTTTTTACTTAAAACTGTAGATGATATCCTCTTTAGTTGACTAACTTAGATGGTTGAAGCCACATATTATCTTCAGATAAACTTTTAAATACATTTTTGCTCAAAACGAGGATCATGGATTTTGTCTCATCACTTACATTTTAAGTGCATTTTCTAATGGTCAATATGAACAGGAGGAATGATTACAGAGGGCAACACATTTTTAAATGTTCATATGGACACTTGACTGTTGTTTTACAATTGTGAACCCATCAACCTAATGTCTGAAAACTAAAGAAAACGGTTTGGGAAATGTCCTCTGCTTGTTTACTGATCAGAAATTGTAGCAACTTTTCTTCAGTTAACCGAAGGACAGCATACTTATAATGTAAACATATGGTAGTAAATAACCAAGTAATTAGAGCTATGACTTAGTATCTGTTAATGGCTTAGAGATTAACCTTACCTTGAGTGAAAATAAATCAACTATACCAAGGGCTCTCCACCGAATTTACACATGAAGGTCAGTTTAGTCATCATGAAGAGTACCACTCTAGTTGTATAATGTGCTTTGTGGCTCTGATGGGAGCTTTCCAAAGTTTGAAAAAAGCACACTCATGATTATTTCAGAGTTATCTCACCCTGGGGACTTCAAATTTTTAATAGGAAGACAAAATTACAAACTGTGAGAGTTTAAAAGACATCTACTGGTCACAGGGGATCTATAAAAGATACCTCTGCCTTTTCAGCTTTGATTTGGACCATAAAAAAGAGAAAAATCTGTCTCTTGCAAGTTCTTCAACTTTATAAAGGTGCAATACTAAATTCCACTGAGTTCAGATTTTCTTTTACAAGCTGTTATCTTAGTTCTGATCATACTGGCACAAATGACAGAAAGGCATTTCATGTATGTGCTCACTCGTGCATGATGATTAGCATAGTTGACTCTCAGGTGAGAGGGAATTGATAACGTGAACATTAAAAGTGTGGTGCCCCAATTCTTTAGGTATTATAACAATATGGTTGCTATCAAACTGTGTCAATTTCTATGCAGTTCATTAAAATAATGAGTAATACCATAAATGCTTACATTTAGACAGTGGTGGAAGAAACACAAAGTACCAATACAGCAGTGTAAAAATACAGTAAAATAAATTAATAAAGTAAAAGTCCTGCATGTAAAAGTACATAAGTATTAGCAGCAAAATGTAGTAAAAGTATTGTAGTAAAAGTAGTGGTTTGGTCCCTCTGATTTGTGTGACTCAGTGTGTAAGCAGGATGTAACTGTTGTAGCTGCTGCAGGTGGAGCTAGTTTCGACTACCTTATACACAGCTAGTTTAGTCCAGTGGGTACCAACCTAGAGGTCGGGCCCCTCCAAAGGGTCATCAGATAAATCTGAGGGGTCGTGAGATGATTAATGGGAGAGGAAAGAAGAAAAATCAAAGTTCTGATACACAAATCTGTTTTCAGTTTTTGTACTTTTTCTCTAATCTGTGATTTTTGGTGAAATATTGGATCATTTGAACAGTTAAATGAAATGAAATGTTGAAATGAAACCATGTGAGAGGTTTAGAGGGAAAAATCACTCTTGCTGTTAACAACTCATAGACATCTGATATGACTACACATTGCTTTTTTGTAAGACATCAAAAACCAAAAAGGTTGGAAACCACTGGTTTCATCTTTAACAATGTCTTGTATTTTAAAAGCTTGTTATATGTGTCAAATCTTCATCTACAACTAAAGCTGTCAAATAAATGTAGTGGAGTAGAAAGTACAATATTTCCCTCTGAAATGTAATGGAGTGGAAATATAAAGTAGCTCAACTGAAATACTCAAGTAAAGTACCTCAAAATTATACTTAATTATAGTACTATCTATTATATTGGTTTTTTTGTTGTTTTTTTTTAAATCTGTTACACTTGTTGGTAGGTAGTAGTGACATTGAGTGTAAAAGAAAGGGTTACTGAGAAATTGAATCCATGTATAAATGAACTGTGGAGTACAAAAGCTCTCTGTAAGGGATGATACCATCTGTGTATGTCTGCAAACAACCGATACCTTCTGCTCAGTTGGATGAAACAGTAATAAGAACACTTATTCACCGGGACTTGTGTAATCGTAAACAGGGCTGAACAGAAATGAGGAGGCTTTGCTGTTTCACACTTTTCCTGCTCACAGGTATGTAATCCTTTTTGTGTGTTTGTTTATTTTTTAGGTGCCGTACATTCCTATTATGTTTCTGCTGCTGGTAGATGTTTGATTTAGATAGATAGATAGATAGATAGATAGATAGATAGATAGATAGATAGATAGATAGATAGATAGATAGATAGATAGATAGATAGTGTTAACATGATTTCCATGTTCCACCTCATACTTTGTCTTCCATCATTTTATTCTGTTGTAATATATGCTACAGGTGTTGTCTACACAAGTTAATTTAATCAGAGAATATTAATAATATTAGTTATACAAAAAAGAAATAAAGGTGTTTACGTTTGCCATCAGTCACACACCAAGGCCTGTCAACATCATTCTGAGAGAGTGACAGATTAACTTTTTTCAGTTTTCTGTATTTGTGCCTGCCACAACAGATTTCATATTATTAAAGGTAATTTAATAATCTCCATCTGACTGGAGGTTATTTTGTAAAAAAAAAAAAAAAAATGTTTTCTTTGCATTAGACAAATGACAAATACCTTTCTATCATATAAAACATTTGCAAAGTCACTGCTGCTACATAAAGATAAAGAAGTTTTTAAACCCACATTGTTTACCTTTAGCTTCTTTTTTGCTGGCTCATTACTAAATATAATAACTAATAATAGTGCATTATTTTATATTATCTAATTTATTTTAACCTCTTACCAGGCACTCCTGTTTTTTTGCACCAGCCTGTAAGTCACTTCCAACTCTTTAAATGACCAAAAAGTCACAATAATAAGTGATCCTGTACTTAAGTGTCCTATGGATGGGACAGGGATGATGAACAGGTTAACCAGGACAATGCACAATACTTTTATTGTACTAAAAAGCTCATTTCCATCAGTCTCTGGGCCACCAGTGATGTACTAGTTGCATAGGTGTTGAATATCAGTGGGTCTCCTGATATATTGTTTGGCATGATTTACATATCAGCCCCCCTGTTACCAACAACATACAGTCTGTCAACATAATTATTGCCTGATACAATAAACTAAAACATTATGCAACATTTGGATCTTGCAACCTAACAAATAGCACTGGCACAACCATTTTAAATTCCTGAGACTAATGTGTAAATGTCTAAAATAATACAAACTATAATTAACTCCTCAAATGTGGTAATGTGCATAAGACAGTACAGTGTGGATCAACAGTTAATTATTCTCAATTCATCTTTACTCTGATACTACTAGGAAAGAAGCCTTCCAGGAGGAAATTTGAGTGACATGTTTTGTTTTTTTCTTTGCAGTCAGGGCCAATAAAGAAGATTTCCACACAGAACAAATAAAAGGCACAACTGTCACAAAAGATTGGCTTTTGAAAAAGGAAAACACAGTTGGTCATGGCACAGAAGCAATACCTAAAGAGAATACACTTCGACACATTGCATTGGCATTGACTGCCAAGTTTCCAGGGGCGATCTTGTCTGACACAAGACCAGTGCCACCTTATGAGAGCACAAAAATCACAAAGGCATTGGCTGTATCAGTATCACAGAGCAGAGAGCATTTTGTTTCCAGAAATGGGCATAACTCTCTCACATCAATGAGAGACAATCCATCAGTTATGAGGATTCAGACTGGATCAGAAATCCCATTGATCTCTAATTATGAGAAGATCGTTTTGTCTTCTACACCAGCTGCATTTGAATCAATGGTGAATGGCACCTCTGAGCCAAGGGTCCATTTGTCCGCAGATGTAGTGAAAGCCTATCTTTTGCTTCACAATCTGCTTGATAACAGGAATCAGAGAAACACTGACTCTATTACACTCACATCTGCTGACGGAGGGCCGGGAGTTCCTATTCTACCTGCACCTCATCCTTATGTAATTGATAACCTGGCTGTGCAGCATAATGACAATGATGACAAACAATCTCAAGGCAAGGATGAAAAGGGGATTTCAAACCTGGAAAGAAATGAGTATCTGCTCACTACTTTGCCATCCATCTTCCAAAATGATACAGCAGAAGATTCAGTAAGAGGAAACATCATGACAAACTTGTGTTTAACCTGCCTGAAAGATCGAAGAGAAGTGTCTACTGAGAAATCTGTGGCTCTGCCTCCACTGTCACCTGATGGCTCCTCAGACCCTCTTAGTACAGACAGTCTTCCTTTAGATTTCAATCCATTTCCATCTTTTTTCCCAGACACAGGAACAGTTCAGTTTCACACACAGTCTCATGCGGAGATATCATCAGAATCACAAAAAGACACCAAGAAGCAATCAGGGCACACCTATTCTAATGAAACCTTTGTTGCAGGGAGACCGATCTCAACAACTACGGTGCTTTATCGCTCATCAAAGTCACTTTATACTGTAAGGAAACCAGTAAAAAATGGAGATCAAGAGATGTTTGGTAAAGAGGTGAGCATCAGGGACACACAGTCAAAAATGATCTATTTCAGTAAGAATAACAACAATGCCTCCCACCGTCCCACCGTAAGTAATACGCCTGTCATCGTCAAAGCTCCCCATAGCAGTCGGAAAAATGTTCTTCCAGAAGGTAGTGATCACAGCACTGCATCAAATCCAACTACAAGAATGAGCTTGATTGAAGCCCATGGTGCAATTACCCCCTCCAGACTTAGTAGGCCAAACAGTTCTGCAGTCAAAAATCCTGAGTCTTACTCTCTGACAGGAAGAGCAAATTCTTTGAACTCTGTATTGAGTGGCCAAATGCCAGTTAAACCAAGCTCTCACAAAAAAGAGCCCATACTGACTTTGTTACCTGGGGATTCTTCCATCAAGTTTGCAACTATAACCACAGTGAGACAACTGACAGATAAGCGAGATCCTCAGACCCTTAGCACTGTAAACAGCATAATTAAACAGGCTTCTGTTCATCCCTCAGGAACGGTGAACATACCAGTTATGAAAAAAACACATACTCCAACCTTTACAACGAAAAAAGTAGTTATGCCTGTGAAGTTGTTTCTCTCAGGATCAAGACAGGACTTTGATTATAATGTTTCCATGTTGACAACGCTATCAACAAAGTCATTCTCTGAGAGTTTGACAATGAACAGACTTTTAGGGAGTCAATCAAAAATCACTTTTGATGTTGAAAATGATAACCGTGTGGCACCAACACCCCAGTCTTTTGTAAAATATAACAGGGATTTAATCAGAGAGTCACTAATAGTACACAATCTGAAGCTGGGAGATAAAAATGAGCAGATGGTGACTGTAGTTGCCAAAGATGAAGACAAAGAAATTAAAGACATGCAAAAGTTACAACAAAAACAGGAGACAAGGAATGATGAAAAGTTGGGGAACAGAGGAGAGGAATTACTTAGATCAGATAAGACTGAAAGCAGTAAACAAGAAAAGATAATTACTACTGTGATAGCGATAAATCAAAATGCAGGCAGGGAGGAGGACAAAATGAAACAACACGAGGCCAAGAGAAGTAGAGAGGAAGATGGAGGTCGAAAAGATGAGGATCTAAGACAAGTGGAAATAATAAACAAAGAAGACACTAAAAGAAAAGGTATGACTGAAACAAACACAGAGAATACCAGCAAAGATGGAGAAAACACAACCAAGGATGAGAAGTCTATAGCTGAAAAGCAGAGAGTATCTTTGACAGAGGAGGGAGAAGGAGCTGGAAGAAAAGTTACAGTGAACAAGCAAGACATTAAACAAACGACATATGTTCCCTTTGGACCTACTACTAATTCTGAAGAACTTAACAGAGACAAAGGGCACACTGTTAGAAACCTGTCTTCCAGTCACAGTTTTATTAAACAGTTGGGAGCCACTGAGCACAGCGGCATTCATCTGGATAAAAAAAATGCAGAAATTGTGGAAATGAAAAATATGCCATTTCCCTACAAAGTGACAAGCAATCACAGACTACAACACTCAACTCTGAGATCTGAGAGCCCGGAAGTGTCAAGAATGACATCTCTTCTCAAAGAGTCACACACACAAATTAAACCTCATTCGTCAAGCCATAGGGCCATGCTTACCACGCGTGAAGCAATGGCTTCACTTACTAAAGAAAGTACTCAGAACAAAGTTGTTGAGGCTACATTTTCTGTGACTGTCATTCCGAAAATGGACCCAAAGCCATTTAAAGTTAGCACTTCAAAATTTCACGGAACCTTGAAGCCAATTGCCCCGCACCAGAGTGAAACTAAATCAGCTCACTCTGAACTAAAGATTATCCATAATATGTTGTCACTCACCACCCCACGATTGGCAATCACAAGTGGGTTGCCGAGTACTCAGCCTCGCTTTACAGTAAATAGTTCTACTCTGAATGTATCAATTATTTACAGCATCTCAGATCACAGGCATAAATTTAGTACTTCGGTTTTGGAGGCAAATTCACTTTTACAGACCATGAATAAGGGCAAGCGAGTGGAACACATTATACCAGCACATGTATTTGAATCCGGTGTCAAGGACCGTTTAACCTTAAACACGATTGAAGAATTGAAGATTGAAGAAGTGAATATATCTACTTCAGTGAATCCTGCTCCGTCCCAGTGGATGTATAATGACTCATCTACCATGCCACCCACAGCAGCAGCCTTGTCATCTGAGGCTCACATGTCCAATGGCCAGCAACAGCCTCACCAAGGGCAGTCTGCCCCTGAGATAAGTCAGTCCTCCTCTTCTTTTGACATGACTTCAGGCCAGCCGTGCTCATTTAAATTGTCAGAGAAGACAGCCCATTCAGATGCTTTGCATGCTCCTGCTGCTGATAACGAGCAGAGATCTGTACAGACCCTAATAGCATCAATGAGCCCTAAAGCAAAAAACAATCAATTTCCTCTCAGCAGCATGTCACCACTGCTAAATCTCATGCTGTTTGGAGGTGACAGTTTACCTGGCACCTATAACCCGACGAGACTAACAAGATTAACCTCAGAAAAAGAAATACTAAGGACTAACTCCAACACTGTATATGCAAATAGTGGACGTGGCCATGCTGAGTCCTTGTTAGGGACTGCTGATGAGACAAATCAAATTGAGGAGAATGACAGTGTGCAAACTATGGTGACCTTTGCGGTGAAACATTCAGATGCAATCACAAAGCAAATGGCAGAGAACAGTGATGAGAACAACAGTTCTGCTTTCATAGCACAAACAATTGGGAGGAGTAAACACCATAATAATAAGCCTGATAAATTTAACTCGGTGTCTTTAATAGAGACTGAGAAACCAGTGGTAAAAAACACTGATGAGAATAACCAGACTGACCTGCCCAACAATGCAGTGAAAACAACCCTCCAAAATATTCATCATCTGTTCCAGTTAGAAGGTGATAAAGAAACAAATACTATCACATTTGCATTTGAGACTGCCCACAAGATTGTGCAGGCACCAAATGAACATGTTGTGCCTGTTAAGAATTATTTTGCTACACCTGAGCTTGATGCAAATGGTCGAGCTGGCACCACAGCATTTGTTGAGTCAGACAGTAAGCCCAAAATACCAATAATACAGACTAATGATGTGACTAACAATGCTATTTACGATATGGAGCGTCATGCAGCAAATGCACCTGAAAAGCAACATGATCCCTCCACCCCACGTAGCTCTGTCAGCACTCTGCCTGTTGGAAGTGACCTTAAGGTCCCCAATATATCCACACAGCAGATTTCTGATCGGATATTGAATATTACCTTTCCATTCCAGATGACCACTACTATAACCAATGATTATGTGTCTTTGGTTCCAACTGCTAGCATAAGCGGTCTTAGAGTGTCCACAGAAGCTCATGAATCAGCAGTGACCATGATTGGGAATGTGCATGCTGTTATTGAAAAGTCATCTCAGGCTGCACATGCCGAGCATATGGTACACTCCAATAGTCATACTGAGGTTTTGTCACTGAGAGAGCCTCCCTCAGCTCCCACTATTGGCAAGCTTACCCCTGCTGTGAAAAGAAAAAATACAACAGAAACACAGAGTGTAGAGCAGCCTGAGCATGAAATTTCTGGACAAGTTATCGAACAAAGCCAGCATGCCCCACCTGGCATGATTGCAATAATTCATCCTATCAATGACTCAGAGCTGGGCATTCAAGCATCCGTGTTAAAGGCTACCCACATAGCTGGTGGGGCACATGAAACAACTCCTACTGTGGTTAAAAGAGAAGGATGTTCATCACTTAAATACATCAAAACAGCCTTGACAACAAAGAGAGCTTTTGAAGCTAATTATGGGCTGTCTAAAAGGACTTTTGCCACACATACACTGGACAGAGCAGACAAACATAAGAAGCATACATTACCTGAAAAGACCTCAATAAGTCAAGTGATACTTGGAGCTGTGACTGATTCTGTACCACCTACAGGGATCTTGCCTCCAGAGATTATTAATAAAACCAGCTGTGGGACAATTGGGTGCGCTACATTAGGCAGGACCAATAAAACAACAATTGGAGCAGGTGAGATTGATCATACTACTCGAGAACAAATTTATAAAACAAAGGCTGGTAGTAGGGGAGATCATTTTAATTCAGTGCAGACTCCTGACACAAAACCAGAGAATGGCGACTGTGGCACTGACTGTACTGTACCTGGAAATACTACACCACAGGCCACCGACCTCGACAGCACGACGCTTTCACCAGTCACCAGTAAATCTGATCACGCCACTGTTGATGAGACTATGACAAAAAAAGCCAAGAGTATGACGAATGGACCCTCAACAAAAACAAGGAGATTACGTGTTGAAACAGATCATTTGGCGAGACGTGGGACACCTGAGCAGGCTCAGTTTGTAGAGAAAAAAACACAAAGAAACTCTCACAGAGAGACCTCTGATTCTCAGGAGGCTATTGCTACAGAGGTCACTTTATCTGAACCTGAAGCAACTACTGTACAGACCACTGAAAAGACTACTGAGCACACACTGTTCACTGAAAAAAATACAAAAACGCAATTAAATAGAGCCAAAGCTGAGATATTTGAGGTACAAAATGCCAACAGGTCAGCTCGTACTATGGCAGTTCAAGAGTCTGGGCACAGGCTATTACTGCTGGAGCAGAAGTCTGAATCAGAACTACTGAGACTGCAACACAGGAAGAGGGCCTCATCTCATCAATATCTCTCTGGGTAATCTTATCTTGTAACCAATTAATCACACATTGACATTAGAGAACCGTTACTGGTGGTTTTGCATAAGTTACACTATCCTACTGGGCAGGTAATCACAGCACAACATTTTGTCATGTTTATTTTTTCCTATATTAATATTGTCACATGGTAATGGTTATGAGCAGGTCACATTTATAATTTTATCCAGTATTCATTTATGACCAATCACATGCAAAATTAAAGACATTCACATCAGCCTCAGCTATAGTGTTTATAGTGTTTTATCCTAATTAGCAGCATAACTAGGACGGTGAACATGGTAAACATCAGCATGTTAGCATTGATATTGTGAGCATGTTAGTATTACGTTAGCATTTAGCTCATAACACTGCTGTGCCTAAATATTGAGTAGGCCTGCAGCCTTACAGAACCACTAGCATGGATGTACATCATATAGAGTCCTGTTTGCATTGAAGACAATGCTGTTCGGCAGCCAAATCTGAATTTTCAGAGCATCCTTAAATTCGCCATCGGGGAGTTTCAGAACAGTTTTCAGAACAGTGCCTGCTCCACTTTGATAAAAGATACAGACAGTCAAATTGTTCACTGTGATGGATTACCTGTCTCAAGCAAGTTTCAGTTGTGTAAAGCTGATTTTCATAGTGCAGCAAAATTATTGAAAACAAATTACTGCCAGGAAGGTATGACATCAATCTAAAACTTTTAAGACTCATCTATTTTGGGCCATAGTCAGCATTAAAGTAAAGTGTCTGCTTTGTTATGTAGCTCATGGCCTAGAACATGTAAAACCACTGGAATGCTCCTTTGTAGTGTTGTACTTGTAAGTAAAAATGGCAGTCACTAGTTTCAGCCTCTAAATTGTGAGGATGTGCTGCTTTTCTACATCTTATATGATAGTTAGCTTTTAGGTTTGGAGAGTTGGTCAGAAAAAAACAGCACATTTGATGATCTCTTCTTAAGTTTTACACACATTGTGATCTGTATTTTTCATTTTATTGACCAAACATAATTGATTCATTGACAAAATTAATTGATGATAAAGAAAATTTCACTGACAGATATCTTGGTCTTCTCTGGCAAACTGCATCATGTGAATCTATTACCAGAGTAACAGAAGTTTCAGAGGACCTGTGTGGCAGTGGGAACTACACCGCAGAGATGAGTCTGAACCTGGGGAGAGGTGTCGAGCCTGGCGATGCTGTGCCTGCCCTGGGGAATCTCAGGGTGGTTATCAATCTGAAGACAAACAACAGTCAGATAAACCTTGAGGTCACCTCCTGTTGTCTGTCTCCCACCATTCAGCCCAACCTCACCAGCTCCACTTGCTGCCTCTTCTCCAGGTACAAAGGAAAGTCTGGACTACTTATGCGTCCACACCTACTGTAGGTGACTGGGAGAAGATTTTAGTCTTTCATGATGTGTTTTCATTTCAAGGTAAAAAGGCTTTATTCAGGCAAAATAGGTTGTGGAAATATAACAGCCTAGAAAATATATTTTTCAGTAGTAAAAAAGCTGAATGAAGATGAGCAGAGTCAGCAGATATAGGGGTTTTTGCAGAATTTTTCTTTCATATCCTGCATCATATGGTAGACATTGTGTGGGGTTTTCAATGAAAATGGTAAAAGCCTGACTTTTGTTTTTTTTTTTATAAACGTATTATGAAAAAACAGCAATGAATAATGCAGGTCTTCAACCTTTGTAACAGCCTCAATACAACCTAGCTGGAATGTAAATACCTTACAAATGTGTTTACGAGAAAAACATTGTGGGCATAATTCATATCAATGCTTGGAGTTGCAGCTACAAAGCAGAATATTATCTGCTCAGTAAACAGAGGACTGCTGTAGGTTGATGATGTTATCTCTGTGAGCCAGCATCACTCAAACGGATAGGAATTCAGTGTACTCCTGCAGAGGTAGAGAGGAAGCGGTATGAATGCACAAACTCTAAAATATGTCAAATGTGAACAGCAGGGCTTTCCACAAGGATATGGAGTAGCCAGTCAGTGGGAAAAAAAGCCAGCTAGGGGGCCAAATGTGGTGGTGTCTTGCACAATCTAATGGCACTACTCCATCATACACACTGATCTTAATTATTACATATTTTAATGAGTTTGCCTACCAATTAGAAACATGTAATGAATTATTGTAAAGGAGAGATAGGCTTCTTGTGCTTTTTAGCCCATACAGTCTGTAAATAGCTGTTTAGAAAAGGGCCTTATCTTGACTGATCAGAACTTTTGTAATTAAGAATCATTAGACCTTATTTATTATTTTTTATTTGTTTACTGACACTTTCACTAGGAGTCTAGTGGTCGTAAATGATGGACATGCTAGTGAATTGCAACTTGTTAATCAAAACTATTTCATTAGAATCAAAAAAATAATATAATAAAATAGCTGGCTGGACTTAAATGAGGAGTTGGCTGTTTAGCCAATTGCTGGTGCTTATGGAAAGCTCTGGAGTAGGCTAGATGTTGACTTTTACAGTGTGTCTGAACAGAACAGAACAAAAAAGTGTGTATACCACACAGATATTTTTAACATTTAACATCATTAAACTTCACCATGAAATCACAACAAATCTCTCTTCAGATGCTGAGTAAACAAGCCAAAAATCAGAAATCTGTACTGATTAATAAATACTACAGTAGATACAAGGACATACAGAGGATGTGAGAGGGGCAGGGTGGGCCCAAATTCATAAAAGGCGAGTTTTGCAACTCTATGCCTGGAATGGCCACTTTTGCGACACTATTAAAGGGATATTAAAATATATGTATTTAAAACAAACCCATGACTGAGGTTTGTTCAAACACTGTTATATGACTTATAACAGTGTTAATATGACACTATTATATATTAATTAATGATACATGCAAAGAAATGAAATGCATTTCAGTAAATTCTCCTCACATGTTAACCAGCCCAATTCTTACCTACTGTAGCTCTCTAACTGACATCCTCACTTCCAGAAGCTCAGCTTAATACTGCTTACAAAGATGCTCTTCCTCTGGCTTCATGGCTGCCTTGCTTGCCTCTATATTTGTCTCTTACCACCTCTCCATAGAAGGCATATTTTCTTCAATAAATATAGACAACAATATGATGCTGATATTGTATGTCTAAGGTACTATTAGTTTGTACCAGCAAATTGGTTTGATATAATTTAGATATCTTATCATAATACTGAGACTTGGAAGATGAAGCAAGACATAAGCTTTAGATAAAGTGTATTAAACACTAGTTTATAAAAGATAAAAGAACAGTTAACATTCCTGCATCCCTTCCCTTCCTCTCTACAAAAAAACAGAAAAGAGTGCTTGAATTTAACTATTTTCCTAAATAAATAATGTCATTTAGTACTACAGAGTTCTGTCAACTACAATCACTTTACCTGGTGGTAACCTATTAACACTAATATAAAGACCACCTAATACAAATTCACTGTCAGCTAGACTCAGAAACACTGGATGTAGCATGAATAGCAGGAATTTATTTATTTATTTAAAAAAAACAACCCAGAAAAGGGACACTTTCTCTCTAGGAGGCCAAACGGGCAGGGGCTCAAGCCCCTTCTCAGGTCTATCGATTTAAGTAGATGATAATGTGAAATTCAAGTTACACATATATTAACATTATGCAACATGAGTAATGATACTAAGGGAAAGCTGACCTTTACCTAACATGATTTCTTTTCTCTTAAGCTTTCAGCTCAATTCAATTTAAAATATTGATAGGAAGCTGGTCTGTGTTTTTTTTCCTGCTTTCATGTTTATTGATCAGTGCAGCTCTGTATGGAGACTTTACCTGCAGGATATTCTCAGCTTTACCATTTTCCTTAAGCCTTCCTTTACAATTTAATTCAAGGGAAATGACTCTGCTAAGGTTATATTGTGTGTTTGTGTTGGTGCCTCAGGTTAGCAGCAGAGCCAGCTGGGATCACGCTGCTGCCCAGTACCCTGTCAACCAGTGCCAGCTTCACCATCAGTCTCTTCCAAATGATTAATTACTCAGTAGTGTACCTACACTGTGATCTCAGTGTCTGCCTGAGAAACCACTCTGACTGTGAAAGGGTAAGACTGCAGTGGGTGTAATGAATGTGAGCGGCTGAGAGAATGAGCAGCTGAGAGTGATTTAAATTTGTGACATGGGGTGTGACACTGTGAAAACAGGGAGACAGACCAGGAGTGAACAGGCAGGTGTAAATGGGCTGGGGAGTTGAGAAAGAAGGGTGAGCAAGCTGAGTGTTCAATTGGCAAAGAGGTAAATGGCTCCATATGTGATGAAAAACAAAGAGGAGAGGAAGGATTGTTTGCAAGCAAGAGGATCAATTTTTTTTCCTAGATCAGAAGTGAAAAGAGGGGAGTGGGGGAAGTTTAGTATGATTAAATATCCTGCCATAGCTATAGGAGGTGTTTTCTAAATGTGGAAAGAGTGAGATGTACTGAATAAGGACAACTGAGGTGAGGCTGACAGGTAACGCACACAGTCTAAAATATTTATCATGTCATTACGCACTTTGAAGGTCAGATGAGGTCTTTGAAAAGTTACAGAATAAAACTTGCAGAGTAGCAACGGATGCTGATGCTCTGATACCAACTGCTGTCTCCTGATGTTGTGGGAATGAGGCCTTTGATTTAATGGGAAAAAGTGAGTCATCTGACAAGTATGCGTTAGAGGCCGGAGGTGAAGCAGAGGATAAACTCTGGGGACTCATTTTGATGTCTGCCTTTGTAGAGCTCTTCAACAGCCCTCAACTGTAATGTTCCTAGAGTCTCATCATGTTTGTTATTGTAGTATTGCAAGTTTCTGAAACACCAGCAATGTTTTTTTTCTGCAGTGGGCTAGTTAAAAAACACAATAGGTGTTTGCACTTGACTTACTAATGCTTAAAATGCAAGACTCAAACAGGACTGCAAACTGCGTCTAAGTACGGTGTTCACTTTTTCCCTCATTCCTTGAAAAAATGGTTTCTTTCTTAGCACTTGATGTCATGCTAAATATTTTTCTGGAACATTTCATTTACATAAGAGTTATGCATTATACCTCAACTACCATGTTTGAACTGTGCAAGCTCAGAGTGGGCTGCTTAGATTAAAAGACATAGTGTTGCTCTCAAGCTAAAATCCTGTTTCCAGCTCTCTGTTTGAAATAGATGCATCTTCCCCTTTTATCCAGATAAAAAATACCACAAAGGAAAACAGGCTTTAGACACATTTATCAGAGAGGTGCACCTGTTTTATTTCAATTACTGTTTCTGTGCATTGTTCCCCACAGTCTTTGATAATAAACAGGAACACCATCCTTCTAAAAACTTAATTACCTCTTAGCCCCTCTATCATTTTTCATTCTCACATGCTACATATTTCCCTTGTCTTTTTTATAGCAGTGCCTTCAGCAGAGGAGTGCATTTCCCTTGGAGGGTCCAGAGGCTATTGTCACCAATCTCAGGAATCGCATATCCTTTGGTCCCATGTTGAAAGAAGTGCAGAATTCTACCTTCCCGGAGGAGATAGGTAATTATTAGCTTTGCCTTAAAACAAAAAAAATCAATCTGAGATAGCAGAGCATGCACGGGAGATGCTACAGGACAGGAAATGAGAGATGACCATGCCATTTATCTTTAGCAAAGAAAAGAGTTATATCGCTTAAAGGTGTGTGTGCTATACAGATCTTCAAAGGTTTATCATTGAAAGTTAGTCAGCATTATTAAAGACATTTGAATGCAGTGAAGACAGATGGAAAAGTGTATTAATTCACAATCAAATCATGACTGTAACCTTATGACACATTATTTGTCTTTTTGATTTTCAGACCCATCAGAGCTGGACCTGGTTCTGGTCATTGTCAGCCTGGTGGTCGGGTCCTCTCTTGCCACAGTGACACTGCTGCTGGTGTGGCTGGCCTACCGTCGCCGGGCAATCTGGCTGCTTCACTCGGCAGCTCCACCAAGAGCCTGCTGTGGCTGTCTGCGCCAAGGAGGTGACTTGATCCTACCGTGACCAAGGAGGAACTGCTGCCAATTACACTGATCATGTCCCCACCAAAATAGCTGCAGACAATTACATTAGTCAACAGACAGTGAGCAGTCAATCATATTAGCCATAGAGCAGAGGCGGCCAGTCGTATCAGCCGGTATAGGCCAGACTAGATGATGAGGAGCAATCCAATTCACACCTCCTCTCATAGGTGACACAGCTGTTGCAGTCAAATTTCACACTTAACCATGAGCAGTCTATTATCATTCACTGAAAATAAACACCATCCCCAAATAGAAAAGCTGCTTTTGTCCTTTTATTTTCCCTCACTGGCAACAAATCAATACTCTTTGTATACCACTTTGAGATTGATAGCTTGTTAATACTAGTTTAATATAATCTATGTTTGTGGCTTGACAGTTATATCGAGCCCCTGTGATGGACTGTTTAGAAAAAATGTTTCTCACAGGGTTAGCTCATTTATTATTGCAAGAAAACACACAAGCACCTTCTGCAATGTTGTTTTTCTTTATAAATGTCCAGACCAAATGACTCGATCATCATATAGCATCATGTAAACATAATATGCCAAGTGCAAATAATTTAATCATTAATTCTTAACTGCTCTCAAATAATTGAACA
Organism: Euthynnus affinis; assembly: GCA_029490765.1. Classification (NCBI taxonomy): domain Eukaryota; kingdom Metazoa; phylum Chordata; class Actinopteri; order Scombriformes; family Scombridae; genus Euthynnus; species Euthynnus affinis. Next base: position 16,181,620 of record CM055845.1, read on the forward strand.
AATATATAAGTAGTTCCTCTACAGGAAAAGAAGCAGATTTTTCAGTGGTTTTGATCTCTTTATCGTGAAGAATTCTTAATCATTATTGACTTAGACTTTAACTCATCCTGTGAATCTCTGACCTGAATCCTTAATCACTGCATTGAAATAATATACAATGGAGAAACTGTCTTTTTCTAGCATTATTTCTACTGTTTTCTTTTATCTATTTTTAAGTGAAACATTATTTACTTACAACACTCTCATTATTTACTCAATACTGTCAGCACTGTGATTCATCTGTCATCACTATTTACATGTACTATGTAGGGGTATAAATATGCAGAGAACTAAGCCCACTTCCAATAAAGACTGAAGGCAGCAGTTGGACTTTCAGTTGTTGTTATTTTTTTGTGAAACTATGAAAACAGTATTGGGCAACAAATTCAGAGATAGTGATCATAAATCAGAAAATTGATGAGATATCATAAACAAACATTAGACTGAAGGTATTACAAAAATGAATTACTACAGTAACAAGTGATATTGGATTCACAAAAGTCATTGTGATTCATGCCAGGAAGAAACAAAGTACTACAATTGGAAGGTCAATATTAAGTCCCCACAGAAAGTACATATTGATACTAGTAAACACATAGTTACAAATCAACCACAAAACAGCTAGAATAAAAAGAGTGCTAACAGATGCTCCTATGAGAGTGTTTGGTAGTAAATAAAAGATGCTTTTGGCTTTTTAACCCCCAAACTGGTAGTTAAAAAATACTGCATATTCATGCATACGCACATGTATGTGCTTATACCCAACTTAATAAATAAAATCATATTATAAAGTGAGTTATACATTTGAAAGTTTTCTAAATCAGATCAAATGTGAACCAGTGCGCTAAAGTGGAATATATTATCATGATAAAATTCTTCATTCTCACAAGTAAATTCTAAGACATCCTGTGCCTCCAGTGATCATGATTCACTGTGTTTCTGTCCTCTCACGTATCTTGCATGTTTATAATTCTGCAGAAATACAAGTGGCAGAATATCAGCATAAGATAAAGATTTGATTATAAAACATTCAATGCTCTTGATTCAGACTCAACCATTAATTGGTTCCTGTGTATCTCACACAGGAACCAATTAATGTTTGAGTCTGAAACACACAGTGTATGTACACCAGCATTTAGCACAGCACATAGCAGATTAGACAACTCATTCCCTTCAATGTCCCCCACTCTTGTTTGGTTATGTTTAACACCCCCTATGCTAACAGAATATGGATCAGAGACACCGGAGTGTAAGCTTGTTAGTTATTAGAGGACATGAGGGGCAACGGAAAAGCCTTTGGCTCCAGCCAGTCAGCTTACCCAGCGTGGTAGAGCCTGTTAATGCGATTGGCTGAGCTGCAAGAAGTGAATTCCATCAACAAAGATAGACTTCTCCCCTCAGGTAGCCTATCAGGAATCTGATCACGAGCGCCTGTTTTTCATTGGAACATCAATCCAGGAGTCTGTCCTAAATTATAGTGCAAGTTAGTGAAGCATGAAACTACGGCTGTCAGTGAATGTTAAATTCATCTATTACCACACCCGCATACATAGAGAGAGGGAGTTGAAGGGTTAGGGTGCTTAGAGAATAGTATGTTGGAAGGAGCTGACACTTGAATTAAAGATGTGTACCCAATAAAACACCATAGACAGTGCAGATACAGTGCACACTTATGATGATAACAGGTTTGCATGTAACCATATAACACTTGTATGGTGAAAAACACTGTTCAAAATCTGCCAAAAGTGACTGTGTATCAATGATGATGGTCTGTCATGTATTTTATGATTTGTGATTATTCATATATTTTTATATTTCAGCTAAAAAAACAGCCCACCATAATGACCCACCATAGCAAACTGTAAAATAATTAATCTGTAATCATATAAAGTTTTTAAAATAATGTGTTTACATCACTTCCTATTTAGGTTGTCTGCAGCCTGATGACAACACAGACATATAGACCATGGGACTTAAATCCAAATCCTCCCACAGATGTGATCTCTCCACAACAGGCCTGCAGTGTAAACCAGCATATTTAAAAGGAGCAAGGAGGGGGGGAAAATCCCATTGAAGTGGGATTATTATTAATAAAATTTTCTAAATGCGCCCTAGAAATGAAAGCCTGTACAAAGCGAGAGCATAGGATAAGAGAGGAAATAACTGCAGAATCCTGACCTGTAGCTGCTCTCTCACGAGACATACATTATGGACCAAAATCCTAATGAATCACATTTATATTTACAGTTTATAAATGCTAGAGAAAGACAGAGGTAATGAGAGATGGATGGCCATCCAGTGAGGGTTGCACACAATTGTGTGTTTGTAGTGGAGATTTGCGTCATGCTCTCAGCAGGAACCATATTGAATTCAAATGTACTATGTGCTAAGAATGAAGAAACCCAAGGGAGATGGTCTAAATATTTATACGACTGCAAAAGCTACTAGTGGCCCACAGGAACAATTTATATATACTTATATGTACTGTATATATAAATGTGTGTGTGTGTTTGTGTGTGTGTTTCTATAAATGTGCATATCCGAGTCTTTCTTTAACATCGCAACAAAACTACCTCATGTCCCTGGCTAAATTCAGCCATAAAGAGGGTTGAATGGTGGTAAAATATAACTGATGACCTTATAACACTGAACAGCAGGTGGTAATAGAAGGGAAGGTGATAGCAAACGTCTTTGTTTCCTCATCTTCTTGAATGAGCTCTCTATTACCGTAATCCTCTCACATAAGCCACACAGTTTAAACCTTTTTTCTCAAATAACAGTCTGCTCTAATGATGCAGAAAGATGAAATCCACCCTCTACCTTAACAGGAAGTTAAGGTAGGTAAAGGTGGTAAATGTCTTGGCACTCTGAAATGTATGTGCAGTACACACATCACAGTCACTGCACCATCAGGAACTAAAAGCCATCCTGCAGCAATGGTAAATTTACAATTTAATTTACAATTAATTTACAGTGTGCTAAATGAGTTGCATAACATGTTTTGGTGGACCATCTAACTTAAAGGCACTATCTCATTTAACTGAAAATAGTCTGTCTGTGCAGACAGACAGTGAATATAAGGCAAATGAAATAACTCCCTTTTTGCTGTCTGTTGAAAACAATAACCATTTATTATTAGTAGAAATCAGGACAAAAGCATATAATCTCATTTTGTTTTCTCTGTGTCTCTGCGTCTTAAGCAGAGCAGGAAAAACAAGCCAGACCGACTGTAAGCGATTAGCAAAAGAGAAATTAGGCCCAGTGCTGGCTTGTGTCACACATAGATGCTTTATGCACACACAATGAATGCTTGAATTTTGCCAGCAATGTTAAGTCTTAAAGTCAGATTCCATTTTCAAAACAATTTAAAGCAAATTGCCAACCATTTTATGGCTTTTAATGGTAACAAAGTACACCATGTCCTTATGAATGTGATTTTTGACTTGGTGGTAATTTTTCAATTCATTTTCAACTTTTTTTTGCAGGGGAATTGTTGCCACAAAAACAAAATAGCTTTGTGTCCTTCAGCTGACATTCTGTGATAACAGCAGAATAGTCCCTATTGTGTTGGCACAAGGGTTTAGAAAGCTCTAGTTAGGCAACTTACTTTAGAATCACTTTGATATCGCCTCCATTCACAGAGACCAGTTTTCATTTCAATCAGTGTCCAAACCATCCAGAGAATCCATTTATCACAGACAGCAATCTGCTGATAAGAATTACCTAGATGAAACAGTTGCACTTCTAAAGGAAGACAATTTAAAGATTCCAGGAAGTCAACATTTGCAGAAGTATAGTTGCACTGTAAATGCTTTATAAATGTTGCAAGACATGCCAAGCCTTCCCTAATTCTCATGAATTACAGTAGCTTTATTTCAGTTTTATTTTTGATCCGTAAGGCAAATTCTGTTATATAGATTTAATAACTTTTTTCTCTTTCTTTCCAAAGAAACTGTAAATGCTATTTTATAAACTGTAACACTCATTGTTTTTATTTTTTCACTTCCTCCTTGTGTATGTGTTTGGTTTGAAACTTTGTGTTTTAAATGTTTTTGGCTGGACTGCAACAGTGGGGTCAGCCCTATAAACCTGAAAGTCTGTGACTGAGTGATGAAGTTACACGTTGGTCAGTTGAATTCTGTCACTTCCTGTATCTGTTTCAAATTTAAAGCCCTCTAGCATTTCATACACTTTCCAGTCATATACTAGGGCTAGGGCTGTGTTTCAATAGTTGTTCTCTGTGTGTTGCTCTTGTTGATTTCCCCTTGGCACTTTTCCTTGGAGAATCCTTGCTACCATGACAAATGTTGTTCCAGTTCTCTGAAAAACTCAAGTGAACTTTGTGAGATCGACCCTTTGAGGACTGAGGGAGTGATTGATCAACAATGGTCACTCAACGCTGCAGATTAACCACTGTGCATTGTGGTTTCTCATCATTTTCACTATGAGGGCAACGAGCTGCTGATTTACAGTATTTAAAACAGATGTTTGCTGTCCTTACAGTGTTATTTTTGGAAAGAACAAAGATTGCAGTTCAGAATGAAGACAGCATTATAGACTTCATAAATGCTTTTATCTTAGCAAAATTTCACATTGACAAAAGCACATTTTATAACAGCAAACCTTTTTTTCTTGTAAATGAAATGCAACAATACAGAAAAACTATTCAGCCCAAAGCCCCAAAACCCAAAAGTAACAATATCCAGATAATCAGAATAATCAAGTTGAAATTCAATTTTAGTCATGCTCTGAAATTTGCTTTATGCAATTACTTCACCAGAATGTTACAATTATATCCACTATTTGCAATCAGAATTACCCATGTTACTGAATTATGCACACCATTTTCACATTGTAATAATGGTAGGTGATGCAATAGTGTTTGTTTATATCATTATGGTATTTAAGGGTCAAAAGTAGAGATGGAGCTCCTCATTAGATTGCGACTACTGACCGCAAGGGCAATTGCATTCCATTTACATCCTACATTCCTCCCCCGCCCAATTTCCCTCTGCTCTCCAAGTGGCCTCCAGGCTATTGCGTCATACCAAGGGCTGAGGGGAAAAGAATGAAGGTGGAACAACTAATGAAACACAGCCTAGGTTTTTACCTATTCTTGTTTAAACTTCCTGCTGAATTGTAAAGCACTTTGAGGTGCAGTCTGTGCATGGAAGGTGGTATATAAACTAAGTTCATTAATTTATTCATTAATTTATTCATTCACTTCTGTGGACTTTACATTAATTTACATTCATTTCTTACCTTAACCCTAACCCTAACCACTACTTGCCTTACCCCAACCTTTACCCTACCATAGGCAAATCTTCACCCTAGAAATGAATGATTTACATTATGGGAACTTGCTTTTTGTCCCTAAAAGGGAGTCGAGTCCCCATGTTAGAAAGAATAGACACAACATGACAAATACCTTGTACACACACACACACACACACACACACACAAACCCTGGTGTTACCCAGAATTCTCAAGCTCAAATTGTAGACCAGTGAGCTGTTCATCTGGAGCTGTTGGGGGTTAAGTGCCTTGTTAAAGTGCAGTTTGATAGAAGTCGATGGCTCATTTAACAGTTCATTTACTATATATACAGACCCAAATAACAATGGGTTTATCAACTATCATAAGTGATACTCCATCAGTGATGACTCCCTACATTTCTCAGGAGTCGCTCGATTTTCCTTTCAGATGGAATGTGAGTCAATCCTGGAATTGCAGGAAGAAGGCATACATTATACCTGGAAGATTGAAATATAGGTCAGCAGTTCAGGCAGCTAAAAACTGGTTTTGCAACATTGCAGTGCAAACAGGTTCTCTGCTGAAACTCCTCCCACAGATCAACGATTTGCGAATCCACATACCTTTCACCCAGCTGGCTGCCACTGATTTTAATGTGTATCCATGTTCTACAACTTTCTCTTACCCTGCGTGAGACACAAGCTCCTGTGGTGCTACTGATCGATGTTGATCTGGAGGATAAACCCTGTTTATGTGTAGGATTAGACAGTGAGTGTGCTGTAGGGGGACTTGTGTCAGAGAAGATCTCATGGATTGCCTTGATGGATCCCCTGGGCAGTTCAGGAACTTCAAGAAGGACGACTTTGAGGCCGACTGGATTAAAGTGGCTGAATGCAGATTTGGTCAGGTGTACCAAGTCAAGCTCAAGGTCTGGCGGGAAAAATGTGCCCTGAAAAGCTTTGACACAACCTTGTGTGCAAACAACTTTTACAGGTAGGATTTAAATTATGAAACATAGCATGAATTGCCTGTTTACAACAGTTCCTCAGCATTTTGGCACAGTTTGTGTACTAAATGATACTGAACAAAGATCTTGTGGTTTCATTAATCTTTGTATTCATTAGTATTACATGTTTGTCAAAGGAGAAAATGTTCCCAGTGGTGAAAGTTTAAAATAACTTATTTAATGCCTCAAGCCCCTTCACTGAACATTACTTTTTTCTGTCACAGGAGAATAATTGACGAAGCGTCCAACATAGCCGCAGTGAAATTCAAGTACATCGTATCAATCTATGGCCTGTGCAGTGATGCGACTGCCATGGTGATGGAGTACATGAGTAATGGATCACTGAACAATCTCCTAGCCAGTCACACTTTGATGTGGCCAAAGAAGTTCCAGATGATTCATGAGGTATCCATGGGTATGAATTTCCTCCACAGCAAGCAACCTCAACTACTCCATCTTAACCTCAAGATGTCCAACATCCTACTAGATGATCATCTCCATGTCAAGGTCAGTGAAACTCATAGAAAGCTACATGATAAGTCTGTAAATACATGCAGCAATCTCTTGACATTTGTAAGCTCTGCTGAGTAATGTATGCTAATCCTTGACAAGTTCACAATACTCCATGCACAAAGATTTCAGATTTTGGTTTAATCCACTGGGAGGAGGGAATGAATAAGAAGTTGTTCATGGAGCATCTGACAGCAAGAGGGAACATAAGTTATATTCCTCCAGAGACCTTCACTCAGTGCCCTGATCCTCCAGGAACTACCTTTGATGTTTACAGGTGACTTGCCAAGGTCATTTTTGAAAATTGCACCATCAGAGTCACTGCTTTGTCTCTGATTCAGTGCACAATCCATAATTCACATAGCGTAACCTTGCTCTCCACTGTATATAATTTAAGTCCATCACAACTCACAGGGATATACTCTATTTATTTTACCTGTGTCTGACTCACTGTTTCATACCCTTTATCTTTAAAGAATTATATTTTTATAGAACAAAAACAATTTCATTTTACACTGTTATTTATCAAAATGATCAGCATAGATAAAAGTGGGAAATTAGGACTGAAGGACTTCTTTCTGTTTTGATCTACAGCTTTGGAATTGTGATGTGGGAGATTATGACACAGCAGAAACCATATGCAGGTAGGAATTAATTCATGTATAGATGTTTCTTCAGCAAGAAGTCTGGGTCATGCAAAACAATATTCCCACTTTGAACAGCATACGAGTGAAGTCCTTCATCTAAGTGTTTATTGGATTAATTTTATAATTGCTTTTATTCAGTGAAATGAATTTGTGACCTATTAGCAGTGGTGGAATTTTAATTTTATGGAATTTTAGTAACTGCATTTACTAGTATTGTGTATAAGTATAAATTTCTTCACCTCATACTTTGTCTTCACTACAGTTCAGAGGGAAATATTGTACTTTCACTTCACTACATTTACTTGACAGCTATAATTATCTTTACCAAATTATTTCATGCAAAATATATGATGAGTGTAGTGCTGCCATCCCATTTAAAGGGCAGATGATGTTTGGCTTTTAAAGGAATATTGATGAAGCAGGTCAGCAGGCAGGAGTACGTGCAAGAACGGTGATGTACTTCACTAAAATATTAATGAAACAGGCAAAAATGAACCTTGGGAAATTCAACAAAAATAAGTTAAGCAAACAAACAAATCTGCAGCCTCATAGCAAGATACCACCTATTCTCTTTCCTCACTCATCACAGCTGACCAGTGACTGGTTTTTGTATGTATGTGTACCATCTCAGGTTATCATAGGGTGAGCTAGACTGATACATAGCTTTCAAAGCACATAGAACAACGCTGATGAAGAATTTCTCTGCTACTACTGACAAACTCAATTTTCTATGGGCACACACACACAACCGTGTGTGCACCAAATTACACAGAATGTAATTTACTGCAAAACATTTTTATTCTTCCGACGTAAACTTGACACTGCCTAGTGATTCACTGTTTAGTGAACCTAATGACGCACACCTGTTGTCACTGACACTGATTAAGCAGCATCTGCTTGACCATCACATAGCTCTCTCTCTCTCACAAAAACAGAAGAAACATCACAGCAGGACTGAAATAACAAATTATAACATTTTCCATTATTTGTGTAACATGACTGATAAATTAACAGAAACATTGGACTGAAATTAATGATTTAATTTTAAAACACCAGTGTTGTTGGAAACCAGGGTGAAGAGAGGGAGAGGAGCAACCTTTTCACAATGAGCTTATATAATAGTGATGTATTGCTATAGATTAAACTAACATTACACAGAGTTATTAAAATTGCCTCCACCACAACAAACTACAACAGTGAAATTCTACCTTCTAATGCCTCAGCCAAAATATATACCATCTCCCTAACTAAAATATTTAATGTTTAATTTACATAAACATAACCATAACCTAAATGTCCACATGACAAACACATAAAAATGTTGCATAAAATGTGTAATGCTGTCATGTGATTTTGTAGTGGAGGAAAAATATTCACATAAACACACTATACAATATAATATATAACAATATAATTTGGGTGCTTCATTGACAAAATGTTTTGAATCTCCTGTCTGGTGTCTGTTTTGTGGACCCAGGGTGCAGCATGACCACAGTGCTCTTACAGGTGTCACATGGTAAGAGACCCTGCATGGAGATGTTTCCCGAACGGAAGCCACTTGAGTGTGATCAGATGATCAGCATCATGAAGCAGTGCTGGGACCAGGATCACAGGAAGAGGCCCCAGTTCTTGGGTACAGATACTTAATTGCTGAGTTGAATTGTTTTCAGCCAACTTTCTAATTATTTAAAGCTCTCGAAGGAACAGCAACTCTAGAGGTCATTGACTGTGTTCCCAAGAGCTACTGAGTTGTGGTTTTAACAGAAAAAGCTAACTTTCCAAATGCACTGTGATGAAAAAGAACAGTGTTCTTGTGGTAGATAAGATTTAATGGTGTTTTAAGACCTGTTCAGTGATCCATGTTACTTAAAATCTTGTATACACAAGACACACATTTGAATAGAAATCAAAATTGTCTAAGCTTGTGCAATAATGACATGAGACCAGAATTTTAAGGCCTTTTAAAGGGTTTTAATTATTATATTCTGAACCAGCCCTCAAGATGCAACAAAATACTTGTAGGAAAGGATCGTAGTACACGCTAATATCTTGGCTGCATCCATAGAAAGATGATTTGTCATAATTGTCTAGTGTCATGTTTAATTGCTTTTGTCATTTTAACATCTCATTAAAATTAATATTTCAGTCTGAAATGTTGTTGAGATGTGCTGTAACTAGTTATTTTCCCTTTAATGAGATTGTCAGCATTGGGTGAACATGTTTTTTTCTGTAAAAATGCAACTGAGGAAAAACGAGTGTGTCAGGCAAAACAACAACAACAACAACAAAAAAAAACTGACATTTTGACATCATTTTGAAACATCAGTGTTTTAATCTGTAGCCATGAAAGACATTTGGCACTTGTCCCTCTTTTGATCAACTTGGTGTTGGTACCAGTTCTTTAGATTTTTACACCAAGAAGATGAGCCCAAACAAAACAGAATGAAAGAGTCACATTTTCCTCTTGGGCTTTGTCTGTTATTTTCAAGCCAATAGTCAACTAGTAGTCATTTGCTCACTCAATGCATGTAATGCTTGAGTGAAATGCATACATTCTAATGAGATCAAATTATTTACACAAGTGGATCACCTTTGTTTAGACAAGCTCTTATGGCTTGAGAAGTCATGTTAATGAATATAAATTGATGTCATGTTTATTCATACACAACAGCTTCTGCAATGTGAGATGTTCTCAGAAACTCAGTGCTATAGTATTATTACCGTATCTATGAAAGAATTTACCCATAAGTCATGCATGACGGTTCAGTCTTTGTAGTGTTACAATTATGAAAAGCTCCCACTTGGTTTTTGAGCTGCAAGCGTAGGAATACATTTGTGTAATTAGGCAAAGTCAGAACAGTTCTTGACTGCTGTTTTGTTTGCAGACATTGTGAAGAAAACGGAGGCTCTGAGTGAAGTCCTGAAGATCCCAGGACCAATCCAGTGTCATAAAAATGGTGACAATAGACAGGAATCAAACTACCCCTGGCTGGTTTCTCCCATGCATAAAGTTCGTTCTTCTTGAAACATATATTTCATGGTATTGTAGTAGTAAGGTGTATGTTCAGTTTTCAGCACAGAAAGAGAAAAGTAGACACAAATATTTTGCAATATTCTGTGCAAACAGGGCATATTTTGTATCCAGTCATTAACACAATGGCTGTTCAACTGTTGAGTCATTCATACCCTTTAATGCCCATTCTCACAAACTGATTGATATTAATGATGTGCATATACAGGCGTTTTAACCACTGAAGACTGATGTCACAGCTAATAACTTTTGAAGTATTTTCTTTCTTTCTTTTCAATTTTAGATTGCTTTGCCTGAGATGTCTGACCTTCCCTCAGGTAAATACATGGGAAGAGAAGGATGGGAAATTGTGTTCAATGCAGTATAAAGCCTGGAGGGCTGACATTTAAAAAGTGCTATTTACAGTGCTGTCACATTTTTAATATTACCTTTAGTACTGAGAAGCATAGAATCATATATCAAGAGAGAATAAAAGGAACATTCAGTCAGTTTCTTGGATTCTCTCTCTCTGAAACATTACAATAGATTATTGAAGAAGTGATTCACAATACATTTTTATTGATCCTTTTATTGCAACTTCCCCATAAAAATAAAAAGCACAGGTGCACTTGTTCAAACACTAATGCACAAAACAACAATTTCACAGCAGCAATATTGATGAGGTTAAAATGCCTTTGACCTTCTGCCATTATGTACTTCACAATAGAATGAGCAGACTCAACTTTGATAAAGCAAAATTCATAAAACAAAATTTTCTGTAACCTATATTTGCAATTTCTGAAGCTTTTTCTCTCAAAAATGCTGTTTGCTTTCATTTCACAGATGACCAACATGGCAAGGATGGCATTCTCTCTCTCCTGTCAAAGAAGGACTTTGGTAGTTTCAGACAGTCAGTGAAAAGAGAGCATGTATACACACAGTTTTCAGGTAGAAAGAGCCTCCTGCACTTCACGGTAGCCAGCGGGGATGCAGAGAGTGTCGAGCATGTCATGAGCCTGGGTGCTGAAGTCAATTGTGCTACTGCCAGGGGTTACACTCCTCTTATTATTGCTGTTCTGCACAGGTGTGTATAAAGAAACAAATAAAACTTGTCCTAGTGGCTGGCTATTTTGAAAATATCTTCATCTCTGAGGCAATCCAAATTTACTACCCCTCAGTTCAAAGTAAAAGGAATAGTTCAACATTTTGGGAACTATTTGCAGAGATGTTTGCTAACAGCTTTGATTCTGTTAATGTATTGGGACAATTGGGAGAAGGGAGGTTGTTGTAGTGACTCAAACCCTGTTGCAGACATGAGAATGGTATTAATGTTCTCATTTAACTCTCAGCCAAAAAGTGAGCATCTTTATTTCCTGAACTATTCCTTCAAATGTCACACAGTACACTAAAGATGAAACCTCTTTTTTACAGGCTTCATGACATCATCCCTTTGTTGCTGGAACATGGGGCAGATGCCACCCGGGGAGATGAGGACCAGTGGACAGCACTTCATTTTGCTGCACAGAACGGCGATGACAGAACTGTCCGTCTTCTGCTGGACAAAGGAGCTGTGGCAGATGCCTGTGAAAAAGCCGGTTGGATGCCCCTCCACCTGGCCTGCCAGAATGGACATGAAACAGTGGTCCGTCTGCTGCTTTCACGACTGTCAGGTGAAGCAGTTGGGGAAAGGGAGGAGGCACAAGGGAGGACGCCACTCCATCTAGCCTCCGCTTATGGGCATCTGAATATTGCCAAGCTCCTCCTTTCTCAGGGAGCAGATCCCAACACCACCGATCACTCTCTCTCCACTGCTCTTCACTTATCAGCTGACGAAGGCCATAACAGATTAGTCAGACAGTTGGTGAAGAGCGGGGCAAGTATTGACAGTGCAGACAGCAGAGGATACACTCCACTTCACCTGGCAGCTCTGAGGGGTCATACAGGCATATGCAGGCAGCTGTTGTCAAACGGGGGCAGCCCAGAGTCCAGGACCCTCCAAGGCTGGACTCCCATGCACCTGGCTGCCCTAAGGGGACATGAAGCCACCGTGGTCCAGTTGGAGCATCAGGGTGGTTGTGTGAATGCTAAAGGTGAGAATGGATGGACCCCACTCCACCTTGCCTGCCACCAGAGCGAGGAAGAAGTGGTGGCAAAGCTCCTGGCAGCTAAAGCTGATCCAAATGTGACAGAGGACAGTGAAGGATGGACACCACTACATGTATCCTGTACCAGTGTTAGTTTCCCGAGTGTCCTCCACTTGATATCACATCATGCAGACGTGAATGCAGTAAACTCAGGAAAGGCGACACCCTTACATCTGGCTGCCCAGCATGGTTGTGTGCCTATTGTGAAGGCTCTACTGCTCAATGGAGCAGACAAGACTCTGCTGGACTCTTCTGGATCCACAGCTCTGAGGGTGGCCCAGAGATGTGAAAAATGGGAAATAGTGCAACTATTAGAGAAGAGATGCTGATCATGACTCTAGTTTTGACAAGAGCAACATGAATGGGAACATTACAGTTCAATGAAAACATCAGTGACACAGATGGGATAATATCTTCCCTATGAGTAGGGCCTTTAAGCTACTTAAAACCAGGTTTTGGATGTTTAAATCTTTTATTATTTTTTTTAGAAATGTACAATTTTAATCCCATCATTACATTATAAACACACTTAAAAGTAACATTCACAAAAACTATTTTCTATATTAGTCAAGTATACTCTTGAGTATACTCAAGTATACTCAAGAATACTGTGAAATTTAATTTTCCCATATATATCCTAAAACGTGTAATACAATGCAACTTAGAATTTCTAAATCATTATATAATGTTCTTTGGTTTACAAATAAATTAATGTTTGGCCTAATTTTGTCAGTAGCTACCTTCCTTTAAGTTACAACAGAAGTCGCATTTAAGTAGATTTTCTGATACCAAATCAAGCATTTCTAGTGAAAATAGTGGCATAAAGTCTGTAAGATTCCACAGGGTTGTAGTGGAAAATGGGAGAGAGCTAACACATGGGGTCAGAATCAGGTGAAGTAGACTATAATGATAAAACACATATTGAGTCCATTTGAACCTCCTTGTTGGCTTCTTATATGTGAATGGGATTAATGTTGCTGCCACATGTGGATGAAAATGAAAATATAAACAAGCTGCTGCTACAGTGACTCGCAGAGGCATTCATTTGATTAAACCTGTCGCACTTTATGAAGGCACTGTGTGTCAAATAATCTGATAAAAAATATATATAGATGATAGAATTAGATCCAGGATCACTGTTATTGGTACTGTTTAAATCTTTCTGCAGCTCATTTCAAATTATAAATGCTTAAATGCATTATGAGAAGACAAAGGTAATGATAGAAGATACTTCTGATTATCAGTCTTTCCCTGCAGACTGTGGATAGCACTGCCCAGCTTATGCAACAGTCATTTACCACAGTGACACCTTATTAAATTGAAATGAAATGCATGGATTGTGGAGCTGTATTGACCTACACGTTCACAGGGTTTTCCCTGGAACCACAAGCGACTGACTCTGATGGTGGATTGGGAGTCAAGCTGCATCAAATTACTGTAAATGAACTGAGCAGAGTGAAGTTGGACTCAAACTGGGCCGACTTTTAGGCAAATGAAACAAATAAGAGATACAAGCACTCTTTTTTACCCTCTGCTATTACTCTGGTAAATTCAGTATCAAAAAGCTAATCTCAATAACTTAATGTGAATTTCTTGTATTTTAACAGTTTGACTCATATACATGTTTGTTAATGCATTCTATGTTTGTTGTTGTCTTTCTTTCATGCTGTGTTTCTTGTGTTATACTACTGCTGTGCAAACAATTGCCCTTTATGGGGACCATAAAGGTATTGAATCTTGAATCTACATGAAACTATTCCACTGATGAAAAGCGTTTAAAATGAACAAATACAGATTTAGATTAACATCTAACCTCAAATACCTAACTAGCCTCCGCTGAACTGAGTGTGGTGGACTCACAATAAAATGTATACACTAGAAAGGCTTTTCTTGAAGTAGTGCCACAAAGCCTTCAGTTTACATTAACAGTTTAAATCTTTGGTCATGTGTTTTTTTCCCCTGTGACACTTGCACTCAATTAATTTTTCTCTATCATTTCTTTAGACAGCTATCAGGAAGCTGCACTTGCTGAGGCTGCCTTAGATTATGATAAGCAAAACCCTGATTTATATTGACATACTGTATGGCTTATATCACAAAGTAAATTATCTGCTGACCCTGCTCTCACTATAATTTATCTACTAGAGTTTGAAAAGCAGCTATCACATTATGAAATTAAACTCTTGGGAAGGGTACTGTAAATTCCAGGTTGGGTAAGATGATTTATATTTGAATGTGCCCTTTTTATGGCAGCAACTCCCATTTGAAATTTATGAAGCCTTCAATGTCTTAAAAATTGGAAGCAAAGCACATTTGTGTGACTGTTATTTACAGTAAACAGTCTGGCGATGATTTAACAGATGGGAATGACATACATCTGTGGAATCCACAGAGCTGTGTCATTGTCTAACCTGTCTAACAGCGTGTTTGTTTTTCTAATAATCGACTGAAACAAGCCTTTGTGTTTAAGCACACCTCTGTTTGTTATGCCAGTTGCTGAAACATTAAACTCACTTTTCCAACATCTAATCAGGCCTACCTAAATCAATGGTGCTGCTCCAACCTTTTTACCCATACGGTGACACATCGGATACCTTCTATTAGCCAGTAATTGGGTTTACAGGGGCCTAAACTAATTTCATTTTCGAACTGGGAGATAAGCAGGAAGAGGATAATGTGATGGTGCCACAAACATCAAGGGAAGAAAGAAGCGAGCTGTTATGTGTTTTATTTTTCTTTAATTAGTGGAGACACAATGTTCTGCTATATTCTTACTGTTTCTGTATAATAGATATATTATTTATATAATATTTATAAATTACTTAATGAAAGGCTTTGAAATGCTACTCCACCTTGTGGATCAACTTATACAATTCTTCTAAACTAAATTAAAGAGAAATATTGCTTCATAATTGCCTCATGTGAAATCAATAACTGTGGTTCAGTATGACTATGGAATACAGCCCACCACGGTGTCTTTCCACCTATACATATTAAAGATGTGTTGCTGCATCCAAAGGCTCTAAAGGCTTTCCTGTAAAGCTCATCATTACATATTTTCCACAAGTTACACAATTAGGTAATTTGGATATAAACCTGTAATGGATGAGCTGTTTAATCTAATTGTCTGATGTTACCTAAACCTTTGTACACCATGCAGCCTGTTTACCCAAGCTTGAGAGCAGTCTGAAGATGTTGTATTTGCATGAGGATTTAACATTTATTTCTTTTGCACCAAGATCAAACAACCCTGACACACTGTTAAGAAGGTCTGTCTGACATTCACAGCTCTAGTCTTAATGATGGGATGTAATCTGGCTACTTATCGTATATTTAGCTTCTCAGAGGAGAGCCATTACATGCTCTCTGTAGAGCCGTCCCTGTCAGGGTTAAACTCACCATTGGGCTCTGCCCTGTGGTGTTAAGCAGTTGCAATCATGACTATTACAGCTGTGTCTATTGACCCAGGTGTGCCGCCTCAGCAGGGCCAAGCAGGCATCTAGGCGGGCATCTCTGGTCCTTAACTCGGTAATTGATTGAGTAATCCATCAAGTCTCCTGAGGGATTTTTTTCCAGAGTGATGATATGGAAAACATTTTTCGCCCCTGTCATCTCTTAGCGACCTCTCTCTTCATAATATGACAGTGGAAAAACACCCCAGGTCAGTCTCTCTTAATCTCTAAGGTTGTTGCTTGCTGATTTGCAAGTGACTGTTCTTTTTCACTGCAGTGAACCTCCATTTAAAATTAAAGTGTTTTTCTTTCTCACTACAGCAACACTTTGAACAAATAACCTACAAAAAGACACAACACAGGTTGTGCTTAGATAGATTATTCTTTTTTTAAATTATATTCTATTCCAAAATGTATTCTCTAGGCTATTGAACTATTGCCACTGAATGGCCTTGTTTTCTCCAGTGTATTCTTATTATCCTTTCTTTGGTGTTGTCATGTTCCTATAAAATGATTAATGGTGGATCTCACTGCTATCTCCCTAGTTACCCTTTAACTTTACACTATTTGAATACACTATACAGTACACTTTGCATAGTTTGGCAGTGTCTCACACTGGGGAGGATTGTATTCCCATATCAGCTAAGACAAAAGGTTGGTAAAAGAAATCACAAAGTCTGTGAATGTAATGTCATGCTCCCCTGTCACTCTTTTTTTTTTATCTTTAACAATGAAAATTATTTGGGTCTTTTGTAATACGTTATCTTTAATGACTCTGAAATGATGTAAGGATTTGACAACTTTTTCATTTTATTCATCCTCAAAATCATTTGCGGTTTAAAGAATCTTAAATCCCTGACTAAATTTAAGTGAAAAGCCATTTTGAACACTAACTCTATATAATATCATGTAGTTCTTGGTCTGGCAATGCGAGCATTAGCAGCTGTAATGCAGAGCAGTCCCCTGAAGATGTGGTGCAAAGTATCATCTGTGCAAAAATATTTATTTGTGGTTGTTTTGTAATGGTTTATTCTGCTCTTGTTAGACAGGGCAAAAGATGTGATGATTGCTTTGTGTGCAGCACCGCCCCTGCACATTTTTACAGTGCATGAGTTCTTTGTGTTCTGTCTCAAAGGCTCTAATCAAATTTAATGGATAAGTTATAAAAAAGGGGAAAAAGAAATAAAAAAAACAGCACACACATACACAAGTGATATAGCTTACTATAAAACATCTATTCTCCCTATAGCTTATTTGTTTATTATTTGGCCTTAAGCCCCTTGGGTATTCAATTGAAATAATAGTTTCTGCAATACAACTACACTTGCATGTGTTAGGCTCATGTTAGGCTCCAGTTCTCTGTCATCTCCAGTTATGTTAAATGCATTTTGCACATTGTCAGTTATAGAAAAACCTGAGTGGAAACACAAGAAATTTGATTAAAAAGTCCAAATATCAGAAAAAAGTTTTTATGCTTGTTTGAAGTGGAAAAATGCAACAAAGGCATGTCTGTAGACATCACCTAAGCTTCCACTGAAGAAACATCAGATATATGTGGAGCGATGAGGAGACTGTGATGTTGCTCAAAGTAAGACATGAAACAAACATAAGCCAAGCATAAGGTTCAATGACTGTGAAATGATTATTAATAGTTAATAGTATGGTGATGGTGGTAAATTAAAACCTTAAATTACCTGGTGAACAGAGTCCAGAAAAAATAAAGTGCTTTGAAATGAACATTTTGTGTCATCATGATTATGAATATCATTTGAAAGTAATTTTCAGGTTTTCTTTCACAAGACGTGATGGAGTCATGGGTTAGGTAATTATGGAATTTTTTAATTATGCAAGATTAACTACTAAGTATTAACTACTAAGTGTTCATGACTCAAGAGAGGTATGTTTTCATATCCATCTTCTTTCAATCAAGAAGATGGATTTTCTGTCAAAATTCAAATTGTACAAGTGAAATATTTTGAAATGAATGTTTTATCATAAACAAATAAGAGCTCCATTTTAGATTTCAATTGAAACCAACCTTATGAATGTGCCCCATGTATCTTGCCTCTGACTTCTGGGGTCTCACATTACATTGATTAGCCATAAAGGAGTATGTGTGGGGTCTATTACTATTGTTGTGTTTTCAGTCTCTGAATTTCTTTGATCAACAACTTTATCATGAGTAGACGAATAAAGAGAAAAAGAAAAGTCAGGCAGGACATTACAGCAACTTTGTAGACCAACCAAAGATATATTGCCCTTGTAGAGCAAAGAGCACAATTAAGTCCCGCCCACCCCGGAGGGGAAAACAATTCATTGCCCTCCATTGACTCTGTATTGCGTGAAGGTGCCTCCTTGCCAGCAAACAGGAAAATGCCTAAAAGCTGCTGTGTGTGGGTATGCACTACCAACAGAGTGAAGAACCCAGAACTAAGTTTTTATAAGCTGCTGGACAGAAAGACTGAGCCTTTAAGAAGAGAAAAGTGGATGCAGGCAATAAGATGTGAGGCATCAGCAGGAAGAAAGGTACAACTGTGATCCTGACACTGAGTATGCCTACCTGTGCAGCAAATATTTTGTCATTGGTAAGTCAAATATCCAAATGCCAGTTTTAGGCTAACTGTATTTCTGTAGGTTAAGTTAGAGCATTTTGACAGTATGCAACTTAGTTGCAGAAAAAAACAGAACCAGACACCAGAAACCAGAAAGCTTTGCAGTATTATGTTTGCAAGCAATCAAGGTAAGGAGAAGGGGCACTGAGTTTTTGAGCTTTTTGATAGTGTTTCAGACCTTGGCTGCATATTATGGTGCTGACAGTTTTTCTCCTCCAATGCATGTGGTTTTCAGAGTATGATGCGTTGTGCTCTTTGTCTACTGGAGATCATAATATCATAACGTCCAAACACTCTCCTTGGACAACCTGCCAGGAGAACTGAACTGACAGTGAATTAAACACCACTCAGATATGCATCTGTTTCATTTCCTCTTGTCTTCACCCCCTGCCCTTCAAGCTTCAACAAAGATTACACCCAACCTCTGCCGATGAACAAGAATTGTTTCATCACAAGCCTCTTCTTCCCTTGAAACAACACCCCTCCAAACCCATCTGTTAATGCTGCTGCTCATGTTCACTTCCTGTCACTTTCCAACAGGCTCCTCAGTCACTTTTGCATTATGTAGTACAAGTTATGCATGGCATGCAGGCATGTCAAACAGCATGCACGTAGGCACACAAATTTACCACACTGCGTGAGATGGGACAGCATTTAAAAATACTGTATATGATGACACAGCATGATTTAGCTAAGCTTAAGAATTTGATGTGTTTCAAGGATCCCACTGCAGCCTCCATTGGGGAAAGATTTATTGTGAATATCCCACAACAAAAAAATTAAACCAAGTGGCTTCATCTTTTATAAAATCACAATGGCACATGATGGTGCATTTTATCTGTATTGATAAGTGTCCTACTTTAACTTTATCTATAATCCTGAAAGGTCATACAGGCTACACTTTTGAATTTCCTGTAAAATTGGGTCATATCTCTTTCAAATGCACCACTGAACCCTCCCACCTTGATATTCTTAGCAGCAAGGTAGAAAATATGAATTGAGAATAGGTTATCTGTTATAACCCTTCCAGACTCCTTCACACCAACCATATACCCAGGATCTAGCAGAGAAAATAAATCAATACATTGAATGCAAGTGTAGATTAAACTGAGAATGGAATCTTCAGACTATTGGGAAGAGTATAGAACATTTAATTAGGCAATGCTTACAACGCCCCGATTTAATGCATTCTAAAAAATTTCCTCAACATTTAGAGTATTTAGGATGATAAATATGTGTGGAGTCAAGTGGGAAGAGTGGGAAGAGAAACTAAAAAACACCATTAAATGTTGTTAACACTGCCTTTGTAAAGTTGCCTTCTTTGCACAATTGTATCGATCGTGTGATTTCAGAAAAATCGAGGACATGGTTCCTAGTCATCACAACACACCCCCACCACCATCAGAAAATTTGACACCAAAAGGAAGGTCTATAAGTTTTTTTCTTCTTCTTAACTATTTTTTTTTGTATTTTTTTTTTTTTACATTCTGAACATTTCCTTTCCCAACATGAAGGTCTGAATGCAGTTTCAAATCTTTCTTCACACTACCAGGAATTACATTCTGAAAAATATTCAATATATTTGATATTTGTTTTTGTGGTTTTACTGTGGCCTAAAATTTTTTGAATTTAAACATTTTTAATCACTGCAAAAGAGCCTATAAAATACAAGTCTATATCGTGCAGTGTAGATTCAGTAGAGAAACGCAAATCTTGGCTGGTCTTAAGTCCACCAGCACTTAAAGGTTGTAAGTTAGACTATAACTTAAATGGTTACAAAAATGATCTTAGTGTTATCATTCAGACCTTAGCATCTTTCTTAGCAAGGCTTCTTACCATTTTAAAGTGAAGCTCTCCTCGTCTACCCCTCTGCTTGCTACAGTGAGTTTTACTTCATAAATCATTCTGGTATTTTGGTTTCATCTATGTTGTCTTTGTGCTGTTTGTAGAAATGTAGTTATTAATATTTGGACCAAACGTTGCTAATGTATAGTTTGTGTAACAAAGAAAAATATGGATCAGCGAAGATTTTATTTAATGTTGATATTGCCTTTTTTAAATAATGCAGTATTATGATACTACGTGGTTCTTTAATGACCTTCTTGAAATATTTTAATGTCAAAAACAATCTCACTAACTAAAAAAATAACTAATCAAGAAGTACATAAATAAAGATAAAAAAAACAAAAAATGGATGTATTTCTATTTTTGTGGGTCAGCTGCAGTACTCCAATGCTTTTCCTGTTCATGATTGTAGAGAGGAGTGAAGAGAGGAAAGGAGTGGAAGGAGGGGTGTGCAAAAGCAGAGAGTGGAAGGCATTAAACAAGGCTAAAGTGGAGACGGAGAATGAGAGAAGGAAGGACTCATCTCCACCAAGAATGTGATTATGACTATCTGCACCAAGAGAGCTCTCCAATCTCTCACTTTCGCTCCCAGCACAATTAACAACACATCCCACTGCTTCTATACCAAACTCAGGCTTATGATTTGATAGATTGTGTTAAGATTTGGATTGATGCTCTGCCTAAGGGGATAAACGATTACAAATGACTCGGGCCCATCTTCACAGACCTACACTAAAGCAGGGAAGAGCCAGGTGGAATCAGGGTAGAAAGTGGAGGGAAGGGGAAGTGGGTCGAGTTGAAATACTCATCTCAGTGAACATCACTTCAGTCATTTGCCTTCAACACCATACTGTCATGCATATCTAGTCAAGTTTGCAGAATCAGAGAAAAAACAAGACATGAAGCATATCCAATCGATCCTATCATATCAATTGCAACATTTTCCTTGTCTTACAATTCCCCGCCCCCGGGGCACACTTTGAGATTAAACGACCTTTATGTTTTGAAGCCTTACTGTGTTCTTGTTTGACACTTTTAACTTGCCTTCACCATGCAATTGATTTACTTGATTTACCACCATGATTGGCACTACTTCATCTCTTCAAAAGATGCAAACAATTTAGTGTGAATGCAGATGAACAGGTACACCATAATCACCATGCATCTTGATAAACATCTTGTGACGTTATGTGAATAATTTTGGAGTGTGTGCCTTACATCAAGTTGGAAATATTCAATGCAGACATAAATCCACAAAGAAATTGATTTTGCAGCAAGCTTAACAGTGGTAGGTATTCAAACCTTCTAATGCATTTGGATAAAGATAATTTAGATTTAATTGTGCATTTTCCTATCTCTTTATTGTTTCCATATTTATTTATCTCTTGTGTGAAGTACCATAGTCAGAAAATGTAGAATAGAAACAACATTCACTGAACTACATTGCAGTTATTAATCATGGCTAACTGAAATCCTTTAAAAAAGCAGTGGGTGTCCCAAGTACCCCCTCCTTGTTAATTGTTTCATCTTATATGCATCATTACTTTAGTGGAGGAAGTCAGAAAAAATGAAGTAATAATTGCCTTAGTCAAGAACTGTGACTGAGGATAGAGTGTTCTCACATTTCAGTCAATATCCAAATGAATGCAATAATTTAATAATTGCTGATATCCTGGAGGGGTGCTCAAACTGTAGGACAGCTACTGCAACAAACACATTTTTTAAAAGGTCATGATAAGAGCTGTTCAGAGTGTTGTGAGAGTCTCTTTGGAGCCTGAATGATGATAAGAGTACAGGGCCTGCTTTGCTTCAAAGGGGCCTTCTTCAAATGCCATATCAGTGCCTTGACAATTAGTGTGGGCAGACCATCTGAGTGCTTCACTAATAGAATATTAAATAAGTCATACTGTAACAATAGTAATACTGAGTTATATTGATGATGGTAATAGATGCTCAAAGTATAATGCTATCCCATTATCCTTTAAATTGAGCAGCACACAAAAAGTCCTGCAGCTCAGGTTCCCACATGTTCCAACACTAATGACTACTTCTGAGTCCTTGAAGTGGTAGAGGTGTTAACAGGAATATGGTAATGGTAGTCTTCAATATAGGCACAATGTCAAACAATCTCACAGGAGGTGCAGTTTTTGAAAGCTAAAATCCACATAATATACTTCTTCAAATATCAATGAAACAGGAAAAAAAGAAAAGAAGTGAACTGAATATTGTTACAATACTTTGCATACAAGTGATGATATTTCTGTTGAGTCTAATAATGCATATATATTTATAACACAGACTCTAAAGGCTGTCTATTATTATAGGTGAACCTGATTGTGAAGGTTAGTACCTATCATCAGCAGCAGTTCCCTTCAAACATCATTTATATTTTAGGTTGCAAATATTACTTAGCAGGCAGCTGCTTTTCCAGACAGCATGAGAACATTGTGAGAAGGATCTATTGTATACTCAATTTCCAATATATATTGACTTGAAGTCCCAGTATTTCAGAGAATGCCAGGCTTAAAAGTGCTGCAAATAGCCCAACTACGAATCCAATGTCCTATTAAATATTCAGAAAAATTGTTTTCACAGACAAATTTCACAGATACCCATATAAATGTGGATTAGAAACAGGCATGTCTCAAGAATCCAGATGCCAGAGGGTTTTAATCTGAACCACAGTGGCCACAAGCTAAAGCAAGTGTGGAAGTGCCTTAAAAAGCATAAGGATACAACTAAAGCAATACCAGAGTGAGCACTCAATGGTGTTTTTAAAAACCCTAAAATGGCATTTAAAGATTTGTGAATTAACGAATGTAAGTGCAATAACTCAAAAAACATGCATGGAAATGTCTGCTAAAATTTACATAAGCTACTATACATGATGTGGACAATACTAACTACTACTACTACTACTGTACCTCTCAGAAAGTGGCAAAAAGCAGTCTCTTACATTTCTGTATGCCTCTGGAGAAGGCAGAACAATTGCATTTGCAAATTTTTGACTTTTGAAGATAACAAGTAATTTATTTAAAATGTATTGCCATATTGCTAAGCACAAAGCATTCAGGGCCCAGGCATAGAATAAATGCTATTGGCTGATTGTCAAACAGTAGTCACACTAAAGATTCATGTGCCTATAGGTATAAGATTTTAATAATTCAGAAAACCTATCATGATTCAGTTAATTATTGTTAAACATCCAGCACAGACAACCCCACCTCTGCTTGAACTCTCCTTCTCCAACCTTTGGGAATAGTTTTGGATATGCCTGTCAGTCACTGAGCTCAGCATAGTTAGGGAGTATACAGAGGTGATGAGGGAACATACTCACTGAAGATTGAAGCGGGAAGAGACAGACATGAGGGAGTCTGTCTCCTCGGAGACTCCGTGTTTCATGCCGCAGAATCTCCCTTCATACAGAGATGACTGCCAAGGTTACCTGGTTTGTTACTGACATCCTTTTTGATACTTACAGCAGAATCAACTATATGGTGTGTAAAATCATAAATCACAGATGGGCGCCACTGCTCGGTCATGTATTATTTCAGATGCTGTATTAACAGACAGATCAGAGATTGACAGGTGAAAAGAGAGGATGCGTGGATGTGCTGCTGAGAGTGTATGATTGTATTGTGGGTAGCACCAAGGTAGACTGGAGCTTCAATGTATCAGTGATGCTTGAATTGGAGCCCTAGGGGCTGTAAAAGCGGTGACACTGGGGGCAAGCTGGCCAAGCACTCAGAGATTTTCCCTGATGTAATCAGAAATTTAATCAGAAACATGGTGTGGCCCTGCAGCAATGATGATAAAAGAGGGATCAAAACCATAGCTGTTTATAGACTGACAAAAACGAAGGGATACAAAAAGACTGCATTACAACTTAAGCTCTGCACACACAATGTGACTGTGTGTCAGCGTGTATTACAGTACTTGCATTCATTGTGTTTGCACTAACAAGCACTTAATTATTCATGAATTCAGGCGAGATTAGGTGTTAATTCTCCAGAGGATTTTCCATTGATACTAAATTCAGATACATGTCAATAATTTTGATGTGTTAATAATTTACAATTCCAACAAAAAAACAAAAACACAAAGACACCACAAATTCAAAACAGACAGAAACGTGTAAATAGAAATAACCTCCAAAAGTTTCAAAAAATGAACTGTAATTTTCTGCATTTATTGTAATTTTGATTCAGGCTAACTGACGAACCAGAAAATAAACAAAATTCATAAATAATACTACTTATAAATTGTTAACCACTACAGATGTTAATTAAAATGATTCAGTAACTTATCTGAAGACAGGAACAGTGCCAACATACAATATGTGTCAGACATGATTGGTGCTGGTCCAGTACATTGGTGTGGGAAATTCTCTCCAGGGATTTTATTATGGTAATACCACATATACATATGTCACACAGGACTATTTGAGATCCATATATAGCAAAGAGATATACACATAGATCATATATGGATCTGTGCCAGTAAAACAGACAACAGGTTTTAAAGAGATTGCATGTGATTGTATATTATGATATAACATAGCTTTTGCACATAAATATTTCAGCTAAGTAATTTTTTTTATACCCCCTTGTGTCCCAGTTGGACCACCTACAGTGAATTATGAGATACACAGTCACTGACTAGTTTTTTTATTGTCTTTGTCATCAAAAAACTTGCATCCTGGTTCTTTCGTAACAGCTTCACTCTGATAGTGTTTTGCCGCAGGGCAAATAGAATCCAAATGTCCTAGAAGATGGTATAAGTCCATTAAGCTGTGTCACCAAGTACATCAGTTGTTTCCTGTAGGGACTCAATGAAACTGACAAATGAAACCCTACTGATTCTCTTGTTGTATGACAAAGAAAAGAGGAAATTAAAAGATTTAAACTTTTGACTTGCTAATCAGGAATTTACATCTCTGTATGCTGCATCAAGGAGTCAACTTTAACTGAATGAATCTTTAAACACTATGTGACTTTTGCAGTACCATGGGAGTCCAGGATTTCTTTCAGTCTGACAATAAAACATATTTGATCACAACTAGACTACAGACAAATAAAATCAGTGTGTTTAGTTACTGTATACAAATAGTTCGATATGATGGGAAATACACTCACTGTCTTACTGAGAATTAGATGAGATGATCTGATGTATGTATTCTAAATATGAAGCTAGAGCCAGGAGACAGTTAGCTTAGCTTAGCATAAAGACTGGAAACAGGGGAAACATTTAATCTAGCTCTGTCCAAAGGTTAAAAAAAGAGTTAGCTTACAAGCACCTCTAAAACTAACTAATTGACATGTTTTTATCTCGTTTCTGGCAAAAAAAAAAGAAAAAAAATCCATAACCCCTTTTAAAACAAAAACTAGTTTTACGCTTTGGTTTTAAAGCTGTTTAGCTGTTTCCAGTTTTTATTGCCTGCAGCTTCATATTGAGCATACAACCATGAGCTAATTTTACTCTTGGCAAGAAGAAAACAAGCGCATTTCTAAAATTATTTAATTATTTCTTTAAAGCCGTCACTATCTTTCATTACTTTTCATTTGTCACCCCCCCAACCCCTCCTCCAAAACAGGTTTTCTGTTTCATAAGGTACACAAATGCAATATATGAAAGTTTCAATAATCAGTTTCACTTTTACCCGTACATTTCACTTTACTTTGACACCATAGCAATTCAATGTTATCACATTGAAGAAAACATAGACAACATAATATCTCAACAAAAAACAGTGAACTCTGCATTTGTCTTCATTTGTGTCACTTACATTTCTGTCTGCCAGTAGCAGTGGCACTCATCATAATTAATGAATTGCCTTGAAAAACAAGAATATGTTTTTTTGATACTGTTATGAGTGGACGATTGTTAACAGCAGGACAGGAACTTCAATATCATGCTGTTGTTGTTGATGCTGGCTTTTGCCCTGTATGTTAGTTTGCTCTAACACTGTTATTCCTTGAAAATGGTCATCATAAATGTCAGCTTCTCATGAATGTCTCCAACAAATAAGAACTAAAACAAAGACACTGTCCAACACATGAGGATACATCTGCTGAATGTATTTTCTGAGATACACTGTTCACATGACACCAAATAGACTATAAAGTTTTAATTTCACATTTTTATTTTCATTAAGGAATTTGGATTTTTTTCTCCATCACAAACAACAAAATGACCTTTCCTAATAAGAACGTCTCAGCTTCTCAACACACACCACACACACACACACACACACACACACACACACACACACACACACACACACACACACACTCACACACACCACTGGTTGGTAGCATGTTTTAACAGCAAACCATTGTTTCCACCAATCCATCATAAAAATGTAACTTTTGGCAGACTTCATTTTAGCTAGACTTTAAATATACAGTGGGGCTTGAAAATTACAGAGCTTTGCCATTAAATTTAAAGGATAGGTTCATTTTTTTAAAAGTCTGTTTTAAAACAACAGTCAGGTATTGAAGTACTGAAGTTTTTCTTGCAGTAATTATTCCTCCTACTGACCATTAAAAGATCCCTCCCTAATGTACTTACAATATAAGTGATGCGGGACAAAATCCACATTCCTACTTTCTTGCAAAAATATATTAAAAAGTTTCTTTGGCGCTAATATAAGGCTTCAGCAGTAATTAGTCAAATCAAGTCAATATCTTTCAAAGTTACTGTCTCTTTAGTGCCATATTCCCTTTTTTCTTACAATCTCTCCACTGAAGCGGAACAAGAAAACACCGTCCATCAAGAAACAAAGGGACTTTAAGATATCCTTATCTGACTTACTCAGACTAAACTTCAGATTAAGTTTTAAATACATTTTTCCTCATAATGAGGACTGTGGATTTTGTCCCCCAATGCTTACGTTGTAAGCACATTTGGAGGGGATCTTCTAATGGTCAGTGTTAACACGAGGAATGATTACAGGGAGCAAAACCTGTGCCAATGTTCATATGAGCAAATGACTATTATTTTAAGACAGATTCGAAAAAATATTTTCCTTTAACCAACAGTACTCCCTTGTTTATATTTTTCTCACAATAACTGGCATGTTTCAGTTTGCACACTTAAAAATAATACAGGATTTGTTGTCCAAAACAAAAACACATAGACGTATTGCTGTAACTATTATTTTAGTTTACCTCATTCTTACTCAGTGAAAGGCCCCGGGGAAATGATTCAGGGGTTGCACACATTCACATGATTATACCTGGAAGCTGCAAAGTCCACATACAGGTCATTAGCTTGCCACCGAACAACTGCACTGCAGCAGTGCTCAGACTCACTTCCAGTAAACATCATCACTCAAACAGCAAACCAATCCTGGGAATAAGAGGGAGCTTGCTGAATAATGTCAAGTCATTTATGGGTGTGTTTGTATACACACAGTGAACACTGATATTCATGTGGCCCTTAACAATGTCTCATCACTTCTTTATTGGACATCTTTTGTAATTTTTTTGTTAAACATACATTTCATGAGAAGTCGAGTAGAGGAGCAGTGTAGCATGCATCACATTTCCATTGCAGGCATATAATCACAGTTAATGAGTTAAGAAAAACTATATACAGCAAATAATAATAATAATAATAATAATAATAATAATAATAATAATAATAATAATATATGATTATTCAATTTATAAAATTGCAAATATGTGGATATTGGCATAGCCACATTATATAGCGAGTACTGTAAATTGTCTCTTGTCATTAACACACATTCCAATCAGTGATAAGTTTTAAAGATTAAGAGCTCACATATCAGTTGTAACACTGCAATGAACACTGACTTGATATCTATAAGATTTGCAGAAGATTTCCATCATCAAAACACAAAATTACACACACAATAAATAGCAGTTTGCAACTTGTATGTGTGTGGTATACACAGATGGCTCCTTACGTGACAAGCACAATGTTTTTAGAACAATATTACATTTTTTCTTTTCTCCATGAAACAGGTCAATGTTACAGACATTTCTTGTTTTACATTCAGTGATTTGGAGAACATGACTCCACAAACAATTCACATAGAGCCAACATGCCTTTCAAGAAGACACTGTCAGTTTTTCAGTCACTCAGCTCCGTAACTTTAAAAAGCAGATCGTAGTTTTCCCCTGTGGTGCGTTTTCCTTAACAGGATGAGGTATTTGCCAGAAGAAATGCTTTTTAATCAACACTCCTCCCTCAGTCTGATCAGACAATTGATGCCACAGTTCAGCAGTGCAAGATCTTAATGAATGCTTTTCTAAACTCAACATTAAAGGTGGTGTATATGATAGGATTTACAGCACTATTCACGTAGCCCAGCCATGTAAAAGCATTATACATCTCAGCGGGGACCTTGCATTTTGTGCAGTGGGTGTTTAAGATATGCGTAATGAAAAATGGCAGCCAGCAAATGATGAATACACCTGGGGAGATATAGAAAAAATGGAAATATTAGAGAAAGGCAAAGAGGTGGTCAGAATGTCAGTTTCGATTAATTTGCTTTCAGTAGACTGACACCCATTAACCGGTAACTAACCATTTAATTTTTAAGAAAAATTGTGATCTAGCATTTGTGTCTGAGAGCTGTCTAGCAGTCAGTGGTCTGCTCGTCCTCATCCATCTTCACTTCAAAGTGTTTTCAATGTGTTTAGTCACAGTGGCTCTCGATGGCATAACATCCTCAGGCTTGAGGTGCCGAAATAGCTCTCTCAGTCCCTTACCCTTTACCACACTGATTGGCAGCATACTGGTCTCAATCATTCAGCACACAATCTGGGTGATGGGTTGTCATTACATGTAGGCCGTAGGATTAGCATGCTAGGCTAATAGTTCGTCAGCTGCATTGATTCCTCTGCAGCTACACATAGCACGGCACAGCTAGGCCAATGATGCTAGCCATGCTAACTAGCTGCTAGCTGCTGTGCAGGTTGGTCAGTCACGTCTCTTTGTATCTGCAGGTTGGTGCTCCTGTCAGTTTTTAATCTTATTTTGGAGCTGTGTTCACCCTCAGTCCTGCAAGGTACTGAAATTTGGAACCAATTGATTTAACGTAAATAATGTGAAATAATGAGTTCAGTACTGTTGACATCCCTATATTAGACACATAAATGTGGGTGTCCAACTCCTCTGTATGTGTAACATACAGAGGAGTTGGACACTAGAATACGAGTATCAGAATGATTTCCTTTAGTTGCATCACTGGCTGTCTTGTCTTGCCTTTTCAAACTCTATTTTAGGTCTTACCAAAAATTTTAGATGGGCATAAAAACCCATGCAGAGATAGTCGAAGACCTAAGATTGCTAGGAGCTTGTGCAAAAGAGAAAACAGGTTTCTAAATTGTACATTACAAGGTAACAGTAGCTTGTAGCAAATGATAATAGAAAGAAATATTTGATCTTGAAGACTTTGAATACCATGCTTATTGCTGGTTTGATGTGATTACTGCACATTGTTTTGCGTGTTTAGAGGATATCAGAAACAGTTTGGTTGTGGCAATGCTTCATTTCATAATGTCAGTTCCACTCCTATGTGTATACTCACATAAAACAGCATTTACTTATTATTTACTGTAATTAATTTACAAAATACCAAATGTGAATCAAAAAAAACTTACCAAGGACGATGGCTAACATCTGAGTGGCTTTCTTCTCCTTCTGCTGGGAGATCTTTCTCTTGCTCATGGTTTTCACAGAGGTCTGAGTCTTGCCATTAGGTAAGGCCTGCGTCTGGAAGGCTTTGGCCACAACAGGTGCTGGATCCCCCATGGCGTCCTTTGTAGGGTCTCCGTTCCTTTCTGCTTTCTGGCCATCCTCAGGGGGTGTGGGGTGTGGGTGGTGAGGAGGTGGGGCTAGCGTTAGCCTTGTTGGGCATCAATAGCTGGTGGCTGGTGGCCAAAGTGTCTCCAAGAGCACACTCAGGCTGCTGCTTCTGTTTCTGGCTGGTGCCACTGTGGTTCAGCTCATCCAGCTCCAGATCCTCCCCCTCATTGGCTACATCTTTAATAAATATCTGAGCAAGGTGAGGAGGAGCAAAAACACCCAAGATGGATTTAGGTTTTTCATTTAGGAATAGGTAGCAGATAAAAGGGTAGATAAATAGATAAACTAATATGCTTTCATCTTTTTTTTTTTTTTTTTTTTTTTTTTTTTTAGGTTTGCTGTGCTCACAGAAGCGGAAATGTGGAAAAATGTGGAAAGTCAAGGTGACACCTTGCTAAATCTTTTACTGGCAAAACAAATATGTTTCCAACAATTAAACTTTTTAGGGGAAAAAATGCTGCAAAAGAACAACAACAAACAACAAAAAAGATCACGCACCACTTTCTTCTTGTTGGCAGGAAAACTCCCATTAGATTTAACAATCATGGTGCACAACCTCACATCCTCTGGATGAGTGCATTTATCCTGAAATGAAAACAGCTGTGTAAGGCTAGAGGATGGTACAATTCAAAGCCACAACTGAAAAAAAGGGCTGTCGAGGGTCTAACTGTCTCCCAGGTCAAATAAGGCTACAATGAGCTCTGGCACAGAAAGACTTTTTAGCAAGAATCTAATCCACAGCTTTAACTGCAGCTGAAAGTCAAGTCCATTAACCTGACAACATAATACAGTTGTGTTCACTATGATGAAATAAACGTATCCAACAATTAACACTGTCAGTGGAACTTTATCGAAATTAGATGATTTTTTATTCCATAATGATTATGTATGTCATTTGTCGACATGCTGCCATATAATGACTTCACAGATCATTTAATTACATAATAATGTATAGTCTGGAGTCTCTGTAAACTGCCATGTTGGTTATAAATGTTTTCCCTGTCTTTTTTCTGTAACACACACACACACACACACACACACACACACACACACACACACACACACACACACACACACACACACACACACACACACACAAATCCATGTTCATGCAGGGTAAATCCAAGCATGAACATGAGTAATGTAGTGCACTGGATCAAAAGCATTACATGGCTGTCCTGTGCAGAGCCCATTGAGTTTCACTATGTCAGTAAAATCAATAACCAGAAAAGCAAAAGGTCATTTAAGGGCCATAATTAGTGTTGCATGATGACTTTTCAACAAAAAACATGCCAATAAATGCAACATTAAGGTTAAAACTGGTCTCCTGGATGGAACCAGTTATGAGGTATTTCATTTATATATAGGGGAGAAAAACACTTAAAATGCCTTAGGTGAAACTGAGCCTTGCCCTTTCAATCTCCATTGTTTTTTCAGAGAAAATCAATCTTCTTCTTGTCTGTGTTTTTCTCTTTGAGGTATGTTGTTATGTAATACAATGCCTCTACATAAAACCATCAAGTATAATTGGGCCGAAAAAATTATTGACTGCAGTTTTATGAGGTAAACAAATCAACTCAAAGGGCAAGAGATTTTTATGTTCTGATATTTTTTCCCAATTGGTTGAAAAGAAACATCATTCTAAAACAGAAAGATAAAGTCTCTGGCATAATGATGGTATAAATCAATTCAGTATCATATTGAAGCAATAAAAATTTTAGTCATAAACAGGAGCGATATTGCAGCTCACCTTCAGCGAAGGGGCGATATCAGGGTCGGCAGCCTGACATACACGCTGCTTTGGTTTTGTGTTTACACGTTTTCTGCGCTTCCTCAGGACCACATAAATTTGCACATAAACCAGCAGCGTGATGATGAAGGGAACATAGAAGGACACAATGGAAGAGTACACCACAAAGGCCGGATTGGCGATCACACAGAGAGACTCGTCGCGAGTAGCTGTGGAGATAAGCACAGGACGAATAAAGGCTTAAGACTGCATGTTATGTTCCAAAAATTGTTTTTTTGTTTACTTTAGTTTGTTTTCTTTTGCCACTGTGACTCGTGAAAAAAAAATCACAATAAATTTAACAACTTGCTGTAGCTTGAACTTGCAGCTAAGAACTGATGGTTGCTCTGTGATTATTATTAAAGTCTCTTGAAAATTCATCTAAAACTGTAACCGTTCCTCCCTCACCTCACTTGGAGGTCATTCACACAATTTTTTTCCCTCCCCCAATCACTTCAACCATTGCAACCTTTTTTATTCCCACCTCACTCAGAACTGTCTTATATCTTATCCAGAATGCTGCCACAGGGCTTCTGACTGGTGCAAAATGTAGAGATTATATCACCCCAATTTTATCCTCTCTGCACTGGTTGCTTCTTAATTTTAGATTTTACTGATTTACTTTTGAAGCCAGCCAAATTTGCCGAGAGCTACATCACTGACGTTTTAACTCCCTTCATACCAGCATAGACAGCTTAGACAGCTTTTAAATTCAAGACCAAAATGGACCAAGTTAACTTGAGACCGTAAAGGCAGGCTCAGATTAGGCAACAATTGTCACCACACAGGCACAGATAACAACTGAGTTGTCATGGATACACTTTGGATGTCACACTCATTGTGCAATTCATGTTAAATACTTGTTATCTTCACACACAGGGGGTCTGTGGCTCAGGAGGTAAAGCGGTTTGTCCATTAATCACAGGGTTGGAGTTTGATCCCCTGTCTACATGTCAAAGTGTCGTGGAACCCGCCACTAAACTGCAATATGGATGTTAGGCCCTTGCCATGCACTACAAACTTGTGAGTGTGTATGCTCACAAGTGGGTAAAAGCACTACACAAATGCAGTCCATTTACTACACAAATCTGGGATGGTGATAATCTGTGAAAAAAAGAAATGTTTTAAATATGAGTTTCTATAATTTAAAACCAAATGTTGCTTGTATTTTATAGTTGGTGCTATATTTTCAGTGGTTCCTGCTGCTGTGGTTTCTACTTTGATGTTTCCTGCATCTCACATTGCCTGGATCTGCAGCCACTACTTGCTTGAAAACAGTTGTGGTGTTCACAACTCCAAACATCTGACTCCCGGCTGAATCAACATTACATCAAGGCACTCAGAGGGATGAGTGCAGCTTCAAAGTAACAGGACGCGAGCCACGGGAGCTGGACAGCAACAAGTTGGCACCTCCTAAAAGGCCCTTAATCGGAACCAGCTTTAGCTGTAATTCACAGTTACAGTTAAGCCCCTGGTCTGTGGAATAAGCAACCCGAAGGGCTCAGGCTAGCTAGAGGTAGCTACGTCTCAATATGAAGTAATACATTACTGGTATAGGTGAGTGTATAAAACTTTGTAAAATGTTTCTTGATAGCTTATATTCACTTCTTTAGTAACTACACATGGCCACTGACATTGACATTCTGTTTTAGTGAAATATTTATGTAATTATCGACATACATGTAAAGATATGCAAGTTAATTAGTCACAGTGTTTACATTTATAATGTACATACTGTACTGTGTAGTAGATGTACCCATGAATAACACAGTACAGCACAACAATTGCTCTACCAATTTTTGATTCAAAGATTCTGCAGCAGTTGTGTATTTTACTCTTTCTTACCTGTGTTATTCAAGCCAAACAAAAGGGGACATGATATGGCGAAAGACAGTATCCACACCACAGAGATCATTACTGTGACCCGTCTCCTGGAACTGTAGCGAGTGTTGTACAGCATTGGCATTGCAACTGCTGTGTAACTGAAAGGGGTGAAAAAATATAGCCACTTTAGTTGTACTGTATAAAAACATGATACTTTTTGACAAGACAACATGGGAAATATGGCGAGGGAGTTCACCTGAACATTATGTTATAAGCTTGTATGATTTGAATTTGATTTGATAAGCTTAAGGCACATGTTATCCTCTGTCTGTTTTTAATTTTTCTTCCTTCATCAGTGGGAGATGTAGCTTAAAGAAGGATCAAGAACATGCAGCCTATGTACGAGTGGTGAAACCAAGAAATGTTGCTTGTCATCTTTCATCAGATTCTTTGTGATGGTGGAGTGGACCTTTTGAAATAGCTATGTACTGTGTGTTACAGTTTACATGAAGAGGAAGCACTGAGATAGGTTGTGCTTTTTCCCCAGTGTCTTGCAAGCTTGCAAGAAAGACCTTATCATTTAACCTTGGTATATTGGTTGACCTTATTAGTGAGCCTGCTGTAATCACCAGGAAATGCATAGCTTCTACTGTACTGTATTTGGTTTGAAAGAGTTTTAACGTAAAGTCAAGAGTGTAAAGCTTTCAAGAGAGCATTTTGAATGGCTTTGTTTATAATGTCACATAGGAGACATCAGGATAAATCTAAGGTAATTGTATTATTCCATGTGCCGTATGTTGCCATGGATTGTGCAACACACTTGTGGAAAACGAGTCTTGGGGAAAATAAGCCTTCTCTCCAAAAAAACCTTCACTTTGGCTCAAGTGTGAAAACGTGACAATTTACAGAGAATTTCCAGTTACACTTTTTGTCCACCTGCACCTGTATCACAGCTTTGGGGCTGGAAATGGATCTGTCGGCACCAAGATGGCACAGTTGATGGTGTGTTAATGCAGGTCAAGTCACATAGAATTTGAATATGAATTTTGAAATTAAACTGAACCTGTCATCCCAAAAAGAGTACGACTTAACACAACATGCAGGTAGTCTATTCTATTTTTGTAGGAGTGCACACACAGCCCTGTCTAAAGTCACATATATCCTTATGTTGTGCCTTACAGTATATTTCACTTTCTGCACATAACATTATAAGTTCAATGTGATTACAGGAAGGATCTGTGCTTCATTATATTAATGGTGCCAACTACAAATTCTTGTAGAATGAATGAAACTGCATTAGATCTGCATTTTGTAATCAAACTGATGCAACTTTGTGTGTCACATCACCCTGATGGCAATCTGGTTTTAAGAATTTCTGTTTCTTAAAGCAAAACTCCAAACACTTTCTTGATTTTTGTCAAATCAACTGGATTGGAAATATCTTTCCAATTGAACTTAAAAAACAGTCTGTCTTTTGTCAACATCATTGGAGTGCTGTAAAATCATATTTGGCATGTGTATATTCATATCACCTCCTATACAAAAGCAGTTTTGTCTTAGGCCCATTAGTTCTGCTTTTAAAGGAGATATGAGTTAATTGGCCATTGTTGGAGGGCACCCCAACTCCAAACGCTAGTAAAGTATTCATCTTTTTAACAATAGAGCAACTAACTAACTAACTGACCTCTTTAACAGCCTTTGGTCACAAAATTTCAAAAGTAAGTTGTCGACATTAGTATGTGCATAGATTCACAGAAATACAGCTCGTAATGTGATCACCTCCCAATTCATCCCTCATTGATGAACAAAAACAAAGTTTGCAGAAAAAGAAACAATCCTTTGATGTATAAATTACAATGCTGCCGGGAGCTGCTGAATTGATAAAAGGAAACACATTTGTCCATGACTATTATCTGAACTTTCACAAATGAGCATCATTTGGTAGACACTGAACTGTACTCAAGCCAAGGGAAGTGGATCTTGATAATGTCACACTCATCCTGTGAGTGATTAGTATTCACAAGTACACAGCAAGCATGCACACATCATATAAATAATATCTAAATGCAAATGTTGATGCTGTTCCTCTCTGACATGTGTGTCACATTCATTTCAAATACACACAAACAATGATCTACTATGAGATTATTCAGACTAATAAGATTTTCTACACATACATATGAGGGATATTTGTATTCTTATTCAATCACTTCAATAAAAATTGAAATTGTGTTTGTGTATGTATGGCCATGGTGAGTATTTGTTTTGCATATGGATTTAAGATGAAATTGCAGCCAAGCAGAAAATCATGTAAAATTAAACATGATGGGATTCTATTAAATGAGAATATGGGAATGATGATTTTGATGATGTTGTGTCCTTGGTATTCTTCAGATTTTAGTGCTACATCTAGAACACACAGATCTCTCACACACCCAGGACCTGGTTGTCAGGATTATATGATTATTTCTTGCAGTTTCTTATTGAAAGCTCAAGCTTGACATGCTATTCAGATGAGCAGCTTTCCAATGCAGTTTTGCAACCATCAGCTGTTTGTACTTTAATTGAGGCACCATCATTAATCACTGAGTCATCATGCCAGTTACACAACTAACAAGTGCTGTGAATGTATTTTTAGACGAGGTATAAATGAATTCAGAAGGAAGAGGTCTTGTGACAAAACACTGGGTGCTGTCATGCACTGGTGTTTAAAATAGCACGGTATTTATTTGTGTATTTATTTAGGTAAAACATACTGTCTTATGTCAGATTATTGCACTGGGGATGAATGGAGTTGCTGTGCACTGACATGTATATTCCCAGGTGCCATTATTAAAGAGTAACTTGACAGCAGGCTGAAAAGCACTGTTGGCCTGCCCTCCTGGTTGAAAGTTTCAAGTCTTTTGGACATCTGACAGCATCACTGATGCGTGTGCTCAGAGCATAGGCTGTAACAAGTAATGGACGTAGCCACCGTGACATCACCTATTGGTTTGTGGACTCCTGCTCTGAAGTTTGCATTTTGACCATTGCCGTGTTGGATTTTTGGAGCCAGAAAGGACCACATTTAGACAAGAGGGTGGAACTGACTCTAACACTGTCTGCTTGTTTGGTTAGCATGGTGCATTTACAGTCAGATAATTCTAATGCTAATCTTTGCAAGTGAAAAACCAGCTGAAAACCATTAAAACAACATTTACCTACAGGAAAAAACTACACATTCGACTCCTTAAAGGGTCTTTTAGTATAACCAAATGCTGAACAAGACTTTTAGGTGACCAAAATGTTAGAATTAACTTTCATGAACTGAAAACACACTGAAATAGCGATGGCTTCACCTTAGCCTATACTCTATGAATCTGGAGTTACACCATAGTTACATTACCAAATCAACACTGTCACTATGGTAGTGACCTTGCCTGTGATGGCACACACCTGTCACTCAAAGTGGCCAGTCATGAACGTGGAAATTAGCCATAGAGACTAAAACCATTTCTTTGTACTAGGCTGTAAACATGTTTATTTCTGCTAGTTATGTGTTTGTTTTATGCCTGATACATGTCAATGACTGAAACAAATGTGCTTCTTTAATCAAGTTTGTGTTGCCATTGTTCGGGAGTCCATGACTTTGCCATTAAATGCTATTCTCCTATGCACCTGTTTTACAGGCATTCATTGGATTATGCACACTTTTTAGTTATGAAATTGCTGTAAACATTTATAACCCTGGAACATCTGGAGGCCAGTAACTAGGGCTGGTACTGCACTTTCTTGCAAATATACATGAAATAAGGTGTTGTGCATGGTGTGAAATCCATGTCTGAAAAGGCATTTAGTCAGTAAACAGACTTGTGGGCTTTGATGGTCATGCCCTTAAAAGCTACTCATTCTCTTTTGTTATTCAGAAGGTAAAGATTCCCTTTGGAAATCCATGCAGGAAGCATGATAGGCAGGACTAAACAATCTGTACAGTGGTGAACTCACCGATCAATGCTGATGGCACAGAGATTGAGGATGCTGGCTGTACACATCATCACATCACATGTGACAAAGATGTCACAGTGGATCTTGCTGAAGCGCCATTCTCCCACTACCTAGAAGAGAAAACCATCAACAAATAGCAGTTTACAGCAACAGTCAACGCAACAAAGCCCACACTTCGGCAGAAATGATGTGTTTCTCCTTCTGCAACAAAAAGAAATCCTGACAGTCGAGCCTCCATGGATATTTTTAATACTATTTCCACACTGGTAACAGAAAGAGAGAGTGAATAAAGAGCACAACTGAAGCTTGGGAGGAAGGAGTGAAAGACATAAAAATGGATAAATATAGAACAAAATGCATTTTACAGTATATGCAAAATCCAATGGTCTGTTGTATTCATTTTATCAAAAGAATGTTACACCTGACATGGAGTAATGTAGCAGATGATTTAGATATCTAGATTACATCTTCTCACTGACAGCAGGAAATAAAAACTATAGATTACTGCAAATCTACCCTGGCTGTTAGTGAGCTAATTATCCTATAACATCCATCCAGATTCTGAGCCCCAAGTGGCTTTCAATCAAAGACATGATAGAAACCTATTTGTATTCATACCTCTGCTGCTTTCTGTTACATGATAATATCATCAGTGATGCGCTGACAGGCCTGAGTGCTCTGATACCACCCACCCTGCCTGACACTGCAGGCTACCCACTTCCTCCCACAGCTCTGAAAAGAGTAAGAAAGATGTGTGTGTTTGGGGGACAACCCCTACCCCTGTGTGGCTGATTAATCTTTATCCTCAGGCTGTGTCTTCATAAAATTAAGAGCCAGTTTAAAGAGACATATGTTATTGCTGGTGTCTACAACACTAAAGGTGATTGCAGAATGATCCGACAGCCCAATGAGTGCCCTTCTCCCTGTTGCAACCTCTCCTCTTTGCTCCTCTTTTGCATTTTTCCAACCTTTTGCTCCTGACATTTGTATTCTCTGTGTCTCTACACTATCCTCTGTATTCACTCTGCCTGTCTCTCTCCGTCGATCCTATCACTTCTTCTTCTTGATCTCTCTTTTTCAATCTACAGGTTGCTCCTCTCACCAGCTCCACAGGCCATACACTGTACTTTTTATATCTTCATCACTGCTGCAGCCCATAACAAATTTATCAGACTCACAAGCATAGCTTTGGGAACATGTTTCAAGTGGGGAGTGCTGTGGGGATGACGCAATATGCGTGGGTTGGGGGGGGGGGATTTGATGGGGCACCAACCTCAACACCCATATGAAAAAGAAATTTATGAATGATATATGCTGTAAAATGTACATCGGTTGTGCATGATTTCTTACATGAATAGAAAAGAAAAGAAAATACAATTAAATTGCCACTATGGAGACTAACATCATCACACATGAGTATAATTGGGCTCATTGAATCCACAAAAGTCTCAGCTTTCTAGTCATACCCAATTTATGCAATTCCAAGACTGTTTAGGGACCCCAGTATGCAGAAATATTCAAATACAACATTTTTAGAATACATTTATACTGCATGCAAAAAATGCATGAGATTAGCATAAAGTGGGCATGTCTGTAAAGGGGAGACCTGTGGGTATTTATAGAACCCATTTTCATTCAGATACTTGAGGTGAGAGGTACCCCTTTGAAAATGGCAAAGACATTTTTTCCCTTGCCAAAATTTAGCCTAACTTTGGGGCATTATTTAGCCCCATTCCCAACAAGCTAGCATGACATCCATTGATTCCTTGGGTTGTCTACTTTTCATATTATATCAGAATCTCCACTCTAGTTTTAAAACTGAGCTGTGTTACAGCCTCATACACGGCCCCGCAGGTCTCAGAGGGTTTAGAGTTGTGAACATGCAGGTCCTCTACCATCCACCAGGGGATGCTGCATAACCCTCTGCACCCCTGCTTCACACGGCTTTGCTCACAAGGGCTAAAAACCACTACAGGCCCTCATGGCTGAAACACAGGTCTAATCACATCAGTGTAGGGCCACACATAGTGAATGTGAAACTGCACCATGTCTCAGGCAATGAAATCAAAACAAAGCTATGCTAAAAGAGAATAACTGTTACGAAATGTTGACTGTGGGAAATACATTATACAATACAATACAATTTCTCAATTTTGTCCTTGCTTTTTTGCCCCCAGTCCTCTGACTTAATTTATGGCTTCAGACTGTGCATATGTGCATAGTGTATTATAATTCAGGATGTATCAGCATTCTGACTTAATTTGCAAAGGTAAAGTGTAGGGAAATTGAAAATGCAGTAATGGAGGCTGGGGAACTGAGAAAAAAAAGGTTAGACTGCAATTTCGGACATCACTTAAAATCAAAGTTAAATGAAAGTAACACATCCTGCTCTTTCATCTCAAACTTGGCTGTCTTTGTGGAATTCATTATAATAATAATAAACAAACTTC
Organism: Euthynnus affinis; assembly: GCA_029490765.1. Lineage (NCBI taxonomy): Eukaryota > Metazoa > Chordata > Actinopteri > Scombriformes > Scombridae > Euthynnus > Euthynnus affinis. The sequence continues at coordinate 16,222,025 of CM055845.1, forward strand.
ATTATTGTAGGACCTTCCATAGAAGCAATGCATACATAAAAGGACAACTTGAAGTACAACAAAGACAGACAGCTGTTCAAAGAACATAGGATACATTCATTGCTCTCTGGATCACAAAGTTTGATGGACTTGCTTATTGACAAGAGGGAATACTGCAATTACATCATGACATTCATCTACAAAGCTCTTCCATTAAAGCTTCATCTCCTCTCTCATTTAAACCTTGCAACAACACAACACACTTCATTAATTACTTAACCTTAGATTAGCATTACGCACATTTCATGCACTATGCACCTTTTTAACAGAATGAACTGCAAACTGCACTGAAGCTAGAGCCTTTCATTTCATATGTGACTATTATAATATATATGACTATTATTATTTGATTTAATTCTCTTTTGTCTGTTGCTGTTGTTGTCTGGGTTTTTATGTCTTGTTCTCTTGTATGCTAGGTGGATAGTTGTTTGACTATGACTTTTTCTTGTTCTCAGGTTTTTCTTGAAGAAGATCTCAGTAAGACTACTTGATTTAAAAAAGTTAAAGTTAAAGTTACTCATACACTAAGTTACTAAAGTTATTTACTGTATGAGCATAACACATTTTCTAATATAACCTTTTGATTACAATCTTAATGCTGTTTTAATGACATGACTTTAATGACATTGTCTAGTCTTGAAAACTCCACTGTAAACCCAATATGAAGCCTTTTAAAAGTCTGGGATGAAAAGCTTAATCCCCCCAAAAAAGCATTGGCACATTTTTATTCACCTTGATTTTAAACAAACTCTAAACCTGAAGTCAAGCATAATGTGCCCTCCATATGTGCTCTAAATCAGTCACACTTGGCAGAAAGCGAAAACTGTGGTAATTAATGCTAATTTAGCATTTAATAATAAAGGGCAAGTTAAATGCCCTGCCCAAACCCTGTGACTAAGCTCTCACTGTAGTTCATGCTAATGCATTTTTAACACGAGATGCTCATTCACAGCCACAGTCTGGGACACTAAAATAAAGTAAAATATGTCTGCAGATAGAAAATGAAAAGTAGTAAATGTGTATTGGGCAAAGACAGAGGTTGTTAGGTCAAAACATTGTTACCAAACACTGAACAGATAATGCTAACTGTTGTCATTATGTTAAGAAGTGAAAGAGGAAGCATGTTTTGAAGAACATGAAATGAATACTTCTCTACCTCTCAACCAAAGCTCAGCTTTTGTGAATTCCTAGTCCTCACTTTCCCAACTCAAATGTAAATTTAGAGATTATTATAAACTTTTGGATGTGTTTATCTGCATTTGACTGTTAACCTCAATCAGTAGACTCAGGCAATCGGAAAAATCAACATCCCCACTTTTAATTTATTATTCGCAAGGATTTAGAGTATTTAAGTCCAACTAATATTGTCTCAGTTTATCCCACTTCACATTAGCAGGCGGTCTGACAGCTTTAGATGAGTACGCCAAAATCAGATGAGCATCTCACTCCAAACACATGCTGGGTAATCCATTTTGACTTCAAGATTGTTGTTATTAGTCTAGGGATAAAACGATGGTAAGACGGATAAGAATATAAATAGGGTGGAGCACTTCTCTGTGTAAGAAACTGCTCAAATGGGATTGTTCTTGTTGCCTGGTGTTGGTGTGTATCATCCTCCATCCCCCCCAAACATGTGTTCAGGAAAACATTGTGAAATTTTAATCAATTCTTAAGCTATATGAAATATTTATCATGACAGTCTTGTTATGATCCACAAAAATTCCTGTGGCTCACATAAATAATTTTGTGACAGAATGTGTGATCTAAATGTGTCTAAATATATCCAGCAAATAAGTTAGTGAACAAAATAGCAATCCTATACTGTAGCTCCATTGCCATCGATCCTATATGAACCAACAGACCACACAAGTATCTTGTTTCAGAGTTTCTTTTCAAATGATCTCAGGGATTCTCCAACAGAACACCTAAGACATACCAAAATGCTTAAAGGTTAATGAGACATTATTGTAGAGGACACATTTTCAGTCAACTATTTTTTATGCTTGTTCCTCTCCTCATCTTGTAAGAAAGGACTGTGTGACACTGGCTGACTGACTTCTCTAAATGTAACACAAAAAGCAGCAGGAGATTCAAACAGAAACAAGACAGTAGCTATAAAAGTGCCTTTTAAACTGTTGTTTATATGTCCTTAACAAAGTAAGGTTACAGGAAACACAACTATCAAATATGTCTCCAAAACAGCCCAGTATCTCTGATAATGATGTCCATACTGAATGATTCAATTCAACACAAGGAGACTGGAGTTTGTTGCCTTATTATGAAATGTAACCACAATCATCCTAGACTCAAAGCAATTGTAATCTATATTTCTATATCAACAATGGACCACATGACTACTTACATGTGAAAGTGGTCACTCCTACCTAAACCCACGGACTATCACCAGACTGTGCTGTTCCCCTCAGCCAGCATTTTAGCTCTGTTTTGGTTCACTCTCATTGCTCTCATCAGCGTCATTTTCAGTAGCAGCAGGCAGCTGTTTTTTGCTGTTGTATGCTCCCTGCCCAGCACCAAACAGCTGTGTCTTAGTGGCTAGCTGGTGAATGTGGAGGAGCATTTTGAGACATTTCCCCTTAAGAGTTGGTGGAGAGCAAAGATAGAACTAAAAAGAGAGTGAATATTGGACTTACATTCACCAGGTGGACAGAAACACAACTCTAAATGAAATCTAATGTTATTCTGTGTCTGCTGGATATGTTCATAGGCAACTGCTTGCTAACAAGTTCGCCATGGTGATAATATGTCAATGTTGCCTAATCATAAACATAGATTAACCATAGTTTATTAATATTTAAGTAAAACTGTAAAAAAAAAAAAACAAAAAAAAACATGGTGCTGGAAGTGAAAAACAATCAAACTGTTTTGCACAATTGTCTGATAGCGAAGCAATAGCATTGCTCCGAAAACACACATAGTGCTACAACTTTTATCCACTGAAAGTTTCAGTTTGGTTCCAGGGCTCATCACAGTCCAAACATGTTGTTCATGAACAAAAACAGTCAGCAACATACTCCTGTGCAATTCAAACCACTTTACATAATCAGAGATTCACTTTTCTACTATGATATGAACATTTATATTTCATTTAGAATGTTACAATTTGGAGCTTTGATAGCTGAGAGCTGGTTGAAATTCAACTCCCACTTTTCTAAAATGGTTTGATCTAGGCTCCCTCTGTGTCTACCCAGCTGCCCACATCAACAGAGATAGCAAGTAAATAATTCTGATAAAAACAAACACAGTATGCTGGTTGTATACCTTATGGACAAACAAACTAAAGTCTGATAATCGGTGCCAATGATCACAAAAGTCTTTGTTTTTTGTTCATTTTGTTCCAATGCAACAGCATTGGAATAGTAATTTAATACTTGCCAATAGTGAAAATATTAATATTCCTTAAGATGGCTGAGTGACACATTTCCGATCACCATTGTGTTGTATGTACAAACAAATATACATAGTGACATGAAGAGACCATGACATCCCTTGGATTTATACACTGTAATCTGATCAGAGTGATAATCATCATGGCTCACTGAGAGATGCAGGGGGATTAGAGTCCCTGTAGTCTTAGATTGCCTTTCTCAACATCAGACAGCGTGACCTAAAGCCTGATGGTCAGAAATTACCCCAGGACCATGTAGATAGACAGAAGAGATGAGCAAAGACGATGAGATAGAGAGATATTTTTCCAAAAGATAGCCCACATCCTGCTCACTATTGATTTCTTAGAAAAGAGATGATTTTTATGCTCGACCCCAGTCTCTGTTCTGTTTTAGGCTGCACTGGTTAGCAGGCATTAATGTGTCATAACTGCTTTTAAAAAACAGGTCTGCATTATCCCAGACAGATGAGAATACCAAATGATGTATCCTGGAATTAAGAAGAATTATTCATAAACATCTGACCTCTGACTGAACGGACTGGTCTGACATTTTGATGTTGTCACATAGTGCTGCTACATTAACCACTGCAGGACTGATATTTTCAATAGTGATGTGAACACATTAACCTTCACCCTTGTTTCACCTTGAGCCTCTGACCTACTGATACTGCGGGCAGCTTGCTTGGCTCAAACCCTTTATTCACCATTATTTTAGTGGTGCCAAGTTTCATATAAATACATGTCATATGTTTAAAATGCTTTCTTTTTTTTAACCTCTTAATGCCAAACTGAATTCTGTCTCTTAAGTTGATTATATTCTTTCCAAAAGTGAAGCGTTAATTGCTTTCAGAGCTTACCCTCTTATATTTTATTAATGGTATGAACCTTATTATAGCTATTACACTGCAAGTCTGCAAATCCTTATTTCTAATTTATCCCCACTTTTGTTTTCTAATCCTGGTTCAATGACACAAGATAAACACACAGAGAAAAAGAGGTTGAGAATGAGATAGGGAGAGCATGTCTGCTGTATAGGGCATGTCAGCTTATTTATGTCTCTTCGAGTATGTACGAAGAGTGTGTATGTGTGTGTGTGTGTGTGTGTGTGTGTGTGTGTGTGTGTGTGTGTGTGTGTGTGTGTGCATCTCTGCTCTCTTACCTCCAAGTAGACGACCCAGGGCATAACCAGTGTGGCTACCAGTAGGTCAGCCACAGCCAGGCTGACAATCAGGTAGTTGGTGGTGGTCTGCAGAGCCTTCTCTCTTGACACAGCCATGCACACCAGCACATTTCCGAAGACGATAACGAAGATGAGGAGTGTAAGCAGCATGGCATAGTAGTTGTAAGGGTGCTTCTGCTCTTGGTCTGTTTGGTTGAAGCCCCATGTTCCATTGTCATAGAAACTGTCATTATAGGCATACTGGGTAAAGACATCCATTAGCTGTAAGTGACAAAGGCCAAAAACAGGCCCTGCAAAACATGAAGACACACAGAGAGAAAATTGCATTTTGGATTTGCACTTATATTTAAGTTAAAGTAAGTAAGGAATTTGTGAAGAAATAAAGACAATTACTACTGTAATTGCTTAACAGAAACTTGGATATTAATCTCTTTAACCCTGCCACACTCAGTAATGGATCCATCTTTATTTTAAATTATAATGGAGATCCCAAATGTGTGTAAAATGATGTGGAAGGCATCAACCATATTTCCATCTGATGAAACTACAACCATAAAAACTGTGGCGTCTTGAACTTAGGGGGAAATCTAGACTTAATTTAGGGAACTGGTAGAAATTAATCTTGTAGCTGCTTGCGAGTGACCTTGTGTATAAACCTCAAAAGCACAAAGTCTGCATTTAGTACATCATATTGTGTTACAGAATTCTGACTCATGTTTAACAAGTACTCATTAAAAAACATTCTCTTGGTATGTTGATGTGCAGGTAAATGTGCATTTCATGTCATTCTTTTTGTAATAAAGTTCTAAGAACCCTGCAGAGTTTCCTTATAAGCAGATACACTAGTTTTTGTTTACATTCAGTGTTTCTAACCAAAATGAATTGCTTGTATCCTTGAAGCTAATAACTGCATTTCCATTTTCTCATAAACATTGTTGAAATGTTTTGAAACCTGCACTGTCCTGATTTAAATTCTTAGCAGTCTACTTCTCACTTGCCTGTTCCTAGCAAACTGCTACATTTCCATAACTGCCACCAACTCATGATCGATGGAATAGTGTGGCTTGCAAGGCTTGTGCAATTGGCAGAAATGTGTACATGTTGTACATGTATTCATGCATCCTTGTGAACATTCTAGTAGAGACACAAACTCATTGAAATATTGCATCATGATGCTACTAATGGTTGGCCAATTTCAATATTATACTTTTAAGTAGGATGAGTTCATTGTTGGTTTGGCTCTGCACATGGGGTTTGTTGAAAATAATGAGGAAAAAAGGAATGTCAGGTTTGTTAGTGTCAGTATTTGTGAGGCAAATGGAACTGTCTTCCATTGACAGATGGATCACCATGATTTAGGAAACCCTAGTTAATAGTACTGTGCTAGAAAATGCAACACATTTCATTAGAGCAGACTGAATGTGTCTTTTGTTTTTTAAACAAAGAATGAGTATAACCACACATGTGACTTTGAAACAGATTTTGCCAGACAGGAAAGCATGATAATGCATCATTATACATCATCATTGTTAACACTATTACAACCTTATTACAGTCTGGCTGACTGTTACAGTTAATGGACATAGAGGAATTTTAAATTTTAAATTTTAAATTAATTTAGCTTCTCCTGGAAACACTATGAGATTTTGGCAAGAGGAACCTATACTACTCTGTGTACTTTTACACATACATTACATAATTTATCAGTTTGATTACAGTGGCATTCACTGTTTATCTAAATCTTCTCAGTATATTTGACATTAAATATCATGTTATGAAACCTCTCCATTCCTCTGCAAACGTAATGAGGCTGTATACCTCATCTTTTTAGAATAACATTAAAAATACACATCTTATTTTACAAAACCCTTAGCAGTGCAGTTCCCTCATACCTGTCTAGATTAATGTTTGTCATTCCCCACTTTCCAGCTCCATTTTCACTCCCTCCCTCTCTCACTCACACCATAATTGATTCTACAGCCTTTCAGGCAGCTGCTCCTGCTGACTGGAATTTACTTCAAATCCCATCTATATCCAACTCATTTTATCTCTGCACCTAATTTCACTTCCAGAATACAACAATTATTTGCTTACTCTTGAAATGGTTTCTATAGATAGTTTTTGCTTTGTACTTTAATTGTAACTTGCTTTATTGTAAGGTTATGATTGTTATCTATCATTGTTACCTGCTGACTGCTGAAACACATTACTGTAAAATCTAGTTAAATTAAGTTAAAGAATGAATAAATAGTATAGAGTAGTAAGAGTTTTCATGTGCATTCTGTGCTAAAAAAGCATGTGCACATGGAATAGTTATTTCACAAAAGTGACAAAAAACTTTCTAATCCGTAATTAATTTTGAGAACATTATCAGCACTAAGTACATTTTATATTTAGAATATTGTCCATGACTGCAATCAGGTGACACAACACTATTATCAGCACTCTGGCTTTGCCATTCCAAAATCCTAATTTTCTTTGAACCTGTCCGTCGTTGTTTAGTTGCCAAAAACAACCTATAGTTACATTTGAGTGAAAAATGCCATTGAGTGGCTGTAATAATTATGACCAGGAGAAGTGACACAATTCAGATGACATCTATATAAGGTGACAAATTTACATTCAGAGGTGGCAGGTTGGGTGGCCGATTAGATCCTAACTTGCAAAAAGCTGACTTAATGGACTTTGCTACAGAAGACCGTTGTTCGCTTCCCACAAGTGTTATGTTTCCAATCACAAGTTGGGACAGTTTTTTGAAAACTTTTTAAAAACTAAAGCTTGTTTGACCCATCCTCTGTTATCCTTTAGGTCACAAACATACAACTCTGTCTCCTATAAATTACATACTAAATTGCAACAGAAATTTTTATAAGAAAATGCTTTCCAGATTATGTTTTCTGTCAACATAAACAGAAATATTGTAAAGGCAATAACTAAACCTATTAATGCTTATGTTCAGGTACTGGCAGCACTTGTTTAAAGTTAGAGAAAGATGGTCTTGGCTTAATTCATAAAACAAAGTCAGCAGTGACTTTAAGCACAACATATTTATAAACCAAAATCTTTCTCTAAACTTAACTGAAATTTTTTTGTTGCCTAAACCTAACCACACACAGGACTCAGGATGGGAATCCCTGTCTTCAGTTACAATGTCCTGATTTTTGTACAACTGCCTTCCCCCTCAACCTTCTCCCTACAACTAAATGTAGCGCTTCATTGATGCAAAAAAATTGTGCCTGTGAACATAATCCAGACAGTGATCACGTTTGCAAACATTGTAAGACAGGGTTGCAACACTGAACTGATCCTTAGTGGCTCCTTAGGAAGCAAAGAAGATAGGATGCTACCTGCATGTTTCATGAGTAGGTGTTTCTATGCAGTGTTTTCTTCTTCTAACATGATGTCTTTTGTCTTGTCTGCCAACAAAATATATTGCCAGAGGCATACATCCAGGAACATACATCCAGGTTGCCTTTAATAAACCTGACATGTGAAGCCATGTTTTGCCTTGAGTTTTTTCCAGGCAGTGCTTTTCTCTATGCTATCTTTAATGATTCATGTCTTGATCAGTGTACTTGTAGCAAGTGCCAGATGCCTACAGTTGGTACCCTACAGCTTTTCACCATCTCCTGGAGCTTAGTATGGAGCCCCTGAGCGGAGTTTAACTGCAATGTTGATTTTTTTTCTACTTGTATTTATCTGCTTAACTGTTGACTTGTGAAAGCCAAACTCTTCAGAGATGCTTATATGCCCTTTCAAGCATCATACGAGCATGAAGTGTTCAGGGGTCCTTGGAAAACTCTGCTGCTATCAGGCCATGTTTCACTTGTGAAGGACAGACTCTCTTAGTAATTTGTGATTTTTTTAATAGGGTGACATACATCTAACCTACAGTACATCTGAATGTCACTGCACTGATTAGATTACCTTATACTTTCACAGAGGTTTGCACCCTTGTTCAAGACTTGACTGGGAATGTGAAGACATGAAATAGTTGTATGTTAATTATTCAGATTGTGTTAATTCACAGTCAATGCCAAGATGATCATGCCACAATTCATGTCTTTTTAGAGCAAAATAAGAATATAGAACTACATCAAACAGTGCTTTTTAAGCCCAGTAATCAGCTAAATTACAGTTTTTCTTGATTGCTTACACACTATAACTGGGCTTAAACATCCCAAACATGTACCAAAAGACTAATTTCCCAAAACTCTAAGCACTATTCCCCTGTTTTCACTCATGTCCTCATTTAGAAAGCACTGACATTCAATATCATTAACTCAAGTCATCACAGCTGTAACCCAATTAACACATAATTCCCCAGGTGAAAAAGCTAAGAGTCAAAATTGTTCACACAACAGTCAGAACCTCAGGATACACAGATAAAAGGGTCATGGGTCAGTTCATTACAATGGATCCATAAAGATTTGAGCCAGAATAAATCTGATTTCTTTCTTTATGTTTTTTCATTGGTTTATATTGGTAAATACATTATTTTACTGCATCCTATGTTCTTTATCAGTTGCATATTTTTACAGTACGTTTACTTTTTCACTCAATCTCTGTTTAATTTACCTCAGTACACTGAGGAATTAAAACATTTGTTGTGTCTTTATATTGTGTTCATCATGTAGAGATGTTCTTTGCAATGACAGGCTGTTATAGTAGTATAGTATCTCATTTTTCTGTAATTGCTATGTAGTACTGTTTTTGTGTTCTGTCTTAAGGCAAATTTTGGTTGAGATGCAAGATTACACAGTTCTGATTGGAGAGTTTGGTTTTGACATGGAAGTTTGTGCAGTTTGTTTGTGCAGTTATGCATTTGTGTTCAGAGTTCTGGGAAATGGAGCATAATTTCAAGAAATGTGTCTTTGCAATCAAGAAAAACTGTATTAAGAGAAGTTGCTAGAGGAGGGCAGAAGACGGCCTCAGTGCAGGGAGTGAAGGGAGAAGGATCTAGATAGAAACAGCAAGAAGAAAGAGAGAGAGTAAGGGAGTGAGTGAGGGAAGAGTGCTCTTGTTCGGATGTGTAAGCATTGCTCTGGGGCACCAGTCTGTGTGTGTACCCTGCAGATGCCCTGCGCTGTCTAATCTTATTTATTTGCCCGTTCTACTTCCTTACTTACAGTACATGAGACTGTTCTCACTGCTGGGCTGATAGCTGGTGCTTGCTTATAAACAAAAACCTCTGCTCTCTCCCTGCTGCCTCGGACAACTTTTATTCTATAAATGACGTCCTCTGTGACCTGTACCTGATAATGTTAAAAAATAATAATAATAATAATAATATCCTTCTCCACAGGTAAGTCAGAGGTCAGGGCCACGGATATAAGCTGAATGCTAAAACATGAACCAATGTGCCAAATTGGAATTCAGTGTCACTATGGCAATCTTCTAGTTTCTGTTTGTACTGTACTTATTATTTATATATCCCGACTTAAACTACAGCTTGACCTGACTAGTCAACCAAACAAAAGCATTTCAAAGAATGTGTGTGTATGTAACCCTGGTTAGTTGAACCCCCAGGTTGTTACTGCCCCTTTAATTCAGGTGGCGGTAATGTGTTGGTTTTGGTGTGACAAAACCTGATCCGAGTGACCATCTCAACTTCAATTACTACTCTCTGTACGCCCTGGACTGATGCAGCGTGGTGTTGTGTGGATGAAAGAAAAAAGAAAAGGAAACTTGTGGATTAATGAATAGAATACAAAGAAAATATAAGACGGAGTTGAACACAGAAGAAGACGAGAGGAATGATAAGCTGTGACTCATATGAGACGACGCTGAACTGTTTAGACCTGTAAACAATTGATCTCCCGGTGAGTGACGATCATTAGCTACATTAGCATGCTAACTCGCTAGCAACATGTTAAATAATGCAAAAAACGTGAAGATTAGCTTTGTACTCTTACTAAAACCAGTCGGGATGAACTTGGAACAGGGTTGAATAAATGTATACATGTCTGAAGTCTATTTAACATGTTATCGAATTTTACATTGCTAATTACTGTATGTGAATGCTTGAATCTGTTATTTGGAAATTCATGAGATTTCAACAGATATTTCATGTAGCTATAAACTATCTGAGTACGTGGTTAGGTGTAAGAGTGGAGTTTTACTTTATTATGAACAGTGAAATTAATGTAAATAATTTACAATAGGAAGAGGTTATTTTTGAAATGTCAATTTATGTTCTATGTATCTTGAAATATGATAGTTATCAAGAGGTTATTGGAAAGAGTAACATTTGACACTGTAAGCAGTAACTTTGTTTAAATATTGAAATGGAATTTGATGAAGTACTAGATGAGTAATTATTTTCCATGGCTGTGTAGGCTGGTTTTTTAGTTGGAGTCCCTCCTTGTGTCCTCAGGTTGCCTACCATCTTCTGCTGTCATCTGCCGATACCCCCATCCTGTTGTCATTTACCTTCAGAGAAAGAGGATCATCCACGTCCCCATATAAATATCCCCACCCCCCATTCCCCCCCTACATCAAAATACCCACTTGGACATTCACTGCGAAAAGACAGCGGTAGGACTCTCTGAGTGCACTCAATTTTATTTTATTCTTTAAATTCATTGGACTTTGGGACTATTTTTTTATATACCTGAGATCTCGGGTTTAATTTTGTTTTATTTATTTTTGTTTAAAGCAAAAGTAACGTGTGGGGTGAAAAAGTAATTATTGAATATTGTGAATACAATTGGTACAGGTACTGCAGTATTTAAATCCAGTACTCATTTTGTGTTGCCTTAATCTAATATTTTTATGTTTAATTATTTAAAAAAAAATTGAGATACTGCACTGTAAAAAAATATCCTTTGGGTCCAATATACTTTCGAAAAAGAATTCAGTTGTTGTGTGTATGGTGTTTGGGGTGGATGTCATCTACAAAAATAATTGGCAAGGTACATACCAGCAGTCTCCTCATTGAGCCTAGAAATAACCCTACATATTTGACTATCTTAAAGGGACAGAAGCAGAAAGGGGTTACATGTACATTGCATAGACACAGAGGTGCCTACCAACCAATAAGAGTTGCTAGTGCAGCAACAGGGACATAATCCCTCAATGGCTTCCCACTCATGAACCCTGACACTTGTTTTAAGGGGTCATCCAATTAAAACAGGGATTGCACAGAGGTCTCTTTGGTAAAAATTTTCACCTTGTGACTTTGGCACTCCAAGACTTATTTTGCTTTCAGTATTTTGATATTTAAAGGAAACAAACTACTCGCTAGCCTGGGGGATGCTTTGTTAATATTTTTTTGCTTATACAAATTTACATAAATTAGTCTGGCTCAATTGATTGCCAAGCCTTGGCCTTGTATTTGTGACAAATCCCACTGCTCTGTTGATTTCATTCTTGTGACTCATAAAGCAAATGTATCACATGGCAAGGTGTTTAAACACCAAATCAGTGATCATGTTCTCACCCACTGTACTGGAAACATGTACAAAAAGATTCTCATAGGACATGGGATTTTTAATTATTCAGAAATAATCAGATGTTACTTGGAGAAGGTGATATAGCCACACAACTGTGAGATAGCAACAAAGAAAGATAATAATCACAGGGTGCATCACAAAATTCGAGAACACAAACAAAATCTTTTTGATTTTCAGTCTGGTTTTAGAAAATCTTGCTAGACTCTGCTATATGTTGCAGATTGTATAAGTTGTCTACTACACCTTTGTCATGGTCAAACATGGTTTTCTGCTATCCAAGTCGATGCCTCTTGGTGTGGATTTATCTGTCAGTAAGGGACAAGTGGATTGAGGTCGCTAGAGATTTGTCAGCTTGTTACAGTACTTGTGGGGTTCCCAGGATAGTATGCAGGATTGACACAACCTTAAAATTAGACTGGACTGTCTTGTCATGTAATTGGTATGGCATTTTCATCTCACAAAAGAAGAAAGATAAGATATAGTAAATACACAATGATGAGCAAGGTAAAGACCTGATTATCAGACAAAGAGGTGCTACTAGCTTGGTTCAAAACCTCTGAATCCCCCTCTAAAATTTGATTCATAGGCTTCATGTTTCCCTGGCTGCAGAAACAGCTGAGCTAATCAGTGTCTTTGTAAGGTTGAGAATGTCACTAAATGGTCCCTGAGACAGAATCCAAACAAGCATGGTGACAACCTACACAGCTGCTGTACTGGGGCCGGTGTAAATTGACTGCCTGAAATAAAAGCTCCTGACACAGGACACAGAAACGGAACAAAACAGAGCAGTGAGCACTTGAAGGCCTTTCTGGAACATAAAAATGATTTTGCTGTTTTCCTCATGGGTCCTTGAGAAAAAGTTACATTTATCAATTGGCCCCTGTGGTACTTGAGAAAATAGTTTGGGAGGATTCGCTGATTATGGTTGTCCATATTTTTTGATGGGAGATTAAGGAAAAAGATGAAAGCTTAATAGCCACACAGCTTGGAGTACATAGTGACAATAAAATAGTTGAAGAGTGAAGAGTTAAATGGATATTTAATTATTTACTCATTACAAACTCGTATCACAAACAAGGTGTTACCTCAATCCACATGACAACCACCAAGCTAACTGCTCCAAGCCACTGCTCACAGCTGCTAACACAGCTTCTGTGTCGACTGTAAATGACATCAAGCGGATGTGTACATCAGTCACAGTGATTGGTTTGGGCAAAATCCTAAATGGCTTCTACCACACTCAGGCAGGACTAGGCTAAGTATGGACACAGGTTTGTGCTTGGTTTTGAAGATTCTGAGCAGGCAAAATGCCAGAAATAGATACCTGGCCAGGAAAGCTAAATTGAATGATGAATTGAATGCCTGAGCAATTGGCCTACTGCCTGGTCTGGTAAATGGACTTCATTTATATAGCGCCTTTCTAGTCTTATTGACCACTCAAAGCGCTTTACAATACATGCCAACAGTCACTCATTCACACACACATTCATACGCTGGTGGCAGAGGCTGCCATGCAAGGTGCCAACCTGCTCATCAGGATACAACACTTCTCATCCAAAGCGCCACACAATCTTAATATGCTCACACCTATCTTGCGCAAAGACACTTCAGAATGCAACCTGGAGGAGCCATGGATCGAACGATTAGTGGACGACCTGCTCTATCTCCTGAGCCACAGCTGCCCTTTTGGTGTCTTTTTGTCTGTGTGATTAGTTCATGGCATGGGGCCAAAATAAGGAGACAGAAACGTCAAAGAACACAAAGCAGAGTTGAGCTACTACTGAATGATTCAGTAGGAGTCATTTGGCAGGTGTCACTTCTTCAAGCTTCAGTGGATCCAAATTCGTACAGTTTTATAAAGAGTCCCTATGTACTTTTTTGACTACTTGAAGGTAGGAAAATTGTCACAATGCCAGAGCTAACAGACCTTGAACTTTATAGACATAAGACCAGGATGGATAATTTTTTTTATATGCCGGTGCAATGGAGTGAAATAAACCGCTTCATGTAATTACAGAGGTGCCAAATCCAGTTTAGCAAGCAGTAATGTTTCCAAAAAATAAAGCAGGACATTTTATTATACAGGTATAATTTTATATTTGATTCACCTTCTTGGGTTTATATATTACTGATTTGATATGCATTTTCTCTTCATAGAATAAGGATGAACAACTATCACTCCATAAAAATAACACTGGAAATGGTCCTGTGTTGGATATCGTGTCCATTAACCTGAATTATTTGTTGTCAAATTAAAGTTTTAAATGATACACAAGTTGAAAAATTAAATAACAACCATGATGCATGTCATAATTTTACAAAAGCAATAATGTAAAAGGTGCATTAAATAGAAGGTTTACCCCCTCAGAGCACAAACTGGCCATTTCATATCTGTAAAGATTTAATTGTGTTACTGATTTACAGCATTTTTTGGAAATTATTTTTCTGAGTGCTGCTTGGAAAAATGCATTTCATCATGTGCTCTCTGTATTGGAACAAACATATACTCTTTGTGATGTTCAAAGTAAAAAGACATGGCTGAAGACAAGCAAACAATGTCACAATGCTGTCATGATGTATTATCTTTTGAAGCTCCTTAGTAATTAACTATCCTTCGTCATGTGGAGTGTGAAGTGTAACTAAGAACAGCAGCCAATAAGCTGGTGGTAAGAAAACCTGCAAACTCAGATCCACAAAATGACCGGAATAAAACCAGGAGTTTTAACTTCCAAGTGCAGTCTACAATCACAGATAGAAACTGAAGTAGCCTAGTGGGTGTTCTTCATATTCTGTAAAACAAAACTAGCAGCCAGAAAAGTAAACAAAGTGTGAAAGCATTGCTAAAAAAGTATCAGATGGATTATTAGTTGAGATTATGTGAAAATTGTTGCAACAGTTGATTTGTAATACAAGTGTGAGTGTGTGCTTTAATTATTTTGGCTCTGACTGTTGGACCTTTTTTGGGCATTGTGTGTGCTGCCAGTAAACCAGAGAACTGAAAGCCCAGTAAGTCATAAAATGTAAAATGTAAATGTAACAATCAATCACCATGTAGAAAAAGAGGGCTCAATTTGAACAACACTCAACACTGAAGAGGCTGAGCTGACACGATACAATTTTCAGCTTAAAAAATGGCTCAACTTTATGTACATCAGCATACATACACAAATGCAAAAGCACATACAGAAGTGTACACAATTACAAATACATGCACATGCAGTGATTAAACATATAACTAATCTTGTAATATGTGCAAGCAGTATGCTACAATATGTTTACACTTTGTTTCAAATATCTCCTCAAATCCAATTGAAATTCAAGCATATTTTATTCATGGGGATTTGTTTTCAGTCTAATTGACAGACTTACAATAACATTGCAAAGATTTGGCTTGTTCACTCTCGGGAAGAGCAAAGACTGCAGAGCAGCAGATGTCTTGCTGGCCTGATTTGGTAGAGCAAAATTTATGTCACAAAATGCAATTCTGTAATAAAACAGCATGACGATATTTAAAATGATGACTTGCAAACTTTTTGCTTGGTTGTAAATTAGGATGGTCTGGGCAACAAGTATTCTTTGCACTTCAGAAGAACTGTCTAAAGCAGCAACAGGAGATAACTAATATCATTTCACAGACTCAATTTCTCAGACTCAAACTCTCAATACTGTTGAGTTATGCATGGTACTGTAGAAAGTACACTGTGGGTGGATAATAAAAACTAATGGCTGTAATACAAGTGCATGATATGAAGTGTTGTAAATTCTGCTTTGCAGGCTGTAACAGGAACACTTGGATATTTTTAGAAATACACTTTTGCTGTTTTATCTGGAGTTAGAGCAGGAGATTGATCAATTTCACTACTGAGCAGCACCAAGATACATAGACCCAGACCCTAGCATAACTTAAAGACTGGAAGCAGGGTAAACCATTTAAGTTAATGCATATTATATGGACTAGAAAATGAGGTGATGCGGTATATCAAACCACAATAGACATGACTACTCCACAAAATTTATCTGTGTGGCTCTATCCTGCTCTGTATTGGGGAATTTTACACTCCAGTAACTTCTGCCAAAACTTTTTTGCTGACGTAGCATTATGTTGGTCAAACACATTGCCATCATCCTTAAGTCCTTTTCTATGTCTGAAAATGTGAATACTAGCTCTACTCTGTGATACAAGAACAATGCTTCTCCTTCTTTGCATGTCTTTAACATGGATCATGGCTGGTGACTTTTTGCCTAGACAACTTTAGTCTGTAGTCTTCCGGCTTTCAGTAAATCATGTATGTAGCCGTCATGTTTTTTGTTTTAAAAAGAAGCTGCTGTAAGCTTTCAACTAGCTTGTAGAGTTAGCATTGGAGCTACCTACAAGAGATAAATTGTATTGGTGACAGTCATAATTCCAGTGCCAAATTTGCCGGTCAGAAATTAGAAATCTGGTTACTTCTGTGTGAAATCAAAGACCCATTGTTTCAAAAATTCAAAACGGATTTTGAGTAGTAAATCTACCACTGCTATCATTGTTATCATTGTCATTTAACATTATTATGCACCAAGACTGTTGATTGTTAGTTAGAAAGTTGGAAACTAGACCCTGAGGACAGGGTCTTTGAGATGCTACATGCAGTCACTGGGCCCAATCGGACTGATGAGTCCATAAATGTCTTTACACCGCTATCTATTATAGAGGCAGTAATTTAAGGATTTGGAATAAATTAAATCAATTAATGTGGATTGGAAGCACTACAATTTTGAAAATGTCTGTCTCACAAACATAGCACAACCAGTATCAATAAAGACACACTAATATATTCTTTTGTATATACATACTGAGGTTTTATAATATTAAACATGGATTACTGAGCAGCAGCTACAGTGTATGCAGCTCTTGTCATTAAACAGGTTAAATAACCAACCAGTTGACCTGCGAATTGTGAGCAGTTGACCTGTCCTGGATATAATCCTTAAATAGCCTGACCTCACTTTCTACCCACAATCCCTCAGTCTCACATCTAACCGCATCCTCTTATTCCCAGGTGACCCCAGCACTGATCTATGAAAGCAGGAGGCATTATCTGACTATCCTGGATTTCCACAGTAGTGACAAGGCTTTTCTCTGCAGACTGGCAAGCTCTCTGGCCTCAACTGTCCAACAAAAGCAGATAAGAACCACCACAAGTGAGGATGTTTGTCTTGTACCCAGTAACTACACATCATCCATGCAGGGTTTGTCTGCTCTCTTTATTTCATCAGATAAAGTGAGGAATTTCACTCCGAGAGGAAATAGCAATATCTGACACAAACATTTACAGAAGAATTGACGTGTCATAGATTAAAAAATTATATTTATGCACAAAGGTGCAGTTGGAATGTAAACTTTTGTGCAGTGTTGTATAAATGTAACTCTAAGCATTGGAGAACTGACAGTCACACAAGTCCCAGACAGTCAGTGTCAGCGTTTGGTGGTGTTCAGTTCTTGTATGGCTCTGGGGTAGAAGCTGTTCTATAGTACTCGTATAGTACTTATACAGATTATATCTTCTGTATTTAAAATGAAACACATTTAAAATGTGGATACTACAGCAGTATGAATATCTGGGTGTTTCTTATAGTTTACTTTGCTTTTAGTTTCCATGTTATTATCTCCGCCAGGCATAGGCCTAGAGGGGATCTTGCCTTTGGTCATATGTGTGTCTGTGTGTGTATCTGTCCGCAGTTAATCTTGCATACTACTGGACCCATCAGCCTAATATCTTTTGTGCATATTTATGAACGTTTGCTCAAGGACCTTGTGTTACAGTGATCCAAACCATTGTATAGTGCCATTTGATCAACAACTGCTTCAATTACGAAGCTTGTTTCCCAACCATGGGACAACCATGGACATGCTTTGTTAGATCAATCAGTGCCAAATTTTGGTACATTGAGAGAGGTTGTGTTTTCAAATAAATACTCATAAGATTCCTCATGAGCCTATCATTAAGCTTAGACTTTCATCTTTTCAGCAGTCCTCACCATTTTATGATATGCATTTTGATGTAGCAATAGGCATTTCTGGCATTTCTTAGGCAATAGGCATTTCTTTCAGTTGTTGCAGGCCACATTTTGGCCTTTGCCATGGCTCAAAAGTACTGTCTTTCTATGGAAAGACACTGGACACCTTGAACTGGAGCATCTGCAGATTGATTCCATACCTGATATGATATGATTCACTAAAGTTAGGCACAATACAAGATTAATAAATCCCTGTTTTTGCACTCTACTGAGAGCACTCTTGTAGTTGTTTTAGATTACAGCCGGTAAATTGTGGTGTAATTATTTTTGCAATAATAGTGACTTGTATTCAGGTGCACTTATATAATAATTACAGGGTAAAATAATTTAGTTATGGTGGAGCAAAATAGGAATGACTTTACTCAGCAATTAATAGTTTCTCCTAATTAAAAATAGTTTAACTATAATTACTGTATAAATCCCTAATCCTCCACAGAAAATTCTTTAATTCAGAATTAGTGTTTCTCTTCCCCTGTAACAACTGTATTATACCCCAAATTATTTCAATTACATAAAACTTAAACTATTATTTTTTGGCTGTAATCTTTCTTCTGCTGCCAGTTACAATGGTAACAGTATTTTAATATTAGGCTTTTTTTTCTTTTTCTTTTTTTTTTTTTTACAGTGCACCATACATAGCAACTGTTTTGTAGTTGCAATCAAATCTCCAATCACTTTAAATGGTTTGTGAACTGGCATCAGGCAGAGAAAAACTAATAAGCAGGCACGTTCCTTGTTGTTGAGTACTAATTTCATCCAGTAAACCTTGCAATAAACTGCACTGTTAATCTTTACAATAAACCCCATGTAATCAACAATTTGGTTGTATTGAATTTCTACTCTTCTCTAGATCCCTTAAATTTGATTGTTAAATCACCTCAAACACACAGTCATGCATGGATGCACATATGCGTGTACAGTTCCATGATGAGTATTTACATAAAACAGAAACACACCATTTACTACAACTCCTTCATTGCCCCTCTGCAATACAAGATTCACTTCATTAGTGTTGTTTTGCTCTCTTTTCTCCATATTCTCTTTATGTTTGAAACATTATGATACCAGTAGCAGTGAATGCATCATATTTAAAAAACGGTCTCAAAAAGAAATGATCCTAATCGAAACCAACTGAAAGTGTCTGCTTATAGCGGATTTATAAATCAAATTTGTGTGGATAATGTATCAGGATAATTGTCGATTATAAATGGATTACACCAATTATTCACACCTGATTATCCTCATAGAATTGTTTATGTAGATAAGATAATAAGCATTTGCAGTTCAAAAGGTTGAGACTCCTGCAACATGAAATCTTTTCCTAATTCCCAGTATCAGCCTATGCAAAAGGAAGGTAAAACCTCAAGCTGATACCACTGTGTCAATACTGTCAAAGAGTTTGATTCTACCCTGCGATAGTATCATCCTAATTAGTTTTCTATCTGCAGCAGCCCTCTTAGTTGCCAGGTCAGAATAATTGATGCTGGCAAACTCAATGACTATCTTGTGAATTCCCTTTCTCGGAAAATAGCTCTCTTTTGTTGCCATACGAGTGAAGAAGCAAGTCACCCCAATTTTGTAGTCACTTTTTCAACGGGTTGGCTGAGTAGGTGGTAGCTGCTATGACTTTTACTGTGCTGAAAATAAACCTGCTCGTTCAGAGTAGCAATTACTGTCATTATCTTGGTGTTGCAATTATGGCCCTTTTGTCGCTGTACTTATCATTATGAAAGATCCATAAAGGTTTGTTCAGTTTGGTTTTACCCTTCTGGGGTAAGGGCAATAAATGATTATCATTAAAATGTAAAGATGGTAAATGTTTAATAAGAAATATACTGCATTTTCCTTTTCATATCAAAGACAGCAAGCCACTATGCCACAGATTGTTGTGCTTTTAGAAATAATAAACATACTAAAAATAATGGAGTGTTTATATCCAGGAGTACTAATCAAATCTATCTTCAGGTATGGTACATCTGATTAACACCTTTATACTCAAACTTCAAAATTAGAAAATGAAGAGGAAGAAGAAGAAAAAGAAGACATTCAGGATATTAAAATACCTGTCTTCACTTATTAAAAAAGTACAACTAGGACCTTTCAGCCATTTATTTGACTGATATATGCAATAACCTGTATCACTGGAAATGACATTCAGTGTACAACTTTTAACACTGACAAAGGACTTTTCACCATGGTGATGCTGTCAGAAATAGGTGAAAACAAATTAAATATTGGAGATGATCCAGGAAGCATTAAGAAAAAAACATTTAAAGAAAGGGAGAGAGAGGACTAAGAGGCTAACTAAAATGCATCAGTGCTTCATCTGTGATGTTGAAATGTCACATATGCAGCAATGTTATTGATACAGTAAGATATAAAGGTTATTGTAGAGGTGACTTCAGCCATTACCTACTCAAATGAAGGCACAAGGGGGGAAAATGGTAAAGCACATGCCCAATAGAATGAAAGGAGAGGGAGGTTGGTAACAAGCCTCCATCGACCTCATTAGGTTGTAGGGAAGCTCCAACCTAACAACTGGTCTTGTCTCTTGTGAGGCCGCATGCTGCACGCACACACACCCGTGGCTGCATTTCCATTACACACCATGAGACACACATACACACATGCATCCGTTCCAATATGTGTGTCTGTGTGCACAAACACACAAACATCCACACATTCACAACATCTCTATCCTGCTTTTTCCTGACACACCTGCTCAACAGAGGCTTGTAAGCCCCAGGTAAATCAAGTTCTACTGTACCTGTCTGCAACAACTATGCTGTTTATAAAATAGGCGAGGTAAATAAAACAGGCTTTTGTTCTTTCAGATCCATGACTGAGCTTACTGCACAGTCATCTGAGGCAGTTTATAATCCTGCCTATCCCCATACTGACCTGGATGGTGCTTTTGGCCATGCTGGGATGAGAGATGCAATCAGGCAGAAAGAATCTTTGCACTAGTGATAAGCAGATACCAAAACTACGGATACTCTGATGCCGGTGTCTTTCTGTTATCAATTTTTAAAGCAGTAGCTAAATATAAACAATGTGTTCAACTTCCTCTATGTCCTTTTGCACAGACATACAGTCTGTTTAATACATTTGCTGGTAAATTGTGACCACACCGCTACATTTTCATCATCTACTGTCAAAGAAAAGATTAGAAGTAACCTGGTTGCACTCCCAGTCTTCAATTTCCACAACTGATAGGTGAAAATGTGGCACAATTTCCTTGGTGGATAATTGTGGACATATTTCAAAAAAAGTGAGAGGAGGGGAGAGAAAAATTTCAGTGACTCGTGAGCTATTGTGTAACTTACTTTATATTTAAATCATCTCCCTTCCATGAAGGTAGGGGGTGAGAGATCATTATTACCTAAACAAATTTCAGTGACTTGTGAGTTATTGTGTAATTTACATTATATTAAAGTCATCACTCTTCCATGAAAGTTCTTATCAATGAAAAGTTTTGTTATCTGTGTCACTATCTTTGCATGTGCAAATGTTGGGGCTTGTGATAACATGCTACAAACAAACATAGCTTATTGTTTTATGTTTGTGTGTGAGAGATTTCATGCCCACAGTATACCCAGCTCTGATTTTGAGCAACAAAATCAACAGACCACAGTGGGACTTGAGATTCAACAAGTGTGAGTTTCCAAAAAGGACACATGGGGACATGGACTGGTAGTGACAGAAACCACATTATTGTCTCGTGGTTGTCACTTTTATCAGTTAAGAAGAAATGTTTCACTTACTTTCAAGCTGCTCTGTGATCACTCAGAGTGTATCTGTCAATATCTGTCTGTGGCTTTGAAAATTATGTGAAAACAGAAATACCACATTAATAATGCAGGAGGTGAGTAGTCTGAGTATGACCAAATAAAATCACCTTATCATTACATGAGCATCTGAGCACTGGGATCATGTTTCTGGCTCCTGGCAAAACTGTAAGGCCAATATCCACATTTTAAATCCTATTTTGATTCTGAAACTCTTGTTTGATGCTCAGTGGTTGATGACCTGTTTCACCAGCTACTGGTTACCTTCATTTCTTTGCTGTTTCATGTTGGGAAGGCAGCGTACACTCAGCCGAGCTTATCTGCAAGAAATGGCTTCCCATGGTTATGTGGGGGGTTGGTGAGAACAATTGGCAAGCAACCACACAGTCTATACCAGAGAACCAAGAACAATTAGTTGAAAGTGGCTACAAGCGTAATGGAACTGCCAGGTTTAGTGTTTGTTTCTCATTGGGGTTGGCTCTACAAGCAACCATTTTACATCACAGGCAGTCATTTGATTAGATGTTGATGTAAAAAATAGAATAAAGAATTCACTTCAAATTTTGTTCTCCACTGTTTCCCTCTGATCTCCAGAGGGCATATTTGCACTCCTTACACCCATGGTAAAATCACCAAATGGAGCTGAAATGGGCAGATATAACCTCCTTAATGAGGAATTGTTATTCATCTTGTTAAGTATTACTTGCCCTCGACGCTCACTTATTTAATTCTTTGAGGATCTTGCTGCAGATTATTTAAAAACTGTGGTCTTTGTAGGTGCTATTTTTCAGAGATTAGCAGCTGCTAAGAAAGTATTTCGTTGGACAATAATTTATCAAAGCTAAGACCAAAAGGTCACACAGTACAGGCAGGCGGATCTATGCTTGCTTTGTTCACCAAACAAAAGACTCCCAGACTCTAGAGGAAAATGTCAAGGAGGCTGCCATTGAAATGCTGGTTAATACAACCCCAGCTTCATCTGGCACTTGACACAAGAGGTTAAAAAAATGTTCAAAAGTCACATGTAAGTCAAGTCACGCAAAGCTTGAATCTGACACATCATCTCACTTTCACCTTTTAATTTCTGGTCTTTTAAAGGCTAAGATTCAGTAGTTCTGAGTGAGCTGTGAAAATAATGTTTCTTTCAACACCTTAAGGGTCTGTGTGTGTCAAGCACCATCTGCTGGAGTTGGAATGATCTGGAATCCGTGCTACTAATTTAAAGTCAATGGGGAAAAACTCTTCAGTGGACTACACCTTCACGTCAGGGTGTTCAGACCAAACACGCTACATACCAGGATAATTGGGAAGAAATTTTATTTCTCTTGGGGAACTCTGTTCTTTATTTCTACTATTAACCTTATTCTTTCTCCTCTCCTCTTATAGTCATCCTGTCACTCACTGCACTGTCTGCCATGCCACTGGTCTAGATAGTTTGTTGGAACATTCAAAGAATTCCCTTATGGGCCTGGAAGTAGTTTTTAAGCCATTTACCTCTGAGATTTTATCAGGGTCTACAGGAGTCAAAGCCAATTAGGACATTCCCTGTCCAATGATATTCATTGTACATGTGTGTCTGTATGCAGTGCATATGTGCATTCATGCATTCATATGTGGCTGTGCAAGGGGTGCCTGATATCCTCTGACAGCGTAGCCTAACTGTAGCTAAAACACTTTCACACCTCTCAGGGGAATATTGTGTGTGGGTGTGTGTGTGTATGTGTGTGAGTAGCTCCATGCTGGATCAGTGAGATAGAGTCATGGAAAGGTTCACAGTTCTTTCTGTGCAACTTGAGTTTTGAGTGCCTGTTGCTCCTGCTTTAAACGATCAAAACCAACGGGCTGTTTTTCAAATTAAAACAGAAAGTGGTGATGTAGTAGCTGTGCACAAGTTATTTGTCGCTCTTGTAACAGCAAAGCAGTCACTTTGGCAACTTTGTGCATTTGCATATGCATTTATTCTAAATATAATACAAAACTGTGAAGGTGTTAGTGACATTCAAATGTTTAGACTGCACTGTAAAGGCAAAGAATATGCTATGTGTGTGTGCACCTCACCGTGTGACTCCTGTAGGCACTCAGAAGTAAAATATGTTCGATGGCAATTATAATGAGTGCTAAAAAATAATATTCAGTAAAAAAAACAACAAACAGAAACTACTGAATGCAACAAGGTACCAGCAACTTACTTATTTAGGGTTACATTTACTACTCATACATAATACACTGAACTGTTTATATGCACCATGTGGATCAATATGTAACATGGACACAACATTAATGTACAGACAGACCAACCAGCTGACATAACTTTCTCAGCATATAACTATAACCTGGAGCATAACCAGATCGTGATGGATCTCTTATTGGCTTTTGGACCTAATTGGCTCCTCCATCCTTTCAGTGATGGTGTTAGTCCCCAGAGTGTTGACGTATTAGACATAGTGGGGAATGGGTTTCAGGAGAGAGTACATAGGCCAGTCAGATACATTCACAGAGATCCAATACAATTAAATGATTTATTTGTCAAAAGACAATGGGGCTGCCTGAGCCACATGACCACTGTATATGTACTGTAAGATGTATAATAGTGACTGCACCATGGAGCTGATGGACTGGCATGTGTTTTTATGAAATATGCAAGAATTCCACTGCTAGGTAAAGGGGAATATGTTTACACTGTCAGTAATTTGGAGGTCATTTGGGGCATACGGCTAGTATGCTTTTGGTTTTGCTGAAAAGATAAATTATTTATATTTCATCTTAGCTTGCTTATGTTACAGACAGAACCAGAACATGCAAAGGTCACTGTCTCCACTCCCTTGCCTTTTTTGTTCATTTTGGTCCAAACAACTAAACTTTTTTATCTGCTTTATTTTGACCCACCTATGGGATACAGCCATGGTTTTCTCACATTCCAGGCCTGGTGTGAAAGCTGCATCATAACAGTGGCATGATTAGAAGGTGCTTGTAAAACTTGACATTTATCAATATGGTTTCAGCTACACAAATAATCTTGTAAGTATCAAAATTCACATGACACCAGTTAACCTGCACTGAGGCAGTAAACATTTACTTCACTTTCCAATAGAGTTTACTTATGTTTAATGGCCCACTGCTGAAAAGATAAAAAAACAACCTTTTTGTAGATCGTAAAACGTCATGTTTTGCGACACTGGAAGTAATGTAATATTTTGAAAGCTTTTGTACTGTATGTCCATGGTTTCTGTTCTTGGAAAACCACAGTTCAGCTTTTTAGTGACGAAAAATTCAGATCTATCTGTTTAGAAGTTGTAATTTCACAGGCTGGATCAAATTTGGATGCCAGAGCCACACAAACGTTTGTTTGGGTTGTAATTGGATTTAATAAGCGCAGGCTGAGATGCGGTGTTGTTTTTGTTGAATACATGTAAACTCTCTTGGGAGCAGTGTGTTGAATTTAAATGTCAGTATTGACTGACCAGCTGCATCAAGTGTTCTGGCTTTAAACCCCTAACTATTGTGCTAATAATGTGCCTTACCCACTTAAAGACAGTGTAGCACCTTCATGTACAGTTAATATCCACATGTAAACCAATTTCTGTTAAGGTAAAGTGATAGCAGCTCTGCATATATGGGATGTTTTGGAATCTGAGTCATTTGTATTATTATTTTCTGATATCAATTTAATTCAGACAGAGATAAATTTGAACAGATCATTCTTAGGAACTGTCCAGGAGATTTGATTCAATGGAGCTGTTTGTGTCAAACAGCTGGGCTTGACAAGCGCTGCATCAGGCAGCTCTAGAAAGGCTGTTTTCCACACAATGAGGTGCGGCACATCAGAGGCAGGATGGTGTAGAATCCATATGGATGAACAGTGCGTCTGAAGACTGTCACTAGCTAGACAGCAAATGGACACATTATCCAGTCACAGAAGATATGTAACTAAAGATGCTTTCACTTGGGATTTGCTTTCTTCTATTAAGAAAGCACTGCAATTGTTAATTCTGCCTGAGTGGAGTTGACATAACCCATTTTCCCTTGTCAAATAAAGCTTGACAGTGTCCTTTTTCATGCCAGCACCAATTTGGCAGCCAGGTGTTATGACCATGGTGCAAATGTTTGCGCTGTCTAGAGATCCATACCTGCTGACTGACAGAATAGCTGCTGACCAAAAGTCAAAGCATTTTTTTAAAATATTTCACATTTTACTAGAGTTATGAGTCAGGGTTTGGCAATAATTTGCATCAGCCAATCACATTTTTTCTTTCCCCCTTTTGACCTTAGTTATTACTGACTCATTAAAAAGCAACTATTTGGCTGATTATCAATATCAGCATCACCATAATCTTCACTCTCTATCATCTGTTATTTGGAAAATGACAAAGAAGGAGGCACTAAAATACTGAGGCAAGATACATCTCAGTAAAAACGAATCAAGAAGAATGAATAGAGGTTATTAAAATACCATCAAGCATGAAAAGGCCACTATAAACTCTCTACTGAATATCACAGATACGCTGTAAACTGACAGGTTTATGGGGGGAGGGGGGGCTGTAGATAATAAACCATCCCGTTATTTCACCTCATTTATATTGCCTGCTGTTGTTAACTTGTTAAAGCTACTCAGTGAGCGTTAATAGGATACAGGACGGGTTGTGCAGACAGAGCAGCAGTCACCTGCCCTGCAAGAAGCGCTGCCTCTGGAGAACCCAGCACTAATTACAAATGAGAAGGCACAAACAGAAAAAATCAGCGGAAGAATGGCTTGACACGGGCGCGCTGTCACATCTCAAGAAATAAACTACAGCTCACTCAGAGCACTTTTCCAGGGCTGGATTTACATTAAAGGCCAACCCGGATCAATACTGTAAACGGTCGACCTGTTTTACAAATAAAACCCTCCTTATAATACATAGCTCTGTATGTGACACATGCACTGTTAGTGCGCTTACGGGCACACACTCATTGATTCACAGAAATGGACTCATTTTGAAATGTGAAAAACGTGCTTTGATGTTCAGCCACAAATAGTCTGACACAACAGCAGCGCCAAATTCACCTTGAACGTTAATATCACAGGAATCACACCCAGAAAATCACTTTGTATCATCCTGATTTTTTCATTGAGTAGGTAATGCTGGACCACTGCTGGGCCGAAATGTTTTTACATATATATCGTAGGGCAATATTTAGTGCTATAGAGTGACTGAAGCGTTAGATTATCTTGTTCTTTGCCAAGTTTGGTACATCAAAGAGAGGGAAAAAATGCCTTACCTTCACGCCATAAGTTTGACTGAGTCTCTGTTTTTACAGGCACCGACTGCTAAATCCAAGAGCATCCACAGTTAACTCCCACTGTATCCTTCATTTGCTTTGCACATTGTTTACTCTTTATGAATTACCGAGAGGGTGCGAGGCATAAGTACAGGTTGTTATGGAAAAAAATGCGCGACCGAGAGCCCAAAACACATACAAATGAAAAATAAATAGATAGATAAATAAATAAATAAATAAATATTACGCTTTAAATCGTTTACTATTTTCAGGTTGTTTACTGAAAAGCTCGAGGAATGCTTTTATGCAGTTTCAGTCTCGAGAGAAGTAGGAAGGCTGAAAGCGCACCGTGTGTGTCTGGTGTCCAGGAGCTTTACGCACGGAGTTACCTTCGGTACTGACGGAGGAGAGAAACGCGGTGACCGTAAAGGACTGTGGAAAATAAAGGCGGGGTTACATCTGTTTAAACCCTGGCAGGGACGTATGTTTCCTGTAATGTTACCAGCATGAAACCTAAAAAAAAACAAACGCTTCACTCACAGTTCTTCTTCACTGCACCTTTCACTTTCCGTCATAGGCTGCGCTTTTTAGTAATTAGTAGGTAATATATTAAAAGTAAAAATGTGAATATGTGGTATCTCAGCTTCCGATGTTAGGTTTGAAATTGAATTAGTTTAGTGAGAACTGGACACAACACGCTCCTGTAATGGCCTGTGACAGACCAATGTATGATATGAAAAACGTGGAAAATTATAATGTAGCGGGAAATTAAAGAAATAGATAGACTGTGGTGAAAATTGCATTTGGAACCATGCACTTAATAAGTGCATGCAAATAATAAGTGCTCTCTCTCTCTCTCTCTCTCTCTCTCTCTCTCTCTCTCTCTCTCTCTCTCTCTCTCTCTCTCTCTCTCTTTCTGTGTGTGTGTGTGTGTGTGCGTGTGTGCGTGCGTGCGTGTGTTAGAAAAGCAATAATTGTTTTTTCTCCATTAATAAACCCTGTCATTATTTAGCAACTGATATCTCAGCCCTCAGAGCTCTGCTGGCTTTCATTCTTGCCATGTAATCAGGAGCTGGTTTACACCTGGGATGTCTTTTGAATGCAATTATGTGGCTGGAAGGATAGAAAAATACTTTACCAGTACTCTTATGTACAATGTACCACAATTTCCACATCACATCATTGAGATTCATTTCAGCCTGTAGACTTGAGATGCAGCCAATGAAGATTACATACAGACCACTTCAGTCTGTGGATTGAGATAATGGGAAGAGCTTGTTTGGTTACAAACTGAATTGTTTTGCAGCAGGACCCACTTTTGACCTTATATATGATGGTTTAAAATACGAAGACACTGTAAACTGTAAATAGGATCATCCCTGGTGTTTGTCAAAGGACACAAGGACTCAACACAGAAATTGTTTTTTAAGTATGTCAGAAATAGCACAAGAGCATTTTCAAGTGCCACAGGAATTTCTCACATGTCACTGAATGTGGTTTCTCTCTGTAGCCCAATTTTGTTGTTTGTGTCTGCATCCTCCTAGAGAGCAGTCTGGTTACAGTGATGATCCTCATTACAGACCTCATTATTTGAGAGACAGCGTTGGTGTATATTAACTGTACTGTAGAGCTTTAGTTCAGTGTGATCAACATTTTTTAAAATGTTTGATAGTTTTACATCACCCTGCTTTCTACTTCTCCACACAGGTGAGACTTGAATAAGAAGGATTTTTTGTTAAAGCACACACTAATATACAGTGACACAACATTCAGAGTAATCAAAAGAGTAGCTCGTTCTCATTACAAGAGGATAAAAAGAGGGTGAGCATTGAACAGTTCTGTATTGTGAGGGAAGATCAGTCCACCAGGTTTTTTTTTTTTTTTTTAGCTTTAAAGTATGTTAATTTGACACTGGCATGAAGAATTTATTATTTACTGTAGGCACAGAAACATAACCACTGGAAGGGACACTGGAATTCATGCCAAAAGCAATTTAACACTGACAAAACATAAAAAATGCAAAAACATGAATAACATTGATGTCTGTCTTAAATTACTTGCAGAAATGTTATCCTAGTACATTTATTCTACTGTATTTAAGAACAATTAATGGTACTTTTTTATCTGTGTTTTTCCATTATGTCAAACTTTACTATATTACATACCAAAAATTAAATACTGCAGCTTTTACTACACTTAGTTACTTATATTGTAGATAAATATTTTACATTCAGCATGAGATAAGCTCATAAAATATGGAGACTCATAAACCCAGCAGCATGATGTACCTGTAGTAGTTAGCATCCCCTGGATTACCTTTAAGATTAAAATATTGCTTGTAAGAATTCTTCAAAGAGAGTACTTTTATTTGAGTAAATTTTACAGTTATACAAAAACATTTAAAATACAGTTGTATAAGCCCAGCAATCTTTGACATTGTGGTACTGCTACTTTTACATAAGTAAAGAATCTGAATACTTCTATCTACTATGTATTTTGGTCATTCTTGGTAATAATTAATGAAATGTAAAATCTTGTTAAAACATTTCTTGTAAGAATATTCAGTGTTATGCTCAGTAGCCCAGCATTAAAGAGAAAGGACTTTTTTCATTATCTTGCAGTCATATGATGCAATGAGCAATCACGCTGGGAGAAATCCACCATGGCAGAAGAACAGCCAACACCCCTCTGCACACTAAACTCCCATAAAGCCACACAATGGCAAGCTTTATTATGTTTTGAATATTGTTTTTCCTTACTGCAAACACTTGTGAGCACTAATACTGCCTGTAATAACTTCTGTCTTTGCTTGTTGTAAAAAGCCAGCTGGGTGCAACAAGTTTGGAGGTGTTCTCTAGGGCTGCCAAAGGGTATTCTAGGAAATGTAGGAAACAAGTAACTGATGCATGAGTAAGCGACACAGGCTGAAGAAACATGGATAAAGCGAAAAGCTAAATTACAACAACTGAAAAAATTCTCTGAAAAGGATGAAATATCACCGATTAGTGATACAACCTGAGCGTGGAATTTTCCTCTATGGGAAACAGCACTCACGCGAAATTACTTTTTTCAGTTTTGTTCTCTCGTAGGGACAGCTGTACCCAATAAGTTTGCAAATTCACAGTTTAGACTTTCTCACTCACTCACACATAACAACATAAACACGCTCAGATGCATACGCCCATACAGTACACACACACACAAACAAAGTCCCCAGGCTTGTTGTGGGAGGCACAGACACATCTAACTGCTGACTGACATAAGGAAACATTGCAGCCTGGTGCTGCCTGATACAGCCTCCATTAACTTGTGTTGATGAGTTGATGTTGGCAGAATGCTAAATAAATCAGAGCAACTTTGATGACAGTGTTCAGTTCATGCTACTTTACACACCAGCTTCACCATCGTGTCATGCTAATGAAACATTCCATAATCCGCCAAGGATTTCTTCCAGCCATCAGACCTACAATATTGCATATAATGTTAATGTCAGACTGGGGGTAAGTTCACCTCATTAATTGGCATGCATTTTCAGCCTCATGTCACAAAGGCAGATTGTAGATTCCAGACACACAGGCACCTCTCACTGCTTGGCGATGCACTGAACCACCACCAGTGAGCGGATGCCGACTTGAGGTCAGCCTAGGAAAGGCACAGACACGGCAAAGGAAGGAGGATGCTACTGTGACATAAAAGACTCTCACTGCCTTTCACTCACATGAACATATACAGTGCACGTACTGTAAGCCATTGAGTAAGGTCCTGAAAGTGAATCATATTTTATTCACCAGCAGTCATTACTTTAAAGTTCACCTCATCATATAAAGAATTTATATTACCAATGGTTAGCATTAAATAAGCCTGTGTGACATCCTGTGCCAGATGCTGTGGCTCGTTGCCTGACTGGCACTGTAATCTGTGCACACTATGTGTTGAATGAGTTAGTGAGACAAAAAGGCAGAGTTTTGGCATGACTGCCTGTTTGAAAGATGATGGTGACAGCAGAAAGGAGAGAAGGAGAGATGAGGAAGACAGAGAGAGAGAGAGTTTGGGAAGAGATATCTAGATATGAGAGAAGTACTAGTAGTTCCTTTACCTCCAGGGAGAGTGGGATATTTGAAGGATAAGCCTGGGGATATTCTATATTTTTCTCTCAAGAGAAATACCACAACACAAAAACACAATGAACTGATACTACTTACAAGTTATCTTTGTATTCAATGCCTGATATACAGCACATCTTATTCCACTGTGCCATATGCCTCCATTGTTGTCCAAAAACCAGAGCCTGCTGCTGCAGTGGGTGACATGATTCTTCATTACGATGTATTTCACTTTATTTATAGTCCCCAACAAAAGCAATGTTTACTGTTTGAATAACAATTGCTTGACACTACAGTGCGCAGCTGTTTTGAAAAATAATTCCACCAATTTTAGCCAAGCTGGTGGCATGGTCCTAGGGATGGAAATGCTGGTTGATCTGGTGGTCCAGACTGAAATAATTCAACAGCTGTTGATTGGATTTTCATGAAAGTTGGTACAGATCTTCATGGTGCCCAGAGGATGAATCATGATGACTTGTTGATCCCCTTTTTTTTCGTTTAATGCCCATTCTGCTAATCACCCTGTTGAAGGCCCTGTGCTGAAACATGGTGAAATAAAGAAGATTGTTCCAGCTAATCAGCTTAGTGTTGCCAAGTTGTTTTTTTCATATTTGTTCCTTTTTTTATTTGAGCATATAGTTGGCTGGTGAAGTAGCAGCAGCACAATCCTCCTACAAGTTTTCATTTCACACCACCAGCAGCTTTTCCTTATCCAGTATATTTTGACATCCACTATTAGCACTAAATTTGCTGAAGATCTTAATGGTTCCCAGATGATGTCTTTTCCTGTAACCTCACCAGCAGGTTGACACTCTTAGAGTGAAATGTATTTTAGATGAACTGCTATGAAATTTGGTCACATTCATGTTGCCTGCAGGTTGACTTCTCATTTGGTGCCATCATTAGGTGAAATTTTTAATTAGGCCAGTACTTTGGTTAACGATGAAATACCTGTAAAAATAACAACATTTCCGCCAGGTTCAGCTGTACTTTGTGTTTGGTGCTAATTAGCATATCGTGATGACTCTTTCTGGGGAGGACTCCTTTGCTTCTCCCTGCGGAAGTCTGGTGTACAGAGTTGGGTCATCAGGGAGATTCAGCTCACCTGGACTGACTGACTATCTGCTTTATATATGTAAACTCATGGCAGTCAGCCACTTGCTCTCTCTCTCCCCTGGGTTCCACTCTGTTTAGTTTAGTTGTGTTTAGTTGGGCTTTAGCAGGGCTGCCAACTCATGCATTGACCATGAAACTCATGCAATTGACACTTTTCACACGCTCCCATGCTACACGTTAATTTTCTCACGCAGTGGGATAATTATTGAGGTCATAGTGGGTGGTGGTGGTGTACTGGAGTGTATTGTATTGAAACGTGTTCCTTAATATTTTGCCCCCTTCATGTATGTTAATGGAGTGGACAAAATTAGGAATACGATTCAATATAATGCACCTCAGTACACCATGGCCACCCACTATGACCTCAATAATAAACATAAAGTAGAATTATCACCTTTCTGACAATGTCAACAAACCGAAAATGTGAAATGTTCATAAATGTAGAATTTATGGAAGAACTGTTGTATTGGACTGCATTAAATTGTATAGATGTACCTATGCATGTATATATATATATATATATATATATATATATATATATATATATATATATATATATGTATATGTATATGTATATGTATATGTATATATATATATATATATATATATATATATATATATATATATATATATATATATGTATATGTATATATATGTGTATATATATATATATATATATATATATATATATATATATATATATATGTATATGTATATATATGTGTATATATATATATATATATATATATATATATATATATATATATATATATGTATATGTATATGTATATATATGTGTATGTGTATATATATATATATATATATATATATATATATATATATATATATGTATATGTATATATATGTGTATATATATATATATATATATATATATATATATATATATATATATATATATATATGTATATGTATATATATGTGTATATATATATATATATATATATGTATGTATATATATATATATATATATATATGTATGTATATATATATATATATATATATATATATGTATGTATATATATATATATATATGTATGTATATATATATATATATATGTATGTATATATATATATATATATATATATGTATGTATATATATATATATATATATATATATATATATATATGTATGTATATATATATATATATATGTATGTATATGTATATATATATATGTATATATATATATGTATATGTATATGTATATATATATGTATATGTATATATATATGTATATGTATATATATGTATATGTATATATATATATATATATATATATATATATATATATATATATGTATATGTATATGTATATATATATATATATATATATATATATATATATATATATACATACTCACCAGTGTATGTTGAGTGAGTATGAGTGTATGTTGCTACATATTGGTCAGCAAGATATGCCCTGACTCCTTCTAGTATTTTTAATTTTTAGAGGTCATTAAGCTCACAGTTGGGTTAAAGTAAATATTCATTCACTGAATGTTTTACATTGTAGAACGAAGAGCATCTCTGTGTCAACCTCAATAGAACAGCAACCACATAGTCTTTTTTCTTTGGTTGTGATGATTTTTTGTGTCAGCCTTTTTCTATTGCCAATTTGTGGTCACTGAGCCTGTACTTGGTTAGGATCTGTCTCTGCCCTTTATCTCTGACAGTAGAGAGATCTTCTGCCAATTCATAATTGCTTTTTAGGGCCAGATAACATTCTCACTTTCCTCTTGCTTTGTGTGTATGAAGGCAGTAATGATGGCTTACCCACCTGCCAATAGTGTATATTTCCAAATTTGCTCCCCCCCTTTTTAAAATATAACCAGACGCCCATGCGAAGACCTGTTTAAGTCAATTTGGATAGACCTGAGAGATTAAAGTGGGTAGTGTCAGATGATGGGAGCAGCTTAGTGACTTTCTCATTCTATGTTTTAAAGGAAATATCTGGAGTGTATATTCAAAATATGCCCAGTAAACACAAATTAGCAAAATGATGTGTCTTTTCGGAGGAGGGAGGGAAGAAAGAATGACAGTAAATAAAATTAAACTAAATTGTAAAATGGTGATAATTACTTCAAGGGGAATTCAGATTATAAAATACAAATGTATAGTCATGTTGTAATGTTGTAAGAGAGAAAAAAGAAGGGCAGAGAAAGAGGGTTAAAAGGAGAAGAAAGAGGAAAATTAGACTAAACTGTAAAACTGTAATGGTATTTAGATTAGAAAATCTTAATTAAACAGAGGAAAACTAACACCCACCCCAGAGATTTACTGTAGAGCTGCTTAACTTATTCTTCCTTTAACAGAAACTGATTTTGCTTGTCCACTCAGGCAGAGTAATTATGCATTTTAGAGGACATTATGGAAGCAAGATGTAGGCAATGTCAACACAAGGAAGAGACTACTTTCTGCAGGCAGGATTTATGTTTATTTCAGTAGTCTGTTTAATGTATCATTTCCTGTACAGCTTGTGATTAAACTCAGTTCAGAATTTTACAGCATACACGGCAACTTTCGGCAACTTTATTGTTACATTTTATCAGATGCTACAGCGCTGCAGGTAGAGAGAAGTAGGAGGAAGCCAGAGAAAGAGTCCTGAATGAAATATAACTGTAAGAGAAGGAGGAGCTGTGATGTAAATAATTGATGCTGGAAGTTTTAAAATCTTATCGGCACCAGTTCCAGTTCACTTTTTCATGGCCAGGCACTGAATCTTTGTCCATGAGGACAATCGAATGCAAATTCTGGTATTGTCAGAACAGACGGATGACAAAGGGAGAGTTAAGGCAGCAGGGACAGAAAACAGTCTGGTAATTGTGGAGCTCAAGGTCACTAAGTGCTGAAGCTGCCAAGCCAAGCAGCATGTGGACTTTATGATGGGGCACTGTGGAGAAGCCTTTGCATTCACAAATAAGCTTGTTAGTCTTATCGCTGCCCATGACTACAAGGAGTATTTACCTTCTATGAATTTGTTAAGATGCTTTCATGTTCTCTGTTTCCTGTGCTTGGAACTGATGACTGATCTAAAACTGGAAAAGCTTTTCTCTTGCTAAGTTTGGAGTGTATATGTGCACTCTCCAAAATCAATTCATATTTTCCTGTTGTTTGCACTTGATTGTTGTTGGATTTTAATTGTGACCCAACACAATGTTGTTATTCCAAGATAGATAGATATATAGATAGACAACAATATCTTTGATTGCAGAGAGATGATGCAGTAATACAGTAATCAAATGGTGCCATGCTGTCTTTTTTCTCCTGTAAACCTATCACATTAATTAAGCAAACTGTAAAGAAAGTAATACATAACTAGGGTATAAATGGCAGCCTGCTAGCTGATGCAAGAGAGTATTTAATCACAGCTGAACCTCAAGATGAAGCAGATGGCCAATTCCACAGATAAACTGCAGATAAAAAGAAAATCATAAAAAGACTGTAGAACATAAACAATACAACCACTTGTACCATATAGCTGTTAATGGCAGCAGCGCTGTGGCATGTGACTGGCTTTATTGGCTGTATTGTGCTGCAGTCAAGCAGTCACCTCCCTTCAGAGGCTTCACTGGTGGTTTAATCAGCTCAGCGTGGGCCCGATACCACAGAGGGACACATGTCATGTTATATTAAAGGACTTGAAGCTGTCATCCCTTTCTCACCTCTATCATAATTAACTGATTCTACATAACTGGATGAGAGGGATGAGATGAACCTTTATTATTATAATTGTAGATCCTTTCAAAAGTATACTATACCTATTAGATACTATGACTGCTTTATATTCGATGTAAAGCAAAATTTACCACACTACTACTAGTGTAACACATGTCATGTTATTTGTAAAAGGCAAAAAAGTAAGCAGGACAATTTTCTTTCTGTATATGAGTTTTAGGGGAGTACTAAAACTAGTAAATATATCTCTTCCCTTTCTAGCTGAAACATACCTGTCACTTAAATATGAAGCTGTAGCCTGGAGACTGTCAGCTTAGTTTAGCATTAAGACCGGGAGCAGGGGGAGACAGCCAGCACCTCTTAACCTGATACATAATTTGTTTATTCCTTCCAAACCATGTACACAAAGGTGTGGTGGTATGGCGGGTTATGTGTTCCTGGAGTCGCTGGTTGCCAGGCAACATAATGGTGACAACAAGACTTCAGAAAGCCACTACTCCAAGACATGAAATACTGTTGCACACTTACACTAACCCTCTGTAAAACTGAAACTTGTCGTTTTTATACTTTGGTTTTGAAACAGATTAAACAAACAAGATGCAACATGTTAAGCCCGTTGCATGTGTCTTGTGCAGCCATGAACCCCCACCAACATATTTTTAAAGATGAGAACAAAAAAAAGCAAGCAGAAAAAAGCATAAAAAGCATCGACCTGCTTTCTAAAATAGTGAGCTTTAGAGGTGCTTTCAGTCTTTTCACTAAACTAGGCTAAATGTCTCCTCACTCCAGCCTCATACATTATGTACTAACATGAGCATACTTCCCAAAAATGCCAACCTATTCTTTTAACAGGTAAATAATTTCATGTAGTCAAAACGTAATTGTGTGCATAAATGCTTCACATGCCAACCAACACATTTTAATTAACATATAGAATTATCAATAAAAAGAGCCAAGGTTTTAACACAAACACATTACAGTCTTTTCCACTTTTTTAGGCTTGTGTTCATTTCACTCTACATACATATGATTGCTGCCACTGATACCTTTTCTACTACCTACACCTACACATATACTGTACAGAACACATTCACAGTCTCTATGGTCTCACCTTTCCATTGAGACTTTGTTTCAAACACCGACCATCATCTGCTGAGATGAGAGAACAATCTGTTTCCCTAGAGTCACAGTCTGCCCCCTGGTCTTTAACCACACACAAACACACAAACATACTTTGTGTGTGGGAGAAAGCAAAAAAACAGCTAAATGGAGTGAAAGAAAGAGACAAGAGACAAGAAGAAAAATTAAGAATGGGGACGTTTTTTAAAATTCTGTGTTTGTCTTTTTCTACAATGTTCATTGCATCACTGTGGCTGCAGAAACTAGGTTTTTTACATTCAGCTTTCACAAATGTCAACTGAAAACTAGTTTGGTATTCAAGATAGACATACGCATCACTTTTAAAATTTCAAATGTACAATGTCTATTGCTGAGGTCTGGCTTAGTTAGAGTGAGTATCATTGAGAATGTAGTCATCTGTGTGTCTTCATTTTTATGTTTCATTAAGTTCTGTCATTTTGTGGAAAAAATACACACATACACCATTTAGCCTGAATATCTAATCTGAACGCTTTTAACCCCCGTAGTGTGCTGCTTCCAACTGCCCTCTATCTTCATACTAATGCCCAGATTGCCTCATTATTTTCAACATTTGCCTGAAAGGGTCTCATTTTCTCTTATAGCTGTAATGGCTGAGGGAAATATTCGTGTCTTTTGCATCAGACTGCACACCATGATGCAGTTAAACATACAGACCTGACAACACTGATTAAACTATAACGCTTCCAACTAAAAAGCTTGTTAATTCTTCCAGATTTTCTAGCTCCCAGCAGCCGTGGCCATGCTTATTGGCATTCCAATGTGCACACTATTTCAGTAAATCACGTCAGAAAATCCTGTTCCATTTGATGAATCATGTTCTTGCCAGTAAAGAACGCAACTAAATTCAAAAGAACAATTTTTTTTCTTGAGTTCAGCATGAAGAGTTATTTCTGCTGTAGCTGACAACTTATTCTAACTACAAAAGTTAAGTCAGTCAGTTCCTTACACTTGGCATCACTTGATGAAGAAGGCAATGGTTGGATCAAGACTTTTTGGTGTTCAGGAAAAGCTTGGCCTATTAAAGAAGGGAAGAAACAAATAAACAGCAAAAGCATGAAATAAGAAGATGGAAAAAAAAAAAAAGACAGATGGATGGACAAAAGGCTGATGGGGTGGAAAGCCGGCGGATGGACAGATGAATAGAGAACCTCTGGTAATGAAGGCGGTAGGAGTTGAAGTGCCCTGGGTAGAAGGAGGATAAGGAGCTTTATTTTAAAGAAGCCAACTCTTGACTATAATTGGGAGCTAGTGAGTGCCAAGAAGTGAGTCTATGATGTGATCATTAGCCCAAGTGTGGAGGTTTCCTCCTGAGTGAGAGAGGAGAGAGAGAAGGAGAGAGGACAATGAGCAGAGATGGCGAGACAAGTAAGGCCAAGAGGAAAAGATTTTTTAGACATCTTAAAGGTACCATAGTGCAAAATCCCAAGTGTCTGGCTGGAGAGATGGAGAAAGGAGGAGGATAACGGTCAGACGTGACAGAGGTGGGAAATACACCAAGAATAATCTGATTCATCGAGGACACCAACTGACACTCCATCCACAGAGCTGTGAGGAGTAAAGGTAGAGTGTAACAATTAATCTATGTCAGAAAAAGCTGTGGGGAGCATCTGGCGCTTCTTGTGCTGGATTGTATGGCAACATGAGAAATGGGGCCATTGGTGCTGTGTTACTATACCTCGCGTCAGTTTGGTGAAGGCAGTGGCTGGATACTGTTTGAGAGATGGATGCCTCAGTGCAGATCAAAGGGATGTGCTTTTACAGAGTGCTAACGTAATTTGTTGGATGAATGGTATCAGCTTCAGCACCACAACAAATGACAGAAACCACTGCCAATCACATGTCTCATTACCGCTTGTTGCATTAAGTAGCTCTGCATGTGGATAAAAGCTTCAATTATAAAGTAGTTAAAAGTATGACAACTGCTGTTGATGATGTGCTGGAATGCATTACCATCATACCATCATCAAATCTGTATGCAAAAAAGACAATGTAACTGTTAGCTGTGTATATAGAAAACCTGGATCTAAGATTGAAGTATTTAAGGATAGTATGGAGGGAATGTTTGCTAAGACAAATCAGAAGATGTTCATTTGTGGTGATTTCAATACAGACCTGTTCACCCAAAATGACTGAAGAGTTTATTGACACAATGTTTAGTATGAGTTAATATCACTAGACCTTATGGAATAACACCACACTGTGCCTCTCTAATAGATAATATATTCACTAATGTTATGGAGGACAATGTTATACCATGAGTGGTCTATTTTTAAATAACATTAGTGATCATTTACTAGTTTTTGTAGTTTATCATTGTAATTATAAGAAGGATAAAGATGGCAATAACTTTTGGTACAAGCGAGTGAGAACAGAAGAATTTGTGAATGCATTTAGAAGTCAATTACTAACACAAAACTGGAAAATAATATATGAAGAAGAAGATATAGACAAAGCATATGTAACATTTTTAAAAAATATTCAAAGCATTGTATGACAAAAATTGTCCAACAAAACAATACAGCAAAAAACAAAAATATACAGATAGACCACGGATCAAAAAAGGACTACAAAATGCCTGCAAAAAGAAAAATACTCTATATAGAGAATAAAAAAATGGCAGGAAAAATCAATGACCCAGAAACAACAGAAGGATTTTCCCAATTGGAAAAACTCTTTATTGTAATTTTATTCAGACAGACAATTTCAATGAGAAGCACAATTTTCTGACTGATAGTCAGTATTGAGAACAAACAGATCAACATCTTTGGTGCAATTTGAATAAATAGAAGAAATTACTAATTGAATAGATCAAAAAAAGTATGCAGTGGGAGTGTTTATCGATCTAAAGAAAAGTTTTTGATACCACTGACCACAACATATTACTTGATAAATTGGAAAAGTATGGTATTAGAGGGATTGTGCTTAATTGGTTAAGAAGTTACTTAAGAAACAAGCAACAATTTGTAAAGATAGGTGAGCATAAATCAACATGCATGCATATTACTTGTGGAGTCCCTCAGGGACCAGTATTAGGCCCACAGTTATTCATATTGTACATAAATGGTATTTGCAGAGTATGAAAAATACTGAAATTTGCGGAAGACACTAATATATTTTATAGTTGAAGAATTTACAGCAGCTTTTGGAGGTAATCACAACGAGAATGATTAAATAAAAATAGTGTTTTGATATAAACAAATAATCATTCATTTTGAACAAAACAAAGACTATGCTGTTTGGAAATGTACAAGTGACGATAGACAATGTTAACATAGAAAACGTATATGAAAATAAATTTCTGGGTGTGATATTAGACCACAAAATCTGCTGGAAACCTCTTGTAATATATGTGCAACCAAAGCTGACAAGGAGTGTGGCAGTTTTGGGAAAAACAAGACATTCTGAATCATAAAGCATTGTACACTCTGTGTTGTTCATTTATTGTTGTTCATATCTCAATTACTGTGTGGAGGTGTGGGGTCAACCTATAACAGCAACTATAGCTAACAATGTAGGACATCATGAACACACTAACACACTGACTTTTAAAGTCACATGGTTTGAAGTTCATGGATCAAGTAGAGTTAAAACTGCACAAATAATGTATAAAGTAAGAAACACTTTACCAACAGGTAACATACAAAACATGTTCTTAGACAGAGAGGGGGGTTATAATTTAAGGGGAAAGTTTAATTAAAAAACAAAACAAAACATTGTGTTCATACCACTCAGAAGAGTATGTATATTTCAATTTGCAGGGTAAATTTGTGGAATGATTTGGATACAGCACCCAAGCAAAGTCCAAACATCAATACCAATATCATAAATCAATTCAAAAATATGTACAAAAATCATTTCTAAGAGGTAAAGTGATGTGACGAAGTGTTGGTGGGATGAACGTTGAGGTAATTGTCTAAATTATATCTGATTGACACTGGGTAAATATTTGAGTTGTACATAATAGCACTGTGGTAGTTGACGGTGAGTTTTATATATATGATAAATATTGAGTTAACTGTTTGAGTTATGAAGAAGGGGTAGGAACATACAAATGTATACTGCTTTCAATTCTTTTTCGGACATGTAATATTAAATTATGTTGTTTATTTATGTTGTTTGTGAGAATTAGTTTATTGAGAGTTTGCAGTACATGTTTACTCTTTGTTTTATTTCTGTCTTGTTTTTTTTTACTTATTTGTTGTTCAAAATAAACATAAACAAGTGCCTCTTTCTGCTTGGGAATCAATATTGCAGCATGGCATATTCAGGCAGACATTTGAAACAGAAACTTGAAACCATTACTGACTGAAAATGTGCCTATTACAGGTTTGCCTCGGGTCCTGACTGCACCATGGAGGGAATGATTGTGGATACAGGAGCTCTAGCTGCTACAGTATATTAAAACTGTGACCACTTAGTCTGCTGGGAGTTTGTAGTCTTGCAAACACTAATATGTGATACCACATATATAACAGCCCACACAATCATGAGAGAAGACCTGGTAATTCTTATTTTGCTTAATTTATTGCCATATATCTACCATGTGAAGGGCCTTTGCCCTTCACCACTGGGCAGAACTGTCAGATCTTGCCACCTGACCACAGTACCCTTTTCTAATTAGTTACAAGTTGATCTACTGTTCCAGCTAAATATTTTATTAGAGAAGGTCACAGCAGATCTCTGTGTATAGAAATGTTATTTGAGAAAAGCTTTTAATTTATGCCTGAAATGATCAAACCCAGGCACTGTGACCAAAACAGGTCTCATTCTGCATTACCCCAGGAAAAAAAAATAATGAAGAGAAAGGCCTGGGAGTGCAGACCTCTGTGGATGTGTCAGCAAACAACAAACGCATGAAAGATGAAGAAATGAACCATGTCTAAAACAAGGTTCCACAGAGACAGTTCACCCAGCACATTCCACCTACATCACAGGGAGTGTAACTGAAGCATGCACAGTCCAAGTCAAAGGCCACGCATTGATTTTCATGACAGTGTAATGGCTGCACATGCCAGTTTAGACTTACCTGCTTACGTTACAACATTGCTCCTTTTGGCCTTGCTCCTTTCGTGTCCTGGCGGGAGCTTATTCCCTGGCTCACAGCAGGAAGAATTTACTGTGCTAACACGCTCCTCATCTGCATTTTTAGGATTATTCATCACCCTGAAACACTAAGAAGCTGTGATCTGTATTTACATAAGGAGTCTGGACCAGGCAAGAGGTCTCCTTGCCCAGGGTATGTTGGTGTTCCTGTGCGCTGTCTCCTCTGACTTTAGACACACATCCCCAGGCAACCTATGTACTGCTTGGATTCGTCCATGGAGCCTGTCAACTTCAAAACTGTCATACCGTCTCCCTCTTTCTCTCTCTCCATCTCTCTCTTTTCTTTCTTTTGATCTCTCTTTCCCCACTCTCATTTCATCATGTGTTGCCTCCACTGTCACAGTCATCTTCGAGTGGCAAAAGTAATCTTTGTCTTGTTCTCTTTCCACTTTCCTTTTCCTCTCTCCCTCCTCATTATGCTCCTCTTTCTTACTTCTTGGTGCCATCACAGTGCTGTGCTGTATCTGTATATTGAGTGTATTATATCTTTTCACACATCAGCATTTTTTGTTAGAAGTTTAATGTGCCTCTGAAATCAGCACATTCATTGGGGGAATTCAGAGCAGGGTCCCATCAAGAGCCATTCTACTTGTCATTTGCTTGTGTCAGAACATTTTCTTTCACTATAAACCTTTATTTGTGTGTCTGCAGCCTGTGTGCTAATGGGTCTTCAGTGTCCTTTTTATTTGGAGCACAATAGCATTTAACAGCCAAAGCTCTGCTGCTGACGTATGAATGCTGAGAGGTAGGAGAAGATGTGGAAAGGATGCAGAAAGTGGATTCAAAGAGAGGAATAGAGGAGGAGTAGAGAAAGATAAGAAGATGGGATGGGCAGGGGGCCAAGGGAAGAATGAAAAAGAGACACATATGGAGGCTGGGGGAAGGCCATGAATAATATCAAATGACACCACAAAGGAAAGATCTGAAGTACCCTGCTGTCTAAAAAGCTACAGGGAATACAGTTGAGGGTTTTTTTTTGCTTTGGATTTAAACATGCATTTTTATTCAGGCATTTATTCAGTTGTAATCAAGTACCATGACACTCCACAGGGAATTCATATCATAAGCACTGTGGCTCCAAACACCATTTTTTATGTGTGTAAACAAACTTGTGTTTATTTGTTTTTTGTTCATTGAGTGGATCTGGTCAACCAGTGCCTTTGAAATATTTAGTGATGCAGTCTTTAAAGGAAGATGTACTGCAGCCTCACAGGTCTGCAGGGCACAATGGGATCTGGAGTGTTCGTGGCATTTCCTGTTCTCTCTGTCCCTCTGTGACAGTGCCATTTGATTGTCATGTGTGTTCGTGGCTGTGATTGTATATGTTTGTGTGGTAAGTGTGCACTATACATGAGTGTACACTGGTCTGTATCTGGTGGAATGACTGGTGACAGAAGTCCTCACTACTTAATGTGTTATTGACTGTCACTCAGTGGAACCTTCACAACCTTCACAATCAATTAATGTCTTATCATATAGCCAAGAAGTGTCTCTGTGGGGTTTGATTTCAAGGGCACCATAGATATGACCCCGATAATCCACACACATAATATATTAGAATGACTGATTAGCACACTGAGGAAAAAAGACACCACTATCTGAAGAAAAGCTATTCAATTAAGTGCAGCAGCCAACATGAGCAGCAGCAAATTTAATTTGGACATTTCAGAGTTTACATATAAAACATGTGTCATCTGATGGGACAAAAACGGAGAAATACAAGTGACCGCCACCTATTACACATGCAAGAGAAAAAAACTCTCAAGGATTATTTAAGGACACTGAATCATCTGTATATACTGTAGGTGTCTACCTTCCATAAACACTGCTCATTAGTACTCTATCTTTCTCCTCTCATGCCAAAACACCATTTACTGCATAGCACAAATTCTCCAACTAATAAGTTCAGATATTGTGAAGGTGCTGGCTAAATTTAATGCTGCATTTAATTAGCATGAATGTGTCCATGTTAATAATATGGATCTCTTTAAAATCCCCCTGCAAAATTATTTTAA
Organism: Euthynnus affinis; assembly: GCA_029490765.1. Taxonomy (NCBI): domain Eukaryota; kingdom Metazoa; phylum Chordata; class Actinopteri; order Scombriformes; family Scombridae; genus Euthynnus; species Euthynnus affinis. The sequence goes on from CM055845.1 coordinate 16,266,403, forward strand.
AAATCTGTTTGAGCAGGAATAATTGTAGAGTAGAGTACTTTATTGTCTGTGAGTGGAAAGTTGTCTTGGGCACATTGCTGCAGTCTGCTTCATATAAAAACATAAAGAAAAAACCATGAGAAGCATTTGACATGACGCTAGACAGTTGCTTCACATAAAAACATCTTAAAAACATAAAAGACACATTCGACATTGACAACACAACAGCATAAAAGGAAACTGTAAGAAGTTAAGTGCAGAAAATTTTAGTCCTATAGTTGTTTGTGTATTTATTTCACTTTGCTCTATTGTTCTAAGATTTAGCTTTAGAGTTCAGCAGCTTGATGGAGGCTGGAACAAACGATAGCTTCAAGCAGTTTGATTTGCACTTTGGCACATGGAGTCTTCTTCCTGATGGCAGAGGTTCGTGTTCAGCGAAGAGGGGATGTTGATGATGATTATAAAGGACTGAGATAGTTTCATTCAGGAACTGTAGTGCTTGTCTGCAAAGTTTACTTTTTGACATAGATCTAGATAATGGAGTAAAAGAGGATTATAGATTTTAGACAGTCAATTACTTAATTGCTTTATTTTCTTACACCAACAAGAAGTAGATTAGTTTAGTTTACTTTGGCTTAGATATAAGTCAAAAATGTAAATAAACAAAGAAGAGAAATTCTTAATTATGCTGGGATCAGGCTACACAATATCAGACAGGACAATGATCATCAGGCATGACATTTGCTCATATTGTTCAGTGTAGCTTGTCATAGTGGAAGATAACCAACACAGTATCAGCGACACCTTACTTTTGCCGCTCTGGATCATCCTGATCCAGACTATCATGTCAGAATTTATTTATTTAATTATTTTTACTCATCTATTGTCTAGTTCGACATCTTCTACAATGGGTTTCACAACAGTAAACCATGGGAGAACAGATGATGAGGCGTAAAGGCCCCTTTACACTGTGCAATTTTGGGCAACAAGTGTTGTGAGAGGAATCTTTGGTCACCAATCAACAGCAGTAGTTTTACATCAGACTGTGAGATTGACAGACACTGACGACTTATTTCAATAATCAGCAACCAAAAATGATGTAAATCCCACAATGTAACTATTACCCATAATTGGAATACAACATAAGATGATGCAGAACACACTGGCACAATGCTAATGTTTATATATACTGTACATATTTACCTGAAACTCACTTTGCAACATCTGCATTTAATTTATTTTAACACAGTGTCTAGCCACAATTAATTTGCAGCATGTACTATTTTATGTCCAATTTAGTACTGTAGGATGCACACATACACACATAAGCATCCGCTTATTACACAACTTAGTAGCATTTCAATGAGGCACAACACTAACACTCTCAAAAGGGAACATAATGATATGAATCTGTTTCATTTGTGCAGAGTGCTGAGCTTAACAACCTACCTTTGACATATTTCTGTTGAACTGGGAATTTTACACAGCTACCGGCAGCATTTACCTAATGAAGGAGAGTGCCCCCTGAGCCACTAAACCTCCACTACTACTAGATGTAGAGCAAGTGGAATCACATGCTAAACAAACCCTGTTACAGGTGCAATGTCACCCTCTGTGCACTGTATTGTATGCTCTGCACCTGCACACTCAACCTCTTGCTTAGAATATGACTCAGTGACCATCTTGAAAGATAAAGATATAATGTAGCCTGATCCAGGCATTACAGTATTATTCAGGTAAGATCTTACCTCAAAGCAAATGAAAGAAACAACCAGGAAATTAAATGGCACATTGTTTTTCATCTTTATTCTTTATGCAGTCCTGCTAAATTATAGACCCATAATGTCAGCTGTTAAACAGCTGGTGTTAGATGTTGGATGCTTTGCTCATGAGCACATGGACATATGTTGCTTGGTGACAGAGGAATGATAAGCATCACTTTACCCCCTCCCCACTCATTCCTATTGAGCATCACTGATTTTGAACCCACGGCTCCTCACCAGCATCAGTCTTGTTCTCAACCATTAAGGCTTCCACCAACCCCCGCTGTTGGTTCTGCAGAGCTGTTAGCAATCAGAGAGATCCATTAAAAATATGGTCAACCAACCTTATGCTTCCTCACCAAGCTTCACCTGTCTTATTTTCATCCCTTTCTGTTTGTACATCTGAAACCTCAGGCCAGTAGATCTGAGCCCTATTTATATTCATCTTTATAGTGTTAGAGGAATTTACTCATTTCAAGCTACCCACAGTTTTCACACTGAACCTAATTTTTCAATTTGGCATTAGTATGTATTTGTACCAACTATTGGAATATAAATTTCCCTTGGAGCAGTTCATTTTGCATGCTGATATTTAAACACCATATTAAAAAACAACCAGATGGTTCAGGGAGTGTGAAACTGTTTTAAGTGCGTGTCATTGAAAAGTAGATTTTGTAAGAATGAAAGCTTCGAGTGTGGTTTTAAAAGAGTAACCAACCGAGTTAAAAAAACAAGTTTTTTGTGAGTTTTTTCAATGTATGAATATAAAGAGGATTAAAATGCCACAAGAGCAATTAGTAATTTACTCCAAAAGCAGAGGTGGTAATGTATTAGCTCACACACATAGGCACTGTATTAGAGGAAAATGACTTTGTGTTGTCTATTACTTTACTGACACATGTTTCTGTCTTTGCCACACAGCTCATTTTCTGAAAGGTATTCAGTTCAGTGACACACATACTGCATCTGCTTCTTCATTTTTGCTTTGAAATTTTTGGTTTATCCTCTGGCTTTCCCACCAAAGAGACAAATGTACATATATAATTCATTATGTGACTGTGGAGACTAATATATTCAGTCTGCCTGTTACAGCAAGATTGAAACAAGAAAAGCTCCCACATAAGTCAGATTTTTCCCCCCGGAAATTAATTTAGTGCAGGACAAATACGTGTCATGGTGTCATGTGTGGGTGTGTGCACACTTCCATCACCAGCAATTAAGGCAGTTTTTTACAAGGAAGTAGTTTTGTTTGAAGGAAAATGCACCAGAAACTAGAATTGTGACAAGAATAGTGTACCTTCAAAACTCAGTTGTCCCTTGTTTATACTGTATGCACATATTGTCTCTCTCTGTATAGATAAGTTACAGTCACTGAGCAGAGACAGACTTATCTGAGCCATTAGGAGACTTTTGGGAAATTAATTGGAATAAAAACAAAAACTAAGACACGTGGTTTCTGTGCTGATTTTGCACTGAGTCAAGGCTGACAGGATAATCAGCTGGCTGTATGTAATAATTTCCAATATTGGGCATAGTCTTTACTTATTTTTTACTGTCAAGTAAACCTCAAAGTTAGTAGAAGCAAAGGAGTCCTACTTTGAAGTCCATAAGCCCAGAATTCACAGAGAGCTCTGTAATAAGATATGGTTAAAATTAACATTTCTCAGAAGATGTGCTATTGTTATTATTTTTTCTCATTAAACCTCATGGGTAAGTAGTTACACATGCAGGCATTGCTTTCATCGTCCTCAGTTTACAATGAAAGTGTGAAATTCATATTTGAAAGTGTCCGCGGGTTAATTGGTTCGGGACAGCTGCTGAGAAGCAATTTGTCTACTCTTATCGAGAAAAGCCTTGCCTCAGTCAAGGTCTATTCTACTATTCAATCACGCCTTTTCTTTGCTGGTTTCCACAGTTGCACAACACGTAATCCGATCCAATTCAACCTAGATCAAATTCACTTGGTTAAGGGATTTTTATGGTACAGTGTAGATCAAATTCACTTGGGGAACTAAATTTGATCTACACTGGTGAAAGGGGCAACAGAAAGGTGCTGTTAGGTGAAATATACTGGGTTGAGTGGAGAGACTGTGGTAATGATGCTGTTGTATTTTTCTCTCTATTTCTCTCTGTCTTTTACACTGAGTTGGGCCAGTTGTTCTCATTTACATAGTTTATTTAGCTTCACAATTAGTATTACCATTAGTATTATGATTAGTATTAGTATTAGTATTAGAATTAGTAATAGCATCGTTTTCTTTCCAGTTTCTATGGATGGAAATGTCGTTCTGTTAACCAGTCCTCTATTTTGGTCTGGACTGAAATATTTCAACAAATATCAGATAGATTGTCATAAAATTTTGCACAGATGTCCCCCAGAGGTCATTATCCCCAGAAGATGAATCCTACTGACTTTAGTAACTGCTTGATGGATGGCCATAATATTTAATATTTAGCACTGTTTTGTGTGCATGTTAGCATGGTGACATTAGTGTGTGGGTTGAAGCACTACTGTACATAAGTACAGCCTGACAGAGACTTTTATGACATGTGTATATTCAGTTTGTTGGTCTCATATATGCATGTACACATTCTTCCATTTGCTCAGACTCCCAATTAGTAGTACTTTTGGTATTCGTGTCAGTTCCACCTCCTTTCGATTTTTTTTAAAAAAAATTTAAAAATTAAAAGAAGATAACAGATAGCTCCGTCTCTCCTGAGCTGAAGCATGAAACCAAATTTTATTCCAAGAGATTTTTTGTAAGAAGACAATGGACCTTTGGTTCAACAACACTTCTTCGCACTGATGTAACTTCCTGTGTCTCTCTAACAGTTCCTCCTTTTTCCAGGCCTTTGACCTGAGCTGAAGCAGATAAGGTCAGCTGTTCCTACTGGTAGTCACCTGCTGCAGGGATGCGAAAAGAATACTCCAGTCACTTGCTATGCTGTGTGGTTTTGTTATTGATCCGGCAAGCATTAGTTTCTGCTCCAAATGATTAGTTAAGTCACAGAGAATGCTTGCATTCATCTCTGCCAGATAAGCTTGATGGCTTAATCAAAGTACAGCAGCCAAACTGTGAATTATGTAAATAATACTACTCTACACAGGAAAATAATCTGGCATTTTGATGAGATTAAAGTTATAGGTAAAACTCTATCCTTTTCACCCTGTGTTAATTGATCCAGAGGATTTGTGGAGAGGAATTTTGACTTGGATTTATTTGCAGCCTTGGGCTTTATTGTTCAAATGAGGGTCTTTCACCTTGCATGAGATAGAAGCAGAGAAGAGCAGCTGCTATTTCACACTGCCGATCTATAACTTTATCCATCACAGAGTGAACCTGCTGGATTGAGAGGGGATTGAAGAGTTTAATTAATTGGATTTTGATCCACAGCAGCAGCAATATAAGTCTCTTAGATATAATTTCTAATGATTTCCCTTGATTGAGGCATGCTTGTGAACATACTTGGGTTAAGAGTGCATGTGCATTTATAACCACAGGGTAAAATAACATTTATCAGAGATGGGTCTCTCTACTACTAATGTCAAGAAGAATATCAGCCAACTGCTGCCTTGGCTGCTGCGCAAAATTTTAAAACCTTCCCCTTTTCCCTCATCAACATTTGACTACACAGCATAATTAGAAATCTTCGGAAATCCTCCAGGATAATATCCCCCTCCACCACTTTTATTTGATCAGGTTTGGTAGCGTTTAATTGTCAGTACTTCTTCTCCAAGGAAACAATGTTGCAGTAAATATAGCAACACACAATATTTGTGTGTTCATCTCATCGACAAACCAGTCATTGATTGATTCAACGAAAAACCTGAATCTCAGGCACGGTTACCAATGAATTCAGCCAGCCTGCGATGTTATGTTCTGCTTTGTGCCACTTTGTGTGGAGGGCCTCAGGTGTGGCTAAACATACAGCAGTGATTTAGCACTTCTCTGGCAGCCAGGTGTTCATTTCACTAACAATAGAGCTGCGACGTCATTGTGCTATGGGCCAGCTCCATCCTCTCATCACAAATTAGAAAGCAGGGCCCAGTCACTGCCTCGCTTCCGAGTCTGACTTGTAAATGGTCTTTTTATTTAAGGCATCGTCTTTGTCTTGCTAATCAAAGATGCCTCTTGTTTGAAATGCGGGTGAATGAAATGGAGGATGGGATGATGGATAGGAGAGATGGATGGGAGAGAGGAAAGGTTAAGGCATACGGTGAAGGGTTCCTGTTTAATTCATGGATTTGTTTTTGATTTGGAGTTTCAAATAGCTGGGATTTTGGATATGTTATCTTCTTTTTTCAGTATCAGCCCTCAGTCACAAACCGTATCATTTGATAACTAACAAAAACAATGCAAGGGCTAAGTTCAGTGATTTATTTGGGAGCACACTTCAGATAAAGAAAACATCCCATATCAGCTACATCGTTAAACTTAAGCTATTTAGAAAACAAACACATACCTGCTTTCTCTAACGCACACAGTATAGGTGAGCAGAGGTATGGCAATGCTTGATCCATGTGTATGAAATGGTGATGATGACACAGTGGCTGACAGCAACAAGTCTTCCATATGGTTTGCTGTTTATTCAACATCTATTTACGTGTGTACTTCATCTGATGCCACATCTTGAGTTTGTACTGTATTTAAAGTAGAATCAAATAAACCAGAAGAGTTTTGTGGGTATGAGACAAAAGATATGCCAGATTAGAAAAGGCATGAAAGGTTTTAGGAATATTGTTCTACAAATATCACACACCTGTGCAGAGAGGCAAGGGGGCTGAAGTGAGATACATGCATAATAAAAATCTACTGCCAGAGACAGAGGGTGAGAAAACAGAAATACTCGACAGACCACATTTGTTAAAAAGGAGTTTTGATGGATTACATGATAGTAAATGAATATTCCTGAGAAGACAGTCTCCTCATTCAATAGTCAGGAGCAGCTCTCTATTTGTCAAACATATCTGCCTCTTTGCTCAGCTTTATGCCAACGACACCGCAGGGGGATGATAACAACTCTGTAACGTAAAGGTTGATATAATTATCCAGACACTCAGGAATAATTCACGGGGACTGTGTACATTGTCCAAAGTCTGATTATGCTAAATTTAAGTGGAAAGATCCTCCTGGGGTGCTTCAAAGTTGTGCAGGTGCAATTTGGTGGCCAATAAAGAAGCTATAAACACTTGAGTGATGTGTTGTGTCAGCAGGTGTCTTTTTCCATAATAAGCACTGACTTTGAAGAATGTATGAGTCAGAGGGGCAAAGTAAATCTCTAATCAAATACTGGCCAAATAATAGCTTGCTAATATAGCCAATTAGAATCACAGCCAGGCATTAGGATCTAACTGTGCTGACAGTGTGTCTTATTCAAAAGCAAGATAATAGATAAAAGATTTTTTTTTCATTCTTAGAGAACTGTCTAGATCTGGCTGGTGAAGAAAAGTGATGCATGTCAAGCACAAAAATGGGGAAAAAATAGCACTGAAGACAAATATCAGCATGATCTCATATATCAAGTTGAACATCACATTTCATGTAATTTTTTTGGTTGGTTTAAAAGATCCCATGACTGTCAGGTCAGTTATTGATGTTTAATGTGATGTATCGGCAGAGATATTTACCTTTTAATCAACATATGACAACACTGTGCAGTGATCTACACTTCTAAACAGGCTTACTTTTCAAATAAGTACTGTACTGTTTCTTTCTATCACATTGTTTTCATAAGGTGAATCTAATTATTGCTGATTTATTATCAACCTGGCTTATCAGAAGAAAACAACCTGCTTTAATTCTATCTTTGGTCTGAGACTCTGGATTAGAGTTTAATTTATGTGTACTAAAAGAGAGATTGTTTGCAATCCAAAAATATCTCTCATCTCTCTCTGGCTGGAAGTCTATAATCAAGCTAAAACTCTCACATTCCAGGGTTGAATTAATAAGTTGTTGGCTTTTTTTGCATTGCAAAGTCAACAGCCCTGTCTCGTCTTGATGTATACAGCATGCAATGTGTGAAGATTTATAATTATGAGTGGGCTACCTGTGGTTATCTCAGAAAAGCTTCCTTGGGAAAAATGACTCAATTTCTGTGACTCCATTTGAAATGTGTGCATTTGTCTTCAGCCACAAACAGAAATGAAAATCTGCAGGCAGGTGTATTACAGTGGAAACACCTTCTTAGCTCCAACTCTGTCTGGTATAATGCTTTGAAAATCCCTTTAGAAACTATACCACACATGGACCCCTCAGGAAGTGAGTAGAGGAGAGAAGGAAGTTTCATGGTTAACAGCTTACATGGTATTCTAGTGAGAAAGAAGGGAAAAAAAGCATAATAATCACTCACCTTTTGTTTTATCAATATGTCTGCATCAGTCATAACCATTTGATGTCAAACCAGAAATATAATAATAATAATAATATTTATTTATATAGCACCTTTTAAAAACAAAGTTTACAAAGTGCTTTGACAGCAACAGCAGAAAAGCAAAACTAAGACATAAAACAAAAAACAATCAAAAGGTCAATCAAGAAATTATAAAAGTTTCAAAATACAGATGGCAGTCATAAAAGGTTTAAAACACAGATGATTAAAAGATGATTAAAAGACAACATCACATAAAAGCCAGTCTGTAGAAATGCGTTTTAAGAAGTGATTTAAAAGAAGTTACTGAATCTGCAAGCCTTATCTCCTCAGGCAGGTCGTTCCAAAGTCGAGGGGCTCTGATCGAAAAAGCTCGGTCACCTTTAGATTTGAGCCTCGACTTTGGAACGACCAGAAGGGCCCCACCCGAGGATCTAAGGCTGCGGAAAGAACTCAGCTTTGGCAAACTGACTATTGATCAACAATCAATATCCTTTGTTTCTGTATGAGTGCAATGTCTGCCAGCGTACAGCATAGTGTTTCATCAATGCTCGGACGGCAGCCAAACATTTCTGATCAACCTTCCTCCCAAACAGATAGGATCAATAAATCAGTGACACAAACATCAGCCTTTATTGTAAAATAATGCAATCATCAGCAAGTTGCAAATCAGAAATCAAATAATCCATCAACCCATTAAATAGCATGTTGTTTTGGATGTGAGTGGCTTGCTTGACCAAGAGAGTGAGAGCTTGACATTCATAACGGGTATTTGATTACATGTCAACATATAATGACATAATACACTTTACACTAGAGGGAGACAAAGACCCTTCATAGATGGACAAGCGTTGCATACTCCAGATTACATGATTAATGATTCAAAGTCACATTATGATGTCAGAATGAAAAATTGCTGCAACTCTTTTGGCCATTTTTTTAGCAAAAAATGAGAAAGTAGTGGCAACATTTTGAAACCATCAACCACAAGCTCACATGTGAAAAAGCAAGGTTGTAAAGTATGTACCAACTCTTTTGCCAGTGAGATAATGAGCTAGTAAATCCCTTTCTGTCATTAGTGACACTTCATGGAATTAACTGTTTCCGTTTACAAGCAAAGAAAATTAACTCAAGTGTTTATAGTCAAGGCCTGTCTGCGTTCTTGGTGTAATGTGTAAAATGCTTACCAGAGCACCAAGGTTGTTGGGGCCTGGTGGCTTAATTGAAACATATTTTAGTAGAATGTGGGCCATAATAATGGGTTGTATCCTCAGGGAGGTACATTGTAACAATAGAGAGAGGGAAGAGAGAGAGAGGCAGAGAGACATGGAGAGTGGGAGAGAGGGGGATCAGAATTGTACTTTAACAATGCATCTTGAAGCCATAATGCCATATTGCAGAATCAATAACCAATTTATGTGAATGTGATGGATGGACAGGGGTATACTTGTTACATCACCTGTTTGCTACTGGCAATATACCTGATCTTGGTAGGTTTGTGAAGTAATTTCTTCTGTTCCAGGATATAGTCTATCAAGCATCTTCCATTCCTCTTGCAGCAAAGCAAGAGGAATGGATATTCCTATATATATATATATATATATATATATATATATATATATATATATATATATATATATATATATATATATATATATATATATATATATATATATATATATATATATATATATTGGTTATGGTAAGTAATAAACCGATCTACATTCATTTTTATGGCTGTGTATAAATGAATTTGTCTCAACTATTGCATGGTAATATCTTTGCCAAGTAATCTGCCTTGCTACAGGCATGCCTGAGTTGCTATAACAACAGCTGCTGCTATATCTGTCGCTGCTGTGGGTCACAGCTAGCTAAAAGAGCAACATACATCACATCTCTCTCTAACTGCCAGTCTTTTTCTTTTTCTCACTTCCAGTACCTTCACCTTTTGCTTTCTACCTTTGCCTTCCTCTACTTTCCTGGCCTTGCTTATCTGGACTTGCTCTGCTGCCGCTGAATAAAACTCTTGCTATACTGTGTCTCAACTCTGCCAAGACTGACAATTAAAATACACAGGAGTTTACTTCAAGCAGAAACAAATCATGTCTTTTTGTTAGCTGCTATTCTGCAGTGTTAATGAGTGCCAAAAACACCAGAGGTGCTTGCAGTGGTTGATTAAGAGCCCACTTCTTTCCTTTCAACATCACCACAGACACAGATAATACAGGGACATAAGACAAAAGCTGCTGAGACTCTATACTGCACTTCCCTCTCACCATCTTACAAAAAGTCTAAAGGTGGACTCATTTTGTGGTGTAATTTCAGCAGCATCTGTGCAAATACAAAGTAAGAAGTTTTCATAGAACAGATGGTGTGGAATGCATTGAATTTAATAGTTCATAAGCAGTTCACTCACACAGGAGGAACCATCTGTAGCAGACAATGACATAATTGAATCACAAAATATATAAATTTCCATAGTGTTGTACTATAGAAATAGGCACACATTTAGTCTCAATAGCAATGCCATTGAAGAACACCAGCAACAGTCAAAGCTTCAAGAATACATTTTAGAGTAACTACTGTATATGCAGTAACATCTAACCTACTGAACTTTGACGTCAGTGTTGAATATGGGTTAAAGATTAACAGAGAGGAAAGTATAGGAAAGACATCTACATGAATTCAGACTCAAATACAGTACAGTGACCTGATAGGAATTATCTGTTTTGGATATCTCCATTACATTGTGGTCACATTGGTGCATACAGCAAAAAAGGGAGAAATGCACATCCATACAGTATAAAAGCTATATGTGCAATCCATTTTGCTTACAAAGACATCAAAAAGGTGATGGCCAAGACAAATAAAACTGTGACCCAAACTCTCAAGTGTTGCCTATAAAAAAGTAACAAAACAAAATGATCTAAGCAAATACTACAGAATCAGTATAGGTTAAAAAGCCTTAACAGCACAGTTTCTTTCCTTGGATCTTATCTGTTTATACAGGTTAGAAATCACAGATGCGCCACTAACTAGTAGTTAGTAACTACTAAGAAAATGTTTAGTAATTCTAAGCACTGGCAGGTCCTGAAGCACAGCTGGTATTTATCTGATAATAAGTGTGTGAAACTGACATATGTTCCTTAACCTGCTGTATTTATGAAAGCACTTGATTTCAGATGCCTGGCACAGAGGTTAAAAAATTAGAGAAGGAAGAGAAAAATTGGACATTTTTGACCAGCTCTTCACAGGATGCAGTCGATACACAGGGGAGGTCGGTTGGCAGGACTCCAATGGCTGTCTGGGAGTAATGATAACTTCATAGTGGCATAGATGAGGTTGTGGAATCTATGCCACTGTCACATGACACTGAAGTCCCATTGTGATTGGATCAATACCTAAGAAGAGCAGAGAATATTTTTCCTCTTATTCAACATGGAATGATTTATATGTTAAATACCCATATTTCTAGTATGAGACAATATCATATAAACAGTCGTGTCCTTTAGGATTACTGTAACTCAGGAGCCCTACTTCATATACATGCAAATGCCATTTGTTTTACATTGCTATGATTGATTATCTTCACTATGCAGGTCAGTGCCAGAAGAGACTGAATTGCATATATTTGAATTTGTCATGCTCACTTTGAACTGCTGAATGAAACACCGGTTTTCACAGAGGACATATTAAGCATTTCTTACATACTGTATAATTTGAAACTTAATTTATGACTATTCACCCTGCACCAAATATATTCTAACATTTCTCATGGAAAATTCTTGATAGTGAAGGAGACTGTACACTGAATATAAGGGTACAAATGGAGGACTTATGATTAGGCTGCAATTCCAAAAATGGCAGGAATGAATGCCCTTCGAAGGGAACAAGCAAGAGGAGACACAGAGGGTGTTGAAGCAACAGAACTCCACTACAGAGCTGCACAGTTATGATTACTAAAGGTACAAACAATGAGTTGAAATAGACAGGGATGATTTCACTGATCGGAATCAGTCACATGTAAAATACCGTGTCACTGACAACCACTTTTATTCGGTAACAGGAGCGGCTGGATTGTCTTTCTGCTCAGAGGGAATGGCTAGGTAGTTTGTCCTGTGGGCAGATTGGTAGAAAAACAAGAGTGTCTAAGACTTGGTAGGCCTGCTAGTACTTTCCATAGAGACTTTCCATACAAATATTACCTCTCATTTCTTATGTATAGCAAAGTATACCAGAGGAGAGAATTGATGTTAAAAGGTAAAAATCGTGATCTACAGTGTTCCATCTTTTCCCAGTAATCTCAAAATGTTTTAACTGCTGTACATATCCATTAAGCACTGTAGCTAAGAACCCAGCCACTAAATAGCCTCTTTGAATGGGTGTAGCTTCTCAAAGTGAGATGTGTTGTCATACAGGTCAATAATGGCTGTGAAGTTGGCCACAACCCATTAACTCTTCCAGCTGCAGGAACTGATGAAGTATCCTGAGTTGTACACGTTCAATTGCTTGATGCTGAACTTAATGTGAACTCCTGATCTGTCCATGGATCTATACTTTACCTAAATGCTGAGGGTAAAGTGGGTTGTCATTTCTGCTTCAAAGAGCATTAGTCAACAGCCCTCTCATGGCTTCACTGTGCCTATAAATGTAGCATGTTAGTCTACATCACTAGCCATGGCCATTATAGACTTAATTTGTACTTCAATGATTCAATCTCGCTTTCTTTCAATCCAACAAAACATGTAAATGTATTGTTTTTTATTGTTATTGTATATTGTACTAGAATAGCTCTGCAATAAATACTAGCAATGTTAATCAATATATTATTATAATATTGGTCCACTGTCACTGAAATATCTATTCTATTTTTTTGTTTTGTTTTTGTGGCATAGTTAATGCTATTGTTGTATTGGTTTGTACATTTTTTTTGTTAATAGTTTTTTTTTGCACAATTTCCATGGTATCCTGGAAACAACTCTGTAATTCGGTTCTAAAAAAAATGAGAAAATAAACATAAAGTGTCTAAATAGTACACTTCAAATTGATTAATTCTAATTAGTTACTACTGACTTAAAGTTACATGGAAAGCATTTGATTCAACATACAGTATATGGACATTTAAGTTATGAATATTAAACAAATAAAAATGTAAAATATTTCCAGTAAACATTGAAGGAAATTATTAAGATATTATGGACATATAAAATACCTTTGTTTTCAACAACATGGTAAACGGAAACACTGCACCATTATATTAAATTGCCTCCGATGGCTGTTGACTGTTCTGAAAACATACTTAGTGTAAGAAATCATTTCTGCAGTACATGGGCTCTGTGTCACTGCAGATGTCAGATATGGAATCAGGCTTGATTGTCTGCAAAACCACAATGAGGACATAAATTGCCTGTTCAAAAGTTGTTAGCCTGAGTCGGCTGGCCTAGTCAGCACCATGACAATCCGGTGGGAGCTGACTACTGTATACAAGTGCATTCGGGTCTTTGTCAGTGCTGACAAGGTGACGCAAAAAGTCAGTTTCTGATGGAGCTGCAAATCCACCATGGATGTAAAAAGGTTATTCAGAAAAAAGTGCAGTCAGCAGTGCTTAGAATTATTCAGACCTGTCAGGCAGTCTAAGTGAAAAGACAGATTACTGTTGCAGGAGGGTTATAAACTGATGCAGTATAGACTCAATTACCTCCCTGTCTCTCTACTGTCTGTCTTGCTCTCTCTGCCTCTTAATTGCTTCCGAAATAATTTTTTTCCAACATCATTTTTCTAAGGTTTTAAATTACTATTCATGTAATCTCAAAAACTCAAGCATAGACAGGTAACACTTCTACTTACGCGACACAGAGTGCACAGTCATGATGACTCATAATATGAACACACAGACTTTCTGTGTTATGAATCATAGAAAAGAGAAAGCCATAAATATGTATCTGACTGCTGGTTTGTTTTCAGGACAGTGTTTCACTTTGTTGTTTCAGGTTGTACCCCCCCTCACACTTATCTGTGTTTGTGTCTGTCTCTGCATTACGATACATTTATCTGTGTGTGAGACTCACGCTGTATCCTGCGCTTGCTCATCAGACTTGGAGATCTTCCTGTAGCAGTAGACCATCTCTACCAGCAGCCAGAAGGTCAAGAACACCAGCAGCACATACATCATTATCTCAGAGTAGATCGCTGTGGTGTCGTCACTGGCTGTGAAGCACAAACAAAGGCAGGGCACATGGATTATTCAGCAAACATCCTTCGTCTGCACTTTTTTGTGTTAGAGCAGGAGAGACTCTTTCATTTACATGTTTAAAAAGTATGCTAAACTTGTACATGTATGCGCAACACTGCTGACCCACAATCAATTGTCAGTCCTAATACGGAAGGTGATATTTCTATAGTATACTTGAAAACACCTTCATTTCACAGAATAACAATTCCTGCTCAGTAATTTATCTATAATAATTATTACTGTGCAGCTGAATTTGGTAAGTAAAATCATGTTTTCATTCTGCATCCTGTTGGTATAAATTGCACTTTTAAATAATGAACTACACTGTGTACAGAACATTATAACCATACCTCTGGTACAGCGATAATAGAGCCTAGGGAGTTAAAGATTGCCTGCGGAGTTTTCTTATAAATCATTAAAAGTTATGTTTACGTTCAGTGATTCTCACCAAAACACACTGTTTTATCCTTGACGTTTTGAGTGCATTTCAGTCCTCATAAAAGACTTTGTTTAATGCTTAAATCATGTATTGTTTGCATCCATGTTTGGTAGCAAGTAGTCTAGTCATGTAGCTAGGAAGTCATCTATGTTTGCTGGTGCATTACCCCCACCAACTCTTGATCTGTGAGATAGTTTAAAACTGACATCAGAAAGTGAATCACGCTACCTCTGATACAAACAAAACAGTACTAAAAACATTACTCCATAGTGAAACTCTATAGTCAAAAACTCCACAAGGTACCTTTAAACATGAAATAATATGGAAATGCAAAGTCACAGTGGTTCTCAGGGCATGACTCAGATTTTAAGCTCAGAGATGTGATTGCCTCATATTTTAGGTCAACATGCTGTTTAATGTAATATTATACAAAATTATAATCCGTGCTTTATCTCATTATTTTATATTTAATTCCTATAATCTCTAGATCTCTATGAGCCACTGTGAACCACTGTGTCAGTGAGTGTACCAAATTCCAGAAAGCCTGCTGACCAGACAGTTGACAGCTTTCACTGATTTGAATCTGCAGTCTCTGCAAATAGAGGCTATTAGTGTAATATAATCCCTTACATGGGAAAGCGCAGATATGTTTGCCTTAGCTAATCTATTCTACTGCTATGAACATCATTACTGTAATATGATACCCAGCTATAAGGTAAAGTACTCTGGCTGACAGCTTTGTGAAATTTGATACCACAGTAGTATGAGATGTGAAGGAGAGCCTTTTAGGTGTGTATAAAAGATCAAATTGTAGTATATTTTTAAAGTTGCATTTTGGAGGATAATGACATCCAAACTGGACTCCTCTTTTTCCTGACACAATCCAAACACTGGGATACAAACTGGCCTATCTCTATATCCCTCTGAAGTGAACTATATACCACGTGCAAGCAGTAATGTAAAGTTAAAGGAAATGGGGAGAGTTAAGTTGTTTCAAATATACATATCATATTGTATATTCGATCAAGGTGGAAAATGACACATTCAACAAGCCAAGCATTCAGGAAGCAGAATACATTACCCCTCATAAAAGATAGCAAAGTAGTTGGTTTGAATTAACCCCTTCACTGACAACAGAAGAAAGCTTTGATGGACAATAAAGACAAAACAGACACGCGATTAATCCTCTTCAGTCAGTACAGTGACAACAAAGGGGAGAGAAGGAAAGTGGTGTTGTTAGTGGCAGACTGCCTTCACACTGATGCATCACTTAGCAAAATCAACGAGTTGGAAATATACAGTAAAATGCAAAACCCATTTAGAGTGGTCTCATAAACACTTAATGCGACACTGAAGGAGGGGCATGCACAGCACAAAGAGAACACTCAGTACAGAGAAGTCAGTACAGCACAGACTAGTGTTTCTGGTGTTTTCTTTAAAATAATAGCTGAGCCACTCAAGCAGCTCAATGTTAAAATATGAGCAATATGCCAGTGACATGATCAGTTATGCTGTCCTGCATCTGCAATGCAACTTCCTGTTATAAAATGTACCTCTGTTTTGAGAATATTGATTAATATGGAGACGTTCTACTGACATTGTAAAGCCTGCAGGGAAAATATATTGCATGCATATTAATGCTGGGTAGATATTTGAGATATTTTTACAACCACTCCTGTTGAGACACTGTTGGACCACTACTGGCTGTATTAGAGTTTATATTTTTATTAAGGCCAATATGAATTATACATTTGCTCTGGGGCTTTAAAAACATTACTTGTATTTTTAATTTTTAAAATGTCGAAATGAAAAAAATGTGTGATACAATATATTATCCTAATAGCAAAAAAGCTTCAGTGTCAGATTTGAGTTGTGCATCTCTTGGGAACAATGTCTATTTTTGGTAACTCACAGAGGCATGTCACCGCCTGAGAAGCACTTAACAGCAAACGCAAGTCTGAGATCTGAATAACCTTGTGTGCAGCTCTAGAATAACCCTGCTAAACTGACATCTCTCAGCACAGAATCACAGCTGTACTCAACACTGAGCTGTGTTGATATGGCAACCAAGCACTTGGCTAAACGTGGCACAGAACAGTGCACAACAACATGGAAGACAGTGGAAAAGTTATAAGTCGCACCTTCCTCTTTCACCCTTAATGTGATGTGCTTCAAGATGGAGATTTGGGGTTTGAAGAAGTCAAAGTCAAACTTGCGGTGCACGTGGCACTCATAGTGACCACTGTCATTATAGGTGACATTAACGATACTAATGGAGACATCTTGCAAGTCCTGGCTCCCATTCCAGGTCAGACGGCCATTAAATGGTCCATCTAACGCTACTGGACTGTCACCCTCATACTTATATATCTAGGAGAGAGGAAAGACAAGCAGACATGCATAAATTATTTACACAGTTCACACTATTTGGTATGAACACACATACAATGTGCCACATTATATTAACTACTCAATAATGTAGTAGCAACCTACATGGAATTTGGGATTTGTGATGCCATCTTCTTTTTTGTCATGATGTTTCATGTAGTACCAATCCACAAGTGTCTTTACTTTGACCTCCTCCCTCTTCATACAGGAGATGCAGGTCAATTTCATGGTTTTCCCCAGGACAGCTTCTGTCCCTGACGGGACATCAACACATACTGGCTGGCTCTGGTGGACTGTGGGTGCATGGAAATGTTACACACATTCAGTTCAGCAGCTAAAATGATGAAAGCTTAGTCAAAGTGCTGAAGTTTAAATGATGTGTTTAGTTTATCAGTAATAACATACTGAAAATAGAAAAGAACATGGGAGGATAAAGTGTAGCTAACACGTTCAAAACTGCAGGGAGGAGTGCTTGAAATGCAGGCAGTGAACAAGTATAAAACTTGCAAAGTGGCAGGAGCAGTTTGACAGTTATGCAGTGCAAACTTTTATAAGGAAATGCATGGAATAAAGTCAGTGCTACAACTTTTTATGCTTGTTCACTGCCTACACTATGCAACAGTAGTTTTTCTTTTGAGTTTTTGCAAGTCCTCCATATTACACTTTACTGAGCTTAAGTCTGAGCTGACAATAAATGCAGAAAATTTTCAAAGTACTAATGCTTATAGAAGCACCTATAAATCATCATGTACAAATCCCATGCAAATATTGTCTCTTTTTTTATAAGTAAAATAAGTATAAGCACAAACTGCCAGGGTTGATGACACCACTTTTAGTTTTTATACAGTGACTGTGAGAATACAACCACACACACTACTGTGAAAGGCCAAGTTTTTTTATCCACAGTAATAAACTCATGGTCCAGTCTTCCTTATTGAGGTCATCAGCTCTTTCACTCTGTAGTTACATTGAGTCCAATGTTGAGTCAAATGCAAAACTCAGTAAGCATTAAAAAGACATAAATTCAATTATACAGCTCCATGAGCACTGGAGAGACTTGAGTCACAACACTGACAGCAAGCTGAAGATCATCCAGGCCAGTAAGCACTAATGATGGCCTCTGCCCATTAGCATTAGCTGGCAGAGGGAGGAATAAATGGAGCGAGGGAGTGTTGGGTGCAGCAACTGTATGTA
Organism: Euthynnus affinis; assembly: GCA_029490765.1. NCBI lineage: Eukaryota > Metazoa > Chordata > Actinopteri > Scombriformes > Scombridae > Euthynnus > Euthynnus affinis. The sequence continues at coordinate 16,284,767 of CM055845.1, forward strand.
GTGTAGGAAGGGTAAAGCAAGGCATTGTGGGCAAGCAGGAAGACGAAAAAGGGTTAATGGATATATAAATCCATTACAGAAAACAGAACAATGTGAGGAGGATGGGAAGTGGATGAGAGCATGTAGGGAAAGAATGCAGGGGATTATATACACAGAGAGAGGATTTCTTGTAAAGTGAAGTGTGGCAGTCAACAGTGGCAGTCAGTCTCAGTGAGCTCAGTGACCATATGGATGGATGTCTTTGTGTGACTGTTGCAGCATTGGGTCCAGTACTCTTATATAACCCAAAGCCCCCACTGGGCAGACAGTGACAACATCGATCACATCTTTTTTTTCTTCCTGAGGGCTCATAGGAACACATGGTGAGTGGGCTGAGAAAGAGGGGGACGAACAGGGAAAGTCAGGGAGGCATCTAGAGAAGCACAGAGAAAGGGAATGGAAACGGGGGAAAGCGTAGCCCTGGTGTTCTCTGTTCATTGGATCGATTTATTTCATTTAAATGCTGACACTACTGAGCTGCGTGGCACTGTGCAGACATCAATGGTACTAATTTGAAACTGAGTTCACAGCCAGTTGGAAGGTTTTCAAACCATCACCAAGGCCTGTGATTACTCATTTATCCAACCGAGAAAATTCTGGAATAACATGCAAATTTTACAATGAAACGACATTTTTAACATCTGGCACAGTTATACTTACCGACCAAAATCAAAAGTACCAAAGTTTGCAGATGAACTCTGGTTTGAGTTAGCATATTCAGCTCTTTCGGGAGCTGTTTGTGGACAGTGTCCTCCTAAATATTGCTTTGTGGAGAAACCCTCAAGTTGTCTTGCACACTCAAGGCCAGGAGTAAGAGGAGTTTTTAAGATGACTTCAGGACCACGGACAGCACCTCTCCTCGACAAATGAGCGCGCAGGTAACTTCCCTCTTCACGACTGAAAACGAAAAACCCCACTGTCGACCAAAAGGCAGGATGTCAAACTACAAAAGCTATAAAAAATAAAATAAAAAAAAAAACAGCTGCTGAAACGAGGTTGTGATTTTTTTATGAGCTATAAATCTGGGTCTTCCAACAACCCGCCTGACTCATTCATCGTCTATCTGACCTATAACTTCATTATTCCCTCCACTCGATGAAATAAATACTGATACCAAGAGTCATTCAACAATTCCTCGCACACAACTGCTGTCATTCAGTCGAGATCCATCCACAAACACAGGCGATGAAGAAGGGAAAAAAAGCGAGGAGGAGGAACCTGTGGATTCTCAAAAGCCGATTTAGCCACTTACTGTTGCGAGATATGGAGTCGTGTCCACACACGAACAGCAAAAGCAACGCTAACGATTCTCTTATTTAACCCCTCAAAGAATACCACTATTGATAGTTTGAAGTCTATTTCCTCAATTAAGGATGACTGATGACATATCGCAGTCGCGGCTCACTGCCTTTGTTTTTCAGCAGTCACAGCCCTGGCAGAAGCAGAGGCTTTGATACGCATGCGTGAGTAACTCCCTCCTACACTACAATGTGCATGACCATATTATTGTCATTTGGGTAGGCCAGACCAACTCATCCTGCGAGCGTTTTGTGCCTGTTTGCATTTGCTCTTCTTTTGACTGCAGGCTCAAGTGCCAAACAAACACAGCGCCCTTAATTACACGACGCCCATATATAGAAACCAAACTCTAAGGCAAAACAGTTTTATTGAGGCTTTATCTTGTTAAGAAAAATGAGACAATACTGTGGCTGTCATGGGTTATATAACCCTGTGTAGCAGCTGCTAGCAGTGCTCTTTCTAAGGACTTTTCACTTGCTACATATCCGTACTTGCATTCTTCCAATTTCTCAAGTCCTAACTATGTCATCTAAGTTCCAGAAAACAAATAGTGCCAGTGTTTAGAGAAAATATTGTAGCCACTGGCCTACAACAGTGCAGGTGCAGGAATAAAGGCATATACTGTGCACAATATCCATGCATATCTGTATGTATCCACACATTAAAGCACAGACTAGTATTAATTCATAGCCTGGATCCATATTTTGCAATAATATGAATGATAAGCACATACACAGACTAATCTATATCTTTGCAGAAATGAAGCTGATGATATACTGTGCAGGATACAACTGGCTAATCTAATGATCTTCTATCCTCTGACATTCATCCTTAAAAGGGCCTGACCTTTTCTGTGATATTCTGTCTATATTTGGGTACAAACCCTTCTAATGCTGCATGACTGTGCTCCAGTAACGCTTGTCTTTCTTTTCTTTCTCTCTTATTCCACTCTAAATTATTTTACAAGGTAAACATTGTCAGATATAAAAGGTGAGTAGGAAATCTTACTGTAACCAATTCAGTTGTAACTTTTCACCAGTTCAAGTAAACCTCATTCCTGACCATCACACAAACACAATCTGCACCAGAGAGGGCTGAAGTGCCTGCTGAACAGTGTAATTATATCACTGTTTTCACAGTGATAAGTGATTGGACTCCTTTGTATCCTTTGTAGAGGCGGAAAAATGTGTTGATGATGCAATAAATGATGAAACAGACTGAATTGTGTGTATTTAGCTTCTTTCTGTCTGTCTTTGTTCTGTAGGCCTGAAGTGCATCCAGTGTGAATGTGTGTGTGTGTGTGTGTGTGTGTGTGTGTGTGTGTGTGTGTGTGTGTGTGTGTGTGTGTGAAAATAGCGGTGAAAGGGACTATGTTTCTTTACAAAGAAAACTTTTAATGATTCCGTGCTGATGTCTTATCTGTTTGATTTGCATCACTTTTTGCTTACTTGGCTTCTAAAATTCAAGTCATGCTCTCCAATTTTTCAAAGTAAATTGATTAATGTTCACCATTAATCATTATTTACATATAACCATGAGAAAAAAAAGTTTTTTTTCTTTCACCTCAAATGTTTCTGAGATACCCATCAATAAGTCAGGATTGCTGTTGTGTCTGATGTTATTATCTGCCAACGAAGAAAAACAAGGATTGAGATGAACCAGAGATAAAGCATCCTCAGGCCCTCAAGAGTCATAGTAATCTCACTGTGACATCACACTATTTAATCTAGCAGCCATTGTATCTGAAGAGAGGATTACTCCAGAGGAGAATAAGAATCAAGGGTTTAAGAATTTCATCATAGTTATTCAGTTTTAAATCTGCATGTTACCATTTAAAATATCTTTTTAGTGTCTATCTGTAAACAGCAACATGAGAGTGTTTTAATGGTGCACTGTATTAGAGCTATAAAACACTGAAAACAGTTGAAGAGTGAATCAACGGGTTTTTGCAGTAAGATTATAGTTATACACATTATAGTTTACAGATTACAGTTATAGTATAGTTGATACAGATTTGAATGCAAAAAGAACAACAAAGGGGCAGTTGAGTTTACTCTTGTGTTGCTGTAAGCATCAGCAATAGGCTGGGACTCTCAGAAGCAGACTAAATATGGCAGGCTTGGTTGAACCACATCCTGCCGATAAGGAAACCATAGCAACAGTAATGCAGTGCCATGGTGACAACAGGAGGCCTGCTTAGCGACAGCCCGCAGACTCAGGAAGATAACGGGAAGCTTCAAACCCTAGCTCCTTCTTTCCAAGGCATCCAATATGTTTGACTTACTTTCTACAAAAAGCAGAACATTTCAAAGAAAAGGGTGAAAAAATAACATGTTGCCCTGAGTTCAGGTCTAAAGGCTTTCATCAAAGGGTGCAATGCATGTGATGAATACAGTGCATTTTTAGGTATTTGTGGGTAAACTTATCCCAAAACCCACCAATTATAAATCGGTAGAACATCATGAGGATAGTTTCCTGAGGAAAAAGATAGTCAAAACTGCATAAACTAACAGTTTACATTAAGAAGTGAGTAAATGCAGCAACTGAGTGTGTAAATAAGTAGGTTAGAGAGAATATGTGTTTGCTCATGTATGTATATGTGCGCATATGTTTAAGGCCCCTCGAGGATGTACTGCAGAGAGCAGATTTCTAGGGATTTGGAAGGATTTCAAAGATTATAACATGATTACAGCAGACTGACATGGATGAAACATGTTGGAAATTGAGAAGTAAATCTCGAGTGCAGCTTGCTATAAAAACCTCTCAGTGTTGTAAGCAGGACTTTACTGATCTCTCTAACAGCTATCAGCTATATTCATTCCTCATCCTTTTGTAGGTCGACTGTATCTGTATTTGCTGAAAAATCCTTGATGTCATGTACTTAAGTAGACTTTTGAGGTGTTTGTTCTTAACTTAAATGTTTTCATTTTGTGTTTTATTGACATCATATATATTATAATACATAATACATGTATTAACATTTTATTACAGAATAAACCACCCAACAGTATATGATGCAGGGAAAATTTTCTCCAGCATACAGTAAATAAAAATCCAATAATTTTATATATGACATGATGCTTTGTTTATCTGCTCAAAAATATATTTACTTCTGATACTCTAGGTACATCTTGCTGATAATGGGATAACTGGGAATGCAGGAGTTTTACTTAGAATTTTTACACTGTTCTATTGCTACTGCTCCTTAAGTAAAAGATCTGAGTGCAGGATATTTGAATTACAACACAAAAAAATATCACATGACATCTGCCACTATTCAAAAATATATATGTATATATATTTTAAAACAAGATACTGAAAATATGAGCTATAGGACAGATTAAACTAGGCCGTGCATACTGACTGTTTATTGCCAGTTTCCATGTTGTGGAAAGGTGGAAAGATGTTACAGGCATCAAAACAACATTCAAAACAAACCAGCAAGCAAGCACAACTCTATGCATTTGCATATACATATGTACACACATATACTCACATACATGGAACAAACAAAGACAGTCTTCCTAAAAATAACCCATGTGTTGATCTAAACAACTAGAGCAAGCATAATGTTGTACCATTGCAGATCATCACACAAAGATTTATACACACTCTCACACACACACACACACACACACACACACACATGCACGCACACAGCTCCAGAGCAGCACAGCATGGAGTTACATGATACAATGTCCCACAGTGATGCAGACATACACGCCAGATCAGTGGCACATAGCAGCCAATCTAAATGATAAGGCATATAATCTCAGGGAGCCACTGAACCACACACTCCTCACACACACACACACACACACACACAGAGCTACAGGGCAAAGTCAGATTCAACCCGGGGGGAAGTTGGCACAGAGCTCTAAGCTAACACTGATAGTAAGTGAAGACTTGTTCCATCTGACCTTCTGATTTGGCTCACAGCCCCCTGTAGGAATACTCACTTTCTATTATAAGAGCCAGAACCCTGTGCGCCAATAAACCATCGAACCAGAAGAAAGCAGCAGTCACACAAAATATACTTCTCTACTGGAACAAGTCCAACAAGCTTTCAAGTTTGGATTGCTACCTTTAGTTTCACTTTATGCTGAACACTTTTATGTCGATTATAGAGTAAGCTCATTATGATGAAAAGAACTTAAAGTAGAAAGAAGTCCTGAATTTGTGTGAGACAGAGAAAGGCAGAGAGAATTAGTTATATTCATGAAGACAAGATGGTTGTCACCTTTATGCAAGGGAAAGGTTGTTATGATCAGAAACCAACACAGAAGCATAAGTGTCACCTTTTATTCATGCAGCTGAAGTTTATTGTCTTAATTAGAATGTGGTAATGAACAGAGCCTGTCGTGGAAGCTGGTATTAACTCCTGACTGAGAAACTATTTGGACAAGATGACAGATTGTGTCACACCACCGCTTGTTGCCAGAAATTATTTCTGTCCAGGATCACAGATAATTAAAAAGAACATAGCGGAGTATTGCTGGTGCAAATTAAGAGGGAGGTCACTCAGGTCATCAGACAATATATTTTAGGATGAACATGTAATAGAATACAATTCAATACAATCCTTTATTGTTATTGCACAATGAAATTGTACAATGAAGTACAATGAAATTGAATAGTAATCCTGATGATGCATTCACAAATAACAAACAGCAATTAAAAATAGAAAGCGCATAAAAAAGGCAGGTGACAGAAATAATGGTGAGAGAAGCACATAAAACAACACATTTCTTCATTCATTTATCCATATTCAGATCCGGTTTCTGATCAGTAGCCCCCCACATGGCATCAATATCTGTATGTCCAGTTGTATTTTCAATTGTGATCTGACTATTTAGTTCCTGTGTTCCAGGGACACTTAGATGCAGCAGATCTTGGCTCTTTTGAAACTGGCAGTTGAGTACTGTGTCAAGGTTGGGGATCTGGACAGTGTCACTCCTCTGCTGGTCAGAAATATGACTCTCATGTTTATAGCTACCAAGACCTCTGCTCTCTGCTGTTTGTTGGCTGTGACTCTGGCTGGCTGGAATACTGTCCTGCCACTGGCCCTCAGAGGGACTGCAGCCATCTACGCCAGGATAGTGCTCGCTGTGCCCCCGCTGAGTGGTGTTGCTGTCTGTTTGTGTACAGCCTCTTGTCCTGTCTTTTGACTTGCTGTCATGCTGCTGGCACTGTTGGATCTGGCCTAACGTGATTTGGAGCTCATTGAGGCGCTGTGATACATAGCGTCGCTTCAGTTCCAGCAGGATTGTTCCATTGCGACTCAGGCATGGCATGCTTGTTGGAGTTTCCCCCTGCAAAAGGATAGATCACACATATTGTAGATGATGTGTGGATTTCAGTGGATTTCATGCACATAGTCACACACACACACACACACACACACAACAATGCAAACATGCAAATGCATACATGCATCTTATTCATGCATACATTATTATGATTTATCACCAATCAACTTGATTTATAAATGTAATATGTCATTTATATGTGCAAAATGCTATAAAAATGAGAAGTGAGAATGTCAAACAAAATACATCATAAGCCAAATATTATATATATTGATATAATACTATTATACTGAGATCTAGCTAATTACCGCAGAAAGGTTGCCAGCACTGTTCTTTCTCTCCTTTTGCCACGTGCTCATGTGAGCTCTCTTCTGTAGCTGCACGCTCAGCTGCAAGAAGGACTCATTCATGCGGTCTATATCTTCCTCTATACAGCACATCTGGAACAGAGGAAACTATGAAGTAACTTGTGTGGCAGTAAAGCTCTGAAGACAATGACTATTCTCCAAGAAATTAAGATAACTTCTGATTTGTAACCTACTACCTACCTGCATTGGAGTCCCTTTTGGTGGTAGCCCTGCAGAGATTAAACATGAGACTTTTGAGAATTAAAAAATTGATTTTAGGTAACTTGATGGAGTCTGCATTTATGGGAAAGACACAATTGACACATTTAATAATGAAAGTATATGATTATTGTGTATCTAGAAGGAGAACATCCACTTAATGCCTTCAGAATAGCTTCAGTGCTCATTGGCATGCTGTCATTGACGTCATGAACTGTGTGTAGAGGATATTGGACTATTCTTCTGGAACAAAAGCTCTTTATGTGACTTTGCTCTCTTTCTCTCTAGGTCTTCCTCTAATGGTGATACTTAGATCATGTGAATTAGGGAGAAAGGGGTTTGGCTTTCGTTTAAAACAGCAATCCACTTTGTTTATTTGTTTGTATGGGTTCATTATCATTGTGGAATACAAGAACTCCATGAGTTTAACATGATTAGTTGCCAGTTCCATTATGGATTAATGGATCTAAAACCAAATGTGTGGTTTGAAAGCATTACACCCATCTCACATAGGACAAAAAAGGAAAGAAGATCATGCATCTTTGCTCATTGACAATTAAGACCATAAATCATAGTTCCACAGTAAGGCTTGCTGAATGCCCAGGGCAAATAAAATCAGATCGGGCTAGTAAATCTAGCAACTCACTTGCCTGATCAGGCAAGTGGTTAAAAAAAGGTAAAAATAAATAATAAAGTAAAAAACGTTTCAATCATTTTTTTCAATCATCATCGTATCATAAATTATGTTCTCATTCTCTGGCATGCAGCATTGCCCCCTCCCCTTGCACACATTTGAGAATACTGGGACAAGCCATCGGCCAATCAAGAATTGAGTAAGCTAATATGCATGAAACAAATATCACGCAAGATTATGTGAGCACTGTGAAATAGAGAAATCAGTGAGGCATGTAATTTTTCACTGCTATAAATACTCTTGAGAACAGAGAAATTAAGAAGATTGGAGTGGAAGAAATGAGTCTAAAAATGTATGAGTCATTGGGTTAGGGAGTCTATTACATTATTTGAAGGAAACTGGCTTGTCAAAAGAGTTTAGTGTTCAGTGAAATATGGGGGATGGATCATACCAATTTAAATATGCAAGAATGTTTGTTGCTTTGCATCTGTGACGCTCTGTTTCCTTGTTCTGTTTTGTGTACTTTAACAAAGATTAATCATGACAATAAGCATTAGTCTTTGTTGTTATTTGATAACTGCTAATTTGTTAAACAATTTGTGTAAGGGCAAGTAAAAATCGACTATGGGCAAGTAGATTTCTGACCTTCTTGCCTAACTGGGAAAGTGAAAAAAAGCATTAATGTTGAACCCTGTAAATATATGTAGATTAACAGACAAATAAAGATTGTGTCAATTGTGATTCACATCTGAGTTTACATTTGTTGACTGAGGTTTACCTATGTTATATATGTCAAACTTCTAAGTGATATTAAGTTGTGATTTTCAGCCACTGTTGTTTTTTTGTTAGTGTATGGCTGTTACCACTGCCATATTTTTGCTCAACTGCCAAAGTCATCAACTATTATCAGACCTTACTTACACATGTAACTGTTGATACTGATAATTAGCTTGTTCTCTGGTTGAGTGTAACACTTCATTCTTGATCTTGGATTTATTTTTCTTTTTCGTGTCAACTTATGTTATTTTATATTTTACAGTAATTATTGTCAGCTTTTGCATATTACTTAACCTGACTGCTTCATAAGGGAAATGTGTCTTACCTTTCTCTGTGTCCTCTGTTGAACTTGGTTTGATGTTCAAGATGAGCTGCTCTAACTTGAAATATTTGTATTTCTCAAGTCTAGATGAGGAGATAAGGAGAAAAGTTCATTGCATGATTTTGCTAAAAGTTCAATTCTATACTCTGTAGTAGGTTGATTCTTTCTCACCAACCTGGTGGCTAATAGATGCTCAGTGAACTGTGCTTCAGTGGGAACTCTAATATTGAGAAATTCCTCAACTAACGCACCCTGTTGCCCATCTGATGCATTGAGTTTTGACTGTAAAAAAAGATCTAAAAGTTATCCATAGCCACTTCTGCAGTATGAGGATGTGTGGTGGTATTCAAATAGCACTTACACACCTCTTCTGTGATCCATTTGAAAGAAAAGTTGAACAATTGAAGGCTTAGAGCTGAAATGGCCTCATGGAGAGCTTGCATAAAGCTCTGGGGTTTGGATCCTGGATTAAAAACAAATCTATCATATTGTTTCCAAAGAAGATTACACACTTAGTGCTTTCAAAGATGAATGTTAGAGTTATTATATTGTATTATACATGACTGTTGCAAAACCAACACATGATACTGGGATTCAGGGCTCTCATTCTGATTACCTGATGCTATGTGGGCCATGGATTGTAGAATAGTAGCGATAAAATGCCCCACGTGCTGAAGCTTGGCCTCTGACAGATAAAGGATTTGATTGGTTGCATCAAAATAAAAGTCCCCTAAGCAATGTGCCAGTAGACCTTCATTAGAGGAAGATGATGAAACAGGGATAGATTTGGCCAGTAGTAGAAGTACAGAGGGAAACAGGGGGCTGTTTGCAAGCAGCTGCATCACCTGGCAACCAAACAGGAAAATGGCGGAGTGTTGAGGCGAGAGTTTGTCTAGCGCAGTCGGGATAAGTTGAACATCATGGTTCTCCTGGGCTGAATGCCCTAGAACTGTGAGAACAGATTGAAAATACTTATTTAGGCATCATATCTAGCATAATTAGGTGTTACATTCATCCAGTTCAGTTTCTATTTCTGTGATCTTGGATTGAGCACTAAATATTGAAGCTTTTATGGCATGCTTGTACCGTTGTTGAGCTGTTGACTAGGATAACCTGCAGTGAGGTTATGCAAAGACAGCTGGATCTCTTGCAGGGTCCTGAATAAAGGAGATATGCTGACCAGCATGGACAGATCATAATCACTTAGACAAGGAGCTGTGCTTTGTAGATGGGCTAGGGAAGAGAAAATTAACATACGAGTGACACATGGCAACATCTTAATATTCTTGGAAATCCAACAAAACCCTTGTGTAGATTTGTTCCTTACTTGGCTCATGGGGAAGAGCTTCTGCTTTGGTCATATTCATTGATGAAAACTGGGGATATAATTTGAAAGAAGAAATTATTCTTCATTTAATTATTCCAAGATATGCTACAAACAGAAGAAAGACAACTATAATACCTGTGTGTAACACATGTTGGTGTCGCTGATTTGAGTGTATCCAGTTTGTGGCTCACATTCCCTGGCATCAGGAGGAGAAGTATGGCAGTATGGGGGACTAGGCAAATCCTGGTTCTGCCAAGCTTCTCCGGTCAGCCTGCATAAAAGAGCTTCCACTGACCTGAGAACAGCTCCCAGTAATGCTACAGATGCCTCGGCTGGGTGATGGTGATGTTCAGTGCCACACATACAACAGATAAGAGTTAAATGTGACATAGGCTCCAGCCTATAAAAACATGGCAACAAAAAATACTTTAAATTCAAACAATGTGCCCTGATAGTTCTTCTGTGTTAGCTAACATTTAGCCGCAAAATGTGATAATGCTGTTAAGGGAAATAGTTCCTCATTTTGGGAAATATGCTTGTTCACTTTATTGCTGAGAGTTATATGAGAAAATTGATACCATGCTCATCTTAGTTTAGCATAAAGACAGGAAGCAGGGGGAAAAGACCAAAAGTAACACAATCCACCTCTGAGGACCTCTTAAGCTCACTAATTCACGCATTAAATCTTGTTTGAGCTTTAGGGATGCTGGTACACGGAATTTGTTACTTCCAGACAGAGTCATGGACATGTGTCTTCTTTGTTCCCTTGGCATTGCTTTGAAAACATCATCAGTTTTACCTTGTGTATCTCTCTCTCTCACACTGCCATTTGATGGTTTATCCCTCATAGAATTATGGACTAGCAGCTCTTTAAGAAGACTCAGTTTTTTATGATCCATATTCTCAAAGACATTCTGAAAGAAAATACACATTTTTTTTTCTTTTCCATTTTCTACTAAAACTTATTGGATACTAAAATTATTGTATGTTGTCATATTTTGTCAACACAGTAAATCTCACCTTGAATGTTTCAGTCTGTTGACAAATGTTTCTGTAGAACTCCTGTGTGTCTTTGCGGTGTCGGGCCAGTTGTGACGCTATGTGGAGGTTCTGATCCTCTAGTTTGTCGTACAGAGTTTTCACATTGAATTCCTCTAAATCACAGCGCCCAAACACGCCTCCTAGATGGGACCAGGAATTTGCACCAATGAGATATTAGCCATATAGATATTGGCCCAGTGAAAGGAAAAAATCACATCTGAACAAAAGTGCAGCAGAAGACTATAGTTATAGTCTTATATTTTAAAATATGACCACCCATTGTTTGTTCATTTTTGTTATTTTTTTAACAACTGAGGAGACACTATCATGATGAATGACTGCACCTTGAAATCAAAGGCTCCATAATAATGCAGCAAAGTCTTTCTAGCTTTTTAGTCAGTCCAGGATGGAGCATGCAATGGATGATAAGTACTTGAATTAAGATTGCAGAGGCTAACTAGAGAGCTAGAGGTAACAGTACAAGTCATTAGAATGTGATATTAGCCATTATTTTCTCTATCATCAATCAAATTGAGAATAGGCTGTTACCAGGTCATGCGTGATGGTTTCATAATGGCTAGGCCAATGGACATTTAAACGCCCTATCGAGTTGCATGAATAATACAATAAGCAGTAAGAGAGAAACATAAAATCCAGCTCTACCTTATATTCATTTCAACCACCATACGGAGCTAAAGTGTTTTGGTTTTTTTTGTTATATTTTGTTTTTTCAAAGATCGGTTTATGACTAGGTTACTGAGGTGGTGCAGAAAATAAAAAGATAGATTTATTTATTAAATTGATCCAAAACATGATAGCAGAACAATTAAGAAAGATAAGGTTGGCGGCTTTAGTAGACCTTAGTTTGAAAATTCCATATAGTGGATACTCCATATTTTGATAGGTGATACTGTATCTTGTAGATAGACACATCCAGTGGTGGTAATTTCAGCATATACAAGAAAACACTTCACAAAGTCATCCAGCTGGCCACAAACTCATTGTGCATTCCACTACACGCATCAATACCACCAAATTTTCCTTACATCATTGCCGATATAACAGTTTGGGTAAAGCTAAAGCACAGCGTCACAAATAATTATCTTACCTCCCTTTGACACAGCAGGGTCTTCGGCCTCTGCTCCCTCTCCTACACCCCTACTGCCAAGGAGGCCATCTAAGCTTTGGACAACCAGGCTGAAACACATATGCAAGCCACATTTTTATAAATCCCTAGTTGTCTATTATTTGTTACACATTTGCATGTTTCGTGTAATTCTATACACTTTATAATGAGAAAATGGGAGAAAAGGGACATGGTATGTGCTACCAGGACACCCACCATTACCATCCTGACACATAGATAAATTACATTACTTCTTCTGCCAAGGCAAACATACCTTTCTCCACTGCAAACACACTCCACTGGACAGAAGGACTCCCCAAGGCTGCGCCACTTGGGCTTTGTCCTCCACTGGGAGACCAGCTTTGCTTTGCCGGGACGCAGAACGAGCACTGTGGTGGTCACAACCACAACTACCAGCAGCAGCACACTCAGGATCCCTACACATAGTTACCATTGTATCATTATAAAATACCAATGGCATCCTCCTGCGTGACAAAATTGTGAATAAACAGTTAATAGTGAACAATAAAAATACCCACCTGCAATTACTCCCCAGTCTGGTAGCAGGTTGAGTTGGTGCTGTTTGACAATCCCATACCTCACCAGCTGTGCTGGTGTCATGGGCTGGAAGACAGCGGCCCGAGGGTCACACTCTGTCCCCTCCTCACTTACAACAACCACCATACTCCACTCTGGAACAGCATTGTCCACAAACACATACTTCCCTGTTTCTGAAAACACATGGGCAAATCTAAGACAGGGAGATGAGAGGATTAAGAGGTTATGGTCACAAAATGGGATTTCAAATAATGAAAACTTGAAGGTCTACCTGCAATATTAACTGTACACTACCTTGTGGAGTTGAAGTTTGTCTGCTTTATGAGTATCTGCAGACGTCTGAAGGCACCAAAGTCCCAGCTGGGGTTACTGTTAAACAGATGGTCTTTCTGATACACTGGGAAGTGGCTGAGACGGCGATCTTTGGGGTATAAATACATTTAGAGAAAGATTTAAAGATTCAAAACAAATATAAAACAAACATAACTTACTGTTATGATAAAACCAATATTAAATGAAAGTAGGGTGAGTACCTGTGTGGTTGATGGTGAGATGGAAAATGAGCATGTCACCAGAGGACAGACAGGCAACAGGGTTTGGGATGCGAGGAAGGACAGCTAAATCATCCTCATTATCATCTTCTTCTTCTGTGTCTCTCCTCTTCCTGGGTCTTGTATTCAGGCGTCCAATTGGTTCTGAGTAGAAGTCAGTGTCAAATTAAAATGCTTGGAGATTAGATGATCAAGTTAAAAGTTCAACTATTTTCCCAATATAATGATACTACATACAGAAGTAACATGATTTAATCTGAGACATTAGGAAAAGAAAATTAATCAAGTCTAGTCACCTGAGAGAAGCTTATCAATAATCTCTTTTTGTGTCAGAATCCAGCCAAATATTCCTTCAGAGTGAAACTGGACCAAATGGCTATTCCCAATATTATTTGCATGGATATCTGGTCCTAAAACATCCATGACAGTCTGGAAACAAACATAAACAAGCCAAATGAGAACTGCTACTGCAGCACTATACCACAGCATGCTACATAAATTCAAGAAATAAAATGATGAGATATCAATAACTAATTATGAGCTGCTTTCTATAATAAATCTGACAGGGCATCCTCTTGTATATGGTTACCAAGCTGAAGTGTTTTCACCATGTTGGAGAACCAAAAACACAGGAAGAACTTGTGTTAGAGAGCAGATAATGTTTAAAAAAGTTATTAAAAAAGTAATAAAAGTTAGGGGCAAAAAATATCTTAAATCAGACATATCCTCTCCCCTAAGGTAAATAAACCCCTAAAGGCAAAATTCTATTTAATTCGACCCACTCAAATGCACACACACAAAACATCCACATTCATAAATGATTAAATTGATGGAAAATGATGAGACCAAGAGGCTATCTTGTTGAACTTTTTCTTGCATGGAGAGAAGAGTTCATTATATCACTTTCCTATGGCAATAATGCGATGGTATCACCAAATCTGTAGCTGCAACATTTTTCCAGGTATCCAGCTGAGACTGCAAAATCCTGATAACTGCTACACCAAGCTTTCCACCAAATAATTGATCCAGCTCCAACCCCACAGTCTGAGAAGTCTCCAGGCTGCAACAGCTAAATACTAATGTTATATGTGTGCTTATTTTTGTGTGGTGATAGCTGCCTCCAAAAATCCTCATTTACACACAGTTTTTGTGTAATTAATCAATAATTGTGATGTAAGGAAAAACTGCTGCAATATCAGATTTTTGATGGCCCTACCACCTCACCCTCACCCTGGCCCAGACCATGCTGTCACTTTCTTTGATGCTGAGTAGCAGGTGTCCATCTGGGGAGAGCTGGGCAGAGAGCTGAGGCACGCTGGAAAGGCAGGAAGTGTTGCAAAGTTCCTCAGCAGACACATATTGCTCACACTGGCAGCTGGGGCATCAGGATTAAGCAGATAAGGCAAAAGACAAAAAGATAGACAGTATATCAGACTATTTACCACTTACATCACTTCATACTTTTAAAGGCATATTATGCAGGATTTGTCAGTTGCTGTTTGTAAACACAAAATGGTGGATGAAGAGAGGGAGCAGCGGTAGCAAGAACAAAGCAGTGAATTAGATTGGAAAAAAAAATTCTGATTGTTTCATGGTGGCTATGTTCTAAAGCACAAATAAACCTATACATCTCCACCGCCACACCTCTGCACATCTCCACACTGCGGGAAGATGCTGCATTGCTAGATTTTGTGTGAATGCAGCCAAAGTGCACACTTCATCCCGTCCGCTATGTCCTCTCTGCTCTGCGTGTGTGTTAGTCAAACAGACACAGACAGAGAGCAGAAGAGAGAGACAGCAATATAACTTGGTCGCTACGCTACAAATCCCGACCTCACACCCTGCATGTTATTGGCTGGGGGCTACATACCCACTGCTCAAAGCTTGATGCCCTGAAACATCCTGAATACACACTTTTTTTTTTTGTTGTTGTTTTTTTTTTTAGGAAAATCCTGCATATTAAGCCTTTAATTTCAAATGTGGTTTGCAGCAATATTTTTTTAAAGTCATGGACATTGCAGACTATTGTAAAGGAGAAAACTGGATTGAAAAATATTAGTGAGATTCACATGCCCATCTCCATATCCAGAGTTCCTCCATGCGGCCCACAGGTGATATTACAGGAGTGGAGAGATGGGTACACACATTCTCTGGATGCTGCCAGTCGTACCTGCCCTGCAGCACACCGTCTGTTCACCTGAAACACACACACATACACGCTTAAACTTACACATCCACAGGACTTCAAACAAACAGACCTTGCTGGTCATTACATCATTCATGTTTGATCCACTTCAGTTTTTTCCCATCTCACAGACACATTGTAGAAAGTGTTTTCTACAGAGATTTCATTTGTGGTGGGCAACACTGACAGGCAAGGGTTATGTTCATGTGCTGCGGAAAAGCACCAAAACATCAGACACTTAAGAGTTGGCTGTAAAACAGCATCACAGCATTGACTTTGAAGGTAAATAATATTTTAAGTCTATACAATGCATAAGAACACATTTCTGCATTTCCATAAAAACCTTTGAAAGATAGAAATTACAAATTCACTGTCAAAATATGGGAAAATTAGATTTCAAAAAATAAAAACAAAATTATTGCTGACTTCAGGTCTAATAGTGACCTCAGGCTGGCAGTCCAATTCACTGTCAGATGTAGAGCTTTTGAAATCCAGTTCATTGTAGAAGATAAAACCTGTTCTGCACAAACATGAACCATCTGAGTGCTGGAATGCACGGTTCTTTCCAATACAGGTACAAGAAGAGGAACCTGCCGAAACAAATGTGATACAGGACAAAACTCATAAAAAATGAACATAATAATCTTCAGATAAAAACATTTTATGTGATCTGAGTAATCTAGGAACATCTGAAAGGGCAAAACCTGCAGATGAGGTGGAGGAGCTGCCACAGGGAAAGCAGGCCTTCTGGGCAGGCAGGTGGTTGAAAGTGCCAGCCGGACATGGGTGACAGTCCTCAATTTTCTCAGCATTAGTGAGATTACCAAAGGAGCCAGGGGGGCATGGTATCGCTTGAGTGGATCCAATCGGACAGACATACCCAAGAGGGCAAGGGTTACTCTTGTAGTGGTTTGTGCCTGTTCCATTAAAATCAATTTAGACATTATTTTGAGTTAGGCATGAATGATACATATTTTAAACATGAAATGAGATCTGGAATGATTTGTAGTAGTGAGTAATTCCTTTCTTTGAATGTGAAGTACCTGCAGGGCAATGGTATCCTGATGGGCATGGAAGACATTGTGGGATAGGGGAGAGGTACAGACGATAGGTGCCACCCTCACACACAATACAGCAGCTGTTTTTGGATCCTCTGAGCCCACTGGTGTTGACAGGCATGGAGCCCCCTTCACAGGACTTCATGGCAGAGCTGTTGGCTGGGCAGTAGTAGGGAAATGGACAGCTGTGGAGCATGGTAACAAAGTTATTTATAAAGCTTTAACCCCCACCATGCAGAATCAGTCCAAATCCATTAAGCTATTATCATTTCAACGGTTAAAGCCTCTCATTTCCATGTCAGACAGTCTTACTTGCATGCCAAATTTTAGAATACTGGACTGGTTTGAATGCACTCACAGTTGTTTGGGGGTATTGTAGGAATGGGATCCCTCAGGACAAACATAACCTTCAGGACAGACTTGTGGCTCAGCAGTCTGAGGTCCACAGTATGAGCCAGCTCTGCACAGCCTCTCTGAGGCTGCACCTGGATTATAAGCAGAAACTCATTACTGCAGAACCTTTTTTACTGTCTTTGGGGAGAAAAGCATTTATTAAGATAAAATATTCAATACGGTCTACAGATATATGGTAATATTATAAACTGTGTGGATAAACCTACCCATGGGACATTGATAAGAGGCCCTGCAGGGAATGCCCTCTATATTGGGCTTTCCTGTAGCCCAAGGATCTGGGCAGAAGGTTCCCCCTGCACAGGGCTCACATTGGCTAGGTGCAGCAGCTCCAGGAAGGGACCTTTTGGTCCCTGTAGGGCAGAGAAAGGGAGGTCCAGACCCACTGCACCAATAACCAGCTGGGCAAGGATGGTTGGAGTAGTCTGTAAGCCCTGGAAAATAAAAAAATTGTAGAAAACATTACTTCACACTGTGAAACCATAATTTAAATATACGCATTTCATCATTGTGTAAGAAATTATCAAATTGAGCATGACATGAAGTAACAAACACCTGAACCATTAAACTTATTAAAATGACTCAGACACAAATGAAGTTCTTTGCTACTCATTATTTACAAAGCCTTCATGTATGAATACAAAGAATCAAAGGGAGGAGCGAGAGGGAGACCATCTGCTGTGCATCATCCAGCATACAAAGTAACAATATGCTTTCAATTTCAAACATTAAGCATTTGTGAGGGAGATTAAAAAAGTTTTCCTTTGTAAATCCACCCCTCAGTCATAACTGTCACCCCAGGTATGTTTTAAATTCAAGGCCTTCAATCACATTATACCTTCTCCACTCTTATCTCAGCCAGAGGCTCAGGCACGGGTATAATGGTGTGCATACATACTGAAATTAATACAACCTAGAAAGGCATATTGCATTGAACTGTCCTCGCTAATGTGAATTTAAACCCAGAGAGAGGCGTATTAAGGCATAACATTACACTATTCTACAATTCATTACAAGATATAGCAGAATGAAAGTAAAAAAATATCACCTGTGATTTAAGAAATCTGTTACATTTACATATGCATTTTAATGAACCTTTTAAATGAGTTGGTTGTGGTCTATGGTGTAGGCAGTGTGTCAGACCTGTTGTGTTACAGTGAGAACCAGGAGGGCAGGGCAGGCAGTCATCCTTGCTGCCTGCGCCAGGGGAAACTCGATAGGTGTACAGAGGACATGGCCTGGGTCCCATCTCTCCATTAAAGCCGCTGCCAGGTAAACCATCACAGTAATAACCAGCAGGACACAGATGAAGGACTGCATCTCCTGCAAACAAACAAACAAAATGCTGAAATATTATGAGGGAAAAAGGGTTTCAAATATTTTATGTAAAGATTGTTTGAATGCACATTTGTTACACTCCTTGCTTTCCATTTGAAGAATTGATTTCAAGATTTCAATATTTTATTGATTACTTTTAAGGCTCATCAAGCACCTGCCCCTGGCAATATTTCTGACCGGTAAACACTTTATGATCCCAGGCTAAGTCATAATTTTCAGGACAGGGCCCTCCTGGCTGTCAGCCAATGGTTTTTAGTCCCAGATCAAGCTGGCATCTAATCAGTTTACACACAAGACTGTAATTAACTACCTGGTAGGACAGCAAGCACGCAGTACACTGCGTAGAAAGCATCATGATTGAAATTGCTCATCTAGGCCAAAGAAAAAAACGACTAGGCTCTCACTGTAAGAACTCCAAAACTATACAATGCCCTTTCTGCTAAGTTTTAATTGTCTAAATCAATGTCACTGCTTTTCATCACTTCTCAAACCAAATTTGTTCACAAAAAGGCAACTTTGTAATGTTTAAGAGATTATCCTGCATTGTAACTCTGTAAACCTGATGGCAGTAGCTACAGAAATACTTCAAAACACTCAATATTAAGACTGTTATCAGTCTGTACCAGGTTTACACCAATGCTGAGGTGGGCACGGTAAGCAATCCTGTAGGTTGGCACCTCCTGGGGAGCTTCTGACAGTGTTTGCAGGACACAACACAGCCTCCTCTGTCCCTTCAGGACAGTAAAAACCTAGAATAAAACATGCTTAGGTTTTTACAATTAACTTTTAATAGTTAAATGATAAAGTGACTGACTATAAAAATAGTTTGAGATAACTAATCTCAAAGGTAATCTGAGAACAATGTGGTGTATATAAACTGAATATCAATTTTTACTAGCATTTAGGTTTTTTTGTTTGTTTGTTTTTAAGAATTGATACACTGTACCTGGTGGACATGGTCCAGCACACTGCATGCCCCACTGACACTGGGTCAGGTCAGACATTGGTCCCTGTGGGGTGAAATCTGCACTCCCAGAAAGACAAAGATACCCTGCAGCACACACCCCCTGGATCCTACCAGCTCTTTGGAAAATATGCACCAGGTTATTTTATCCACACAACCACAGAATTCATTGCATAAACACAAACACACACAAACATAGACAAGAATATATTTGAGGACATTAGATTGCACGCTTCATTAGATAAACAGCTTGATAATTACATAATTTCTACCATTTTCACCTCCCATAGTTATATCCAAATTCATTATATTCATACATATTAAGGTGCTAATTTTGTTGTTCAGTGAACCGTGACTCCTGAAGCATGATATACAGTATTCCCTCCTTCTGCTAATTGTGAGTATAATCAAAGCAGAGAGCAGAGAGTGTTTGCCTTTGAGCAAGTATGCATGAGTACAGGATGTGCATGCGCCTAACTGTACAGTATGTCTGTGGGCATATTTGTGTTTGTGTGTGTGTTTGTGTGTATATGTACTGTGTGTCTGGGTGTATTGTACAGTATGTGAGACAAATACACAATTGTGTGCTTGTGCATGCATGCAAGTGAGCTGTGACTCTTCCAGTGTACCTGCAGAAGTTCCCTGGGGGGCAGGGTAAACATTCTCTCTCCTCCTGTAGCCCTCCCTGGTTTGGATGAGTGTATGTCCCATTAGGACATGGCTGAGGCACCATGGTGCCTGACAAAAGATACAGTAAAACAGAGACAGGCTGCATGATTTATTACATAGTAGTTACCACAATGGCAATAAGTGCCATAAAGTACAATGGTTTCTTTGTTTTTTTTTGGACTAAAACACAAAAAGGGAAAAGGGAATTCCATGTCTTTTCTGTTTTCTTTGTGATGGTTTATAAGATTATACATACATATAAATTAAATTAAAGTTGCCATCCCCTGTAGTCAAATCATCCTTTTAGCATACCTGCAGGGCAGAATGAGTGTGGTGGGCAGGGCCATGGTTCTCCTACTATGGCCTCCTCACAGTAGAATCCGGGTCGGCAGGGAATGCATCTATCAGAGCCTGGGTTTGGCTGATACTCTCCTTTTGGACAAGGCAGGGCCAGGACAGAGCCTTCTGGACAGTAGTGGCCCTAGGAGAGAATAGAAATGACCAAAGTGCATCTGAGGGTTGGCATTCAATACAGCAGGACATTAATGATAAACAACATGGCACAAGTTTCTCTAAGTAAGATACTGTTAGGTAGACAATAACAATGGATACATGAAGGACAAGGAAGAGAATTCAGGGAATAAAGAAAGAATTAAAGAGTACATGAATCGCCTTACCTTGGGACAAAGGAAGGCATATGGAATGGTTGAAGAGAAGTCAAAAGGGCAGTAGAAACCAGCAGCACAGGGCCCACTGGGGTTGGCCAGACCCTCAGTAGAACAGTAGTGCCCTGCAGGACAGGCAGAGCAGCTCTCCATTGACACACCTCCTATGAAAAGAAGAACAACAGATACCAGCGAGGAGAAAAAGTGACAGTGACAGAAAACTGTTGCTCACAGAAGAGAAAATGGCATGATATTAGAATCTATTTCGAAAACCAATTTATGGTGTATGTACATATCAAATTAATAAATTCATTACTCAGTATTGTGGCTCTAACAGAAAAAAAAAAATTCATAATGTGTAAAGATTATTAGTACCAGTGGTGTTACGGATAGTGCCAAGAGGACAAGGAATTGGGGAGAGGCAACCTGCTGGACAGTAGTGGCCTGCAGGACAAGGCCCATTCCTGGGGAAGTTGTCAGAGCTCTGCGGTATTGGCTCTATTGCTTCACCTTGACAGAAATAACCCTGTAAACATAAACCTAGACAAAAACACAAAGATCCTATAAATTTCCTCATCAATTTCTTTATCTGTTATTAAATTGCTTAACCAGCATATATTTTGAGTGTATACATTTTGCTTTAAGACAAAAATCATGTCACTATACATGTATATTGTATCTGTGCACCTTGTGGTGTTGATGCTCCGTATGAGCTACAGTACACTCCAGAGGGACAGGCTGTGCACACAGAGAGGGAGTGTGCTCCTGTCTGATTACTTAGAGTCCCTACAGGGCAGGGTTGAGGCAGGGCTGTCCCAGCAGGACAAAAATGACCTAGAAAGAGATCATAACAGTTATCAAATATTAGTTTATTATTAATGTAGAAACATTAGGAATTTTGCCACTGGACAGTATTGCTGTTATGTAGTTTAGAGTTGTGTAGAGTTGCTGTAATGATCTGATTTATACTTGAAGATTATTTTCACCATCCTTACCAGCTGGGCAGATCAAGGGCTCTTTAGTGGCTGAGGAGGAACACATGGTCCCTTTGGGGCATATTATGCAGTGGGCTGCTCCAGGGGCTGGACTGTAAGTGCCAGGCTCACAGGGAACCTCACTTGCTGAGCCAACAGGACAGCTATGGCCAGCGGGGCAGAAGTAGCCATGGGAACCATCAGATGGGGTGGGACTGGAGCTGCCACCAAGGCAAACGTACCTGTAGGCATACAATACAACAGGAAAAACAAACTTCATATCACAAATATTGCTTTAAGTTGCCATTAGTGAGATCCAACAATCTGTCAGTGATAAAAATATAATCTTTTGTCAGCAGAAGTTTTAGAGAACATTTTAATGAAAGTATTCAGTGTCAGTTGAGGCCACTTCAAATTTCAATAATGAAGGTAATTATAAATATTAGTTTTACAATGGAAGGTAGCAAGTAGAACATGGCTATGAAATGTTTATTAAAGGCAGATTTTCTATGAGCAGTATTTCATTTAACAATCACTGTTGTATTGATACATTGGAATGTTCACATTGTTCAGTCAATGTAATTAAAATAAAGTCTAACCATAAATCTGTCATAAATATTCCCAAGAATGCAGGTACTGAAAACTGAAGTCATATATGTTGAAATTACACATATTAGTTTCAGAATCAAGCATCATAAGTTGTAAGTTGTGTGTTTTCAAATTAATTTAAATACTTTGATATTTGGTAGTGATTAGCGTCAAACACATTAGAACTTGTTTTATGACTTTTTAATTTCACAGAATTTTAATTCTGTAGTCAACTCAGATCATATTTATACCTCAAAGATGGAATAAAAAATAAACTCAGATTCCGTAACCTTGACAAACACACTGCTACAGGTACTTTAAAGTGAGTTTTATCTATCTAAGTATTCACAGCAGAGCATACTTTACAACTAAAATGCAGCTTTTACCAAAGTGTGTGAATTTTGTCCTGCTGCAGAAAACTGCTGCTTCTCCTGCTGAGACTCAACAGACGCTCAGGTAAAGACTGTCTGCTTGCCTCAATTATCTGTCTGATTCAGCTGTTTGTAGGTATACTGGCTTGCAATTGATTTTTGAACAACAGATATCCTGCTGACATAATGGAATGGTCCCTTGAATCCATGTATAAATCTTTTGCACAAATCTTAAAATAATTTCAAGGTGGAAGGTGAGATACAGAAGGTAGGGGAGAGACTGAGAAATAATAAAATTATATAAAGAAGAGAAACAATCTCAAAGCAAAACTATTTTCTTGGCCGCCCCCTGCTCATGTCCAAGGCAGCTAGATGAGTGAACTGTCTGAATAATATCTTTCAAGGACAAAAGAACAGTATGTCCCTCTACAGACAGAGTGGAGAGGTTTTAAACCAAAAATGCAAAAGAGCAGAGGTGATTACCCAGCATGACACGGGAGAGCATCTGAGAGCTCAGCTATTGCAGGCCTATCACAAAACAGTCCAGGGGGGCAGGGTGGGCATTCCTCTAGCCCCCTCAGTCCTTGGAAGATGGAGAGAGAGCCTGTAGGGCAAGGGAGTGGATAGCCGGTACCGGAGGGGCAATAGTAGCCAGAGGGGCAAAGATGGTTTCTGGTAGAATTTCCCTGAGAAATAGAAAAAATAAAAACCCTGATGCATTCAGTGTCATAAGACAAATTGGCAGTGTTTATTTATATGTTTTGATGACATAGTGTCCTATGGATGCATGCATGTAAAGCATGCATTGCTTGCATGTAGTAACAAGACTTAAAGTTGAATATTGTCATGTCTAAAGCAGAAATTTTACATCCTGTAATACAAAGGTGCTTGATGAAAGTTAAAAAAATGATTTTCCGATTGTTAAAGCTTTATAAGTATTTGGACTTAAAATGTGATTTGGAAAGGTCATGTTGTCATTAAATTATAGCAATTTACTCCCATTTATAACAATTTCATTTATTATCATTTATTATAGTATGAAAGTGCTTGGCAATATGGCAGTATGTTGTGCTGTCATTTTTTCCCTCAAGAGGATTCTGAGGAAAGCTTATGGATGCTTGATGGTGGTGCTAGAGGAAAAGCAATTCATCACTAAAGCACCATCAGTAACCACAACAAATTTCCTGGAAATGTGGCTATTTTTTGATAGCTTGTGAGCAAGTTTCACTTGATGGTGTTGTTGGAATAAAGAAGAAAAGTTTGACGTGAATTGTGACATAGTGTTATATGAAAGGTAAAGGGGTAACCAATATCAGTAAGAATCATTCTTTGGGGGCAAGGGCTGACCGGCCAAGTACTTACTGACCAACATCACAAGGTCATGGACCAACAGAGACAAACGAAAACAAGAACAGCACCTGATACTCAGTAAAGTTAGGGCTGGTTGATCCAGCTGGACAGTAATATCCTGCCTCACAGAGTCCTATGGGCTGCGACATACCAGGCTGAGAGCAGAACATTCCTGCCAGAAATACCAACAAAATAAACTCATCATCATCACATTTGCAACACATTAACTTAACTGTGAACAAGTATTTCTTTTTTATTTAATTTGGGATTTATCCTTTCAATACCAGCAGGGCAGGGCAGGCAGGCATCAGGACTTGAGGCTCCAAGCTGGCTCTGCACAGTCCCAGGTGGGCAAGGGAACTCCAGTCCTAGTGTCAGTCCTGGAGGACAGTAGTATCCAAAGGGACACAGTGCGGGCTGTACAGTGCCTTCAACTGAACCACATCAGAGAAAATGAATAAAAGACTGATATATCTGAGGAAACCTTTTTAGACTTTGAAAAGATACAGCTGTATTATCAAGGACACTTTGACACTGTCAGAACAATTGTCAGATCAGTTGCACCCTTTTCCCTAAAGATGTACTGTATAATATCTGCTTCAATTAGTAAAACTGAGAGCTCCCCTGAATGACATTGAGTATCCCTCATGGATTGAGTATGAATTCATTGCTTTCTTTGAAAAGACAAGATATGAGATGGTAAATAAGCAGCTAGCCAATGATCTGTGTCCTTTTGGTGTGTCTATAATCATAGCTTAAAAATCAACTCATGAAAAAATGTCTTGTGGACTGAATGATAATCTATTGTGACTACTATTGGAAGATAAATCATATTCTCTTCCTCCTCTATCCTCTCTATCCAGCATAGAGTTCGTGTTAGAAAAACCCTTGCTCTTCGTGCTGAAGAAAACTTTTGGACTCACCTTGACAGTAGTATCCAGGAGTACAGATGGTGCAGTTGTCCTGGTGTGTGTTGCCTACTCTAGAGCTAAATGTCCCTGCAGGACAGGGCATGGGGACTGGTGCTCCACTGGGGCAGAAGAAACCGGCTGGGCACAGAGCCTGGTCTGCTCTGCTAGAACCCCAGGCACAATAAAACCCTGCAAAACAATCACCTAAAGCACACAAGGGGAAAAATGCATTTAAATATAGGATATTATCTTTATAGTCAGCATTAAAACATGGAAAGCATTAAAACATGGAAAACTAGCTGTCTTTCATTCTGTTTACCTGCTATAACCCCATGTTGGCAGAAAACCCCTGAGGGACAGAGAGAACCAGTTCTGTTGTCAGTTGGGTTGGGAACCGTGGCACCCATCAGGCAAAGAAACCCAGCAGCACACGATCCAGATGGCTCAATCAAACCGTCAGACCCACAGAACAGACCTGCTGGACACACTAGGCACTCACCTGTAAACACAGAGAGTGACAGCTTTGACTTCAGTCCTAACAGCAAAACAAGCCAGCTGCCAGGTGAGATCCATCAACGTGTCTCCGAGACAATTGCACACAGATAGAGGTGTCAATTTCTTGAATCAAACTAAAATTTGGTTTGAACACAGGCATTGAACTTGTTTTATTTTATTTCAGAAAAGTGCTTACCATGAATGCGGATTTTTATAAATCTTGTCTGAAGGAAAATCTAATTTGAATAATCAATAATATCCTGAAGGCCTCAAGAGTACACCACAAAATATCTGTATCATAACTGTTCATGCCTAGTCAAATTATACTTTTTTCAAACAAAGTTTATCATTCAACTTATTCATAAAGGTTCTGCCTTTTCACCTGTGGTGGTGAGACCGGGGCTGGGGTTGTATGTGCCTTTAGGGCATGGAAGAGGCTGACTGTCTGGACTCTCCCTGGAACAGATGTAGCCAGCTGGGCAGGGCAGAGGGCTGGAGAGTCCAGTGGAGCTCCCCCTGGTGGGGGTGGGACTTGGGGACTGGCAGTGGAACCCAGGGGGACAGGGGTTACACTCTTTCTGGCCGGATAAATCCTGGAACCAGCCTGGCAAGGACATTTAAATGGTAAATGGACTGCACTTATGTGGTGCCTTTCTACTCTTCCAATCATTCAAAGCACTTCACACTACATGCCAACATTCACCCATTGACACACACATTCATACAGTGATGGCACTGATGGCTACCATGCAACCTGCTCATCAGGAGGAGAATCTAATGCATTCAAACACATCTATGGTACAGCCATTGGGAGTAATTTTGGGTGCAGTATCTTGCCCAAGGACACTGACATCTGATTAGTGGATGACCCTGAGCCACAGTTGCCCCACATTTAATCATCAACAACATCTTGAGAGAGAGAGAAAGAAGTTGTGACAGGAAAATTAATATTTTACAATTTTATACAGAACAGCTTCTTGTTTACCAGGAGGGCAAGGTTTGCAGTCATCTTTGCCTTTTCCTCCGGTCTCATTCTGGTAAGAGCCAGCTGGGCAGGGTGAGGGTACACTGCTGCCCTCTGCACAGTAGTGGCCTGCTGGACAAAAACTTCCAGATGCACTTGACATTGGAGCAGCAGTCTGGGATCCCTCTAGACAGTAGAATCCTGGGGAGAGATGCTTTTATAAAATGTTTGCAAAGCAATACTTTCATGTATTTCATGTGGGATAATGTGTCACACTAACATAACTGTATTTTCCAGTCTTGTTTCTCACCAGGCAGGCAGGATCCAGAGACTGCAGAGAGGCCAGTCTCTGAGCAGTAGAAGCCAGGACTGCAGCTATGACACTGAGACTCATCAACAAGCCCGCTTTGCTGACTGTCATAAGATGTAAATAACAATAAACTACAACGGTAGTCAAGTGATATGATGCTTGGATAATAATTGCTGTGTATTACATCACCATAGAGAATTTTAAAATGGTGAAATATCAGATTATATCTCCTGTTTTAACACATTGTTGTGTTGACACCAACAAAAGACTGTCTGCTTAAACTTAAACATCGATATTTACATGACTTTGCCTAAATTTCTACTTGTGAGATTTATTAACATATTAACAACATCAGCTCAAATCATACTTCTTTATGTATGTAGATAATCAAACAAGAAATATTGCTCAATATCCACCTGAATGTTCCTTTGGGGCATGCTTTTGGTATAAAAGTCCCCTCAGAGCAATAGAAACCAGGAGGGCATGGGAATCCAGTTAGGCTGTCTGATGGTGAAGGTTCAGAGGCTCCTCCAACACAAACAAACCCTGCAGCACATGGGCCACTGGGGGAAGACCTCCCTTAACAGGAATATCATTCAAGCGAGGTTTTTAATCACTCAAATAACAGAGCAGCAATTTACCTCTTTTTGTTTCTAGATTACACTTATAAATCTAAACTGCAAGATAGTTAATAGTAGTATAATAGTTAAGAGAAATACAGAACAAGCAAGTGATAGGGGTCAAAAACTGTGATGTATTGTACCTGTTCCTTTACAGTACATCCCAGGGTCGCACAATGAGCACTGCAATTCCTCAACCAACCCTGTCATGTTTCCATAGGTACCTTCTGGACAGGAATGCTGATTTACTGATCCACTGGAACAATAAAATCCTCTCTCACATGGAAGTGGAAGGATCATTCCTGATGTGCATATGAAACAAAATATATTTATGTCCCCAGCTGCTAAATTATTTGTCATTCAATGATTTGTCAGCACATCAGTTTTACCTTGATATTCACAATAGAAACCAGCAGGACATGTCTCACAACTGCCTTGGCCTTGTCTGAGCTGGTAGCTGCCTGGGAGGCAGGCTGTCTGTCTGACACTGCCCTGAAGCAACCATTAGTGATTTTATTAGACTTTATAGCTGCACTGTTGCAACAACAGTGACGACTGAGACAGACAACACACAGGACAAACTGTCGAGCAAACAGGACAAGAAGAATTGACTCGTGGCATGCAGCAATGCATTTGTCATGACAGAATGAAAGACACAGCCAAGGAGGAAGGCATCACATGCAATGCTCAACAATGATGACTGACAATAGCTTGAAGACTCGTACTACATGGCTGACCTTCTCACAGTAATGTCCCACTGAGCAGACATGTTGCTGTGGTCTCTCAGAATTTTGTCCCTCAGGACAGTAGTAGCCCTCTGCACACTGGCCACTTGGTTCTGCTATGCCTCTCTGGTGGCAGTAATGACCTGGAGGACACAGCTGGCAATCCTCAACTGTAGATCCACCAAGAGAACCTGTTAGCAAACAATATACATCAATTAGAAATAAATTAATTAATTTATACACTTTTTAATGTCTTTAATTGTTTTGTTTTATCTATACATCATTATATACACAGAATTTGTTGACATACAAAAAAAATCACTGATCACTTCATAAGTTAATGTAATGAAAGCATTAAAATAGATAACAATGTTAATTCAATACAAAGTACATACCTATTCCCTCATCAGTTTCTAATTCATAACCATACAAAGGAGCTACAGCATATTTTAATAGGATTCTGGTTGTCTGCCGCAAGACAAGAATACAGTTACATGATTAAACCACTTTGTGACTGAAATTATTCATAGGCACCCAAGGGGGCAGAAAATGGCTTCAATGGAAGTTTTCATATTTCTCTGCATCACTGAACTGCAAAGATGGACACCAGCTCATGTGAGAACATAAGTGAGAAAAACTGACAATTGGTGCAAGAAAGAGGATTAGGTGTTGTGATTCACAGTTTAGTATTGTGTCTGATTACTCACTCATCATTAATTCATGGCCAAAAATGGCAGGGGATTACTGACTTGTCCTAAATTGTCTTTCTTTTCAAGGAAGAGAAAATAGGTAGCATGCAGTTTTCTTTTGATAATTAAATTGTTCACAAATATCAAACAATATGCAAGATCATATCATATCATATCAGATCTAGAAGCTACAGCTAAATAACAAGAGTAACATCTTACTTTTTATTGTTCCAAGAGGGCAGGGGAGAGGAAGAAGGGTTCCAAGTGGGCAGTAATGCCCTGCAGGGCAAGAGGTGGTATGAGGGTCTAAAGAGCCTCTAGGGCAGTAGTATCCTGCCGCACAGAGTCCTGCTGGGGCTTTTAGACCAACTTGGTTACAGTATGAACCAGCCTCACAGGGGTGGGGGTAGGCAGAACCCAATGGACAATAGAAACCTGAAAAATAGCCACAAAGTATCACTGAGGTAAATCAACTTCTGTGAGAGCAAAAGTCCAATCAAGAGGTCTACTGGTCTTATGCACACACTCCCTCTAGAGATAGAGGATTTTCTCAAAGTCTGAACTTTCTATTACCGCACTCTTGTTTTCTGCTTCTTCTATTTACAGTTAACCCACCAGATTTTTTTTCAAGGTTTCCAGGGGGCAGTAATTACTTTGCTGCAAGAATTTAAATCGGTTCCTTGCTGGTCTGACATTGGCTGTTTCATTTCAGTGTTGCTATTTTATCCGCACTACCACCCAACCATCCTCAGCTCCTCGAGAGGGAAATCCTACTCCAGCATTTAGACTTTCAGGTCTACAAATAGGGGTATTTGAAGTTTCAAGACTGAGTAAATCTGCAAGAGGAATGCTAATGTGATAACCATCAACATCTACACTAAAAAAAAAAAACATTAGTTTTAGTTTTAGCACATTTTGTGCTAAAACAAAACAAACTGTTTTGCCCTGATTGAAACTTATTCCATTCATTCTTTTTGAAAACAAAGTCCAAAGAAAACCAAGATGAAGCTGTGTTAAAGCTGAACTATACTGCACAGTAGGCAGAAGTGGGACTACCATGTCATGAACAAGAAAAAATGATGTGCATATCTGCACTTTAGGGGATGAACAAGTATTGCACTGATTGCACAACTTCACTGTCAGGATTTACCCACCCCTGGGGCATATATCTCCTCTGTAGGTGGTACATGCATAGTGTGAACTCTTGAGACACGGCGGTGAGTGAGTCACAATATGGTCTGAATCTGCCCGTGGCACCATTACCACTTCGATCCAGCTTGCATCTCTCCCTATAATAGAACATGGCAGATAAAGCATGAAAGATGTCGAAGTTAATATCTTTGTCTCGCAGTAAGGAAACCAAAGAGGAGCCTCTCCTCTCTCTCTACATGCTGATTTAACACTTTTGACTGTCAAGGGAACAATATCTTTTTACAATGTAACACTGTAAGGCAATAATTAATTGTAGAGTACTTAAGTGGAAGGTCAAACTAAAAAACCCCTGCTTTGTGGGACATTTATCAAGACATGTAAGGCTTTGCACTCTGGTTGAATAGCTTGAAAAAAATTGATGTACTGCCCTTTCAAAGGAAGCATTTATTGTGTTATTACAAACTGAAGAAACCTATATTTTACCAGAATTACTGGAGTTATTGAAGCAGGACATATTGTGCATCCAGAAGGCGGCATCTGTCTTTGTGGTATAAATGTCCAGTATTTCATGAAGACAGCTGAACAAAGAGGGGGTGGCTTGTGGTGTGGGGCTATCTGCACCACCAGAACAAAAGAAACCTGCAAAACACAGACCTACCACCAGGAACTGTTATAAAAGGGTTGCAAGCATGAAATGATTACATATCTAATTATATGTGATTTTAGCCTGATAATCAGCCATTAAGTTTCATTTAGATTTAGATAATGTGATGTGTATGACTCCTGAACCTATACTTAGTTGTGGTGTGCAGCTGAAAGAGGAAATATTGTAGATTTTACACAATAAGCCTTCAATACTCAATGAGCAATGATAAGCCTGACTGTTGTTGACTAATGGGAAACCTGGTGTGATCCCCCACCTGTGGGCTGTGATGCTCCAGGACTGAGGCAGTATTTCCCTGGTGGGCAGGGGTGGCAGTGAGAGGAAGAGGAAGCTCCAGGCTCTGTAAGGAAGCTGCCAACAGGACAGGGTTTGGGTGACCCACTACCCTGAGGACAGAAGTGTCCCATGGGACAAACATCTCCATAAGGCTGGGAGACGGGGGATGGCTCAGTGGACCCAAGGGAACAAAAATGTCCTGTGGTAGAGAATGTGGTTAGATATCACACTGAGGACATTGCAACATTTACACTGAAGGATAAATGTGGCAGAATACACATATGAGAGAGGAAAAGACACTTTTATAGCACAATTCTCTGGCATCCTGTCCCTTGTTGATAGGGGCCTGTCAAACCTGGGCTGCAGGGTCCAGACAGCTCTGTCAGAGCAGTGCTGTTACAGAAGAAGCCAGAGGGGCAGGGGGAGCAGTCACTGAGGGACATCCTGCCAGCTGATGGACCGACAGCACCCGCTGGACATGGAGATGGTACAGATGAACCCTCCATACAGTAAAAACCTGGGAAGGTGAGGTGTCTCATTTCATAATATGCTCCCATTCACCTTTGCTTCTTTGTATATAGTTTAGAATATATAAACGTGAGAGTGCAGATGTTTTTTTAACCTGGTGGGCAGGCGTTACAAGCGGACTGTCCAGATGAAGACTGAAAAGTGCCAGGACTACAGATGGCCGGCTCAGCACTACCATGCGGGCACGCATATCCAGGTGGGCACTGGCATCCTGTGACACAATCAATAAAGCAATCAAGAATTTTCAAACTCTCATTTCCATGTTCACAATAAAAACAAAAAAAAAGAGTAATGTTCTTTTGAAATGTAGTGCTACTATGATTTATCCACATAAGTTAAGTTAGGGGGATTCATTATCCATGAAAGCAAGCCCAGTGTGGTACCATGGAAACAAAGCAATGAAGAAGAGAGTGACTCGTCCTGTATGAAAATCCTGTGGGAGGTGAAGAGAAGAGAAAGCAGTCTCAGCAGCAGGTGCCCTGACTCTGACAGCGACGAGCTGGAAACTATGTATAGCTTCTGGGCCATTTCATGCTCAAATTAGCAAAATGTCTTCCTGATAAAAGGCAAAAAGGGGACAAGGATGCCTTTGACAGAAACTCTAGGTGCACATGTAACACAGGAGGAGGAGAAGAACCCCATCTGAAACATAAAATCTCCATTGTACATGTAGATGTATGGTTTGTAGTTCTGCCGCACACTACTAGTTACACTAGTTACAGCTCTGGCTACTACACCAGTTACACCATAACTAAATTTAGGGTCTAGACAGACATGTAATGTAAACATCTCATGGGAAATAACTTAATTATGCAGCAATTACAGTTAATACCACTCCTACTAAAGTGCCACCTGCTAAGTTATTGAATACATTATTGGCTAATTGGTATGCAACCATGTGTAATTTGAAAGTTAAGTTTTCTTCACTAGTTTAAGTACAACCTTTTATCTATAGTATTCTGTCCATTCCCTAATTAAAAATGTACAGTGACTAAAGTAAGTAAAGCTTGGTATACTGACCAACTATTGGGAAACCAGACATAGTGGATGAGCTCAAATATAATGTGAAAAAAAAAGAAAATGATGAAGTGCAAAGACTACAGTAGTTAAACCTGAGCTGACCCCTATGATCCACACTGTACCTGGCTGATGTCCAGACACTGATTCTGGTGGACAGAACCACCCGGGGGGACAGAGGAGGTCAGCAGAGGTCTGAGCCCACAAGGGGCAGTAAAAACCCGGGTAACAAGCTTCACAGTCTGCCTCAGACTCAGCCCCAGACCTCCCCAGGAAAGTGCCTATATGGAAGAGACAAATTATCATGTGAATAAAAATAAATCCTTATAGTTCTTTTTACACACACACACACATGCACAGAAGGAAATAGCATGGCGTAACAGTGTTTTGTGTGCACACCATAGATGGCTCCATTTATTCACTTGGTTAAGTAGCTAGCTGACCGTTATGACAGTTTTATTGGACTCCCATTAGGTTTTACTACCTCCTCTAAAATTCTGGATATATTAAGCCAGTATACTGTACCTCTGGGGGCTTTATGGCACTGTACGCTATCTTTGGACACAATGTAATAAAAAGCAGGAGGTCAGCCACATAGCTCTCTCAGGGAAATGACAGGGGGCTTATATACTTCCGCTACTACTACTACTACTACTACTACTTAGCAGCAGGTTCATGATATATTGCGACAGAAATTCTTTAAGACCTCTCTGGATATGTTGGTTTTGTACCTGGAGGACAGGGGCTTGGCCTTTCACTCCCTTTAGGACAATAGTGACCAGCAGGACATACATCACCATGGAACTGACCCAGGGTTGAAACACCAGGAAGTGGGGATGGTGATGTGATATCTCCTGTAACTGAGACAATAGACCTTTATTGGGTGTCATTATTCATTAGGTTAGTGAGTGAACTAAAAGGCCATAGCAATTTTCTGCAATTCCACAGAGGAATATACTGCTAAGAGAAAGCAGTGGGGACTGGTAAATCTTCGGTGGAGACTCCTCCAGCTTGATGGAGTCAAATTCCATGAAAAGGTTAAATAATAAAAACTAAGGAGGATGGTGAACAGCACAGTATTTTATAACCACTTGATAGATTTACCCGAATCTGTATATTACAAATACCATTTTTAAAACAACATGTTCTGCATGTTTCCATACTTCTATTTACACGACATTGAGCACAAGTAGAAGAATCCTGTTACCTGTGATATTACCCCAAGGTGTGGCAGTTTTGGATCCTTCTGTGCAGTAGAAGCCTGGGTTGCAGGGTCCAGATGGGGAAGAGAGGCCAACCTCAGCACAGTAATGGCCTGACAAACATGGCTGGCATACTTCTATAGACACTGCCCCTGGGACACCAAAAATACAGCTTATATGTTTAATTAAAATTATTTTCTGATGAAGAGGGGTAGGATTTTTTAAATTTATTTACGCAGATTCACACCATCAACAGCTTTCATTTGCACAGCCTATCACGTTCAAATGTCACCAAAGGTGTATCTGTTTAATCATTCAGTGTTATATATCACCATCTATGGAGCTGAAGGTGCCTGCGGGGCAGGGAACCATATAGCTGGTACCCTGAGGGCAGTAGGACCCTGCAGAGCAAGGGCCTCCTGTTGGGCCTCCCTCTGGCTGGGCAGAAACAGAACCGTGGATACAGAGGTAACTAGGGGCAGAGAGATGATGAGGACAGAGAAGATTTGGGAGGGGGATGTGGGAAGTGATAGATGAGAAAGACAGAGGGAGAGACAGAGCATAAGGGAGGTTTAATTATAGACAAGGGAGGCAGAATTAAACAGAAACAGGAAGTCATATCTCTCATAGACTGTCCATAAGCGTGATGAAATACGTGTTCGGTGTGCCTGTGTTTACCCAGGAGAGCAGTCCCCAGTGGGAGCAGCCAGTCCAGAGGAACGGCAGTATCTCCCTGGAGGGCAGAGCTCACAGCCCGACTTATTGAACAACCCCATCTGCCTGCTAAAGGCACCAGCTGGGCATGGGAATGCTACACCAGACTGTGTTCCTGTAGATAAATAGTGTTTAATATCTACAGATGGTCCAGCACTAAACATCACAGAACAGTTTGTGAAGACCATCCTTATCTTGATTATGTTCTGTAATGGCCATTTGCATAATTATAAAGCCATTTACTTTTACAGCCACTTGTTCGGGAGTACACATGAAACAAGAACACTATTCAATAATATATCCCATGCAATACAACACATTATTAGTTAATTAATCAGTGTAATTAAGTGAGCAACATCACTTGTGTCCCAAATACACTTCTATCTGATGAATCTGTTAACTTTGTATGTTTGTCATGCATGAATGCGTTGCAATGACTGCACTATTGTTTCTTACCTGGTGGGCAATAATGTCCTTTAGGACACAGCGTGGGAGTGTGAGTCCCAGACACATGTCCAGTGTCAGCATCGACTGAGCCAGCACAGTAAAATCCTGCTGGGCATTTAACACACTCTGCCTGTGGAAGAGTAATTTATGGATATTTTTTTTGGATTATTTTTTTACAGAGTGCATACACAAAATTATGACTACATATATTCACTAATATTAACAGATACAAATGCTTTAGATTCCTGCTTTGGATATAAAAGCTAAATTATTAACTGTATATAGTACACACAGATGTTGGAAGAGATGGGCATGCTGGAACATAGTCTCTTTGCTTTCAGCAGATCCATAACTTCTTCCAGAATGTACAAACTACTACTTCTCACACAGCATGAAAAATTTACATGCCATATACTGTTAGTTAATAGCACTGTTTATGAAAAATATGCAGGAATCCAGTATATCAAGTCATCTACTGTGTAGCAGCACAGTGACTGTGGGGTAATTACATTATATAGTAGGTGTTTCTTGCCTTTGCGACTGCAGAACATCAGATCTGCATCTTCCTTACCTGCCTGGGTAAGTTCTGGTAGGTCCCTGGCAAACAGGGTACCTGTCTATGAGCTCCAGGTGGGCACATGTTTCCAGATGAGCATGGTATTGAGGCCTGAAGGCTGCTGTTTTCTCTACCTGGACAGTAAAATCCAGCTGGACAGATTTGAGAAGGGAAAGAGAGCCCTCTGGTGACACACAAGAAGCCTGCAAAACAAAAGGGACAAATTAAGCAGTCACAAGCAGTCACATATATTTTGTGAAAGGAGTATCCCTAGATAAATCAAGTTCTGTAAGGGGAACCTTACCCTCTGACAGATGAAATACAGATAATTAAACACAAGTGATTACAAAATTGCGGTAAATTAGTGCCAACCTGGAGGACAAGGTAGGCATTCAGAAAGATGCCTGTTCCTGGTTTTGTTGCTGTAATGTCCTATAGGGCAGGGCAATGGTGCAGAGGAACCCTGGGGACAGTAATGACCTTCAGGACACCTGTCACCTGTCATCCCTCCATCCTCTGGTGTGGGGGACCAAGTCCCAGACAGGCAGTAGTACCCAGCATCACACTGGCCTGATGCAACACCCATTCCAGGGGATGCGCAGAATGAACCTTGTTTGTAAAAATAGTGAAATTGAGTGGAATG
This sequence comes from Euthynnus affinis, assembly GCA_029490765.1. Taxonomy (NCBI): domain Eukaryota; kingdom Metazoa; phylum Chordata; class Actinopteri; order Scombriformes; family Scombridae; genus Euthynnus; species Euthynnus affinis. The sequence continues at coordinate 16,320,802 of CM055845.1, forward strand.
GAAAACCAGAATCCCAGTTAGGATACATTGTATCATAATAATGCTCCTCTCGATTCTGTTTTTTAGCAACAGTTCTTTTTTTTTACTATAGTTAGTTCATTTTAAGCCCTGAGTCAAAAACCTAACCTTAAGGAATTTCATAATCATTAGCAGTAAATGATGTGTGACCTGGAGGGCAGGGCAAGCAGTCCTGGGGTTTTGCCATCCAAGTGTGCGGGTTGATGGATCCAGCTGGACATGGGTACTGGTTTTTGGACCAGGTCCCGGCCGGGCAGTAATGACCAACTGGACACTCATAACTCTCTGACAGAGAGCCATTACTACTGCGAGGACAATAAAAACTATCCAGACAAAAACAAAAATGGAATAATTTACTTTTTGGCTGCTGGTGATAGCAGTGATGCATGAATGTACTTGTATCTGTACGTGTATATGTGTATGCAAAGTGAGAGTGAAATTGCTATATATATATATATATATATATATATATATATATGTGTGTGTGTGTGTGTGTGTGTGTGTGTGTGTGTGTGTGTGTGTGTTTGCAGTTCTTGCATAATCATCCACTGTGTTTAAATGTACAAATGCATATATGTGTACGGTACAGAGTGATCGTGTGTCTCCATGATAAGAAAATTTACCCCTGAGGACAGATGCTGCAGCTGGCTCGGCCATCTTCTGTACTGATGGTTCCCAAGGGGCACTGCTGAGGAGCCGCAGAGCCCTCAGAACAGTAATAACCTGGTTGTGTGAAGACGAGAGTCATGAAAGTGATACGCACACTCAAGCACACACACACAAACACGCACAATACACAGGGGACAAGGTTCGATTTCCAGTGTCAACAACAGAGCAGCTGTTTATGTTTAGCCCTATTAACTTGAAAGAGTGTTTTGTTTACCTGTTCAGTAAGCTGTCTCTGGGCTTATGTAAGTTCTAAACTTAATTATTTGCTTTTGTGTTTCCTGCAATACCATGCATGGTTTTGCTTTTGGCTGCTATTTACTGTCTACACAATGGCTACCTGATTACATTATATGCATGTGCTCTTCCTCTTTGTGTTTCCTTGGACACATTTGTCCACATAACAAATTAAGTTTCAGATGTCTAACTTGTGCTGAGAGACTCGACACCTTTTGGGCACTGCCCTCCATGGCTGTCTCTCAAAGGAGGGTCAGGACGATCTGCACCTCCCAGACAGAAGAAGCCTTCCCAGCATTCTCCTAAAGGTGCTGAGAGACCCACAGCACTGCAATAGTAACCAGGGAGACACAGCTGGCAATCCTCCTGAGAAGGGAAATGAGAGAGACAAAGAGAGACAGAGAGGAAGGAAGAGGAGGAGAGGAAGAAAGACAGATAAAGAGGCTGTAAGAAAATTGAAAAAGAGTGCCTCATTGCGACATTGATTTTGGAGTAGATACTGACTGTCTGCCTAAATGACAGAGAAAACATTGAAAGCAACTATATAATATATTTTATAGAGGTGGTGTAGCAGTGGCTAGTGTCCAAAATAATGCTGTATGTGTTCAGTATTAAATAATCAATACATTATTAGATGATATGAATAAATCATAAATCATAAATCAACTATATTACCAAGAAACTGTCAAATAATCAAATACATTTTAAAGTCAGCTCATTATTATGAAGTGTTATTTCATCCTGCTGCCTTTCACATTGAAATCAGTTTTTATTTCAAAATATCCTTTTTCCTTAAATGATTGTTTTTTTTTTCATAATGCCACTTTTTGACAAGTCTTTGTCAATGTATTTAATTTCTTGTTAATTATTAATTATGTAAAATTATTAATTTAATATTGAACACTCTGGGTCTTCATAATGCTACACAAAACCTCTTGAATTATGCAGGGGAAACAAATAGCATATGTAGTTATTCATTTTTGTTTAATCTATAAACTAATTTTCACAATTAACAGAACAAAAAAAACTCACTAAACAAATGTTTACAGTTTCAATCAAAATTCCATCCTTATGGAGATTTAAAGGTAAAGTTCTCTCTAAATCATTTCCATGGAGACATGTGAGTGTGATGAGTCAAAGCGACCTGGGAGACTAATTTGGTGAGGTTAGAGAATGTTCCACGTGGACAGGGCAGAGGATGGACGGTGGCCTGAGGGCAGTAATGACCAGCAGGACATGGCCCTCCCTCTCCTAGTGAGAGACACAGAAAACAAAGCTGCCAATTCTCAACCACCTCAAAATAGGATCACTGCTGGAGAATATGAAGATAATTATAAGGCCCAGCAGGTGGAAATCCATTTTCTGACATATACATAAGAACAAATGCTGTATTATCAGGCTATACTGTATTGTATTTCCTGAATGTGTGAACATTCACATGTCTGGGGAAGATGTCTGTTTACCTGCAGCCTGTGAGAGAGGTTGTGGAGAAGTGTTTCCATGTGAGCAGTAATATCCTTCCTGACATGGTCCAGTGACAGCTGTGCCATTTCTGGAAGAGCAGTAATGGCCACCGTCACACTGCCTGCACTGAGAGACAGACCAGTAGCCAGGGTCAGGACCGTAAGTCCCCTCTGGACAGCTTCTCATGTCAAATCCAGTTCCTTCAGGACAGTAGAAGCCTGAGGAAAATGCATAAATATGACAAATACAAAAACTTTATTTAATTGTTGGGTGATTGTATATTTCTGTGTATTTATCAATTATTTTAGTCCAGAAACAGTGATATCTTTCATCATGGAAATTTTATAATAATACAAGATAATCAACATACAACTGAAAATGTATTTTGACAGCAGTTATCAGAGCATAAACATAAAATCACAAACCTGCAGGACACAAGTACAAAGAGCCAGTTACACAGTACCAGCCTGGCATACAGGGCTCACACTGAGTAGCATATTTAACAGCTACATATGTCCCCGGATCACAGGGCACAGGTTGAACAGTTCCTTCTGGGCAGTAATAACCCTCAGGACAATGTGCCCCTGTAATTCCATCAGTAGGGGTGGATGTGACAGCTCCCTTTACACAGTAATATCTGGATATGAAACATGAGAGCATTAAAATTCATGCACACATATTATGTGTGCAAAGGCAAGTGATGGCTAGTTTTACAACAGGGGATGATAAAATTGCTGGAGAGCACTTCTATCTCATTTATTGCAGTCTGTACCCTCCACTGCAGCGTCCAGTGGGTGCTGTTAGGCCAGCAGAGTCACAGTAAAATCCCCCAAGACAGGGATTGCAGTCTTCCTGGCTACGCAGGCCTGAACTGTTTGACCAGCTTCCTTCAGGGCAGGCCACAGGAGCTGTGGTGCCTGTAAAGATGACACAAGCTCTAACTCACATTTAAACACAATTAAACAGAGAAGTATGCAGAAAATGATTAAAAAATGACAAGAACAATACAGTTATTGATTTTGGCTAGACAATATACTATAACAGTAGGGGACATTTTTGTATAAGCAGAATTTAAGTGAGGCACTCTTTTAAAGTACCCATTGCTGCATGCACTTTTGAGCAACTCAGGACAAGGCAGAGTTTACCCTACAGCAGTATTTTTAAAGCATGGGTCAGTGCCCCAAGTCAGAGAGAGCAAGTGTACAAATTAATCAAAAAAAAATTGTATCAAAAGTTACCAGATAAATGTTGTCAGAACTTCCTGTAGGCCACCGAATGATAATTAGCATGAATAAAACATTGTAGCTCAAGAATGTTAATAGCCTCACACAGTATAAATTTGGTTACATTAACCTATAAAACAAGCTGTATCAGCGTTGGGTTACAAAAAACATTATTTGGAAAAAGTAGACCCCCTGCAAACTGATACATTTTAAACATCAACAATGTAGCAGCACTGAACCAGCTGCTGGTGGCTGATTGCTTATTAAGGGAAAATAAGCCAATAACCTGAGGAGCAGTATTGACCAGGCGGACACAAGGAACCTGAGAGTCCATCCAGTGGGCTAGGAGATGATGCTCCCTCTCTGCACCAATAACCAGCATGACACGGTCCTATGGGTAAAGAATGTTACAACATGTTATAATCATGCACTAACGGAGACAGATTTACAACCCCACATGAAACAGACTATCAATTCTGGGTCTATACAATTGGATCATCTGAATATAAAATATGTCTTCTCAATTACCTCCAATGTATATAGCTTTGGAGGTTGCCTCGCTTTTGTGATATCCATCTCTGAATTAGGTTTCTCAAAACTTGGAAAAAAACAAGACCAAAACTATCTGCACAAGCAGTAAGTGAGAAAATATGTTTATTTGAAATTTGCATGAACTTCCATTTAAATATTAAAGAAAACATGTAGAGCCTTGTTCTGAACCTTAAATTTTTCAAATAGCTTAGCTAACAAAACATAGCAAATATCATTAGCAGAGTGTGGAGGCTTGTTTGTTGGAATTACAGTAAAACATTTAATAATAAAAAACATGAAGAGAAGAAAAGAGAAGAAAAGAAGAAAAGATAGATCTCTCTTTTTCACCTGCCGGTTCTGACAGTCCCACAGAAGGACAGTATTGTCCAGCAGCACATAGCATGCAGCCTGCTAGGCTGTCTGTGCGCTGTCTTGGGTTGAATGAGCCTATCGGGCAGGGGTGCTGGTTAGGCAGGGTTGTACCTGCAGGGCAGTAATGTCCTTTAGGGCAGGGCCTCAGCAAAGAGGCATTAGCTAGACCGAGTCTCAGATCACAGTAGTAACCTTGAAAGAAGAGAAATGTGTAAATGTCTATTTTATTTTTGCTTGTAAATTAACCTTATCAGTATGGGAAAGTACTGAAGACAAGGTGATGCGGAATTACTGCCGATATTTGCAGAATACTTCTTTCAACAAAGTGGCAAAGTGCTTTATAATAAATGCAACACACATATTTGAACAATCCATCAACATTAATAAATAAAATACTTGCTGGCTTGCTTGAGAGCAGCCTGTTCAGCAGAACAGAAATGGAACAAGACTAAATAATTGTGTTATAGTAAAAAAGAGTGAAGAGGGCTCCTACCTGCCTCACAGACAGTACAGGCTGCCTGTTTCTCTCTGTCCTGGTAGGTTCCTAAAGGGCAGGGCTCTGGGGCTGCACTAGCCTGTGGGCAGAAGTGGCCCCGAGGACATGGCAGAGCTGTGGCCAAATTCTGACCAGGAGGGCACCAATAGCCTATGGAAGTGACAAGAGACACAATACAGTAGAGAAGCATTGAGCAAGTGATGGATTGTTCGCAACTTGATCATTGTGAAAGGATGGAAAGGATTTATCAAACATACATACTTTTATTAAACAGTCAACTTCTAGAAACTTACTTAAGTTTTATATTAGTGACTCATGTCACAATGTATGGACTGACCTTGGTTGCAGGGTCCAGTTGGGGCCCTGAGACCTGCTGTTCTGCAGTAAAAACCTGCAGTGCAGGACTGACAGCCAGCCTCACTGGTCAGACCCGGCACTGCGGAGAAAGTACCAGCTGGACACAACTCTGGCTCTCCTGAGCCCTCAACTGGAGGGTGAGAAATAGCTTGAGTAGGCAGTCATTCATTCATTGATTTTAAATGAAATTCAGGGTTATAGGTTATTTTAGCTTATACCAGAATACATCAGGCAGGAAGTGTGGAAACATCCTATACAGGTCATCAGTTTATCAACAGACTAAGACCAATAGGCACATGATGACGCACACTCATACCCATGGGTAATATAGGGTGCCCAGTCCACCTGGGTCATAAATATAGCTACTTAAGAGTCTCAAGTCGATCTAATTTACATGCCTTTAGGCTGTGGGAAGACATTGCAGAATAAAGAATAAACTCCAATGTAAAAGGCTGGGACCCTCTTGCTATAAAAAACAAATCCAATCAATACCAACAAGCAGCCCTCAGAATATAACATAAGATGCAATGAGACTTTAAGAATATAGAATTCATGATATTTCAAGAGGACTTTAAAATAAAAATTCACCGTTTCAATCTCAGTCATATTTACATATTTGATGGACTTGTTCATATTCATTATATGACTGCGATGTATCATGGTGTATTAACGCTTCTGTCAGAAGAAGAACTGATATATCTGCCCCCTGGATTTCCATTCAGTCTGTGAAAATTGGTGATTCTACAGTAGAAAGAAGCCCTTGGTCACAGTTTTGAGGGGTGTAAAACATCAAATGATAACCATTATTTAAATCTCTTTCACAAGGGCAGAAGCTGATATGTGCTGCTGCTATTTCAGATTAAATTGTTTTCCTATTAAACTCAATTATAAGTATTAAAATTAAGCATTCTGACAGTCATCTGTGGACTCAATGCTCTATTATATGACTGTTAATAAGCTTAAAAACTTTGTTGGCAAGTAGGTGATACAACCATTCCAAAGCAGTAAAGCAGGGCTTACCACAGTATGTCCCAGGTGGACAGATGCTGCCTGTTTCTCCATCTGTTGGTCTGGCCTCAGTGGCTCCACCTACACAATAATACCCAGCAGAACAGGGGCCCATCGGTAGAGCCAAACCTGGTGAGCAACATAAATGAATGTGATATTTTTATATTACATATATCTAATAATCCTTCATTTACGTTGCCCAGAAACTGATGTCCTCTCATGCAGAATAATGTGTGCACACTTAAAAGGCATGGAATTAAATTGTCCTCAATCTGTTTTACTTACTTTTTCTTTCACTTCTTTTTATATACTTTGTACTTTGAATGACTTTAATACACATACTGACCAGAACAAATTTGTCATCAAACATATGAGAAAATCTTATAACCACCTCAAAAGATGCGTTCAACACCATCTCTTGTGGGATAAAATTTTAAATTTTATATCTTTATATGGCTTGAGTGTAAAATAATGTCTCTGATTATCAGTGTAAAAATACCTGAGATGTTGCAGAAGGCTCCAGGTGGACAAGCCATGGGCTCTGAGCTACCTAAGGGGCAGTAAAAGCCCACCTGGCAGCGCCCCCCTGTGGAGGTAGCCGGACAAAGACAGTTGGCATTTGTGTAATTGTCCAGGTCAAAGGGCTGGGAGTTCCAAGCTGCTGATACACAGAACCAACCTGAGAGGAACAAATACGGTAAGAGACAGAAAAGGGAGAGACATTAAATGATGTACTGGTGTTTTGACTGCTGCCTGTCTCTGTGATATACAAACACTCTGTCTGTTGGCATATGCAGCTGCATCACCATAGATATCACTTGATAGGTCTCAGTGCAGGGTGGAAGAAGAAGCTCAACAAGGCAGAAAGACAGCAATACAGAGCAAGGTGAAAGAGATGAGTCACTGAAGAAGAAAAAAAACTTAATAAACTATCGAGCTACTGTTCTTTTTGTTCTTTTTTTTTAACACTTGTGTGCATTATGTGCCTGGCATATGGGGCCAGGCTGTTAATGCCTTCGTAAATCATTATTTTAAAGCTGTTGTTGTTGTTGAAGGTGGTGTAGAGTTGTGTTGTGATTAAAGTATAATTTTTGTTCACTACTTCCCAAGTCTTCCTGACTACTTTGGACTGGCTTGCTGGCCCTTAAAGATAAATTGGCTGACACAGAGGACAAAGTCCTGACACTGAGAAACTAGACTGTATGGTTGTCGTGATTGTATCTTTGGTAGAAATAAACAAAAACACTGTTACTGACCAGCCTTGCATTTTCCAGACACTTTGGTCAGCCTTTCCTTCTCACAGTAGTGTCCTGGAGGACAAGGCAGGCAGCTGTCCAGACTCTGAGTCATAGGCTCTGGGTTGTAGTATCCACGAGGACAGGGAAACTGCGTGGCATGCCTAGTACCTTCAAGTAAGTGCCACATGGAATATTGGTGTTTTTAACACTATAAACGTTTACCTGTGATGTACAGTATATGCTAAGACATACTAAAATAAAATCTAGATAGAAGTGCCTAGCCTCTTTAGAGGCTATGTTGAGTTTACGCTGTGTCAATGAAGTCATGAAGAAAGGGAAATATGACTGTGTTGGGGGCAAATTTACCATCGGGGCAGTAGAATCCAGGAGGACAGGGGAACTTGGTGAAGTTGCCAGTCTTTTCTGGACAGTAGTAGCCAGCAGGGCAACGGGAACAGGCTGACTGGCCTGTGAGGTTGGTGTAGGTTCCAGCTGGGCAGGGCACTGGGGTTGCACTACCCATGGGGCAGTAATGAGCTGGTGGACAAAGACCTCCTTCTGAGCCTGGAAAGGGAGAACCAATTAGATGTGGTAAATCATGGAGATTATGACTGTTAAGCCTTTAATGTGATGAATCCTGTGATAAACCCTGATTAATTCAGTAATCAGTCATTCAACAAAACACCCTCACACGTTCAGATTTCCTGCATTTATCAGCATCTGTTTCTCTGACGCTTATTCATAAGATTTCTCTCCACACATTATATATTAGTTCTGCTATTTAACTTATGAACTACATTCATTATTAATCATTGATTAATTAAGCATTAAAAATCTGTGCTGATATTTGAGGATAGAACCACATTACCTTGCAGTCAGGATTAAGGGAGCAAATCACTTCAAAATTATCCCACAAGCACACATGAAATTAACTTCTCATAACAACACAAAAGGTCAACATTTTGCCATTCTACCTGTGGTTGTTGTGTCTCCTCCTGGACAGTAAAACCCTGCCTGACACAGTCCAGATGGATGGCTCAGACCTGCAGTACTACAGAAATGACCCGCTGGACATTGATTACAGCCAGAGATGTCTGTCAGATACAGACTGCAACATATAAACACATGCACACAAACATTAAAAGTTATATAGTAAAATAAAAGGGTTTAGCTGATTAAAAATATGTATGTATGTAATACTGAGATCCACCAACCTATTAGAATATGTTCCTGCTGGACAGGACAGTGGGTGGCTGGTGCCCTCAGGACAGTACTTCCCCTTTGGACATGCTCCTCCCACTCCTGTGCTGAAGTTGCCATCTGGATTCTGAAAGTTAACACCTGAAGAAATTGCACATATAAGTTAGGTTTAGTTGTCTTATCCAGTTTAGTAGCAAACCAGCAGCCCATATGGTGTAGTTATCAAAGTCAACAACAACTGTGCTGGTATAATACTGTACATGTACTGTACCTGCTATGCAGTAGTAACCAGCCTGACATGGCCCAGTGGATTCAAACAGACCCCAGTCCTCGCAGTAAAACCCTGTTAGAACAACACGAAGAATTGAAAACATCATCATTAGAAAAACAAAAAGGCTTTCACACTTAAATATCAGCATAAAATATTCCTTCTCTGATTAATTAAACATCGTAACATATTCCATTAACGAAATTATGAATCGCCTTTCATTTAAATCAATAACTTAGAATTTATTACATTAAATAAAACCCAATACAACTTACTAAATAATTAATGGCAGAATTTCCAGTATCCTCCAAAGAAATTAAGACAACCATGTGACAATACCCTCACCTGCTGGACATATAAGGCACTGCTCCACTTGGCTGAGGCCAAACTTGGGACTGTATGTGCCAGGAGGGCATGGCAGGATGCCCTCAACACCACCACCGAGACAGTAGTGTCCTGCTGGACAGTGCTGGACATCTCCTGATAGACAATAGGTCCCTGAGGGACAGTCATCACACACTTCTGCCCCTTTATCCAAAAAAGAAATGATGACATAATGAAAGGAATGCAGTTATTTAAATCCTGATAAGACATATGTTATGTCATATGAATTTTCTATACCTGTAGTGTTTGTGTAAGTCCCATCAGGGCAGAGTGCAGGAGAGGTTGAGCCCATGGGGCAGAAGTGTCCAACTGGACAAATGTTCCCTGTCACACCATCTGAGGGCATTGGGGACACTGCCTGTCCAGAACAGTAGTACCCTATAAATCAGTGGATACAAAAGTTTACTGAACTTAAAACACTGAAGTGATGGTGATCTCTGTACAAAATCTTTTCTTTTTGTGCTTTTTTACCTAATTGCACTGTCTTTTGTGTTTTTAACAATGAACTGATATTCTATATGGACATGTTTCGAATGGTCAGTTGACAAAAATCTACTTCATTACAATTTTATGAATAATTTGATATCATTCTCTGTTGTCTGCTGTATGTAGTTACTGACAGTTTAAAAACATGACACAACATCAATTCTGCTTTCTTCCATTGTAGCAGATAATTTATTCCAACACCTGCATCACAGATTCCTGAGGGCTGGCTGAGCCCCGTACTGTTGCAGTAGAGTCCAGGAGGGCAGGGCCTGCAGGAGGACAGGTTTTGGCTTCCTACAACATTACTCCAGGTTCCTTCAGGGCAGGGGTACTGCTGGGGGAACTTGGTCCCTCGTGGACAAACATAGCCTGCAGGACACACACCGCCAGAGGCCACAGCCACCTGTGGGAATGTTGGAGTGATCATCAGAACACCAAAAAGTTTGGCCATTTTGGCTTTCAGTTAAAGTCAGAAAAAGAAAAGTTAAAGCTGTAGGCAGTTTGAGTTGGTAGCTGTCATTCATTTCCCACGCACTATCAGCATATTATCCAAAAAACACTTATAAAGAAAACATTTTTATTTATTTAATTAATGCAAACTTGTATTAAACATGCCTCTAAATAAATATTTATATCAAATGGCAGGAAAGATTTTAGCAGTTAAAGTGTGTGGGAAATTAACAGCTGCCATGATCTAGAAAGAAAAAGATGTAAATTTCCACCTCATTAGTTGCTTCATATTTTCCTTACTTGCACTATTTTACCTTGTCTCATATAATGTAACATATTATCTAAAGACAGACTTGTCTCACTTGATCAAAAAGACAAAGACAAATTCTGAGCATAAATCATCAACAAGTACATAGGAGACCATAATATCATTTCACCATCATGATATATCATTCAGGAATTAATGTAGTAAATATGACAGGCATAAAAGACTATAACACATATTTAGAGACTGAACATATACATTTGGATAAAGGTTTGACAATATTACATCCAGACATGGTTGTAAATTTAATTCATGTTCAATTCATTACAATACTTGTGATAATATGAGTGATTAGGTTACTGCCAGTATCTGTCCATAACCTAAGATCCTTAGACAGATGCCCAGGTCTATACTTTAGATAAAGAGATCAAACATGCCATTAGAGTAAAAATGTTGTTATACCTTCCAGAACATAATTCAGGCAATCAAAATGAATTGTGGTTGAATGTAATTATTTATGTGTTTCAGTTGCAAACTATTCAGATTTTCAAAGTCCAGTTATCAAAGTTGTTCATCCATGTCTTACTGGAGAGGCAGTAGAGGCTCCAGAGGTGCAGTAGTGTCCTACGTCACACAGACCCTGAGGGTCAGAGAGACCAGCTTTGCTGCAAAACCACCCTGCCTCACATGGTCGACAGTGCTGCACAGCATTGTTACCAGGCTGGTCAGAATAGGTGCCCTGAATAATAACATGGTTTCATATTACTTTATCAATTATGCAAACTTGATCAAAAGTGCAGAAAAAATACAGCTATTGACTGACTTACAAGAAAAGATGAGAAGTAGATTGAAGCATAGCAATAAACAGCTGAATAAACATTCACAGACACACAAACACACAGATACTGACTGGAGGACAGGGGTGAGCAACAGAGGACCCTGGAGGACAGTAGTGTCCCGTGGGACACAGTGATGACTGAGAAAGGCCTGTCTGGTTACACAGTCTCCCTCCTTGACACTCGACACATGACTGTGCACCTCGGCGCTGTGGAGGATTTATACACAAGGGAATAGCCTTAAATAAACCGTTACTCATTATCTAATTTTAACAGCACACTTTTAACAACTTAGTATTCTATATGGATTTTTTCCTACCGGCTGGAAAGTGCCAAGAGGACATGACTCTGCCCAGACTGCTCCTTTCCAGGAATAATAACCCTCCTCTGCTTCATACTGAATTGGTGAAGCTGAGCCACCAGTACAGTAATAACCAGGAAAACAAAGACCCGAAGGTGAGGTGTTGTTGGAACCTGAACAATAGAAACTGACAGGAAGAGAAACGTATTGGCTATTTTATATAGGCCACTTATATAAATCAACTGATATCAAAATATGCACATTACAAAGACAGAACAGTGAGTTGTGTGAGTGATGTTACCCTGGTGGACAGCTGACACAATCCTGAGCCCTGCTGAGGCCAGTGCTGTTGCCGAAGGTGCCGGGGGGACAGGGAAAGGGAGATGAAGAAGCTAGAGGGCAGTAACTTCCTGCTGGACACAAATCTCCTGTCGACCCATCAACTGGAGTCTGGACATTGTCACATTATATTCATGTAAGTCAGACTCCACTGTATAGTGAAGTAATTTCATCCCTGAAACTGTTTTCCAAATAACTAAATGTAACACAAAACAACATAATGTTTCAAAATATGAGTTTCATCAATACATTAAGAAATATTCATGTATAAACTGGCTTAGTGTGAGTGTCTGTAAATGTGACATATAAGAAATTATTTTCTATTATAGTCATAGAGATTTTCTCTAATCTTTTTGCAACATCACCTATTGAGAAAACTTTTATAGAGGACACTATTAATGACTAACAACCTCTGTATAAAACATTAATATAGCATTTTCATACTGCAGACTTGGCTCCCTCTCTACAGTAGAAGCGCTCCTCGCAGCTTCCAGAGGGCTCTGAGAGTCCCACACCACTGCAATATTGGCCTCCACCACAAGGGGAGCACTCAGACCCATCACTGAGAGCAGAGCGTGAGCTGTAGGTTCCCTCAGGACAAGGCTCGGGAGAAAAAGTGCCTTCTCGACAATAAAAGCCCTACGAATAGAGTGACAGACGGAGAGAGAAAAGAGGACAGAGAAAGAAAGACTGTTATTATCTGATATTTCACACAGATAGTGGCAAACACTGAAATGGAAGGTACATTTTCTCATGTATGGAATAAAATGGTTTTTAAAAAATGCTGGATATTCCTACCTGAGGGCAGACTAAGGGTGTGTGAGTTCCTGGTCTGTCACAGTAATACCTGGATGGACATAAAACACATGCCTCTCCACTCTGACCAACTGTGATGTTCCTGTAGCGTCCTGCCTGACAAGGGTAGGTGTAGGGGTATCCAGTTCCTCGGGGGCAATAGTGCCCATCAGGACACATCGCTGTCTGAAACAGTACAGCACAGATGGTAATTAAATCATTTTCTATGCAAGTACAATTCACCTACACCTTATTCACCCACAATCAAATAAACAGTTTATATACTCAGTATTTGACATATTTTTATGTATGATTACTACAGTGTAATAAAGCACCACACTAGATTTGTTCTGCATCTCAAATACTGTATATCTCTTTCTTTTAGGATCTTACAGGTCTGGTAATAGGCTGCTCCTGAGGCTGCTGAGAGTAACAGTACTTCCCCTCAGGGCACTCAACACATTCACTGACTTCTCGCAGACCAGGAAATTCACCGTAGGTACCATTGGGGCAAGGAATGGGGTTGGGATCCTATAAGAGATTACAATCAGCTGTGATTGACCGAAGGTGCTACAGATTTTTGAAAAACAAAACACATAATTAAAAAAAATCTCCTTCTGCTGTATATATCATTCTCTAACTCACAATGCGTCCTCCAGGGCAGTAGAAGCCACGAGGGCAGAGGGTGGCTGAGCGCTGAGGGTCTCTGGCTAAACCCTGAGAGCAGAGAAAGCCTGGGGGGCACACCATTACGCTTAACATGGCTTCCTCACTAGTGGTCTCATCACTGCAGTAGTGGCCCTGCAGGCATGGAGAACACTCCACAGAGCCTTCGTCCTACACACAAGAGGACGTTCAAATTCAGAAGATTCAGAGAGGTGAAGTTAAAGATATCAACCAGTATGGAGGAGGGACACAGTGAAATACAATTTTAAAACGCAAGGGAGAGGAGGATCTAACTTGGAAGATGATGGAAAAACACTGATATTTATTCAATACTGAGAGCAAAAGATGAACTATAATAAAATTTGACTTCAACTGCGTCTGTGGCTGACATTTACAGATGTACATGCATGGTGAGTAATGTAAGAAGATATCACTGTGGGCGGAAAATGCTAATCTAAAAATAGGACAATCAGAATGGCTTATGGAAGGACGAGACCAAAAACACCAGCTCTGGTTTCCACTGGTTTTGTCAGTCGACCAGTCACAGCGCGCTATGTTATAGATGGGGCCTTACAGAGTAGCTGCCAGCTCCACACACTCTGGGGTTGACAGTGGCTGAGTGGGGACAAAAATAGCCAGCAGGGCAAGCAGAGCAGTCCTCCAGCCTCTGACCTCCTTTAAGACGGCGAAAAGTGGAGCTAGAGAAAGACAGAACAGAGGGTAAATACTAAATCATACTTATTATACCAGCTTAATCCTTCATTTTACCCTATATTGCAAATTCCCTTCTTATCATCCTCCTCATTCTTCAACATCATTTTCACATCTTCGTTCTGGTACTTATACAATTATTGCTTACGGCGGGCAAGGTGAAGGTTTAGAGGTGCCCTCTTGACAGAACGAGCCTTCAGGACAAACCAGGCATTCTTCTCTTTGCCTGTTGCCCATTTGGATGCTGTAGGTGCCCACAGGACAAGGAAACTGAGTGCCATATGCTGTCCCTGGTGATGCAACATCAACAAAGATATATCCACATGAAAGATTCATGAAGAGACTCTTGAAGAGAAATCTTATTTTAGAAATAAATGTTATACCCATAGCTTTACTAAATATTTAACAGTTTACAAAAAAACATGTAATTACTTGAAAGATAATTTTTTGTTTTTCAGCATTGAACAAATGTATTCATGTAATGTAAATACTACCTATATTCTCCACTTGTGTCACATTTGTGTGTACCTTCAGGACAGTAGTGTCCAGAGCTGCATCGGCCTGACGGAGCACCTGACCCAGCCAAACAGTACCAACCTTGTGGACACGGCCGGCACTCACTTTCAGCTTCCAATCCACTGTAACCACTCCAAGTCCCCACAGGACACTTGTACTGGGTGGGGAACATAGTTCCGGGTGGACAATAATGTCCTGAAAAGCAGGAAAGTGGTGGTCTCTGGGCACCACCAGTTCCTGTTCAAACCAAAAAAAGGGCTTTAATATGGGGATGGATCAAGTATCACTATTTCTCTGATCAAATACCTCAACACTGATATAATGTGACAATATTTTTTTCAGAGGGGGTTGACTGTTGGCTTTAAGAACATGTTTAAACCCAAAGAAGTTTTGAGATGTCATTAATCATTATTAATGTTGATATAGTGATCCAAAAGGTAGAGGCATTCATAGTTACTTTAATTTTATTACTCTAGAGTAGTCAATGAAGTCCATAAATATGTATAATTTGAATATAATTCAGCCTTCAGGTCTAGGAAGAACACAAATTGAAGGTATATCATGATGGTAATCAAATTTCCCAACAATATCTTGTCTCATATAAAAAAATATACTCTATATTATAATGGTATAACACCCTACTCGATTAGGCATGATAGCTATATTTTTTATTTATTTTGATATTATTAAATATCAAATGGTGATTTTGAAAGGCAGCTGAATAAATGTGTATATACCTCGCAGACAGGCATATCGTGCTGGACACCGCTGACACTGTGAGCGGTCAGTGAGATCTGTGCGGTTGCTTAGTGTCCCTGGTGGGCAAGCATTGGTGGGGGCGTTGGGTTTAGAGGAACCAGGGGGACACACAAACCTATCAGAATTCAAAAAAACTAATCAAAATCATAAAGATCACACAAAGAAAAAATACTTACAGAATGTGAAAGTCTATAGCCTCTTTCCAATCAGATACATTCGAGAAAATAAAGTTAGAGTGTCACTGACAGAAAACATTGTCTTTCAGAGGAGGTTACCTACCCTTGCATACAATCCACATCAGGTGCTCTCAAAGCTACCTGTGTGCAGGCTTTTCCTGCATAGCACTCCCTGCAATCAGCCAACTCATCCTGACCCTCTAAAGGGTTGAAGGAGCCTGGTGGACAGGGCACAGGGTCACTTGTCCCCTCAGGACAGTAGAAACCAGCTGGGCATTTGAGACAGTCCTTCACACCTGGATGAAGTTTAGAGAACAAAGATGCTCTTGTCACTCTAAGATTGATGTAGGTTTACAGTGTGATGTAGCCCAATGTCATTTACAGTGGTAGATATTGCTCATTCTAACTGTAAACTTGTAACAAATACTCTCTCAATCAACTGGATTTTTTGTGATATATCCCTATTATAAAATGTAGCACATAGTTAAGTTTC
Source organism: Euthynnus affinis (assembly GCA_029490765.1). Taxonomy (NCBI): domain Eukaryota; kingdom Metazoa; phylum Chordata; class Actinopteri; order Scombriformes; family Scombridae; genus Euthynnus; species Euthynnus affinis. The sequence goes on from CM055845.1 coordinate 16,337,057, forward strand.
CCCTTCACAGTCATGCATCATTTTTTCCATACAACACACAGCTGTTGGGATTTTTTTTTTTTGCAAAATTAGATGTATTCTCTCTTTGCCCTCTTAACATCCATCTGTTACAATTCCTCATCCATATATTCTGATTTATCATGTAAACTAAACAACACATATTTTTATATGGTCACTGAGTTTTTCTATGATACACTGCTATAGCACCATATTAGTTTTAGCTGAGCTGTTGAGGGACTGCAGAGCTGTTGAAATATAGAGCAAACCAGAGCTTCCTATCCAGTATGCTGGAAAGAAATCAATAACTGCCAATATAAAACCTTAAATGATGAGTACAAAACAGTAATGATATGGGATATAAACGCCTCACTTATTGCTCCTTGATGAGGGGTGAAGGTGCCTCGAGGACATATCACTTCCTCCAAGGTTCCAGCAGGGCAGTATCTCCCCCGAGCACAGGGCAGGCCAGGACCTGAAGAGCCTGTTGTGCACACACATACAACATACAAAGAGAGCAACAGTGCATCATGCTGTAATATTTTATCTCTAAAATAGATCTTATTTTCTTCTGTGTGAGGCTCCATTTCATGTTCTTTACAATTATGGCTGTCATCTTTTTTTAGTATTTTAGTATTTCATGTTGTGTCATTAAAGTCATTGTATTAGCACTAAGACTTACCTGCAGGACAGAAGCGTCCTTCTCTACATCTCTTACAGGCTGTCCTACTTGTCTGACCCAGTTGTTCCCCCGCTGTTCCAGCAGGGCAAGGTGACCCATGAAGGGTGGCGGTGCCCTCTTCACAGTAATAGCCCTGTGGGCACAGGAACTGGGAGGTGGGTCTCCGTGAGCTGCCTTCCAGACAGTAAAACCCTAGAGAATAGTATTTATAGATGCAGTCACAAGAACAGGTATTAACAGCATATCATATATGTTAAGGTCATGCAAAACAATTAGCTTAATTAAACTGGCCTATTAATTTAGCCAAGTCTATTTGTATACATACGTATGGCATTCATTGATATGATTATATGCTTTTCTGCACCCATTATGGTGTTTGGACCTGAAACTCCAAGAATAAACAGTATAGAATGCAAAAGTTTACCAGCAGGACAGATTGTACAGTCTCTCAGCCTCTGCAGACCTTCTTTGGAGCCATAGCTTCCTGCAGGACAGGGTACAGATACACCTCCTACACAGTAATGACCTGGGTGAGGAAAAAAATGTTCAAATATATATTTAGGCATCTTCCAGGAGGAAAGGAAACTGTAACATAAATTGCAGTATGCTGTGATATACACTAACCTTTTGGACAGACAACACAAGCTAACCCTTCTCTCGAGTCTTTGTATGTTCCTGGTCGACAGATGATGGGTTGACTAGACCTGTAGACTGGTTGGCTCCAGCGGGGGGGCACAGTTCCCCTACACAGTAAGGAAGTGTCATTACAGCTACGGCAGAATGTCTGGCCTGTTGTGGAAGACCAACCAAGAGGACAGGGGATCGGCTGTGACATACCCCTTTCTGGACAGTAACTTCCTGTGACAGGCAGAGGACTCACTTTTACTTGTTGCTGGACCTTTTACTCACAAATGAACTGTTTTATTTCAAATCTACACATTTATGAAACATGTGCTCATAGTCTTTTATACCTGCAGGACATTGAAGACACTGGATAGTGCACACAGTGGAATAGAAGCCTGGGGGACAGTCATTACATTCACTGTGATCTGAGTTGGGCTCTTTGCCAGGCCCACACTATGAGGCATAACATACAAGACAAGAGGGAAAATTTTGTTTTTCTTCTTCTTTCTGTTGCAAAACATTTTTTCAGGTTAGATTTGAGAAAGTCTGCCCTTCTGTTACCTTATGAGGGAAACCAGAGGTACAGACAGAGTCTACAGGGCAGGTCAGACACTGAATGACCCCTTCAGGAGAATGTTGTCCTGGGGGGCATAAAGAGAGCGTCCCATTGGCTGGATCACAGGAGAAACCTGCAGGACACAGTCTACAGTCCACTCTATCATCTGAACTGATCAGACCTGGAAAACAAGGCTGAAACATACAGAAATTAGCTATGACTACCTGTTATACAGCATGGAGCACAATATTTGGGGTTAACAAAAAATAACTAATATTCTGATGATCACATTACAAATATCTTGTCATATATATTGTTATATCACTGGCTCTTAAACTGTGCAATTGTAGAGGGGAAACACATGTGAGTAGAAAGAAACTTAAGTCATAGAGATCTTTTTCAACAGCAGGCAATTTGACCTTTCAAGCACAGGTGTAACTGATAAGATCATTAAGTGCTGTATTGCACTGCAATAACTGCTGTCGTTAGAGTTATTAGTTCCACCTGTGCTTTGCCTGGTATGATAAGTCAAAATGTCCCCTGTAAAGAAAAGGTATACAAACTATAACGGAACAAGAGTGTTGCAAGGCTGTTAAAGGAAATATTCTTTCAAAAGAAGCTATTACAAAAGATTATTTTTGGAGACCACTGTTGTATGATGATGCATTTTGTCACAGTGATCTATTACCTTGCAGTCACTGATACTGCTCTTCCCTGTATAGAGGTTGAATGTTCCCGTTGGGCATCTATGAGGTGCAGATATATTGCCAGGACAACTGTGAAATAGGTGAATGAAATAGGAATATGTTATTTAATTATTCATTTACATAGATATAAACACATTTTTTTTCAAATTTCAATTTCAAAATGTTTCAAATTCTTACACATGGTTCCTCAGGAGCAAAAATAGTGTCTGTATTTATATTAAAATTTTTTACCTACATATTTTCTTAGTAAAACTATACAGGTAAATAATATCAGTTCTTCATTGATGGCTTACAAATGACCAGACGGACACTCTAAACAAAGTTGGTGGGACAAGTATGTTCCTTCTGGACACTGACCAAGGTTGGTCTCTTCACTGACAGGGAGGTCTGCACTTGCTTCAAAAGATTCTGAGACACATAAATTAATTTCAGGAAGTCTGTCATGAATCAATGTTTGTCTGTTACCTCTTAAATTAGCTTAATTGGTTAAATAAAACATATATTTATAACTTAAAATAGTTATTGCTCTTACCTGAGGCAAGTCCAGAACGTAGCAGTAGAAAACAGAAGAGATGCATTACTTTCCATGAGTACATTATCAATAAATCTCTAATCAAGTCCACACAATTTCAATTATTTTATATGTTCATTTAGAACTGTTTGGTCTGAGCCTACAAGACTGATTGTGTAAAGGCATGAAAGTGAGAGGCCCTCAGTCAAACCTCAGTGAAACACAAGCACGAAATGCGACTCCCAGATGACTGCTCTAGCTGATAATGGTGTGCAATGATGTTCTGTAACATTACCCTCCACTTTAATAATGCATGAGCATGTGCAAAAGCTAACCTAGATATTGTCTTTGTGAGTGGATCATTTCAATTATTTATGTTACCAGTGTAATTCATTTAGAGGTTATAAAGAGGGATATGAAAAGAAAAGATATAGAAAATCAAACAGATTTCAGGAATGAATCATATTGACTCAGCAGTTGACATCAAACATTCAATCACAATCACACCTTCTTTTTTCTCAAAATTTAGAAATGAATGTCAGACACATCCTCCTCCTGTTCGAGTAATGAGTGAGCAACAATGGCGCCTCTGCACATCTGTGCAAACCACATTATTATCTATTGCACCCTTCTTTCAAACCAGGTGTGAAATGCATGCTTTGCAATATAATGCATGAGTACAATTTTATTTTTTATACTTTTGTCCTTCGAATTCTCAACTGAACTTTCCTTTGCAGGAAGTCGGTTGCAATAAATGGAAAGTTATGAATAATTTTTTTAGCAGCTCTAAATCCTGCTGTATACCACTTCCTGTACCCTTACCAAAGGGTTGGAGCATATGTGTGGGTATTTTAGTGCTTTTCTGCACAGGTGCAAGACAAGAGTTTCCAAACTACAAGAGCACAACATATTTGACTGCATGTTTTAAGGCAGCTGGTATCTACAACAATGACGATCTTAGTTCAATTCACATTGCTCTTTCTTTGGATAACCCAAGGTATGGAAAACTTTATATATTCTCTTTAAATGAAATGTGTTGATTATGTGTATGTGTTCAATGAATACAATATTCTTTGTATTAGATAATGTTATGGTCTTTCTCTAAAATAAATATAAATTCCTCTCCTTACAGATTCCGTGAGCTGTGTGAATACGAAGATACCCTTTGATTTGGTGACTGTAGAATTAGGGGACCCTCTTACATTAAACTGCAGCTACAATTGCTCTGCTGGATTTGTTCGTGGCTGTTGGAGCAAAGAATCAGACAACTCCGGCTGTCTCGGGGACATTAGCCAAGGCAACTTTTGCACAGTATCTCTTCGTCTATTGAATGTGTCCACCGAAGATCTCAAGTATAACTACTCTTGCTACACAGAAGCTACAGATCACCCTCAACTTAAACAAAAAACTGAGCGTGTTGTGTCGCTGCATATTGAAGGTACAGAAACATTTTTAGAAGATGAGATATATCTTGCTTTTGACAAAACAAATCTATAGTAATAAAAAGCTATAAGTAAACAAATGTCACAAAGCCAGAATCAGATTTCATGAAATTAAATGATGAAAACGCTTTTTTTCCAGTTCCAAACTGGACAGTTACCCCAAGGACTGAAACTACAAATGGTGAGAATGGATATAAAATATTTCATAAATACATGTTATTTTCTTGTATATTACACATTACTTTTATTTTTATATAATATGATCTACATTTCTCAGCATCTGTTCCTGCTAAGCCAAAAGATTCAAGTGGAGGTAAGATGATGCTTTGAATAAGAATATGAAATGAATTAACGTACATAATGTATGATGACATTTTATATAATCGTGTACATCTATTTATGGAACGGAAAACTAAGATTCGCCCTTTCAATTCAAACACTCTATGTTAATGCTGTTTTTTCCGTGTTAACAGGAGCATTTACTGGAATGAAGGTTTTGGCAACAGTCACTGTTTCCGTGGCCATGGTGCTTGCAGCATTGGCTGTTTATCTGTGTCTGAACCGGAGCAGACAGAGCTGGAATGGTAAAGGTGATTATAAGAATATTACATTTAACACTTGTCTGCAATAAAAACTCTGAATTCTGAATATGAAAATACACACTATTTTATTGTTAAGTCATCGTGTTTATCATGTCACATTCTCCAGGAGAGCCTGTTCTTTCCAGACCAGGGTGAGTACAATTTAATGTTTCACAAAATCTGTGTCCAGAGATCTTTAACAATCTATGTTTTTGTTTTTTTTTTATTTTTTTTTTAAACTTTATTGGTTTATTTCTTTATTCATTACCGTTTTAGCTCACCACTACATTCTCATGCTGTCTTCTCACCATCGAAGGGTAAACAGTTATCAGTTATCATATTAAAAATCACATGCAGGAATTTTATTTTACCCCCAAATGCAGTCCTAAATTCATACCCTTCATTTTTTCTCAGGGTCATTCTCAACACAAAGTGAAAGAGTGACTTTGAGGATTCCTACACCAGGTAAGATCATTTTCTGGATTAGTAATATCACCAGTGACACAGCATCACATACTTATTCTGACAATTACTATAAATCATTCCTTTGACTCAGACAATGAGAGTGACACTGAGGTTCCTTATGCTGACATAATGATCACTGTCCGAGGTGTCAGTACGCCAGAGCTCACTCAGGTTGGGTACTTGACTCCTGGAGATCAAAAGGAGGTAAGGGACAAAACTGTTCTGTCAACATCTTCTAAATCTTAATCCCAAATTACTAAACCTGTTTATTCATCTCTATTGGATAAGAGCATTTTTTGCTATTCTAGATCAAATGTGAAGCTATTTTTTAAAATCATAATTCAAGCATTTCTTAATAGTTATTTTTACTAAATTCTTATTTATGTTTAAGTGTTTGCACAGCCTATGGGTATACATTCCAGTTACCTGTTTGTTTGGTATTGTTTAGTGAGGGTAACCTAAATATTAGTGACACCTAGAAGTGAAACACAATGCAATTCAACAGCAAAGTTGAAGCAACACCTTTCTACAGGTGCTTTAACAAAAACTGAACATTTTAATCATCATGAAGGTAAGATGCATTGCAGTGATGATATATTAGACTAATTATAACTGAATGACTGAAAATACTAGCCCTAGGGGGTTTTGTGCAAGCCTTGATATCGCCAACACACTTCATAAGTTTGTTTTCCGCTTCCCCCGCAGTGGTGGGGAGATGAATCAAGGTCTCACCTGCAGGCCTCGCGTTCAGCTGACAGACTACACGTCCCGCAGCCCAGAGAGGTCAGCCGCAAGATGAGCACCAATTCTGAGTACGCAGTCATCACATACGCCTGACTGAGGCTGCTGCTGCTGCTGCTACTGCTGCTGGAAGAGGAGAGAAAGAAAGGAGTACACACACACGTGTGTTGTAAATATGCTATTACACGCTATCTGTGTTTCTAATAATAATTCTAAATGTCTGTAAATTTACTGTTTTATATACCCGTTCTTTGTTTAATAAAATGAGCATGTATATCATTAGTTCTTGTGAGTTTTTCTGATATTTGAGCCTCGTCACTGCCCGTAGTTAGAACCGTTGCCTAGAAACAGTTGCCAACAAAATACAGTGCTGTTGTTCGTTAAAACATTCAAACGTTAAGGTAGGTACAAGTAATTAGTTATAGACATTTTTAAATCGTAAAATAGGTGCAGTTAACAAAATGCCAACTAGCTACTGTCATTTTCAAACATTTAATTAACGTTAGCTTATGTTCTTTAGAAAAACTTGGACTGCTTCTGGTCAGATATAATCTGTCACAGCAGTATCCTAAAAACATGTCAGTGCCTTTCTCCAATAATCACCTGAGGGTCCCGAGGGGATTTGGTACCATCCTGGAGGGACTGTCTAGAGAAGTTTTAAGAGACCAGCCCGATGACATTCCTAAATATGCTGCAGACTACTTTAGTGCCCTCCTTAAGCAAAGAGAAGGTAATCTAACGTTAGTAGCTTTATATTTGATAAAAATGAAACGAGGCACCATCAACTGCTGTCAGTGCCACTGCAGATATCATTTTCTTTTTTCCTTTTTTTTTGGCTCATAGATAGTGGCATGGACCCAGCTGAGTGGGCTGCCAAACTGGAAGATAGATTCTATAACAACCATGCATTCAAGGTTAGTTGGGTGCTAGATAGTCTGTGTATTGTAATACATTTATCTTCCTACTCCCACCATATCTATAGCAGTAAATATTCCCTCTGTTTTCTATGCTTTTGTGAGTTATTTACCATTACACTGTTGTTTTGTTGTTATTTTTCCAACAGGCTGGTCCTGAAAAAGAGTCTGCAACAGAGGCAACCATTTCCAAGTGAGTCTCACCTTATGTGCTATCAACAGGCGAGGACAGGGACAAGATGGACTTGAGGGAAAGGATAGAAGAAAGAGACAAGTGAAGAAAAGATGAAAATAAAATATAATTTTTTTCCTGTTTATTATTTAAATGTTTCAGCAGAAATCATTTGTCATCATCAGCAGAAGTCATCATAACCACAGCTACAGAATATGTCATATTCTGTAGATGTGCTTATGATGTTTTTCTTATGTAGGAAAATTAGGACATAAAATTTTCAACAGATATACAATCCTAATCATATTACTGCAATTATCATAGCACATTAACTGAACACGTACACCTGCCATGAAGTTGGACATATATGCATTGTCCTAACCCCATGGAAAGTGTACTTTCTAAATCCTAGAAAATAAGCATACATTTGTTAAAATAGTTTTCTTATTTCATTAGCAAATCAATTAATATATGCCGATTTATTTTACAATACGAATAGAACAGTCCAATATCATGCTTCAAATAACCTCTAAAACGAAAATATATTGTGGTATGGAAAAGTAGCATAGAAAGTCAGATCACTTTTGAAAGCTTTGTCAGGTTCACTGTGCCAAGGGTAAGAACGAAAGGCGGGACCACAAGAAAGAGACCACCAGCTGCAGCAAGACATTCACAGGTTCCCGATGAACCCCAGAAAGACATTATGACCTTGTATTGTTATGAAGAAGCATCACATTTTACCACATACATTTTCTCCACATCATATTGTACATATCTCACCTCCAGTCTTTCATTTTGACTGTACTTTTTTTTTTTTTTTTTAGAGAAAAATCACATCAGTCCCAAACTGAGGGTGAATCCAGTCATTCATCAGAGACCTCAGTTCTCTCCACCACACAACCTAATGTCTCTGAAGAGGTTGATTTAACCGAAAGTGCAGTAGGAGAAGAAAAACAAAACATTACAGAGAAACATGCTATTTCAGTGGAAGAGGGACTTTCACAAGAAGAATCGATCAACAGATTCCTGGTTGCAAATGTACAATCAGACGAAATGAGTGGGCTAGAGGAGGAGAGAAAGCCAACAATATCTACACTTGATCAAATTGACAGGGCAGCTAATGAAAAAGATATCAGTTCTGTTCCAGACAAAGATATATCTCAGTCTGAGTTTGAGAATGCTGACTTGTTCTCATTCAGTGATATTTCAAATGCAGATGTGTGTGCACAGGAGCTGAGTATTGCAGAAGATGAGAGAGATGAAATATTTGATAAAGAAAAGATCTTAGATGATGATTTAGAAGACGAAGACTCAGATGGAGAGGAGAGCACTGAAGTTGAAAAACCAGTGGAAGTCTTTCCATATTCTGGGCTCGCTGACGTGAATGTATGTGCTACAGAGCTTGAAGAAACCGAGAAAACAATAGAAGAAACCACAGTTGATGCTGAAGAAACTATTGTACAGTCATCACTATCTCAATCTGAAACACTTGACGGTAATCAAAAAGAAACTGAAGATCAGGCAGATAAAACAAAGGAGGAGGAAGGAACAAAGACTGAAGCTTCTTCTGGGCAAACATATGAAACTTTAGCTTATATTGAGGGCACTTTGGACAGGAATGCTATACCAAAGGAAGACTCTTTGGTTGAAATTAGCTTTGAAGATGTTCCACAGGCCCAGCAGATTACTGAGGTTGGGGAGAAACAGCCAGTAGACAAGGGTTCAGAAGAGGTCTTACATTCTGAGATATCAGAGATGCAGAAACATGAAGAGTCCAGTGAGATTGCTGCAGTGGTGACAGACCAAAATATATCTGGTACACAAGACCTTGATGAACCTGACATGGAGGGAGTACTAAAGGAAGTTAATACTGAAAGGGAGGAAATGGAAAGTCAGCAGGAGGTATCTAATATCATGAAGGAAAAGGTGGATGCAAATGACTCTGATTTATATGCTAGTGATGATGATGATGATGATGATGAGAAGGGAGAAGGTGTTAAAAACATCATATCCTCACATCAGCCCACCACTGAGGCAGAAAAAGAGAGCCCAGAGGATGAAACCAATCATAAAATCGAGGATAATGAGAAGATAAGTGGAGACGAATCTGACCAGAATGAGGATTCAGAAAAACAGACAAAGTCAAATGACCCTGTCATCAAAGAAGATGAGATGGCAGACACAGCTGGAGAAGACACAGAAGGTCATAGTGAGATGAAGAATAGAGAAATTAATGATGGTGATGCGGAAAATGATTCATCACAAGTAACCCAGCCAAATTTATCAAAAGCTGAAATGGAGGCAGAGAGTGAAACTTCACAGGCAAGTGCACAACATCTACCAGAGGAGAATGAAGAGAGAACGCTTGTAGAGTTGCAGCCAGAGGATAGAGAGGAAGAAAAGGAGGTCACATCAGAGGAGGCAACGTCAGAAGCAGAGGAACATGTGGAAGAAGGAAAAAATGAATCTGAAGCACAAGAGAGGAGTGACGCAGTGTGCATCAGCCCCACTCAAAGTGTAGATCAGGCGGCTGCTGACCAACAAGGAGAGCAGAGGCCACATGAGTCTGAACAGGACATAGCAGAGCCTGAGGGCCAGAAAAGTGACAAGGTAATGTTTGATGAATCTTCTCAATAAAGAATGTTAAAGATCCCATTTTACGTCATATCTACCTACACCTTTTTATGTGATGTAAAATTATAGCTAAACATTTTGCGATAAGAAAATACCCCAGATAGTTTATCATTTATGGCCATAACTTTTATGATTTTAATTTAATAGAGGCTCGCCACATCTCTACAGCCTCCACATTCATCAGCATAATAAAATGTTAAATGTTCACACAGTCTTAGACTGAGGTGTCTTTCGCTAGGCTACAGTCTCCTGTGCTCCCATTTCTGTTTCAGGTAGCCTATATAAATAAACTCTTCAAGGACGAGTCTGATCAACAGTGACCCTCACTTTTTTTTCTCCCTGGACTCTCTGGGGGTAGGTTATTGAAAATATCTCCAAAATAGTTATTTTTCTGTATGACGTTGTTCTGATAAACTTTGAATGTCATCGAGGCAGTCATGATCAAAATCGTCTCTACCAAAGACGTACAGAAATTACATCTTTGTAGTCAGTTTCAGCATATTCTGTCTCAGTGTTTGAGATGCTTTTTGAGGCCTTTACTCAGCCGCGTGGTCATAAAACTGTAATACGGTGCTTTTGTTAGCGCCAGATCCACTCTCCTCCTGGGAGCCACGGCAGCCTCCGCAAAATTGAAACTTGATTCAGTAATCTATCATCATAAAAGACAGACTGAGAAACGTGTGTTGTGAATTAGGCCTTTAACATTTTACTGCAGTTAGCCCTGTCTGATTTGTCTGGACCCAACAAGGCTCCAAACACGGAGTGTAGGAAGCGGCACTAAGAATGTTACCATGGTAACCCCTCACTATCCTGCTCTCTCTTAGTGTCGTCATGGAATTAATAGGAGATGGTGATGCTGATAGTTGCTAGGCACCATCTGTATCAGTAATCTACCTTTAATAGCAGTTTTGAAAGGACTGATAAAGCACAGTAAAACAGCACTTTCTGTATTTTTAAATTAAAGTGCTATTTGTATATATTCTGTTGCAGAATTTATATCAGCTGAAACAGAACTACAGCTAATACAAATATATACCTGTACACTAAATAGGTCATCTATTCTAACAGTGACCTAGCTCCTCTGGTCTTTTTTCATTTAAATTTTTATGCCTTTAACTCACTATTTCAAGTGCCCAAAAAGATGTTTCTATACTCTAGTTATCTTATGTGAACATGTAGTGGATTCAGCTAATATGAGCAGTCCAACTAAAGATTGATTACAGTAAAGTTAATTACACAGTAGTTATCATTGCTGCAAATTAACAAAGTGAAATGATTGATAAGCAAAGTCATCTTAGTGAAATTAGTTATGGGGATAAGTTCACATATTGTCTGAATTGTTAGTAAACCAGCAGGAGTGTTAATGTCAGAGATATAACTCAGATAAATGGATGTTTTCTGTTTCTCTCCCTCTCCGTCTTGTCTCTGAGGCTGGCAGAGGAGTGTGGGTGGCCATACCAGCTGGGATCAGAGGGATGGAGAGGGCTGTTAGCTTGCTCTGCCTCTAATAAATTTATAACACCTCGTAGTGTAAAACAGTCCAAGATGCTTACACTCTTTTATTTTTCATGCTATTAGTAGAATTTGAAAGTCAGCAATTATTATTTCATGACCATCTGGCTTTTACATAGTATTTCTATGTTAGTCATTTGTTTTTATTTGTGGAGTTTATTGTTGCAACACTGCAAACTTGTGATTTTTTTTTGGATGCTCAGTGCATGTGGTAGTCACTTTGTGTTCATATTTAATACCCAGACCAAATACTTCCATTATTTTCACTCATTTTGTCAGTATTGACTTTAAAATATTACATTAGCATCTGTCAGTTACTTTTCTGAAGTCTTCAGACTGTGCTCAATGCATGTTAAGAAATAAGGTCTGTGAAAGGTCTATAACAGTAAAAACACAGTAGGTCATCAACCTTAATGAGACTGAAAAGATGGAACACACGCTGTCATGTTTGTAGGAGGTCTCTTGTTCACTCCCTCCCTCCCTCCTTCTCTCTTCCTCTCTCTGACTGTATGTCTCTCTCTCACTCTGTGCGTGAGCGGGTGTTACTGAACATACAGTGATTGTTAGTAAGAGCCTGTGAGGCATCTGTATTATACCGGAGACTCGTTTAAAGAGAGCTTCCTTGGTCCAACTAGAAATCGAGGCATACTAAGCGTACAAGTCATACTAGGTTAGCTCACCTGAAGACTGAAGTCATCTCTGAGAGTAAGACATGGACTGTCACAATGTAAGTAGAAGCTTCAGATTAACTTTCTTAATAGATCTTTTTTTTTTTTTTTTCTTACCCACTGATCAGTTTGGTAGGTAGATGCACATACAGTTGGGTAATACACTTTGTTAGTTACTGATGGTATTTACAAGAGTTTGGTTTCACTCAAACTACATCCTGCCGTGTGTGTTGTCGCTGTTTATCTACCTTTTCTAGAGTAAAATTTACTACAGTAACCGAGTGTATATTTATGACCACAAATTTCTCACGGAGAACCTAACACAGAAACTCTTTGTTTAATTATGAATCAGTTTTCATGTTCTTTTCATCATACTGTAAGTGGGTAATATTACACAAGATTTGTATCAGAATATTTAAAATCTGTATTTATAAGCACAATAGCCACAATAAAAGAACCCTGAGGTGTATAGACAGCAAAGTCCACTCCTGCATCTCTGCCGCTGCAAAAGAGCTGGATTCTGGCTTGTCTGTGAGCAAGTCAGACAGAGAGGCTAATGAATGCTGCCTGAACAGGTGGGTGGTCACACTCCTACACTGGAGGGGTTTCACTGGAGACATGATGCACAGCTTCACCGAGGTAGTGGGATGACAGTAGGCTCGTTCTGTGGGCTGCCATTGTGTGAAATGTCAATCTGTTCCCATAAGCAATGCACAGGGTGTAGAATTGAATTGGTGTTTACATAACTTGTCGACAGTCTTAGTGCTATTCCACTGACCCTTTATGACGAGCCAGAATTTCTCTTCCGCCCACCCCATGTTTCCTTTGGGACAGTGGATGCTGGACTTCCAGTGTGACCAAATAAGCTGCTGGTGTTGACTGCAGCAGCGTTTTCGCTGGGTCATCTTTTTCAGCCCGGTTTGCAGAGCAAGTTTTCCTTGAAAGAAATTTGAAATCTCACCATTTTTCAACCACACCCTTAGTTTCTTTTAAATCACAAAACTTCCCTTAACTAAGGATATATTCTCAAAGAGGTAGCAGTGCTTTTCACTGCTTCTTAACAGTAAATGAAGATTTATTTGTGTAATAAACATTAACTTTATAATCATTGACCATTAATCAGTTTGGGAATTGATGTGTCTGATAAATATATACAGAACTTTTTCCATGTTCCATCCAAAACAACAACACAAACAATGGTAATTCATTATAAAATCGACTGACTCAGACATGTTTTTGCCAGCAGAGTGTTATACAGTATATGACGAGGAGAAAGGGAGAGAAAAATGGAAGGCAAAGTGGGTTATTGACCTCCTGAGTGCACTGTTGAAATCATGGAATAAGGGAGAGCCACTCTCCACACTAGCGCACAGCCCTAGCTGTCAAAAAAGTGCTGTAGCACATACTGTTAACTTTACAGAACAAAGTGCAGCAGTATGTTAAAAATAATATTTTCCAGCAAGTATTCAAGGAAGAAAACATCCACATTTGATCATGTAAAATGCTGTCCTACTGTGATAAACCACTATTTTTTTGGTCCTCTCACCAGGAGGAGTGTAGCCGGCCCCAGGAGGAGGAGGACATCATGGACATCCCCCTGGATGACCCCGAGGCCAACAGGGCCGCTGCCAAGATCCAGGCTGGCTTCCGTGGTCACATGACCCGTAAGAAGATGAAGCCGGAGGACAAAGCAGAGGGGGAGGAGGTGAGCAGCACTGGGGATGTGCTCAACGGCAACCAGGGGGACACAGGTCAGTGGTGTAGAACCACGAGATAAGACTAGGTCACATAATGCCGTTAAAGAGGGCATTATGGGTAGTGACGTTAAGGATGGTAACAGAGTCTCTTATCAGGAATTGGAATTACAGTAGGTAATATGAGGTAAGTGATGGAGGTGGGGTATAAATTACATCTTAAACAGTACCATAAACAGAGTCTTGTGCAACTTGGAGATTAAAGAAAGTCAAGATTCAAAGAATCTTGACTTTCTATATGTTCAACATAATTCAAATGAACATATGTTGTTGGTAGAGCACTAGTCCTCATTTTAAGATGTTAGAAAATTTTGTGACCTTTTCTCAGAGCACAGAACACACAGCATAAATTGATTTACCAGTAGAAAAAGAAACCATTTAATAGCTATACATAATTAAATGCACTTATTAGAGCCCCTTATGAGTTACCCTATGTGTGATTAATGCAATACATAACTGAGTGACTCATTTAATTACCCCAGAGAGTCTCCAGCAACAGATGATTGAATCTTTCAATTACTTCTTTTGTTAAAGGGTTATAAATGATTCTGCTTGTTGATGTGCACTAGAATCACTAGAAGAGTAGAATAATTATAGTTAATGCTAAATGGAAACAATCAAATTACATTCTCACAACTCACAACAAGTTTTTATACTAGTCAAAAATGCTTTCTCCCGAGGACATTAACTATTCCAAAAGAAGGTTAAGCTTTGATTTTATGGTTTAGCAAACATCTCAACAAAGTGAAAATGCTTAAAGACAGCGAAGTCATTACAGTACAGTATTAAATAAATCTTATAGGACTCATAACCACACATTTACATGAGATATCAACTCAAACATGTAAACCAGAACCAGGTTCTTTTGAGAATTAAGAGAAAACTTAAGCCCTCCCAGCCCTCAAAATTTCACCTTTTCCTGTAAGACAAAGCAGCATTTTCTTTGGAGATGTGGCTGACACAAGGGATCTACGTCAATGATTCTCCCTAACCCAGTTGCTAGCTGCCTTGCAATGCTCATGTAGGAGATATATTTATAGCTCCAGGTGCATTCAGTATATGCTTCAGAGGGCCAAGCAAAATTAATGGACCTGTCGGATTGGAACCGAGCATCCTGAGCACCTCCCATCGGGGGAGACCCCTTTTTGCAACAGAAGTGGGTTTTTGGGCTCATTGGTTATGTTAGCCATCACCTTTCACAGATAATAAAGTTCTCAGCATCATACAATGATATAAAACTCTGAAAGTGAATTCTGAAAATGTATATTTGCATAATGGTAAGCATTTACCTGCTTTGAAAATGAATTCTTCTTAAGGAGCAATAATACCAATACCATCAAGTTTTTTTTTCTTTCTTTTGTTACAATAGGTCCACCCACAAGTAACCTTAAAAATTACCTTGGCGACAAGAGTGTATACAGAAGCCGTTCTTTCCAGGCTCTGCAGTGCTTAACTCCACCTTGCCTATTTCTGTTTTTAGAGACAGGAGGATCGGGGGCAGTAGAGAGAGACGACACATCTGTGCCAGAGCAGTGACGCCTCTGTCCTGACCTGGATGAAGAGAAAAGAGGGGAAACAAGGTAGCAAGAGAGATGGCTGGCATACACTGGCTGGGCTGGCTTTTAGGCACACCTTTTTACCCCAGGAGTCATTTTCCTTTCAACACAAATTAGCAGTAGAAAATGGACAGACAGTTTTGAGGCTGTGTTATGTGTATTTTGTAAACTTTAACACTTCTAACTCTGCATGTCCAGCAGTCTCATCAGTACGGATGTCTTTGACCCAGAATTTGCAACTCACTGCATGTACTTGTGAAACTTCTGGTAGTGTGCTAGTTTTTAGATGATGATCTGTGAATGTGAAAATGAATGTCCTCTAGATGCTAAACAGGGCCATTTCAGATGGATCAGTTCATACCATCTGTGTGTAAAACCTTGTATGCATCAGCTTTACACTTTGCGTAATTAGTGGCTTAAATGTTATTTTGCAGTGTTTTTTGATGTGCTTGTATCATGATTATTATTTACCTATTTGACTTGCCTACAAAAAATGATTAAACGTCAAAATCATCAAAAGAGAAGTAGCTATGTATGTTCTATTCATTCTAAGTTATCTTATTCAGATTGCAAATGCCTTGATTATCTTTTTGATCACATGACAAATAAGTTCTCTTTTCACCTTATTGAGCATTTTCTATAAATCTGATCTTCCAGAACAGCAAGCATGCAGTAATTATACTTTTTCCAGGTGCATTTGGTATAGCTTTATCTTATGAGACATAGGTTCAATATGCTCTGTTGTTGTGTTGGTGGGTTTGACTTTTGTTAAATCAGGTGTATGAAATTCCATTGTCAGATTTTGCAGAGCCTTCATGCTTGAAAAGTAATTGAAAAGTACCCTGCTGAACTTTATTGTAGAGTCATGGCATTACACTAATAAATCCACCTTAAATATATGGTGAAATGTCTCTTTTAAACAGTACATTTATGTCACCTGTCAACTCCACCTCTGTTCTTAAATTAAATGGTAAAGTTGAGGGGTTTTTTTTTTGTTTTTTTTTTTTTTTACAACATTACAGCAGCCGAATTTGCTCATTTTTCACTGCAACACAAGCTGGGCTGCTAATTGGCAACAGCGGGTTTCCATGAAGCTGAAACAATGTGTTATCTCCCGTGTTGCTCTCTAAAACAAAGAATTTCATAAATAATTCATACCCATAAAGCTATACATTTATAATATTCACAACTATCAGTAACACTTTGAGTGACAATTGAGTTTTTACCAATAATAATATATATTAAATGGCCATTTATATCATTAGATTGTGTACAGTTGCAAAGCCTGTGTGCATGAAGCTGTAAAATGTATCCATGGTGTCAACAGGTGCATTTTCACAAACACCCACGCCATTGAATGACGTGTGTACCTGTCGAATGTTTTGCAATAAGCAGCCTACCTTTATTGCAATATGGCTTTTTAAATCACAAAAGAATAACATAATTTTTGCTTCATTTGCAGAGGCAGTCTTGTTCACTTTATGAGAAACAGGCTAGAGCATCTTCAGTCTCCCAGTGCACCCACTCAGCCCACCCACACACATCTGAGCCATACAGCACACTGCACAAACTCAAACTGCACATGCATTCACACACAGGAAAAGCACAACCCATACTTGAGTGCGCATATCCCACTCAAGTCACTCACTCTAACTCTTGTGCACACACACACACAGACATGGGATGTTGGTTGTGACACCAGCTGTACACATAGGACAACCAACATGAGTCTCAGTGGTTTTGCAGAGTGCAAAGCACTTCCTTCTCAGGCTGACATCCCTCCTCCGCCACGCTCTCATACACATCCTCTATGGGTTTTATATGGACCTATTCTCTCTTTTCTCCTACTCAGTCCCAGAGGTGCCATGGCCATGTACTCCTGTCTCTTTAATGACTGTGGGTGAACAATCAATATTATGCACACCTCCAAACATAGCACAACACCCACTTGGTGCTGTAGATTGAATTCTGAGAATAAGGGAAAAGACAGGTTTTCAAAAATGAGCCTGAAAAGTGTGTTGGTTCAGGTCTTAAATAGATCTTCACATGTGTCATGTGAGCACGTTTGTGAAGCACAAGGTAGCCTTTTAAACGTGTCATAGTGAAGCAGAGAATCATAGCTCTGCCCCCCCCTTTTTTGTAACTTGTTAAGTTGAATGTGGACTATTTCAGGAGAAGATCATCTGAAAGATCTGCGTGGTTAGTTTGTTCGCTTTCTCAGACAGCTTGTCAGCGAGGAAAGATCTCTACTCTCCTGGGTGGTAATTAGAGATGCATGAGCCAAGTCAAACAACAGGGGGCGCAATTATCTGCATTCCAGTGGTTATTCCTGTGGCCTCACCATCTTAGAAGATTATTAGTATTTTTTGTTACTAAGAAGGTTACACAACTTGGTAGGGATGAGAGGACAGAAATGTATAGTCATTAATGCCACAGCATCAGTGACATCATTATTATTGGTATTGGAATTAACATCTAGAGGACGTGATATCAACCTCACATTCTAGCCTAAAGATACATTTTTGTCACATCTTGATTGCATCCATCTACTTGTAAAACTGCACTGTGTGGGCCACACAGGATGACATCAGTCTTGTTATGGGCTAAATGTGACAATCATTCCTGTCATAGTACATGTACACAGGCTCCCTCTCTCTTCCTCTATTGACTGGAAAGTGTCCCCCTTGATTTAGAGTGTGTTAGAAGATGAGAGGAAGAGGGAGGTGCTGCTTTTACCAAGGGCAGAGGTGGAGGCGAGAGGTTCAGCTTTGATGGCCAAGTACACAGGAGTCCTGGGAGAGTGGCAGCTGTTCCCACATTCCTGGAGCTTTCTATCAAGCGTGCTTCCTCCTCTGCATAAAATCTACTTTTGTAGTCAAACAAAATGCTCTGAAGAAAAAAAAAAACTCAAACAAAAGACTGCTTCCTCAAAGTGGGAGAGATGACTTATAATGCAATTGACTCATCAGTGAGTACAAGCTAATGCTTTTATCTTCGGAACACAGTACAAATGACTGATGTAGCATATGCGAATTTTACACATACATATCATGTCCAAAATAACTAACAGTGACAGTCTAGGCATGTGGGACATTTGAAGCCAATGGTAGATTGGCATTCAGGAGATATAATTCTAGTATTAAGTTAACTAAATCAACTCAACATACTGTATTTTGTCTCTTCATTGTCAGACTTCCTGTCTTATTCTTGATGAGCAAGTTTTACTTTCATTTTACACCTTTTGACCCATGTGTTTCACTGTATTTTTCACATTCACAGAAAATATTAAAAGACCAGGAAAAATAGAGCAAAAGTGTTGCAATAAAGCCAAAACTTTAATGTTAAAACATTGCAAACACGGTTGTTGGCAGCTTCACTTTAGGAGTGTTTGCCTGTACTTCGTCATTTATCAGTTCACTGCCTTAATGTAGCTTCTACACCACCTAGAGGACAAACTAAGTATAACAACTTTCCTTTAATTTGTGTCCTCTCATTTGTTGTCTTTATTATCATTCAGCTCTCATACAGCGACAGTACCATGCACCATGCACATGACAGGTACTGACTGTACCGTCTTGCAGCAGAATGCTTCAAGGCTATATGTGTGGGTCAACAGCAGGGTTGGTTGCCAAGTAACAAATTGTGAGTTTATTGTGAGGCTCCATTCCAGAGAGGAGTTTGCACAATGTGACAAAGGTGGGCCAAAAAGGGGGAAGTGAGTTGTTTTTCAAACTCAGACATTTGAGGGTTTTAAGTGGGCTCTTCTTAGAGCCGCTGTTTTTGCTGAAGTACATTAGTTTTCCCCAGCAGGAATTTTCCAAAGTAGCTTAATTCCTAATACTTCAATTCCTTTATTACTTATAGCAAGAATATACATAGAGTGTAAAAATTCAGCTTACTTATTTTACAGGAAGCTTTAAGAAAGCAAAAGACACTTTAAGATAAATAATTGCCCAAAAAAGCAAACACTATTTTTCTTTGAGCTCCTTTTTTGAAAGGGCAATGTAGCGGGGAAGAGAGGAGCTCATCTACACTATGTCTCTGTTTCACATGAACACACATACACACACACACACAAACACACACACAGTTGGCTGTTGTTGGCTCTGACTGGGGTGCTGTGAGGAGAGTGGGGCTCAGTGTGACCAGGCAGAGGCCAGTGTTGCAGGCAGGCAGGCAGTGGCGAGAGTGTTGATTCGTAGAGACGTGCCCAGGGTGGATAAACCATGCTCACTAAGTGGGAGAAAGACTCTGCCCTAGACACAAGATGAAGGTGGAGAGGAAGACCTCTTCTACAGGCAACAGTTTTACTGACATTCCTCCCCTACTGACGCTCTTTGGCCTCCTCCTCCTTCTCTTTACAGGTAAGTCCAAACTTTTTTTTTTGTCTACAAAGAAATCAGAGGATAAAGGATCTCACTGAGACTGTGCCATGTTTCAGATGACGAGCAGAGAACATGTCGATTTTCTCTTTAATTTTAAAATTCTTACAGGTTAGTAACAAGTAAAGACAAAGCCTGACTGGGCCTGCTCAGTTACACACATTTCAATTAAACTATTTTTTAACAGTTTTTTTAACAGTTTTGGTCTTATCTTGGGTTACTTTTTTTGTTCACATTGATATTAGAAAACACTCTGTATCACTTAAAAGCCAGATCAAAGCTCACATCCTTACTGTTTGTCTAGTAAAGTTAATCCAGGTTAGTCGCTGATTTTTCTTTTCTTGTCCTTGTGTACCACTAACTGGCTGCACAATGGATTAGTTCATGTGTGATGCTCTAAACTGGGCCCCCATCACAAGCCCGAGAGGAGCCTAGAGTGGCTATTGTAGGAATCTAAGAAGAGGACATGCAGGTTAAGTGTGATGATATCAAGTTTTGTGAAGAGCTGTTGAAAAGGGCAAGGCCTGCTTTTTGTACTTGGGAAGCTCTGGGGGAGTTCATGGCTGAGAAAAAGCGATGTCAAACATTAACAACTTGGTGATTTTGGTTTAAAAATGTGGGATTTGATTCTATGATCCGTACCAAGGGCCCAGTTTACCCAACCAGGCCAGTTTTGGTAGAATCACTGGATTCTGTGTCTATCTCCAACTTCACCAATGACAAAGAGTTTTTCTCTCTCTTTCGCTCTCTTTCTCACCCTCTCTCACTCTTTTCAAGGGAGGAAACTAGTTCCAACAATCATGCCCTTTGTCTTATTGCCTTGGCAACCCCTGTCAGGCGGACCAAATGGTTACCACGGCAATGAGGCGATGCCCTGCTAACTGCCTCACTGCAAAGAATAGTGAACAGTGCAGTCTCTCCTTCTGCCTCTCTCTCTCTCTCTCTCTCTCTCTCTCTCTCTCTCTCTCTCTCTCTCTCTCTCTCTCTCTCTCTCATCTAGGTTGTTCTTTCCATCACTGAGGCCCAACAGTAGGATGCCCCTCACAGGCCCAGAGCCAATGTTTAGACCTCCATGTGTTCAGCAGCACTGAGTTATAGGAACCTCTACTGTGAACATAATAGCTTCGCTGTGTTTGGTTTCCAAGACATGGCTCCTCTATAAAGGATGAAATGTGGCTCAAACTGTAATACCTTATCCCTGCATCCCTGTGGGAGGTGGAGGATAATTGAGGAGCACAAATCAAAATTAGTGTATTAGTTGTTCACTACAAGGGGTCGTGAGGAATTCCTGGAGGGAGTTTCTGAGAAACAGATTACTGATCAAGATGTGACTAGACATCATGGGCTCAAGTGAACACAATGCTTGTGCGTAGCATACAGGGAGCTGATTAATTGCTGTACTAAGGAAAAAATGCATAGCATTTATATTTATTAAGTCTGCATCAAAGAAAAAACAAGACAAAGAAAAATCTTAGACAAAGGCCTTAATCATACCCTTTGTGTCCTGAAAAATGCAGCAAGCGTGCTTTTCTTACTAGAGTATGGTCAGTTAAATTCAAAGGTCAATTAGAAGTGACTCTGCTGCTTTAAATGTTTTAGCAAGTTTACCAAGTATATTATTATATATTATAACAGGATAAATTATTGATTAAAATTAAAACATGCTTACAATTTAAGCATTGCAAGTAAAGAAAAGATTATTACATTAAAGATACATTAACATGCATGAACTCTTAATGTTTTAAGTGGTCGCATCATCATACTATTGGGGAATTCGACAGCATAACATTTTTGTGTCATGTTCGCACATTTGTAAAACCTAATTCTGAAAATGCATCACAGCATACATGTAAATGAAGTAGAGTAACAGGCTAAATTACATTTTCATCCTTTCAATCCATTTCCATGCAGTGATGGAAAACAAAGTTTCACAAATGAGTGTAATCAAGAATCTCAAAGTATCTCAAAATTGTATTTACACCACACTAAAATGAATGTACTTACTGTTTACATCTGGTGTGCAGTGCCACTGTACCGATGCCCATTTGCTATACTCAGATTTTTCATTTATGTTTGTACTAGCAGCAAGAGTAGTAATTAGTGTAGCAGTAATTAGTGTGTTTTTCTCCTCTATTGTTTCATAATGTATGAACGGTTTATTCCTCTGATCTCTGCTCACTGGAGCATCAAAGACTGCAAAGGAGCTGTCCTTTGTTTACTCTGCAACCCTCTATTATTCCTGTACTCCTCCCTATCTGCTCCTTAACTCACTGCCTCTTTGCCATTTTTCCAGGTGAGGTGTCAGGGGTCAATGTGACCAGCCAAACCCAGTTGGTGAGGGGCACGGTGGGGAAAGAGGCCCTATTGTCAGTCAGCTACTCCAGTAGCAGCTCCGACAAGCCTGTAATCAAGTGGCAGCTGAAGCGGGTCAAAGAGAAACCTATCACTGTTGTGCAGTCCATAGGAATCAACATCATAGGGAACCTGAGGCCAGAGTATCGCAACCGGATCCTGGTGTTCGAGAATGGCTCACTGCTGCTTCACAACCTGCAGTTGTCAGACGAAGGGGCGTATGAAGTGGAGATCTCCATCACCGATGACACCTTCACTGGAGAGCACTATATTGAGCTCACTGTGGATGGTATGCAGAATTACTCACTTTTCAAAATGTCTGAGCAATCAGAGCAGGACACTGAAGAGGAGTTATCAGCTAACAGAAAATCAATACAAGTTGAAAATATATTATCTAGCCCAAGAGCACAATACAGAGTGATTCACAGTGTTGGTGTGTTTTTTTTTAAAGAAATCTTATAACCACATTCATTTATCAGTTGTTCTTATATAACTAGAGGTCAGTCTCTAATATATTTAAATTTCGATCTCAAGCCCCCCCATATCTTTGTCCTGTCATCCTCAGTTCCTGTGTCCAGACCTTACATCCAGATGATGGCTTCATCTGTCCTGGAGTACA
This sequence comes from Euthynnus affinis, assembly GCA_029490765.1. Taxonomy (NCBI): domain Eukaryota; kingdom Metazoa; phylum Chordata; class Actinopteri; order Scombriformes; family Scombridae; genus Euthynnus; species Euthynnus affinis. The sequence goes on from CM055845.1 coordinate 16,359,926, forward strand.
GCGAGCACTTCCACCTGCACTGTTCCCACGATAATGGCACAAAGCCCATCTACAGTTGGCTGAAGGGAGGCAAGGTCCTATCCAATGACTCACGCCTACAGCTTTCACACGACCAAAAGGTGCTGACCATCTCGCGCGTTGTGATGTCAGATGATGACATTTACGCCTGCACAGTGGACAACCCCATCAGCAGCATGAAGAGCATGGCTGTCAGGCTCACCGTCTACAGTAGGTGGCATGTTACACCGGTAGGATTTCAAATTGTGATATAAGTTTACATTTGAGCTGAAGAGATAATGGTATAGTAACATCAGATGGTTTTTGGAAATTACAATTTCTTCCTCTCTACAAAACTGATGACGAAAACAGCATTTTCAGTAGTAAGCAGAAGCAATTATCATCTCACAGTAACCCATAGACAAGCATGTCTGCCTTTCTAACAATGTTGTTTACAACAAGTGCAAATCCAGACAGTGAGTGCAGCAGAGTTGGCCAAGAGCAGTTGTTATTGGGCGCCAGTATAGAGCTGAACGTCAAGCAGAGGGAGAGAGAGGGAGAGACAGTCTGATCCAATGAATGGATAGTTATTTATGAGGAGGGAGCAGAAAAAGAAAGCAGGTGGGGAGGACGCTTTGCCTCAGTGGACCTCAGTAATCCTGACTTCATTATTGCTGTATTGTGATGTGCTGCCTGAAGGGACAGCTACAGGCCCTCAGACTGTTCTCTGTTCCCTCTGCATGCATAGCAGCACAGCATAAAGTCTCAAAGTGACTACACTAGTGTGTTACTTCACTGCAACTTAGTCATGCCAGTGTGCTGGCATGAATACAACTTCCCAAGCAGTGTAGAAAAAAGATTTAATGTTGCTTTTGGATGCTGCAGATCCTGGCCATGTTTCATTATGAGCTTACAGTTTAAAAGAAAAATAGGATGTTCTAAAAAATTTCTTGCATTGAAAACAGAACTTCATGTATTCAAACTTTTACTCTTCCACTGTGAAAAACACAAGGGTTGATGATGGTGATCTGGTGGTTCACTGTGTCGAAGGCAGCAGGGAGGTCAAGCAGGATGAGAACAGATGATCTGTTGCTCTTTGCTGACTTCAGGGAGTCCAGAACTGCCAACAGAGCAGTCTCAGTAGAGTAACCACTCTTGAAGCCAGACTGGTTAGGATCAAGTAGGTTGTTTCGCAAAAGAAAATTAGACACTTGGTTAAGTACAGTATGTTCAAGTGTTTTGGATAAGAATGTGAGAAGAGAAACTGGTCTGTAGTTTCCTACTTGCGATGGATCAAGTGTCTGCTTTTTGAGCAGTGGGGTTACCTGAGGGCTGAGTCTGCTTAAAAGTGGTAGGAAATGTGCTGGACATGAGTGACGTGTTAACAGAAACCTCTCAATCTCTTCTTTCTTTCTTTCTCTCTTTCACTTTCTCTCTTTCTTGCCTTCCCTGTGTATCCCTCTGGTTTAGGAAGGAGCTCGCTATACATCATCCTGTCCACCGGGGGCATATTCCTCCTAATCACCCTGGTGACAGTGTGTGCCTGTTGGAAACCTTCCAAGTGAGAGCCACTCTCTCTTCTATTTCCTCTTTTCCCTCTTCTCTCTCTCTCTCTCTCTTTCTCTCATTGGCTTTGATATTGCACTGGAGGATGTGGCTAGAATCTTAAGTAGCACAGCAGTGTCACCATATTCTACTATTCTTAACATTTTCCCTTATTGGAAAATTGATCAACACAGTGACCTGTAGATTATATAAAACTAATATATTTGGAAATGCTTTAATCTGTTTTTTCCTTCAATAGAAAGAAACATAGACCTGTCCCCCAAAGAGCTCCCATCTATGTGGAGCAGAGTGAAAATGGCCATGATGGTGAGCAACAGTGTTTCCTTGATCATATCATATATCATCACACAACACTTTTGTATTTGTGTGTATTTGTTATTGTAGTGTGGATTTGGGTTTCCAGTGGCTATATAGATAGATAGATAGATAGATAGATAGATAGATAGATAGATAGATAGATAGATAGATAGATAGATAGATAGATAGATAGATATGTTTTTCATATTCTATATTTTTTTGTAGTTGATGTTGTACCCAAACCAACCACACTCAGTCGAAGGAGTCCCATGCCTCTGTATGTTCTCAACGAAGATGTAAGTGACACTCCAAGCCACTTAAACTTTACATACTGTTCAAATGCTGACCCTGCACAGTATCCCCCCATAATTAGTCTCTATACCAAACTTCTGTACCACGAAGAGCAAAGACCACAGAGCAAAGAGAATGTGTTCTTTAGGTTTTACACTATTTGTTTATGAAGACATTCAGAATCACACTATATTATTGTCCTATGTTACCTAAAACAGGAAAACATAGCAGCCATCATGATTTCAATTAATGTTATTAAATGTGAAGAATGCAACAGTATTTTTGAATTGCATATGTGTAAAAAAAAAAAAAAAAAAAAAAAAAAAAAAAAAAGTTGAAATATTTTCATTTTTGTATATTCTGGGTCTCTGTAGGAAAAGTCATAACATGTCAGGCTAAAAGAATAAAGTTTACTAAATGTAAAAATGGGTCAAATTTAACATGAACAGTGTCTATGGGTCCCAGGCAATGTTTTTATAAAAATCATGGCTTCAGAAAAATGAGAATCTTAAATAAAACACTATAGCTGATGATGACTCTAACATGTGTCATATCATCTTGTTTTAGGAGACCCTTGAGCGTTTGGAAGAATGTTCTAGCAATACCTTCAGCCAATCAGAAATGAGTATCCCTGCCACCTATGCCCCAGTCCTTCCCCCCTCCTCCAACAGAACTGAGCGGCCCATCTGGACTGCCCCACGCAGGTACCCCCGCAGCCCCTCTCCACTGGCACAACCTCTCCCACAACCCCTCCCGGGTCCTCCCCTACGCCCTCTCCGCTCCCCTGCTCACTCCCCCAGTTCATCTCCACGAAGTTTCAGCCCGATAAGAAAGGTCCGACCACCAGTGGGTATCCCAACCAGCCACCTGCCTGTAGGGGCAGAGTGTGTAGACCCCAGCGATCAGACTCACTGTCCACCCCAGCAGTGACAACCGCACATTTCTCAGCATTCCTGGGAAATATGCTTTCATTCTGTGATATGTAAAGTACATGTATAGTTTGTTGTATCCTGCCATGAGGATAATGGATTCGATGCACTAGAATAAGAGATGAGCCCACTTTCAGCTAACTCCATTATCTATTATCTATTCCTCCATGGCTATGCACAGTATTTTCCGTAGTCTTTTGATGATATCCTGTAATACGAAAAAGTATTTGCTGTTCACAAGCATGTAGTGTATTATGTACATGATGCTGAGACAGTGAACAATTTCCAGCTCTGGTATATATTGATGTATTGTGAATTTTACTGGGAACTTTTGATAAGTGCCTGTACATATGTAAGTTAATAGTTTTGAAGGGTTGAGATGTTTTGCTTTGTTTTCCCTTTCAACAATTAAACCTCAAACTGTACTCTCTACGTTAGATCATTGTATAACTGAAGGTAATAAAAATTCAAATAGCTGGTATGATCAATGTTCATCAGTGTTATGCTCATTCTTTTCATGCATTCATTTCATGTGTTTTTTTTACCTATCATTATTATCACTACTTATTATGTATTACTACAGTGTTATAATATTATCATGTTACCCACACCAAGTCAGTATGGGCTGAATGAGAATTGCGTATGAGTGTAATTCCTTTTTGGTCCATTAGGTGTCACCCACACATTTTCTTAGATTCTGTAATTCAACGCACACTGATCATGAAACAGTTTCAGAGAGATTATACTTTTTCTAAACTGTTAATGAAGCTTTTTAAATCAATAATCTGTAGCAGTTGATTTAAGACATTTTGCTGTGCCATGTTGGGTTGAATGCTTGTGTGGATAACTTACCATTAGTCTTACCATTTAGTCCTTTTAGTCCTTTTAGTTCTTTTTCCTTAAGCATAATGACAAAGTGTTTCTTAATATTCAGTAACTTGATATTAAAAGGTCAATGAGCATAAAGCTTTGTTTGATTGCACAGTTACCTAATGTGTACTGATCAACCTCAAGAGGAGCCTTTAAATCAGTGATGTGTAGTCACAGACTTAATAGTTACAGTCAATCTTAACTTAAAGTGGGCCATGCAATCATGTAGCCTCTAATCAATTTGCTATGAATAGAAATATTCTTGATTTTGGACAAACTGTTCCTTAATATGTCCAGATGACATTACAGTAGATGGCAGCTGTATCCATGTATAGGGATAATAATCACTTATATGTGGTTTATTTCATCATCAGCATTTTATTCTGTCCACTGCTAAAAAAAAAAAACCACATTGTCAGTGAGCATGGAATAAAAAGACCAAAAAGATTAAAGATTAAAGGATGTTCTGAACTATATTCAGTTATAAGCTTGCAAGGGAGCAACTATGCACAAACACACAATGTAGCCTTGTCTATCACTATTATCAGGATAATGTGTTCCCCTCAGAGGTACAGCTGGACATCTTTTGTCATGAAAATCTGCATGATTTCATTTATTGCTTTTATCCTGAAATGTATCTTCCGTTGCTGAAGGTGTGACGAGTCTTGTGGTTTCATAAGCAATCAGATCCGCCTGTTTTGATCTGGGCTTTGTTCTGTTTCAAACACCTTGGCACACAGCCTCATGAATACACATACACACACACACACACACACACACACACACACACACACACACACACACACACACACACACACACACACACACAAAAGCACAGGCAAGCAAGCACACAAACATATGCATAATCACTTGTAGCTCACAGTAAGTGGAAATGAAATGTCCTCAGATAATGAAAGAGGTTTTGGAAATTGATATTGAAAATTTTATCATATTTTGATCTTTTGTGCATTAGTCACCAAGTCTTTCACATCATGCTCTACATCCAGCGTGGCAGAAGAGCTTGGAAGCCCAGGGTGTAATTAGACTCTGGGGAGCAGGATCACATCTGTGTGTAAACAGTATGTGTGTATGTGTGTGTATTCGTTAGGAGAGTGAGGTATCCTATGAGTTGAATAGAGATGTATGACACTCTCCATCTCTAATTAATTACCTCCTCCTCCTGCCTGGTCAAGCTTTCTCACTAATGTCCTTGTTCACACCAGTCTGCTGATGTGAAATTCCCAGTAGAGGAGGGTGACTTTATTGTTGGAAAGCTCTTATCTAGCCTTTTGTGTGTGTTGTGGGCGTGTGTGTTTGTGTGTATGTGTGTGTGTGTGTGTGTGTGTGTGTCTGTGTGTTGGCTAGGACTGCGTCCATAACAGATAATTAATGCCCTTGTATAGCACAGTTTTAGTGTAGCAGGTCAATGGACAAAAGAAAAATAGAGGAGGTTTTATGATCGATGTCCTACCAGCAGCTGGTAGTTGCTTAACATTTTCTCTGGTCAACAGCCTTTTCTCAAAGCACTTCCAGTTTTTACTGATGTGCTTTAACTTATGACACTAAATTTAATTAATATTATATACTATGTACTTAATTTACTTATTATTTTCATTCTGTTTCTCCATCTGTCTGCTCTTTACAGCATGTCTCTCCATCATGTAGAGGAGATTCCTCTTCTGTTGATCTACTTGAGGTTTCTCCCTTTATTCCCTTCAAATGGCTTTTGTACGTGTGTGTGTGTGTGTGTTAAGTTTTTCCTCATCCAAATCAAGGATCTAAAGATGATGGTTGTCATATGTTGTACAGATTGTAAAGCCCTATGACAAAAGTTTGTGATTTGGGGCAACTGATATAAATTAAATTGATATGAAATTAAATACATCCCGGTGATTCAGAACAGTAAGTATCTAACATTGCCTGAAATCAGCAAATGAAATGTTATTAGATCATGTGTTTCGGGATATGTTTATTTTATTCCTGACATGATCAATTATGAATTGCTACTAAAAATAAAACACACTCTGAAATCTCTTCAAGTGCTCTGCTGAACTCATCTGACCAAACCATCTGTTAGACCTGTTCTCAACAATGAGTGGATGAGTGAACTGAGGATGATAAGACAAAGGCACACAGAAATCAAAAACACAAATGCTTCTCAAATGAATATAACACACAGCCACACACACATACATAGCAGCTATAACAAAAAGAACAAGGCTACACTTGAAATTAGGGGGCCCCTCGGTTAGAAGTGGAGTCCCCCAGATAAGATATAATTTTCCATCTTTGAGTGCTCTAATCAGTGTTTTGCTCCTGCCCTGCATGCCTTTTGGGCCAATAACAGTAGCTGATTTCAACAGAACACAGGTATAATATAATTCTCCTTCTCCAGCTTCAATCAGATAACAGTGTATTAAACAATTTATTTGATAAAGCCCCATAGACACATAATGCTTGTGTGTTTTTTTTTTCAGATACAGATACAGCGAATCAGACTATGTATATAAGAGGTTTGTAATCACAGGTAAAAGCCCTGTGCCACTTAAGACATTAGGGTTGACTTATTTTTCACCATAGTAACAGTCCCCTGGCAACCAGTAAGAGAGCCAGTTATATTCATAGTACTCGATACCCCTCTGGCTCCCTCACACATACCCTTCCTCACCTTCTCCATCGCTCACAGCCTCTCTCTCTGTAACCGTAGCTTCCACTTTGCATGTTTCGCGTGGGTCCATGCGTGTCTGCATGTGAGTCAGCAGCATCCTTAGCACCTGGGACATTACCGCCAGTCTCCACAGGGGAAACTGCATCGCTGATACTGTGAGTTTAGCAGATGTGCTGTTGCTTTTTGTGATTTCATTTGACTGTGATTTTTAACAATATTATATGAAAATTTTTCAGTTTTATTGAAACTAAATCTTGTGGAAATTGGCTGTGGACTGTGGAAAATGTTGTAGGCAAATAGACTTTGTTTTCATCATGTTTTATATATACAACATGTTTATATATTGTTTCTGTCTTCTAGAGATTGTCAATGGCAAAATGACAAAAATTATGTCTTCCACTCATTTGTTTACCTTGTGGATCCTCAGAAAAACATCCAGGTTGTCGGTCCTTAAAGTTTGGCAATCAGGGCTCCGAGCCAGGTCAACATGGGCTCCAGCTCCTCCTCCTATGCCCCAAAAACCATTTATCTGGACGTGGATGGGAAGGTGCAGAAGGTGAGTCCATTTCCAGTGGAAATGTTTTACTTATTCCGTCTTTTTTATTGTTTTTTATTGTTTTCAATTGCCAAAATACAGTTCATTCCCCATTTCTATTAGAAATGCAATGTGGCATTACTGCTGTGTGAGATCAGCTAGTTTTGAAAAAAGAATGGAACAGAATCAGCTGTAATTATGTGATTACAAAGATGTAAAAATTATTACATAAATTATTAAATAAAATATGTTATAAAATGTGATATACTGTACAGTGTAGATATAAGAAACACAGCTGATGCATATCAAACATATCATTATGTATCAAACAGAAACTGTAAAACAACTGATATGAATCTAAAAAAAATGCAAACATGTAAAAAAAAAAAAAAAAAAGAACAACATCACAGTTGGACAGTTGGATTCAGTAATTTTTTATTTTTTTTCCATTTTGAGAGAAAATTCAGAAATTCAGAATTTCACAGTAGTACGAATTCTAAAAGGATTCTTAAATAACCTGAATGATGGCAATTAAATTATTAAATGTTTAATTTACCTTCTTGACTCACACTTGTTGGTATTCCCAGAGGACCAGCCTCACCTCAGTCTAAAATTAGACTGTGATGTAGAGCAGTTTGCTTTACAGGTATTTCTAACAGAACCAAACACCTGTTGTCAAGAGCTTACACTCTGGCATTAATTTCTGATCCCTTAAAGCTCTGGGGTATATAAGGTAGGTCAAAATATGGATTTAGATCTCTTTCTGTCTTCACATTTAAGTTTCCAGAAGCAGCATCTATGTAAAACAGAAGAAGTACGAAATAAAGTATAGCACTGACTTATTTCAGCTCTTTAATCATAGCAACAACATAGCAACGGCCAAGTGATCATTTAAACAGTCATGACAAATGGTGTCTTGCTCAAGTTTCATGTTCCAACGTTCCAAACATACTGAGGTACAGATAAATGAAACACTTGCTGATCTAGTGATGTAGAGTGCTTCAAGTAGAGAGCTGGCGATGACACATGTCTGTTCAAGAGCCCCAAGCCCACAGCCTGAGGCTGAATGTTTGTCTGCTACACCTGCTGGCTTCAAGATGTAAGGCTGCAGTTTTTGTATGGGGTACATGCACACACCGCTTTCTATGTGTGTACATATGCTGTAGTGAGTCTTATAATCTAGAGGGTTTTTATATGACAGCCGTGGATAATGTTGCTCAAATGTCTCTCAAACTCCAGCTGTCCACTTCTTTCACATTGTTCTCTTTGCTGACTTGACCTCGTTCAACCATACATTCAACAAACCCCCTCTTACTTTGTGTTCCCACCTTCCTCCCCTGTCGAACACTGAGGCCGTATATCAAAACCACAGCAGCTGTTTGTGTCCAGGTGTGCCTTTGAAAGCCTTATACACTGATTCTGCTGTGTTCGATTGGAGGGCCAAGCCGCTGCACAGAGCAAGTTTTCTCAAAGATGTGTGAATTTTATTTTATTAAATACCACTGCTACAGCCCTGAACCATTTGTGTCTACATTAAAAAAGGAGAACCAACTTGCTTGTATTTGATTTGATGAACCAATAAAAGAACTGTGTGACCCTCACAGGTGGTATTTAGTCGGCACTGCAGTCCCTGCGACATCAAGGAGCTTCTATGTTCCTCATCTAACATTCCCAGGTTTGTTCCACTTGCTTTTAGCTTCAATCTTGTTCACGTGTTCATTTTTTGTGCTCATTTATTTCGCTCACGTGGACAGTGAGTTCCCATTGCTCCCTATTTCTTGTCTCTGGTCATGATTGCCATAAAACAAAGCAAGATTATTTGCAGGCATGATAACCCATGATAAATAAAGACAGAAAAAAGCTTGTTGAGTAGCTCAATACAGTAAAGGAAGACTTGAATGTACTAATGAATCAGACACACTACATTAGACACACACATCAAAGCAGACGATAAATGATAAAAGCAGCATGTAGTCCTCATCTGCCTTTTTTCTTCCCTCCTTTTCCTTCATTGTCTCTACTCTACTATATGAGACGGAGATCCTAGGCATAATGCACATGCATTTTTTGTATAACACTAAAATTGTGTCTATGCCAAAAGTTAGCCCAGTTAGGGTGTTATTATTATAATAAATGTTTGTTATTTGTTTTTTGTGTTTTGTAACTTTCAGAACATAAATGTTGATCGTTTTTGATTCACTCTAATGATACCAAAAACTATGTACTATGACTTAAACACTAAATATAATATGAAAAAGTTAAGGGAACTGAATTCAACTCAGTGTTTCTTCTCACCTTCTTACCACAGGAACACTGCCATCATGATGGTGGATCCAGAAGGTGCCTTGGTCTCCATAGATCCTACCATGCCCACCAACTCTCCAAAGTAACCCAACACCATCATGACATTGTATTAATATCTTAATTACACAATTACATGAGACTCATGTCATCTTTTTCCAAATCTATGCCTCGTTTCTGAGGCTCTTTTGACAAACATTTTATGAGATGAGGATGGCTATTTAAAAATACTAAACTAACCTTGAAATTGTTCTGTTAACTCTTTGTAAAGGTTTATAAACTCTGTAGAATTCAACTGTAATTCTTTGCTGTGGTGAGAATTAGGAATAATAATTGCACATCTGGTTTCCTCACAGCTCTCTGTACAAAATCATCCCCCTGTCTACCGGTCAACTTGGAGGTAAAGTGTCTGCAACAGCTTTAACTAGCTGACAAGCACTCATACATTCATGCATCAACAACACATCTACTGTGAAAGTAATGATTAGCTTTGAACATACCAAACCTGACAGCGTGATTGCTGCTCACAATGATTTATCAGGTATGTATTTATGTCTGCAGAGAAGGAGGACATGTTTCAGAACGTGTTGTCCCAGGTGGCTGAGCAGTTCAGCAGGTAACACCTCAGTTGTTTATGTTATGCTATGACTGAAGCCTGCCCTTCCCCACCCTTGCACATACCTCACACTCATACCTGACACCGGTGCTTTTCAAACACTCTAATCCAGTCATAATACATGCTGCAAACCATGGAGGCAAGTTAAATCAGACAACAAGAAGTTCTTTCACCTTTGTCATTTACTCTGAAGGTCCTGCTCTAGTTTGGTTTGTCATTATGACCCTATGAACCATATTAAATACATGTATTTTGTCTTTTGTTTTCCTCTCACAGAGCCTTTCGCATCAATGAGCTGAAGACTGAGGTCACCAACAGGCTAGCCATGCTGGAGAAGAGGGTGGAACGTAAGAAGTACATTTTATGTCATTTATCTAATAGGATCACATAGGGAAAAAATATTTTAATGCAAACAACCTAATATATCAATAAAACAACAATTCAAGTGTATGCACATTCCCAAAGTAAGCCAAAGTTACTTTACTATTTCTTGTCATCTTGTTTCAGTGGAAGGCTTGAAGGTGGTGGAGATTGAGAAGTGTAAAAATGATCTGAAGAAGTTACGAGATGAAATGACTTCACGAGGTGGTGGCAGGTGAAATGAAGATCAACTTAGACATTAGGCCTCTACACTTTTACTACCGATGTCAATAGAAACCAAATCATATAATATCAATTCAAAATAAAATGTCTTCTTTCCTCTCACCTTTAGAGTAAACTGCCCGTGCAAATACAACTTCTCAGATGATGGGAAGAAGGTCACTCCTAGACGAGATGTCCCTAGTTATCCAAAGGTATGTCCGTCGCATGTTTTTTACCACAACTTCTGGATCTCTAAAGATTCTTTTTAATTTTTGATGACTTTATTTATTTGGCTTGGCATCCACAGTACACGCTGTCTCAGGAGACTGTTGAGGCACTGAAGAAGCCAACATTTGATGTCTGGCATTGGGAACACAATGAGGTTTTTAATTCCATTCAGTTTAATTCAAAACATTTTTAATAATTTGCAACGATTTACTCCAACTAACATTCAACTGATCAGTCTGTATACACTATTCTTACATGGTTGCAGTTGCAAGTGTATATTTCTATGTGATTTTTATGCCTATTCTAGCTTTTTTTTTTTTTAATCCTTTTTTACATATTTCAACTGAAGATGCTTTACTTCCTTCCTTTGTGGTTGCAGATGCTGAGCTGTCTGGAGTATATGTACCATGACTTGGGACTGGTGAAAGAATTCAACATGAACCCTATCACACTGAAACGCTGGCTGGTAAAATTACAGAAGAGAGAAGAAGCATCACATATGTTTTATAATCTTCACTTCACAATTAATAAGTATTTTTTTGGTCCTCTAGTTGGCCATTCAGGAGAACTACCGGAACAATCCTTTCCACAACTTCCGTCATTGCTTCTGCGTTAGTCAGATGATGTATGGCATGATCCACCTCTGCAACCTACAGGTGAGGTGCATGTATGTGAGTATGAGTGTTCATGCATGTCAAGGACATCAAGTGGATTATCTACCATTCAACAAACATGTTTACAGAATTATGTAGTGCTGGATATTTTGCATTTTGTAACAACACCTTTGATTTATTTTGTTGTCCAGGAGAAGTTGACTCTCACGGATATGGGCATTTTAATGACAGCTGCAGTATGTCACGACCTGGACCACCCTGGCTACAACAACACGTAAGACTCGCTATTCTGTCTGTAGGGGTGTTGAAAGATAGAGTACAGATGCCTGTTGACCTCAGTATGTTTTGACATCTTTTACACAACACTGTTGTCAATGAACTGTGAAACTAGTTCAGCATGGGGAGAGTTCAGGTATGAAAACATGCCGATTTAGATTATCGTGTTGAAGTTTTGGGCAGGTGAGGACCTCTCTTATCAAGGAAACTTCGTGAGAATATATCCATCCATCTTAAATCCATCCATTTTATTCATGTCACCCATCTATCAGGTATCAAATCAATGCCCGCACAGAGTTGGCGGTGCGCTACAACGACATCTCTCCACTGGAGAACCATCACTGTGCTGTGGCCTTCCAGATCCTCTCTCTTCCTGAGTGCAATATCTTTGCAAATGTGGATCCTGAGGCATTCAAACAGATACGACAGGTGAAATGTGCATGTAAAAGTCTTGTTAGTGAGCAGAAAAGAAAGAATTCATTTGGATTCATGACAAAAAGACTATTTAACTTAAAATATAACCAGTTTTCATGCAAACCATCAGACCTTGACTTTGCTCTTATGTCTCCAGGCAATTATCACCCTCATTTTGGCCACAGACATGGCCAGACATGGGGAGATACTAGACTCCTTTAAGCAGAAAGTGGACAACTTTGACTTCACCAACGAAGAGCATGTCACATGTGTACGTATACATTGTGCCTTACAAGATCATGTTACATCTCCAGCTGACACCAGCTGTTTACTGTACTGTACTATACATATAGGATTTGACCTCTACACAAGCAGGCCTTTATCCTTTCTCAGTGTGTTGCAATCAGCAGAAGCCACAGGGATTGTATTAGTGTAATTGGGAAAGTAGTCATAGAAATACAGTGGAAAATGTGGAAATGAATAGGCTCCTTTATTCTCTGTTTGGTGTGTGTGTATGTGTGTGTGTGGTGTGCATGTGTGTGTATGGGGTGGGGGGTGGTTGTACATGCATGTGTTTGTGTTTTCAGCTGAAGATGGTTTTGATCAAGTGCTGTGATATTTCCAACGAAGTGAGGCCAACTGAGGTAGCTGAGCCATGGGTGGACTGTCTATTGGAGGAGTACTTCATGCAGGTGACCTGATCCATGATCTACAGCCATGAAGTCAACTCAAATAAATGATTCTGTACATCATGAGCAATGATAAGTGAAGTTTACAGCATCAAATGACAATATTTCCACTTCTGTGGCTCCCAGAGTGACAGGGAGAAGTCGGAGGGTCTCCCTGTGGCCCCCTTCATGGACAGAGATAAAGTCACCAAACCCACTGCTCAGATTGGATTCATCAAGTTTGTCCTCATCCCAATGTTTGAAACTGTCATGAAGGTGGGACAAGCTGTCTACAGATGTGTGCCTATATGAATACTTCGATTAAAAAAGTGAATGTCCTTTAACAGTTGCAGTGTTTTCCGACAGCTCTTCCCTCAGATTGAGGAGATCATGGTTCAGCCTTTGAGAGACTCTCGTGACCACTATGAAGAGCTGAAACAGATTGATGATGCCATGACAGAGGTAGAAGCTTCCTATCTATCTATCTATCTATCTATCTATCTATCTATCTATCTATCTATCTATCTATCTATCTATCTATCTATCTTTCTTTCTTTCTATCTTTCTTTCTATCTATCTATCTATCTATCTATCTATCTATCTATCTATCTATCTATCTATCTATCTATCTATCAGTGGGGGATAGATGAAGCACATATATCTTTATTTTAAATTCTTTCTAACACTCCATATTTTATTTTTAAATCACCTATCAATAGTCATCTATTCTCTATGATACTGTGCAAAATAGAGACAGCAAGTTGTAACACTATTGCAACTAGCTTTAAGTTTTGTGACTAGGTAGAGCAGCTATAACTTTGGCCAGGTTGCTAACGTATACACATACAAATGCACGTAAACAGAGCAAATCTTCACACATGCACTTCAACTCCTGTGGCTATAAATTATCTAGATTTTGTAAAGCTGTCAGTGGGGGAGAATTGAATTATCTGTTTGATAAGAGATGTGTCACAATGTGCAAGTTTGCAATATAATGTTTTAAGCAACATAAATAATGCAAAGAATAAAGTAAAAATCTGAAATGATCACAATATTGCAGCATTATTTTTTTTTCATTGTGACACTAGGAGATGCGGTGAACGAGGCTGCAGTGAAGATAGGTTTAAACCTGCACACACTTGCTGAAATAGCAAGCCAAAAGTGACACTCCTTTATGGTTGCAAACATGCCATTTTGCATGTGTGGACATAACAAATTCAATTTAGCTTTTAAGCTGCTTAATCAGAATGTAAAGGGTTAAATAATAGCAGTAAAAAAGTTCCCTGCAGTGAGAAGGAAGCGTTTAGTCTCAACAGATCCAAGCTCACTCAAGCTTTTCACCTGGAGCTACCAAAGACTATGAATGAATGAACAGTTATGCAATTTGTTTCACATGGGTGGGGTCACACACACACACACACACACACACACACAACAAACACCCACGCGCAAACACGCGCACACACACACATACAGTACATGGACACATGCATGCACACACCCATCAAACCACTTGCTAACATAAAGGTGTGTCTTTTGTTCAATGAGGCACAGAAGAAAAAAACTGAAAATATGTCATTAGGCGGGAAGAAGAAGTAAGCTCTGCAGTGAGTGAGTGCAGTGGTATCTGTGTAAGTAAAAGCAACTGACTCCTTGGTTTTGCTTTAGTGTTTAGTGTTCGTGTCATGAGTGCCCTCTGTCTTTGCCGCTCTCTCTGGCCCATCCACAGCAACTCTTCTCTGTACTTAACTCTGTACTTATCGACAAAAGCCAGATCTTTAGGAATGTACAGCACTTTCATCACTTTGGATACGCCTTTTATGTTAACACCAACAAGTTCATATTGATTCTCTCACAAAAAAAGAAAAAGCAATGGATTAATCCTGTTTAGTTGGCTAAAGAAAAATTGGTTCAGTGTGTATAGAAGTTTTACAGCCTACAAAGCAAGAAAGAGATGGAAAAGTTTTACAGTCTTAGAACCAAAAGGAGAAAGAAACCCTACAAACATTACTATTAAAAAAGTATTTTTTTTGTCACTATTGTGATTTTGGGTTTGACTGTCACTGCTGCATTACTGAAAGTGATGAAATTGTCACTCATTCGTTTTCCTTCTTAAACATTTTTTTTTTACAGTGACAAACAATTTCTGCTCATGAATTGAAATTATAACCTCTTTTCCTTTCTTTTCCCATTTCACATTGAACCTTTCCACAGAACTAGAATGAAGTTGCCACTAGACTCAGGGTAAGATTTGACTTTCCACAGAGGGAAGCCAAGTCTAACTCACAGCTGTAGGGCAACTTCAATCGAATAGCCTTCTTCTGTGGTGGACAATCTTTTGGTGGTCAGGCATGGTTTGTGCTGATCTAGGCACAACTCTCCGTCGATGGGTTGTTGTTTAAACATAGTTTTAGTCTCAGCTTTCCTCCTTAAAGCCCATCTGTTTCTCTCTGTCTAATTTAAGGTCTTGTTTTATTGCAGGGGTCTTCTTTTGTGTTCAAACTCAGGAAAGACTTTAAAAAATGTCAGTGAGGCCTGGACGAAGACGTTCTGCGCTGTGTTCTGAAGATGACGGATGGAGAGATGGAGCAGGAGGCAGAGAAAAGAGACTGCTTGGCTACATACTGAACTAAACTTAGGCAACAAGGTGGCATATCTTCAACTTTGACTTAGACTTCTGCACTGGATGTAACAGAGAAGGACCTGGTGACCT
Source organism: Euthynnus affinis (assembly GCA_029490765.1). Classification (NCBI taxonomy): domain Eukaryota; kingdom Metazoa; phylum Chordata; class Actinopteri; order Scombriformes; family Scombridae; genus Euthynnus; species Euthynnus affinis. The sequence continues at coordinate 16,375,491 of CM055845.1, forward strand.
CACTGTATATTTATAGTGTTTCTGTCGTTTCTCTCTATTCTTTTTTTAAATTTTCATTTCATAGTGCTGCAAGAGCTTGAAAGACCAGTTTCTCTGACAACAAATTTCAAGAAAAATTTTCTTTTAGATTGATGGCCATGCAGGTTCAGGAAAATAGCTTGCACAAACAGTAAATGATGATTTTTTTCCCCAAAATATTTCCAGTAGAAAAATAAACTACGTCAAAGTCGAACATTTTCACCTCACTGTAGCAATAAATATTTTTGATTGACATGGTGCACTGTGAGAGTGTTTTCCAAAGAATAATGCTTTACTTTTTTTGTCCACACACAATGAGCTGTTCAGTAAACCATCATGATTCTAGATATATTCTCTGATTCACTTATAATTTGAAAAAAAAAGCCACATAGGGCCATACAAGTTGTAAGTTCCAAGTATGTTTCACAATTCATTCTGTGTTTTTACATCTCAAAATGTATGTAGAACTGTGCCTCATCTGTCATGTCTTTATATATAAAGTTTAGACAACACACTGTACAGAGTGTCTGTTCACTGTCACTTTAATAACAGAACCTATTTAAAAACAATGAATCTTAGTCAAAGTTCTTTTAAAAAAAATAAGTTAAAATACAGCTATAGAGCATTAAATAAACCTGCTGTTATAATACAACTAATGGACATGAATTCATTATTTAATTATGCTTTGCATTGTTCCATATGTGCTTCATATTAATCATATTACTGTTAATCACAAATATGCTGTTAATGCACAGAGGCCATAACACACAACAGCAGCTATTTAGATCATGGTGGTATTTTTTTTTTACATATATTATGAAGGTGAGAATGTTGCAAGCATGATTCTTCTGACTAATCACTAATCAACGATTTGATCATTTGTTGGTGTACATCTTTTCAACATACTGTTTATACTGAATATTTGAATGTTAAAAACAACAAAAAATCATACATAATTATCAACAAATGAATCATGTTGATGAAAAACAAACTTGGTAGCATCAACACCACATCATTTCTGTTGTTTGACTTAACTGTCAAACTTTCTTCACCCTTTTGACAATCCTGGATAGATGCTTTACTTGAGTCCATGTGAAGGGCTGCATTGCAAAATGTTGTGAATACATTCCAGTTTTTCACAGCTTCTCTGCCCATCAACCTGATTGAGACACATTTTATTGGTGCATTTGAGACTGGAGGGCTAGAATACAGTCAACATGTGTTGAAATATGGCTAGTTATCCTGTTGTGTACCACCCAAAGGTGCTACTTATCTCAGCCCGCACTATGCCCCTCTCTCTCCATGGCTTCCATCTCAGTCATATCAGAGCTGGGTGGTTTTTCTCCAGCTACTCTGTAATGTTTTTATCACTGTGTTTTTTGGCAACAATTTGTTGCTGATTACTCCTGAGTGATTATTGCCTCACCTGTTTGGCCTCACCTCACACACCACCAACAACACCTAACATGAAATCATGTTAATTATACAGAGTAACACACACTATGAATCACCAAAGACATTATTTGTTTGCATGTTTTTGTTTAGGTTTGTTTGTGCATTCATAAATCAAATAAGAGAATTAATAAACTTCAGTTTCACTTCTCTATTTAGCTTTATCTAAATCTCACACTGATCCATTTATTCACATATTACAGTAATGTTCCTTTGATATAATCTGATCTTTTGTGTGCGTATACTACTGCAATCCTACTTGTAAGCTGATGATCTCAAAGCAATAAAAAGGAAATACAATTGATTGCAGTTAAGATAAGAGAAATATGGGGAGTGGGTAAACATATTTGAGTTTGTATGCTGTTTGAATGAATGTAATTACCCGTCACCTCCTCCACATAGCATGGAAGAGTATATTGACATTAGCCTGAAGGAATGCTCTGATTAAACAAAGTGTTGTCTAAAGGATTCTGCACTGCACCCTCCTGCATGGCCAATAATTAAAGCACTGCGGTCCACAAGTAAAAGAAGTTTCTGAGTGACACGTCGAGGCACGACTTTAATATCTTCTTATTGTCTTGCTTGTTTAGGAGAAAGATTTGCTGAAAAGCTTCATTTTATATTTTCTGTAAATGATTGACATTAAATTGTGCACACAGTATTCTGATGTTTTCATAATTTGTTCACATTTCACTTTTCTATCCTACATCAAAAGATTAATCTCAGATTGAGCATCCTAGCCTGCCAAGTATGAGTACAGCACTAATTAAAGTAACTGATATCCAAAACCCTTAATTCATTCTCTTTGCCTTGAGGCCTGGTGTCACATTTTAAACTACCGCAGAACTTCACTAGGCCTGTTTGCTAATGTAACAGTGAATATTGTATCTATTACAAAAGCACCATTATGTGGATGAAACAAGCAAGTGTTTAATTATTCTTTCACTGGCTTTGCAAAACATTGGACCTCAGTGTGCAAAGGAAGGTGTGGCATCTATTACAGTGACATTCGATCAGGGGTTTGGAACATAATCTGTTCTACCTCACAGTCAGTAGTCAAAACTTGCAGTAGTTTTATTCACTCATTACTGTACATGAGGTAAGTGTAAAGGTAGATATACAGAAATGCTCCACTATAACAATGTTTTTTTTCTGCATAGATTTTTTTTAACAGGAATCAAAGCAAAGTTTCATACCACTGAAACAAAATGTTTAACTTTGCAGGTATAAAACATTCTTCTTCATACAATGTCATTACTAGTCACTTGTGTGGTGTAATGTAATTTTCTTTAATAAAAGTAAGTTTAAAGTTTATTAATATAGTACTTATTAAAACCAGAGATTAGAAAATGAAAACAAAAACAACCTTTAACTTATTTCCAAAAATAAGGGAACAAAGTAAAAGTACCTTTTTGTCAGTTTTATGAAATTTTGGGACTCTAAACAAAATAATTCCAATTTCAAGTGAAGAAAACCTTGTTCATATATTTTAATGATGTACCATCATCCTCAAATTTTGTGGCTATGAAAATGAAAAGGCCATTGCCAGTAACACACATCAGCATTATAATGTCAATATTCTGTTGGTTTGTTGGAGAAGTAATGGCCAACATCTGCCATAGAAACTGAGCTGTTCATTGATGTGCCAGATGTTCCATTTTTATGTGATTATGATATCTTTACAATTATTTAAATGGCAACAGTTTCTGTGGTTTTAAAAACTGGTGCAGTCTGTTCAATATTGTATTTATTTATTTATTTATTTATTCATTACATTATATTTTCAAATTCAAACCCAAAAGTTAGAAGTTCGAATTCTGGACATAGTGGCTTTAATTTTCATTTCATGTTATATTCACTTTATTTTCATCGGATGCTCTTGAGAGCTCTTTTAATTGATTTTCAGTCCTATTTTCAACAATTTCCCTCAGATTCATTTTAGAGTTCCCTTATGTTTGTTTGATTTAATGAATTATTAACATGGAAAAACCTTTGAAATCCCCTCATTAGAGGCTGTCTGTCAAAAGTTATGAGTGTTGTCATTCGTACAGATACACATTATCCATATGAATTGTGCAGGTACCACCCAGTCAGAGCTTTAACTGATCTCTCTGATCTTCACTGGTGATCTACCGATGAATCCTTATCCTGAGCCAGGAGAAAGTTTGGAAACCAAAAAGTAATTTGATATAAGCTTTTCTCTCACATATTATCGCAACTTATCAGGTATAGACCATGTGAGAACGATATACAGTATACGGGAATGTTGATCAAAGTTGATAAAATATTCCTCTTGCAAAGCAGCACACAGAAAAAACAGACTCACTGTCTGTTGTGTCTGCAGTGTTACTGTGCTGTAAAGGTTTGTGCTGCATGATGAACTTGCTTTTACATGATTATAGTACAAGCATTCATGGGAGTAGAAATGAATAGTGCTAAATCCAAAAGCTTTTTCTCCTGCTTTATTTAAAAAGCATTTTAGAACAATCATGGAAAAGCTGTTTCATTTTCATGTGTGTTCTGCTAAATTCTCATTACATTACTTTCCCAGGTCACAGCACACTGTGGAGAATTCCTCACAGCATGCACTCTTTCGGGGGTTGAGGTAAAAGGGCATTTTGTGTGTGTGTGCGTGTGTGTGTCTGTGTGTGTGTGTTGTCAACAGGCTTTCCAAAACTCTCTTGCAGCAGGAAGCTGTGGATGATCCATGGCCTAGTTTCATGGGGAACTGAGTGAAATGCAAAACACATGGCGTGGAATACATTCTAACTGTAGTACTACCTAGCTGTTTTATTACCTCACTGTCCATTAATCTGTTCTTCATTAGGTAGAGCTTGTGCAGCAGTTTTTAATGTATTCTGAATGAACTAAGTATGTAAGCTGTAGGATTCTCTAGAGTTACGTCTATGTAAACACATGCGATTCCCCATTTATCTTTTGTCAAACCACAGATTAGACTGTGGCATCGGTCAGGGGAATGAGTCAGCCACACAGGCTTTTCTCTGCTGACCAGACAACAGTCGCGGCCCAGACCTGCTTCGTGTGAGCAAACATGCACGCAGACAAAGCTGTGCTTGTGGGAGAGGCAGTTAAACCATCATGGATGTCGCGTTCCCCTGACACCAACATTCACAGGAATGCCCAGTTCCTTGTTTGGCTACTGGACTGTTAGAACACAAGCAAGATTTACTGAAGACAGTTACATCCCTGCAAAGAATGGCATTAAGTCAAAGGTCAGAGGAGAAAGCTAACCCTAAATTCTGGCCCTGCATTTTTGTGTCAGCGACTAAAGACTGTGTGACAGACAAAACAAAGAACAGTGTCAGATGATGTAAATCTGGGGACCAAAACAAAATTGTTTTTCATGTCTTTCTCATTAAAATACATCTACGGCAACAGAGGCTCTCTCTAATTGTCTCTTTAATTGAGACCCCCCCCCCCCCCCCCCTAAAATCTCCTTGTTAATGTTTTAGGTTTAGTTATGAGCCCATCCAAAAACTGAAAAGTTGGTTGAACAGCTACATTTTTTTACAAGCTAAGCAGACCTCACACACTCAGCCACAGGGCTTTGAGACACCTGTGCAACATCCTGATAAAACAGGTCTTAAAATGAATGTTTCCATGAAGTGCTGTCAAGAGAAAATGACTCATTTAAGTGAGTCTACTTACTTTCTACTCTTTTGACATTTTGGCTTATGTGTAAAAATTGGTCTCATTCTTTATCCATGTGGATTTTTCATTATAAACAAACATTTTTCACTTGTGTATATCCTTCAACACACTGAAAGCATTTCATACATCATAAAAATTCATAAAGCTTTTTTTTATGTTTTGAAACATTTGCTACATTGGCTTGCAGATGTCTTCTCCCCATGTATTGGCACCATTAGGACACATAAGGGTAACCACTAACAGTGGATATGCGACACTGCCCTCTCCAGTCACCATTTTATTTATATTTATATTACATCACCCCTATGCTCCAGGTGTACATGTACAACCTTGTTTATGGGCTAGTAAAACGCAATGTGGGGACATGTTCATCAAAACACAGCTCTACAGCACCTCTGGTGGTTAAAAACACCACAGAGTACCTTTAATTTAACTGAAAACATTTCCTCATACAATGTATTTATTGTATTTTGTATTCCTGCTTTCTCATGATGTGTCTTTCACTGCATTCATAGACTAGATCAGCCATCAATATATCACATCAACCAAATACCACTCAGTGCATTTGGTTCACTTTTAGGTCAGCAGGGATTAACTATCAAAGGCAACATGGGCTTGAGTAAATATTGAAAGATCTGATTTCCAAAGAGCTGTGCACATACAGGCTATCTCAGCTCAAGTATCCATTTCCGACATACCAGCAGCGTTTAGTTAGTATCCTTGGCTTTCTCAGCTCCCTCATGCAGGCTTAAACCCCTACAGTAAGACCAGTCTACTCTGGTGATACATGCCAGAGAATGACTTTACCTAAGTCTATATTGCTGTGTTTATCAGTGCTTTTCTCAGAAATATGCAAACAACAAAATTGGGACGTGGAAAGATGTTTGTTTTCCACAAGCAGTCATGGCTATTGTGAAACACTAGGACACATTTTGTTCCATTTAAACTCTGTACAACGAAAAACACTAATATTGAAGGCAAAATCCCTGTGGTTATTTCTTCATACTGTAACGTTTTTTATGTGTTGACACAGGCTCAATTGTTTTATATTAACCACTTACAGTGTTTCTTTTCTTTTAATTAAACTCTGTACACATAAAACAAAGGCTCACTGTTATAAAAAGAAAACAGTTTTAATGTTTCCCCTCATTTACAATTTACAACATGTCAAAAACAGATATTTTACTGGTTTGCTATTCTTCTCAGAAAAAGCAGTTAAACTATTAGTCCACCCATTAAAACAGAGCAACAGAGAACCATAAATGTGATAAGAGATTATAATATTATAAATAATTACAAATATGATGATCAATGGATGCTCTCATGGAGCTCTGATTGGCAAGGATTTGTGTTTCTGTTTATCTGAATCTTTTGTTATACACATTCACTTTATAGAGTGGAGCACTGAGCCCAGTCTGGCAGCTGACAGTTGGACATACTAATCCCAGTGCATGAAAGAGGCCTGACAGTTCACTGAGGGAGAGGCCCGCACCAGTTTGTTTACAGCTTGATAATCTGGAGCAGGAATCTTGATTGTGTGCTGGCAGAACATCAGCGGCCGTGCCGTGACTGCCGGGCCACACGGCAATTACACTGGCCTCTTATCTGTATGAATAGCAGGTCTGTGAATGCAGTAAAGCAGGCCTAATGACAGATGGACATACAAAGTACAGTAACAAAAAAGTCTGTCATTGCCAGAAGTACCTTAAAGTCTTCCTTCAGTAATCTCAGTCTTGGCATTAGCATGGGGCTGGAGTGACATTGGGTTGGGGTTGGGTTAAAGGAATGCTAATCACTAATAACATGATGATTTTCTAAGCTTTCCATTTTCATAGGCTAATGGTGGTGAAACTGATCCTTGATATTGTTCTAGAATATACTCATATTGAAAGGCTTGTACCATAGTGCTTTAAAAAGATTAATGTATTGGTGGTCATTCTTTTTTGAATGGGCACAACAACACAAAGCTGGACGATGCGTTTTATGTTTCATGCACATTTCCTGGTCTTTATTCATTTTCTGAGGGTCTACAGGGATATCTTCACATGCTTTACATTTCAAAATACTTGTTTTTTTTTATCTTATATTGGTTCTTATGGAGCCCCTCAGTTCAGCCTATGTCTGAAACAGGCCATTTTATCTCCTGTCTCTTTAAGGCACCCCTCCCAATGAGCCCACTCTGTTCTGATTGGTTACCTCCCAGAAGCTGCCCCTCTGCAGATTTCCACTGGCTCTAGAGGCAATGTAAAGAAACAGTAGTAGTTGGATTTCACTTTCAACTTCTTAAATATATCTGTAGGCCAACCCCAATCCAAATATGCAAGTCGAAGACATGAACCAACCCTTGAACAACCTTAGCAATAAAGGCTACAGGGTGCACAGCTGTTTGCAGGCTGATCTGATGTTACCCCAAGGAGGAAGTAGAGGTAACATTGAAAACAAAGCGTTCAGAGAAGGCTGAAGCCCTGGCTTTGGACTTGCAAAGATTCTTTTTACATTTTTTTAGACCTTTGACCATGTTTAACATTGAAATCTGACATCATAACAGTATAAAAATATATATGTCCCTTTTAAAACTGCAATAACAGGTTTTTGGCCACCTGTGGACAACAGAAGCAAGCTGTAAATACAACACTGACTTATCACTATTAATATGGTTTAAAAACAGATACAGAGCAGCATTACCATTCGTTTGGAGTCGTAATTCAGGTCACTTGATGAATGTAAGCCCAATTTTGACTTTTTATTTAGCTCTGTTTTGGTCTCCATCAGCTCCTGAGGGAAATATTTGGCTCATCAATTGCTTTAATGCTCTGAAGAGCCAGATGGTAACCAGCCAGTTGCTGACTTTGAAGAAGAAAACCAAAAGGCGCTGAAATGCTCCATATAGCTGAGGGGAACTGGCTTAATATACATAAACATTTACTCAGTAGTCAAATGCTCTTGTTTCTGTTGGCATCAGTTTTCTCTCAGTTTATGTTTGATGACCAATTCAAGCTCATGTTGTGTCATTCTAATGTATCCACTGCTTTAGCTTATAAAATAATAACTGAGACCATAACTGTAACAACTCACAAGAATAATATTTAGGGTCTGGCAGTTTACTCCCTATATCCAGTTATTGTATTAATTGCTGCACTGGATCATAGCTATCTTTATTGTACTTCAGATAATCACAGAGCACCTTTATCCTACTTCCTTGCATACCTTATTGACATGAAATTAAAAGATGTTAACTTACACTTCCATTAAAATGAAATGGATAGATATAAATACACCTTGGTTTGGTAAGAAATCAGTATCTTCAAATGATTGACTTAATACAGATTCAACCTAGAAATGTATTGTGTTGCCCTTTATACTTAAGGAGTCCCTTCTGAGTCCATGGACTAATGGGACGTTATCAAATGAAGACAAATGTTCTCCCTTTGTCGTAGTAATACCTTTTATTCCCTCATGGCATGGTTGTACAGCTCTATTACTTCGTAAACACGGTTCTTCTCCCCATGAACACTTCAGCAAAAGTTAATTCTGGTTCAACTTCTTCCCGTACAGCCACTGCGTTTTATTGCTGAACACCATGTAGCCCCCACTCCAGCAACCTAAACGCACTACCCCCATTCAAACGAATTGGAGGGCTGACATTTTTCCCACATTGCCAGATCTGGTGTGAATACAGCCTAAACCATGTGAGTTTACAGTCTGGACGCGGAGGTAACTTGGACAAACTTCTTGCCAAAGTCTGCCTAGCATGGTGGCTAATTAGCAATAATCTTAACTTGCAATTATCATGCTAATAAATATTTGGTTGAACGTTGCCATAAGGCATGCAATACATTACCATAAAACAGACAATGTTACACATCTTAAATATGAATGCTAACCTAACTGGAGAATATTACATATGTAGGTGATTTGAGGCTAGTAAGTGCAGAGAGTGAGCAACTAGTTCTCACAGTTTTATTGCCCTTTCAGACACACGATTGAGCAGCGCTCACCACTGGGTTCAGTGCACATCTAACTAGGTGTTCTGGGAATTCATGGAGGACAGAGCAAAATAGGCTGAGTTACATGTATTACCTACCTACAAGCTACCTGATAAACCTGTTAAAAACACCTGATATGCCTTAGAAACATGTTTCCAAGATAGGGCTTTCATCCCAAGGTCTTGATACAAGCATAAACTTGAATTCAGGGAATTCAGACACACAATATTAGCTTTTCCTCCATTTTGCCTTGCGTGCCTGGCTGCCTGCCTTGTTTTTACTGGCCACGCAGCACAACTTTGGCCACCAGTTCACTGAGCAGTGCGCTGCGCCCATGCTTTGCAATGAAAAGCCATCATGGCTTGGTGCAAACTATTGGAAATAATGGGTTTCAGAGTGCAGTGGTGCCATTGTCATGTCGCGTCTGAAAGGGCCATTACTACAATCATCTGAGTCTGCAGTTCCGCCTAACAGTTTGTTTGTATACCAACAGACTCAAAACCAACGGTCATAAAGCACTTAAAGAGCATCATGTTTTGGATGACAGTGACAATATAATGACACAAATTGAATAAAATTGCAGCTGGCCACGCACAGTATTATTCCCTTTGCACTGTCGTTCACAACAGACTCACTCAAGAGTCACTCACAGCCCACATTGTAGCTCAGTTCTGTTCTGTTGGTTGGACTCAAAGTAGGTGCCTTATTCTTTAACTTTATGCTCCATCTTGTCCCTCATTTAGAGGGAACATTATCCCTGCTTTGTGGCCCTTTTCACTGCAAACTCTACTATTGCCCTGTGTAAAAAGCCACATGCCTTGTTCAAAACAGATAAAGTGAAATACTCTCACTTGAGAGAAAGAAGCTATGTTGGAATTGATTAACAAATAGAGGGTCATTGTATCATCTAATGTTGATAATATGTATGCTGGGAAATTAAATGACACGGATGATAACATTTTGGTGGAGAAGCCCTCAAACCAAGAGAGTGATACTGGACAATAGTGGGATTACTTAAGGCTGAAGAGTAGCACTTGTTTGGTTTATGTGCCATCTTAGATTTTACAAGACATGCATTCAATGCAATTGTTGACACACACTCTTTGTTTAAGTAAGAGTTCCACAGTTTAATACTGTCATGAATTGTATGTAATGCATTCAGATCACTTGGAATTACAGAACATACATTACAAGACCTGTTTCAGGGCCGCACAAATTCTAGGTGACATTACTATGCAGAACATGTATACTGTGTTTCCCAGGGAAATGAGAACATACTAAGTATCATGAATAAATATGGCAGTTTAATTGCTGAGAGAAACTGTATTTGGTGAGTCACCTCTGAATGACTCCCAGCAACCTTATTAAATGCCCCCCAGGAGCTAGATTAATTAAATGCAGAGGAGATCTTCCTTATATCCTGAACAGATGTTTTCTGAGTCATGTGCTTCCTCAGAACCAAGACTTTAATCAACACCATCTGATGAAGGGAGAGTTGGTGCAGATTCCTGGCCAAACATCATCTACCTTGAAGTTCCGCATTTTTCCCATCAACAATACATACTCCAGTGATATACTGAATTTCTCTCATGGGCTCAGAAGATGGATGTATTCATGTTTGTAAAAAAAACACTGAGGTTCACCAGATGTATACACACAGGGATGTAGTTCTTCTGTTTTGTAATTATCATGAGTGCATATAGTCAATGATCTAAGTATTTGTATGTGTATTTTCTAGAAAGAAAGAAAGAGGCAGCTCCACCTCAGCTATTAGATCATAACAGCTTTGACCTCCCATTATGGGGAAAGATAAATGATATGTTCTTATGCCTGTGTTTAAAGTGGGATTGTCTTTCATCTCATGCTGGGACGGTTCCAGGAAAGGTTCTCACTGTGGGGTTTAATGCTTAGAGCTATAAGCCCAAACATGCTTATTTATTTTTACAATTCAAAAGAACACCCCTCCCCCTTCCCCGTATCTCTTGCACTCTTTCTTTCCCTCTGTCATTAACTTTATGGGAATTTCCATGGAATTCTTTCATAATAAAAGCGATTGTGTAGGATAGGGAACCTTTTGTGGGTGTGTGTGGGATGCTTTTTTGGAGAAGAAGGGGTTAAATGATCCCTCCTCTCTTCTTTCACAGTGTTTTTCCTTTGAACTGTGCTCCTGCGAGTGATGACACAAGAACATCTGGATGCCGCTCACTCAGTGAGTAATACTAAATAATGTAGAATCATTAGAAAGCATCCAAACAGTACTTGAGCTTATGAATTGTCTGCCAAAAAGATGCTGATGCCAACATTGTTAGTCATACAATAAGCCAACTAATGTCTGTACAGATTAACTTTCTTTTCCTCTCTGCCCTACTTTCTTGTCTTACCACCACCATCCAACTTTTCTCTTCTATGCTCTCTTTTCCTCCACATGAGCGTGTGCTCCAAAATGGTTACCCTGGCCCCAGAGCCCCACATGTGTAAGGGGATATCTCCTCAGTCAGCCTACAGCAGGGATCCCACTGAACTGACTGGCTGCTGCCCCAGACAAAGCATTTAAACAGAGGGTAAAAAAAGAAGGGGCAGAAAGATATGAAAATATCATCAGAGCACTAGAAAGCAGCTCGATTTCGGCTCCTGCAATCCTTATGTAAATACTGTACACATTCTTGAGAGCACACACACACACACACTCACAAACACAAACACCTCTGGCATCCGTCTGGAGGAGAGATCAACTACAGATCAACCACAGAGCTTGGCTTTCCCCCACTAGCTGTCCTTTCTGCAATTCTGCAGAGGTGGAACATCATCAGCTTGTTGGTTTTGGAGGCTTTCTGATTACTTCTGATTGCTTTGTTCAAGCAAACCATTAGGGAGGAAAATATTACAGCTATACAGGGAGTATTAGGGATACTACTGTGTGGCTGCATGTGATCAACCCTTAATGCAAATATTATCTTTCTCAATCTGGAGTTTTGAATTCCTGCAATAAAAGCAAAGTGTGGGGAATATGCTCTTAATTCACACTACTTCATTTAGACACACAGTGCAGAACATTTGGCTTGTTCCGGTCACTGGCAAAAACTGTTGTTTTGGTTAAAAGCTCTATCAGGGTGACACAAATCCCCTGTCAAACATTTCATGCTAACTCTGTGTGCATGTCCATGCACATGCACACACATGAACACACACACGACTGGAATGCAGTATTAGCACCCTGAATGTAGTCAAAGCCAAATACCTCACAAATAGGCACAATTGTCCCTAATCAAAGGGTGGAAATACTTCACATTTTTAACAGTAAAAGTGGAAGTGCATGCATGCGCGTGTGAATGCGTGTGTGTATGTGTGTTTGCAGTAATGTGGAATTACGATGCCGTCCAAAGTTATGAATGGAAAAATGAAATCCCACAATGAATGTTCTAGTTTGGGATTGGTTTCCAATTCTACATGTTCAGGCTCATTCAATATTACATAATCAAGTAGCATCCTTATTGCGTTTATTATGAGGCAGGTGTGATTTATTTACAGTTGCCTAATAGTTAGTAATGGAACCACAATCATCCTCTTTATCAAAATCTTAATGGATGTTGATGTGTTCAGATGTGAAGCACACATAACAGATATACACCTCTAATTATACTTTCAAATCATTGTTCTTTTAGGGAGTCAATGATTTCCTTTTGACAACGGGCGAGGCCTAAATTGGTTTTCTTATTTGACATCTGCAGAAGGATGTCAAGATTATATGTGCTTAGATAAGGGAACTTCTGCAGCTGTGCTGTTTGGGTGAAAAAGCAAACACACATAGTCTACTGGAGACTGACCAGACAAGACTGCAGTGTCTATTTCACAGGTTTTGCCTTAGGAATGCAAACAGCTTCACTATATTTCAGCTGAGATGCTGAACAAAATATTCCAGCAAAATTAAGCACTGCAAAATGTGGATAAAGATAATGAGTAAGAAAATTAAGTAAACTATTAAAAAAATACTGGGAGATTTAAATTACATTCTACTGGTACTTAATGTGGTATAAGTATAAAGTATAAGTGGTATAAGTGTAAAGCAGGATGTCATAATCGTTAGGGTGTTTCTCACTTTCGGTTCTTCTTAACAGTAACTAAACAGTTTTTCTCTTGTTGTTTGTCAGTGAGGTATGGCACTGACGTGGTTGCCTGTACACTGCTTATTGTGCCTGTAATTACTGCAGGACAATGAAATCAGTAGTTAATCATAAACACCCTCTGCACACTGTAGCTTGTGTCTGTCTTTGTTATCTGCTTGTGTCACAGCAAGCAAACAGCCTCACAGAGCTACTGCACTTTGGACTGCTGTGTGTGCATGTGTGTGTGTGTGTGTGTGTGTGTGGAAATTCAAAGTGAAGCAAGTGCGACAAGCAAGCATATGATTTTAAATTAAAGTCCAAAACTGTTGTTGCTCCTGATTATAGGAGTGAAGGGTGGAGCTGGATTTGGTTGCCTGATATCAGACAGAATTGTGGTGGAGTGGGTGGATTTAAATGTCTGGGCTCAGGCATTGGATTTGGAGCTGGAAAAGTATTTTGCAGCTATTTAAATGTCTGACTGAGATGTAGCCTGACAATACTTGACAACTAAACTTTATCACAAAGGGGTGTGTTTGCCTGACCTCCTCTCCTCCAGTCTATCAGGGTCCACGCAGGGCCCAGTTTGGTTTGCCAGGCCCAGCTAACAATGTTTACTCTGCTTTATAGCCTCTCTGTTTGCTTTCCCCTTCACTGGAGCGACCACCTCTTGGTTTCTGCAGCACTCAAGTGCTGCCACATTTGGGGTCACCAGCCAGGGGCCCAGCCCACCCAGAATTCCATGCATCAGGCGATAAGAGATAACTGTTCAGGTGGTTTAATGCAGAGATGTCACCCTCCCTTTTGCAATACGCACACAATGGTAATCTACCATTTAATGTGGTTGTGAGATTCTCCATCAGATAGGCAGATAGGCATTTTTCTCAGTTTGGCAGCTCTCACCTCAGGTTCATCATGCCTTCCCTTGAGGACATCATAAAATTAAATAACATACGCTAGGAGAATAAAGGAGCAACTGTATTTTTTTCCCTTCAGTTGGAACCTTTGAATCAATGATATGTTGCCATCAAAGGTAATAATTATCTGATGGATTTATTTCAGAAGGGTTGGTGTTGCAGCTGAACTCACAATTTTTTTTTCTTAAAAAGAGTGTCAGAGAGATTGCATTAGATAAACAAGTGAAAAACATAGGAGTGAGGTCACAAATAAAAATGATACCTTACCATAATTTTTTTTTTTTTTTTTTTACATTTTTTAAAGATATGATATCTTATGAAAATATGCAGACTAACAGAACAGCCTATACCTCCTTATTGGGCTGTTGGTGGTGGATTGTAGTGATTATTTTTGAAATAATAGTGAATTCAACACATTTGTGCAAATAAGCCAAAATAATGTTTGATATGCCAAGGCGATGTATTATCCAAAATTATCCTCATAAGATGGCATGTTTTCCAACAAATTTATGGCAAAAAGGCTTGTGAACAAAATCCAGACAAATACTACAAGACAAATATATTTAATAAGATGCAATTGTTTTTTAACCATTGGATGTTGTTTTGCTTTGTCATCACCAGCAGCTGCAGATTATAGTTTGCCCAGCCTTTTATTTATCCCTACATGAAATGAACAACATCCACAAAGCTATGATTTACAATTCCTAATAACACCTTTGTTATAATTGCAGGGGATATTATTAGTTCAGCCCACTTGCTGGAGTACACGGAGGATCACATGAGGCCTTTAGGGGGATGGGCAGCTGAGTTTTTCGGAGGGTGATGTGTCTTTAAGAGTTTACTACCATCACTGCACTCACTCACACACACAACAGAAAGTTTGGAGGCCAGGCGAGCGGTGGGACGCCGACGGATAGGAAGTGACGGGACTGCATGAATTGCAGAAGGAGAGAGAGAGAGAGAGAGAGAGAGAGAGAGAGAGAGAGAGAGAGAGAGAGAGAGAGAGAGAAAACGGGAATATCAACAGAAAGAATGAAAAGCAACGTGCGATCATCGGACTATTGGCTGTAGTGCGGGAGAAACTCAACAGCGTATAATCTTATCAACAACGCAGGAGAGAGAGACTTTCAATGGAAGTGAACTCGGCTCCCAGAAGTGAAAAGCAGTGATTTTTTTTTTTTACTAAGGAGATTGTCGTTTCGGTGTAGTCTAATATCCATGACCGTGTAATTCTGGAAAGTGCTGGCACACAGGGGGCCATATGGAACAGCGACCTGTAAACTATACCTTGAATATGAAGGAAAAGACTTTCCGGAAAATCAAAGAGAAGAGTTAGGGGATATGAACGCAGACTTTTGGATTTCGCTTCGATTTTTTCCTCTGTCGGGTTCAGTTTTGCGTGTTTGGGGATGGTTGCGAGTTGCATCAGTGCGGCTTCAGGTCTTATACTGAGCCGTCTCTGCGCCTTGGTGCTGCTAGTCGCTCTGGGACTCGGTTCGGAACTGCGGGTCCGGGTCAGGCTCTCTGACGGACTGGTGACTGAGGAGGTTTTGGAGGCCGACAATGAAAGAGACTCGATATCACTCGAATTCAAGCAGGGAGATGGGACACTCATTACTTTTGTGGCGGACTTCAAACAGGTGAGAGGCGGTGTTGTTTACCGCTTAAACTAAAGGTTGTGCCTTCAGAGGAAGTTTTCCTCACTCAGTCGGACACTCTGGTGGTATGAGAGTAGGTAAATGTGGTTAGTAAAGTCTCAAATTACTGTAAATTCATAAAATGTACAAAGTGATGGCCAGGGCCAACCACTGGTCACTGAGAGGTCCCCAGGAGGTCCCCAAGTAAAATAATGAAATGTGTGTTAGTGTAGCCTATTAAATAACTGAATACAGAATTTTTACTATAGATGTAAACATAGACAGTTACTTCGATGTGAACAGCCATTCTTTATGATCTTTAAATTACTCAAATCCATACTCACACTATTTCTTGCTTTACTTTGGGACCTCCTAGATACCTCTCAGGAACTACTGGTGAGCACTAACCTTCATTTTGGGAGAACCTCATTTGATTTAGACCATATTTTACTTATTTTAGTTATTTGGGCCCTCAGGACAAAAACTGATCAACAAGGTTTTGTCAATATTTCACATGACCAGAAACCCCTGCTTTAACAAATCCAGGTCATTTACTTAGTGTTGAGGTCAGTAGCCCAAAAACATGCTGCAGTAGTTAGGAGTGAATGCTGCTTTGATACCTTTTTGGCCAAATTTTCTGCTTTTATTATCTGCCTTTAAATCTAAAGCCCATCAGGGTTTAAATCAGAGAACCACAATGGCCTCTTTTCTTCAAGCTAAATGGTTACCCCTAGGCAAGGATGGAGCATCACAAATTTGGAGCTTAAACGAAAACATCCTAAAATGCCCAAACCCCCTGGAGCAAATACTATAACTCACACATAAACATAAGTCAAACTTAGAGTTTCATTCATCTTTTTCCATCTCAGCATGAGTCTCACAGAGGTCAAAGCAGCTGCTGCAACTTAGATGAGGATGCCCACAGACCCCAACAGCCTTAAAACCCCTGTTGCTCATGGGGGTCCAGCCCCAAAGCTCATCATCAACGGCCATATTTAGCATTCTTCTAAAAGTAGACGAGCATATCAAGTGTCCCTCCCTGTCCAGCATTGCATTCATGATTTTTTTTGGAAAGATGACACTGTTTTACTTTTGACAATGACTACTCAGAGACACATAAATGTCAGACCTGGAAGGAAAACTACAACTGCTGAGCGTAAGGGAGGGACTCACAGAGGCGCACAGAGCAAAGGCATGTGTCTGTGATGGTTGCTGTCACACAGAAGCTGACAGGCTGGCGAGATGTGAAGGGGGAGATTTACCAGGATTAAGTGGGCATGTCTGACCTTTTTGATCTGCTCGTCTGGTTCACTAACCAAAACAGCTAATTTAGAGTTGAAAGAGAAGAGGCCGTCACCCCCAATCATTGGTGACACACCAATATAAAGAGACATACACTGATCTCTGAACAGGGAAGCCATCGCTTGGTTGCGCAGGCGCCCCGTCTTGTTACGTCCCTTCATGCATGCACACACACTTACATATGCACATATGGTTTTGTTTATTTGTATAAAGCCAGCAGAACCTCTTAGATCACTTTACTTTTCCGCTGCCTGATTTATCTGTTCCAGTTGTAGGTTGGCCTCCACATCCCCCCTCTTTCTGTTTCTCTTTCTCCCTCAGTCCTACTCTTCTGTCTCTTGCTCACTTCTTCCTGCTCTCTTTCTCTCCTCCATGTGGTTTTTATTCAGCTCTTGTTGCAGTATCTCCAAGATTTATGGAAAGTTGGATGAGCTGTCACTTCCAGCTGCCATGAATATACAGTCCAGATGAATGCATGTGGGAAGAAGACCCACATGCAGTGATATTGAGCACAAGAGACCTATACAGCCAAAGGTGGATTTGAACTATGCAAGTTTAAGTTCTCTTTTGAAGTATTTTCGCTTGTTACTTTACTCCTGTGGTTTATTTCTATCAGATTTTATAGTATGTTTGATTCATGGAGGATTGAGAAAAAACTTTAGATCTTTGCAAAGACTAGGGCCATTTCAAAAAGAACTCTTTATGAATGATAGAGAGAGCAGTCGTCTTGCTTTCTTTCTTTCAGCTGCTTCCTGAATATGTGGCAGAGATGTGATGCTAAATGTTATAGCCATTAGACACTGGTAGAGTACCCTGCTGGATGGGAGAGGAAAGCTTAGATTTCAGTGGGCTTACATGTGCTCTTTAGGCATGTAGACATATGGAAAAGGTGATGTGGTTTAGCTTGCTCATAATATAACTATGTCATGTTGAGTAAACCTCAACATGTGTGACATTTTCTATTGAGTTGAAACCTCTGGAGGGTTGTGATATTATCATTTTTATGAAATATAGGTATCATGGGATAGATTTAATCATCCTGTCTTTTTTTCAATAGTAGCCTTTGTAGCTTTCGTAATTTGCTCAAAACTTGAATCCAGGTTTTTACACTATAGAACAGGGATGCCATTCAAGTGATTTCACAATTTCATCTGAGTCAGGTGTTATAGTATTGTCAAAGTATTTACAACCGAGCCTATTCTAAATTATGTCAAATTGCTGCAATCTGTCAAATAATATCCTGATGACATGCTCAATGTCAGTTTGTCAATTTGACATGCTCAATGTCACAATTTTGCAACATGACATGAATCTGAACACAAATGTGATGTTGTGCAGACTGTTTTTTTCCTTCAGCAAGCCCTGCAAAAATTAATAGTCTAACACAGTCTAAGACCTTGAGCTGAACATAAACCATGTCTTGGAAATTAATCCAGAGGAAATGTCTCACATATTTGAAAGGCTGTTTAAGGTCTTTCCAGATGTAAGAACTTTGTCAAAAGGGCTAATCAGTCTGTGTGTCTTTTCATGTGCAGCTTGTGGGTTAGATCAATGCAGGAATTTGAGTAACTCAGTTGAGGTAACACTTTAGGAAGTTTTAATTTGTGGGATAAAATGAACCACATAAATTTGCAAAGAGATGTACATTTTTAAAGAAAAATGTACCAATACCAACTAATGCAGTATAATAAACTGAAAAAAACTGTATATTCTAGCTATACCGTTTCTAAAGGTTTGCTTGGCTCACTGAAATGCCAAAATAATGGTTAAGTGCTTAAACGTCTTCTTTTGGGGATACATAAGCCACTTAAGCCAGCAGCTTTATGAGTGATCACATGATAATCAAAAAGCTCCATTATCGCCTTCACATAACCACATAAGACCAGTCATTTTCAAATGTATCCGCTTTGGAGAGTTATATTAGAGATATTCTGGAAAGTGCCCAAAACAGAAAAAAAAACATTTGTGAATGTATCCATATCAGCATTGACATGGAATGAGGGACCTCATGCTATGCCGATGGGTCAAGAGAGCAACAGATGTTGGAAGCCACTTGACACTCAGTCTCACACTATCATGTTAAATGGCTCTGGGTTTTGCAAACAATGGCAACATGGTGTGAATGAGCATGTTAGTTGTTTTATTAATTCTTATTTCATTTTGGCCATACAAAGCAGATTTTGTTTCACCCAGGAGCTGTTTTGCCCTCTGGTTAGTCCTGTTTACATCCTGGTTGTCTTCAAAGCACGCAGGCTTCATGGATACGCCCAACAGTAAGCTTTCTGCAAGAATGAACTGAAGATTCTTCACACACCCTCATGTACTATGTAAAAAACAAAATGAAAGTTGGGGGTTGGGAGGCAGGTTGGCCTTTCTGCGTGCCCTCCCTTTGGGATATACTGTACAATATCTGTGACCCATTTTGGCAGATGTCCATTCTCGGGTATCTCTTAGCTTTCACATACTGTATCTCTCATTAAAATTGTTTAAATGGATTTGGGCTGTATTAACACTTGTGTGTGTGTGGGGGGGAGGCTTTCTGGCAATCCACAGTTGTTTTTTGTTTGTGGGAAACATCAGTGTTTGCCAAGAGAAGCAACTGTGGGTTGTTTTTCCTTGATTTCAGGAACTCTGCATCATTTGCAAGTCAGTGCAGTATAGTCATCGCTTTTTATTTGTTTTTGTTTTTTTTTTTCTGTTTTGGCCGCCACACCTTGCCTCTCACTCAACCCTGAAACACCATTCCGCTTTGTCACTTGCACAAACTTGTAAACTTCTTTACAAGTACATGTCACCTGTTCCATGAAATGTTGTCATTTCAGACAGTTGTAGGACACATTGTAGGGGTACATGAGTCTTCCCCTCTACTGTTGTGAAAGGTCACAATGAGTCATCTGTGAGTCAGTGAGGTCATCCTTGTGACAAAATGTGCCCAGACACAGTAAAATGAAACATGACTCCAAATTGACATAAGTTTTCCATGAATAAGCATCCTCAACCCCAGTAAATGCTCAGATATTTAAGCTTTTGCTTTCGTTGAGCAGTACCTTAGAAGACCTCTACGCCTACTCCATTTTCATCTTCATGATGTGGCTCCTCTTCATGTGGGAGAGAGAAATTCCACATAACAGTATAATAAAACAGATGTATGATTCACAGGAAGTGCAGATACACTTGTCTAGAAAGTAATCTCTGTTTGAGATTACTCAAGACATTTTACTTGTGTGTGTATATATATATATATATATATATATATATATATATATATATATATATATATATATATGGTCAGGAGGAAGACGGAGTAACGCTGGTCCGTCTGGAAGAGCGTGATCAGCCTCATGACTCTGAAGCCTCTGTTGTTGTTGTTGATTCGTTCGATGAGCATAACATATATATATATATATATATATATATATATATATATATATATATATATATATACATATATATATATATATATATATATATCTCGTGTGTGTGTGTATATGTATGTATGTCCCCTCTGTTTCTTCTCGTCTTCCATCTTTCATTGCAATGTGTGTAAGCAGCGGCCCTTTTCAGAGATGAACTCACACATGCAGGTCTTTCTCTAACTACCCTTTGTTCACTGCTGACTCCGAGTCTCAGGAAAATAGCTTCTTCTATGGCCTTGTTGTGGCCCTTCAAGACCCACATGGGCCTCTTTTGGCCTCTCGTGGCCCCTCGGCCCCTGTTGATGTCTTTATCCTTTATCCTCCTCCCACCAGCAGGCCAGATGTTCGTCTGTAATGCTTCTGATAAAGTAAAAAGCCTCCCATTCCCACAGTCTCTCACAGGCACACAACAAGAAAGGCCCGAGCCGAGCAAGACAGTTATCATCCACATTATTAGATTTTTGTCCAATGAGCAAGGACAGTGGACAGCATGGCGCTGCAGCATGCAGTAACAACCTTTGATTAACTAGAAGGCTGTCATTGTGGCTTGCAGTGTGCATGGTTGTGATCATTTGCATTTACCTCAGAGGTTTTAAGATTGCAGTTGGCAACAAAAAATCTAACAAAAGGGTTTACTCTGCCAAAACTTCTGTTCTGTCATCCACACAGTGTCATTAAATGTCCTTCTGTCAAATTCATGGATGTGTCAGCCTTTTGGCCAACTCACCCTGGCTAGTTTCAAATGAATTCATTTGATGTGTTAGACTTCGTTGTGCTACCTTTGTGACATTTCAGTCAGTTGTAGTGTCAAATATATGAGTCCATACCTATATATCACTCTTTTACGTCTTTTTTAACGTCGACTAAGTTCTTTTTGTCACTTTTCCAGTAAAAAAACACATATTTTCTGTAGAAGTTCTGAAAAAGAGCAAAGAAAGGCTCAAAAGAAAAGTGATAAAAATAACCTTCACTGTTTTAAATACTACTGTAAAAATTAGAAGTAAGCTGCTTGGTTTCTCTGTAAAAAGAACATTTGCAAGTTACATGTTCTAAATAGATGACAACATAAAAAATCAATAGAGTGACAGATCACTCAAAACTCACACCGATCACATTCAAACAATTTAAATAAGTTGAATTTTGGTAGCCTGAATTTTTTGTTATTTACCCACTAGGCTTTGTTAAAGACAACTTTAAGGAAACCTTATTCAAATACCTGCCTTTACAAAAAATATATTTTTAGCTTAAATCATGGTATTATTTTTGAATCCCTAGCCTTAAGATAGCTGTTTCTGTGTCCATTGCAACAGGATATGAAAGCTGTGGGACAACAGTTAAAGGCTGAATAGGACTGTAGCCATCTCTATTGTTTATGCCTTATCTATCTGCCTCATTTCCTTCCCTGTTAGCACTCACTGTTTGTCTCCCTCTCATTTCCTGAATGCAAAGTCTCCATAAACAGTTTTGGGTGTCTGGATAATTGTATCCAGATTGTGTGTGAATGAATAATTCCCTCGTTGTGAGCTGTGCATATTTCGCACAGGTTTTAAGGCTTTTTCAGATTAACTTAGAGGCTGTTGGTGGAGTATTTATGGTTATATTTGGAGCACTTTGGGCTGCCTTGTGCAGGATAAGATGTTATATAAATATATTTTCCTTGCCTTCGCCTTGTATTTCTGAATTTCACGTGCAACACTCCAGCAGTTTGAAAAGTAAGTTACCTTCCATTGTATTGAAGAGAATAGCCAAAATGAACACCTTTCTTTCCATGGCCTCCAGTGTTTTCATTGTCCATTCACTGCCAGTGTTTACTAATTGGTTCACTCTTTGGACAGCCAGGTGTGACCAGCCCCAAATGTGACTCCGCATTCCTGCCTTTGGAGCCTCTGTAATTAGCTTCAACTCAAGCATTTCTTAGCGCGGCGGCTTTTCTCCCGCTCCTTTTGTCTGTGTGAGTCTGTCTCACCCTGTCTCCCTCTGTCTCCCATCATGATCTTTAATCCCTGCTCTACACCTGTGCTTTTTGACTGGGCTCCCCCCGTGCACTAAGGCAAATATCTTCCTCATCACCAAACATAGTAAATCCTTGTGTTGTTTTTAAAGGGAAATCAGAGCTATTTAGGTAGGCTGGGAGTCTTAAAAGTAAATACAACATTTCATCACTTATGTTTCTACAAATAGAAGCCAAATGGGCTTTGTGATCCTGAAGCTGTGTTTTATATTTCACTTGTAGACTAGTATTACCATGCCAACTCGGCCTCTTAAAAAGAGAAATATTTCTAGTTGTGTAATATTTCAGGCAGTTTTTTGGTTTCAACTCTGGACACTTGATTTAAAAAAAATAATTTCAAACCCAGTCAAATACCCACATAGTCCCACAATGATCCCAAATGACTCATCCGAGCGTGGCTGACCAGCAGTCCTCCCCGGCTAGCCATCAGCCTTATCAACAGACAGGGTCTTAGAGGGGATTGGAAAACCGGAAGAACCTCCTGCACAGGGGATAGCTACTGCCCCACTGTTTGTGTTTGTGTGTGTGTCTGTGTGTGTATGTGCGTGCATTTGTGTGTGTTTGAATGTCTATCCATGCATGCAAGTGTGAGTTGGCGCAGTTAGAATAGCATAAAAAGTGAGATGTAAATGTCTGGCAGTAGTCATTTCAACTAGGGCGTTTAAACTGCTCCTAGCTACAGAACCCTCATAGAAAATAACAGTATTTTTTTATTTTAGTATAGGTCTTGATACAGCTCTCATTTTCACAGCCAGTAAACCATACTCTGTGAAAAGAGCGTATTTGGCTAGCTGGGTTATTACTACAGTGACGGAGACTGTTCACTGTAAATGGCACCCTTTAAGTGTCTGAATAGGCTTTTGTGCAACTCTTAAATAATCTGGCCCACCAAAGGTAACCACCAATGAAACACACCCCCACCTCTCGCCTGTTTAACAGGTCTTAGTATGACCCACTAGTCAAGTTGCATGAATACAGACTTGGTGTTTGGCTGTTGGCCAGTGGTAGTTTGTCTGCAAATGGACTAAGTCCTGGGTGTCAGGGAGTAATGCTGAGGAATCTGTACTTGTGTTGATTATTTATAGCTGTGCTGACATTTACACTGCTCTGGTGGGGAAAAACTCAAGGCAACTCTGTCCTTTGATTATATTATTACCAGTCTTTTTCAAGACTGGGTTATGTCGTTCTTTTAATTCTTAATGTCCATACCTGGTGATTTTCTCTAAATGTTGGTCTGCAAACCTTTAATTTCATGTATGTTTGTGGAAATGCACTTTTAGAAGGTGACTCATGTTCCTGGTATAGGCTTTACTTCTTTTAAGGAGTAGCTGGGAACTCAAATGGCCTTGCTCTTCGTGTTCAAGCTGCAGCAGGCTCACTTGGCCAAGATGTCCTAAAGTTGAATGTGTTATTTTCCCTCTCAGATGTACAGTATTACCCAGCCTTAACTGCATCTACTATTTAGTAATGTGGGGTATTTGAAAAGCATTCAACAATCTTTTATAGATACCCATTACACAGAGGAAACAGTAATGCACCCCCACTGCAAACCCACACAACTTGGCACCTGCTTCTATAATATTTCCGTATTCATCCACAGTTTGCATAATGCTCTGACTTAAAAAAAAAAACAAAAAAAAAACACCACCAACCCACTAGGCAGATTTAAAAGAGATAACTGTTGTTTGATCAGTCAGTTCAGTACTCACTCTCTCCTGGCATTTGATACTGCCTTTCATCACAACAACAGGTGTTAAACTTCCTTTAATCAAACCACTACACATTTCACTCTTTTGCTACTTATGAGTGTGTCTGCACAAACGATTCACTGTGCTGCTGCTTTCAGGCTGGCAGAAGTGAGTCTAGTCCTGTCCAAACAAACGGTTGAATCCAAGAGCTTCTGTCTGGCTATTTACAGTGGAGATGATGTCATTGTTACTCAATTTGCTTTTAGAAGCTATGCTGATTATTATCTCAGCAACACCTAAACCACTAAGATATCAACACTTGTTATTATTGTTTAAAGGCCCCTATTAACCTTAATTTCCATTAACTGCAGGATGGAGACCCATCAGTTGCAGACAGAAATATTTTAGTATTTACAGCCAGCAATCGGTTAGTTTAACATGGAGAATATAAATTGGAAAAAGCTAGCCTGACTCTGTCCAAGGATAACAAAGTCCGCCTACCAGCACATGTGAAACTCAGCAATTGACACATTATAACTCGTTTTCTTAATGTAGGGGAAAAAAAGGAAATATAACAATGGCAAGATATGTTTTTATGGGGCACTCCAGGAAGTGCCAATAGTTGCTTTTTGCTTTTTACCTCAGACAAAGGCAGACTAGCTGTTTGGTATCAATCCTCTCATCTAAGTATCTGCAAGAAAGCATATTTCAGGATTTGTCAAATTATTCTTTTAAGATTTTCTATTGCGACAAAAAGTTACATCAAAAAGTGTTGATGCCTTAGTAAGCACTGGTGCCCTCCTCTTGCCCTTTTGGCCTAAATCTAAATGCAAGGCAGCGGGAGTAGACAATCATTAATCTGGACACATAATGACACCAGAGGAGGAGGAGATCTCAGCATCTACACTTTAGCATTGAATAAGTTCCAAAGAAGCAGAGTTGGTGGAGCTACTCTGCTTCTCTGTAATTACCCAGAGAACCCTGGGGCAAATCCATGTGGCTGACACGAATGCCTTCCCCCTTCTTTTGCTTTCCCTACACACACGTACGCACACAGTGTCCCAGCGTAGCGCCATGTGTCTGCAATATGGGAGGTCTTGAAGTTGTGGCCT
This sequence comes from Euthynnus affinis, assembly GCA_029490765.1. NCBI lineage: Eukaryota > Metazoa > Chordata > Actinopteri > Scombriformes > Scombridae > Euthynnus > Euthynnus affinis. The sequence goes on from CM055845.1 coordinate 16,400,802, forward strand.
CTGCGTCTCCCTGCACTTGAGGGGAAATGGCACTCTTGCCCGTCTGTCTGTCGGCATTGTACTCCATGTTCCTCACATCTCACTGTGTTCACTATGATATACCCATGCCGCCTCTGCTCTTGACAGACGCTTTAATCATTCAGACTTTGTTCTTTTTGTTAAAAACTAAACTGCTGGGTTATTATCACAGTGTGGGAACATCTGAGGTATTTAGTTTCAAATGCCTGTTATTCTATGGTCCCTTTGAGTCCATATTTTCATACAACACCAAGCAGCACACAGAGATGTGTGAGGGAGAAAATCTGAGGATAATATCACATAAAGTCCATGAATCAATATTTGCTCAGTGATTTGCTTTCCAAAGGTCAAATAGTATCGCATGATTGTCTTGTGTAATACCCATGCTTGTATTGTATGCCTGCCAGACACTCATTTCAGAGACAAAAGTGGTTCTCAAAATAAGGAACCAGTGATCATGCAAAGTGGTCTATGAAGACTTACAGAGCGTAAACACTTCTGAGGCAGGTTGTATTTCCTTCTTGCCAACATGTACAGTTTTGCATAAAGGAAATAGGACCAAAGAGCTTAAGAAGAACTCAATGGGGTTATCACTGGGCTTTTTATCTGTCCCAGAATCCCTTCTGCTGCAGGAGTGCAAGCCTCGAAACTGCTACTCCTCTGTAGCCTGTTTGCTTCAGATCGTTGTGTGAAAAGCGGAGGAGGGGTGTTTGAGACTATGTGTCTGTCTTGAAACTGAAGCCAAGAGAAGGAGGGGGGTGTCAGATGAATAGGAGGACAGGTCTGCTGGTCTGCTCTCCCCACTGCTGGAGCTTCCCATCATGCTTTGCATGCCCTCTCACAGAACTCTTTATGGCCTTGGGTTTGACGCCAGATTTCTCACACACTTGCCAATAGCAACAAGTTTTTTTTGTGAATTCTCAGCTATCACCATTTTCTACTTCTACAGTTCCAGAAAACAGTGTGGTAAAATGTTTTTTACTTATACGGCATGTGAGGAACTCTGATAAGTTTGTCAAGAAGCAGGCCCAAAGCCTTAATTTGACAGTACAAGTAACCAGTGACTGGAGGAACATTTCACAGGCCTACAGACACTAAAAAGTATCAACAAACTGTCAGATGAGGTTTTATGGGTGTAGTGAACATAAACCCCTCCTTACTTTTAGCAGACAGTTGTTTGAACATCTTTGAACTTTCACATATTGAATTACTTTGAGTGTCTGGAAATGTGCTACATTAAGTACCAAAATGGAAAGAATATTTGTTCTAATCTGAATACGCCTGCACATATGAACAGTAAGTTATTATAACCAACCCTAACACACCACTTCAATGTCCTCTGGGAATAGTCTGTTTATCCATTCAGGCAGTCATCTCTCATCCATTGTGTCTCACAGGATGTGAAGATATTCCGAGCGCTGATCCTGGGTGAGCTGGAAAGAGGGCAGAACCAGTACCAGGCCCTGTGTTTCATCTCTCGCCTCAACCGCAATGAGATCATCCCCAGTGAGTCAATGGCTCGTCTCAGGCAGGTATGAAACGCAGCGTTATGTGTTGTACAATGAACTTTTTTCATTCAAGAAAAATGAAATATTTACTGATTATTGTACTGTCTGCTCAGAAAAATCCTCAGGCCATTCGCTTGGCGGAGGAGCGGAGAGGACTGGAGCAGCTGACGATGAGTGCTGCGGTCAACCTGAGTCGGGCCTGGCAACTCAGCTCCCACATCCACAACATGTGCAGCGAGGCTCACGAGGCCATCTACACCAGAGAAGCCGATGTCAAACACTGGCTGGACAAAGGTCAGTGGTCATCTTATCTTTGTTTATCATTGAAACTGGCATACATTTGGTTGGTGGTTTGAGCAACCACCCCTCCCCCTAACCCAAGTATTATCTCTGTCTATATATATCTTTTTGTTAATAAGGCTTTATTGCCAGTAAAGCTATCTGCTTCCCCTCTTCTTTGTCACTTTACATTCTGTAGAAATGTTCAATTTTTGCCTTGAAAAATCTTTGAAAAAATCCTCACCCTAAATTAAACAAAATATAATTATTTCCATTAACTATTGGCAACCCAGTATCTTAATAGTAATGAAGTCCAAATTATCTGGGCCGAGGAGAATGTATATGACAGCACTATTGTCCCCTGACAGCACTGTTACAGAGGAAACAATGTTGATGGTCATGGTTCAGTGAGCACTCTGCACCATTATCAGCGGAGGCAATCAGAGTAGCATCTCCTTTGCATAACAAAGCTCCCCTTTTACTGCACCGTCTCCCCTCTTTTTTGCCACTTTGTTCACCCTCTCCAGTTCAATACAGTATGTAATTGAGCAAAATCAGGCAGAGAATGATTCACACAACCGTAGATATCTGGCTTTTGTTTTTAATACCACATGCTCTGATAATAATGCTCCTCCTCTGTCTTTGTTATAGGTGTGGATGGGTCCATATTTGAGGTCTTGCCCCAGACAACAGAGGTGCCCAGATTTCAGGCCTGTCACTCTACTAAGGACTTGTGGCAGCCATGTCTCTGCACATACAGCCTGCGTCTGGAGTGGTACCCGTGTCTGCTGAAGTACTGTCGCAGTCGGGACACCACGGGCAAAAGCTCCACTTACAAGTGTGGCATAAAGAGCTGCAGCAAGGGCTACCATTTCACCTACTACGTTCCCCAAAAACAGCTCTGCCTATGGGATGAGGAGACCTAGCATTTTGTTCTGGAAGATTAAGAAAAGAGAAACATGTTTTATTCCCAGCCAAGCCAAGGCTTCTCCACCCATGCTACTCAAAGTAAACAGAGTAATACCGGACCTCGGTTTAAGTGAAGTTGTCTTAGGTGGAGAGTGGTGAGATCCAGATGTTTAAGCTGAAACAGAAAAGAATTCAGGTTCCAAATGAGACCAAACCTTTATGGAAGGAGAGATGCATCATGTCAGTATAAGAGGAATCACAAACTTTAAGCCTTTTCTGGGAAAAATGACATATCACTGTCAGTTATAATGTGACTTTGCCAATATGCTGTCACTTTTGTGCCTTTTTATTTGGGAAAAATTATTGGAGCAGATGACAGATGCCAACAACAATAACCTCTCATGAAAGCTATATTATGCACAAAGCTGGACAGTGCATTTGTGGTCAGTCAGACACCAGCAGGGGAACGACAGTTCCACTTTGATCAAACATTGTACAAACACAATCTTCCATCCTGGTGAAGGAAAATTTGGATGGTGGATTTATCTTTCTTTATCAAGCTCTGTGAAAAACTCTGTATAGCCAGCTAAAATCCTGTTTATAACAATTTATGCTGGCTGACAAAGAAAATGCTTCTCCAATGCTGGCTTTATTTATTTTGGTTGCAACGTGAAATTATGGACTATTTTTGTGTCTTTTTGTTAAAAAATAACCTCATGAGACTTTTCTTTTGCATAAACAAGCTCTTAAAGTCACATGTCTAAACCACATCTCCTCAGTAACAAGAAGCATTCAAACACATCTCAAAACATTTTAACCTCTTGCCTGTCTGTTTCTAGTTTTCATGACTGTACAGAGAGTGTGAACAGGTCTATTATTCTCTTCAAAAGGACAGTTTTAGTTCTGCTTCACCCTGTCATTCCCCATGGGGGGACACCTCATGCCCACATCTTACATTTTTAGTCTGTTTGAAAGTGTCAAATAAACCAAAGTCAAAGGAAATGCTGTCAAAAGAAGGGTGTAAAGTTTCAGTTTATAGAAACAGGCTCTTCAGTTTGGTGTTTTTCCATGTTAGGATCCACTTAAAAGTGCAGTGTGACCTTTTTTAATAATCTATACTGCCATCTTCTGGTTGCTCAGTTTTTCATTGTTTCACTTTCCTGCTAACAGTTGTATCCCACTGCCAGAATTCTGGATATTGGTTTGTGTTTTTTGTCTTCATGTCAACAGTTAAATGTTTATAATTTATGCATCTCAAATCCCTGATCACTTATAATGTGTAATTCAAGGAGCACTTCTTGAACTTGTGGGACCAAATTTCATTTTGTCTGTCTGAATGTTCTTTAGAGAAATAAGTTGAAGTATGATTTTTAGTTTGTCTTACTGCCATCTTCGATTCAGTCTTCAGTGCCATATCATTTTATGTTTTCTGTGTCCTGCTAACTAAAGAACCAAATAAGTGAAACATTTCTATCTGTGGCCTTTTCTGGTGATCAAGTGCCTTAACATTTCCACTGATATCTTTGCTATGTTAATTGTAGATTAAGTTGTTAAACATATTTTTTTCTATGAAAGAGTTTTAAATATGCTGTAAAAAGTTGCCATAAGGAGAAAATGAAGCAATTAGGTAATGTACCATTTAAGAGTTGTGTTTTACATGAATTGTTTCAATAAAGTTTTTCTTTGCACTGCATATACAAATTTAACTCATTGTTTGAAAGTATTTGTGGACAGATTATGTTATTGGACAGTATACAGAGAGACGAGATGGCTGCACTCGAAACTGGTGACATTGCAGCTACATGAGCAGCTTACACTCTTCAGCCAACCGGACGCACCCTGATGATTGATTCTAATGATAATGGGATGCTTCATCATGTCCATGTGGAAACTATTTTTAAAAATGTCGTGGAAGATTATGCGCAGTGACAGCTGGAGGTGGGACTGAATGCCTTGCAGGAGAAAACCTTGTCATCAGGGTTTGAGGCCAGGTTTTGTCTGTAAAAGATGCTCTCTGCAACCACATAGTCATTGTAGCCCCCTGTTGTAGGTCATAACATTAGTATATTCTCTAATTCTTCCATTTTGTGCCCCTGCTGGAGGGGAATTTGTTGTGTAGTGTCTGTTATTGACCACAAGGTGTCACCACCGTTCATAAAAGATGAGGCATCCTTCTATTGCAGTTGGAAGACATCTAGAAGGATGGAGACATAATGATTTTTTTGTTGTTGTTAAATATTTAATAAGCCTACCATAAGCTGTAGTTTAGGGAAATACAAACAGGGAACCGTTCTTGTTGATACAACTAGTTGCCGGGTTAGCATATACAGTGAATAAATAGGTGGAAGGAGAGTTAAGGGATGCTGAGGGAGCCGGCTGGTGCTCAGATAAAGGACAACAAATAGCAGCCAGCGTGTCTGCAAACAAACCTTTGACAGCCTCTTCCTTAAATATACGACATCATCATACGACAGAAAATACCCAGGCAGTAAAACGAAGACGCAGCCACATGTGCACCATCGAGGTAACGATGTTTTACTGCGTTTATGAGCGTGTTCACTGTCTTATTATTAGGAAAACGATGTGTTAGCTGGCCCCCTTAACGTTAGCTTGCTACTCGTTAGCTTGCTATCTGTAATGTTAACAGTTAGTCATCCTGGTGTGAGATCGTCGTCTTTAAATGAGCCTAAGCATCCATTAAGTAATGTAGCAAGGACATGTAAATATTAATCCAGCTAGTTGTCAACTGCTTTCCCCTCATTTCATTTTATAAGGTTCACTTGACACGCAATTAAACCGTAGTAAACATGACGTTACTCTTTAGTTTCTAAAACTACTGAACCTCCATCGTTATCTTATTCAGAAATCATTAAACAGCTTTTGGTAATATAACTTTATTTAACCAGGAGAAGGTCCAAGTTTAAATACAAATCCCTACAAAACATACACATTTAAATGTATAATGAATTACATACACACGTTGCTATATGAAGAAAACAGTTTTGGAAATGTACTCAAAATTTTTGCACATATTTTGTGTGTTTTATAATCCAATTCCATGCTGGACTGGATCTGTGTTTTTCTTTTTTTTTGTTATGTTGTTTTGTTTCTTCTTTGCCTTTTTCTGGTTTCAAAATCAAATCAGACCAGGGCTTCAGATCATCATGCTGTCATCACATCCACATTTCCATGCAACTGTTCATTCCTCTGCACAAAAACAACTAAGACAACAACATTTGTGAATTTCTAAACTGATTTTTGAAGGACATGTCATTTGATAATAGTTCAAAAAGTCTCTTTCTCTCATGGGGACTGTCTGATGCCCGGCACCCAGTGACCTCTCATCTAGTTTTGAAACTTGCTTGAAGTATATGAGAATCAAGTATCTTTCTTGTTGCAGTCTAGTGAGAGTGGGCTCGTCCATCTGCACAGTCTCACCTCCTAGTACAAACGTCACAGCAGAAGAAGAGACGTCCCCCTCACCCCACCAGACCCTCAGTCAGCCAACTATAGTGCTATTATAGTTCAAGCAAAGGCTAATTGTTGTTCACTTACAAAGGGTTGCACAGTCTAAGTCTCTGGACGGTAATGCTGTCTCTTTCTACTGTAAGCGATATTGCAGAGCAAGATGTGCCTCCATGCATTTACCTCTTACAATGTAATGTGACTTAAAAGTTGGCTGGATGACTGCTGGCAAATAAGTTTTTGACGGACGCTGTTAGTTTGTCTTAGTTGTTTTTCTTGTTGGTTTTGGCTTTAGAAGAGAAGATGGCAGTGCTTGTGGTTTGTGCACTCCTGTGCCTGTCCGGTTGGGTCTCTCTCTACTTCATCTTGTGTAACATTAATGGCTCCCGGAGTTATGAGTGGAACTGTCGTCTTGTCACCCTGTTTCATGGGATCCTGGCAGTCTGCATCACAGCATACATAGGCTATGTGGATGGACCCTGGCCTTTCACTTATCCGGGTAGGAAACCCTCCGTCTGTAGATAACCTTACTAGAATTTAATTTGTTCATTTGCACTGTAAAGACATAATCACAATAAATGATGGCAGTCTCAGTGATGTAAGTTAGCTTTAGTGATTTACGTTATGTTGTAATTGCTACTTCAGTAGCAACGCCATGTGAATGTGGAAACATCATTAAGGGATGCAACTCACTTTTTGCCAATAATTTTCTCAATGAATCATTTAATTTAGTAAATGGTTAAAACAATGCCCACCACATGTTCACTCAGCCCAAAGTGAAATCTTCAAATGTCTTATTTTGTCCAACCAACAGTCCAAAATATTAGGTTTCCTATTATATAAGACAAAGAAAAGCAGGAGATTGTCACAATTGAGAAGCTGGAACAAGGTGTTTTGCATTTTTGTTTGAAAAATGACAACTAATTCATCATCAGAATAGTTTCTGATTAAGTTTCTCTTGATTGACTTACCAATTAACCAACTACGTGTTTCTTAGCATGTTGTTGAAACAATTTGGTGTTACTTTAAAAAGCTGTAAGTGTGCACATTGCAGGGACCAAATAATTTTACCTTTCCTGTCTTAATTATGTATTGCATAAGTTCCTACATGTTGTTGTTACATTTTTATGTTCCTTTAAAGATAATAACATGTTTTATTACAGTGATTGCATGTTTTTTTTTTTGGCTTGTATTTCAAAAGTACGCTAACTAAAAACTGTCTGTTTGTGGATGCTAGGTACAAAGAACACCCCTCTGCAGATAAGTGCCATGTTGGTGAGTCTAGGCTACTTCATTTTTGATATGGGCTGGTGTGTGTACTTCCGCACAGAAGGACCCGTTATGTTGGCCCACCACACCATGAGCATCCTGGGAATCCTGCTGACCCTGTGGTTGGGGGAGTCTGGCATTGAGGCCTGCGCGGTACTCTTTGGCAGTGAAATCACCAACCCCCTGCTGCAGGCACGCTGGTTCCTCAAACAGACGGGACATTACGGGACGCTGCTGGGGGACATTGTGGACCTCCTGTTTGTGCTGCTGTTTGTGTTGATGCGAATCTTCGTGGGAGGCACAATGCTGTACTGTGAGCTGATCTCCCCAAGACCCAGATTCTTTATCAAGTGTGGGGGAGTGGCTATGTATGCTCTATCCTGGGTGTTCATGGTTGACATTGTTCGATTTGCCATTCGGAAGAGCAAGAGTTGGCACAAACAGCAAAGAGACCAACAAGAGGCAGTAGCAGTTAATGGCCACGAAGGGAAGAAGGACTGATCAGCTTCTGTTTTTGTAATGGAAATCAATTTACATTAAGTCTGTGTTTTTCACTTTGGACACACAAGAGAAAGTACAAAGAAAATCAAGTTTTTGTATATTAAACTGAAATTTAAAAATGGAAATTATCGAGGAGTATCCTATAAAAAGTCATATTTTTATGCAGGTATTACAGCTGAAGACATGTTAGATTGTTGTGTAAAAAGTGCAGAACAAACAACACAGACAGAAGTTTATATCACTGAAAACCAAAGCACTTTCTATAAACACATGAACAGATGTTGATTTCAGTTGCAGTGAACTGTGGCCTAGTGATATGTGGCGGTGCTTATCCAAAAGGAGGCTCACTATTAGGAAATAGACAGTTTACATGTACTGCCCGTGGTACTTATG